>OX422144.1:81466065-82066065 GCA_949129095.1 Volucella bombylans
TCATGGACGAATCGGTTATACGGGTTGGTTCGTTTACCAAACTTTCAAGACCATTCGAACCCATAGTAAACAAGTAGTTTTCTGTATCGGTATCAAATACATCTAAGATATCAATGTTGATATCACCAATTACAATCAAATTTTTAGCTAAAGTTTCGTTTAAAATATTGCTAAATTCATCAATGAAAACTCTTTTATTAAACCCGTGATCGGTAAATGCACAACAAAGTATAATCAGTAGCATCAAAGGCAAATGACATTTTTAATATATCAGCGCTGCATATTTTTAGGCAAGGACAATCACAGCGACACCTCCAGCAGCGTAAGAATCGTTACAATTACCATAAGGATTATTATACCCCTTTATCTTATATAATTTTAATTCATTATCATATATCCAAATTTCAGGTAGCTCCAACAATGAGTCAAGATAAGCTAAGAAGATTGAAAAGTTTTTTCTCATGCTACGTATGTTTTGGTGTAAACAAAGACAACATTCAACAGAACTACTTTGATCGACTGGGTATTTAAATGTATTAGAATTAGAATGTGGGAAAGAGCTATCAACATTCATATTTTAAGAAAATCAGCAGCACAATTTATTCTTACAAAGTTATCTCCCTCTTTTCTCCGCATGCACACAGTCACATTTCTCGTCCATACATATTTGTACCCTTTCGATGTCTTCATTGTTGTTGCAGTTTTAAGTAATTTTCTTATTTCATACGTTAAGCTCTCGTTAACATACATCTTCTCCACTCTTGCTTCGGCGTTGAGTATGTTTGTTGTTAGTTTTTCTCTTTTCAGTCTATTCGCTTTAAATGTTTTCTCCTTACATTGGTGCGACACTAGTCTTACTTGCAAAATATTTTTATTGATAGTTGCTCCTTTTGTTGTCGATTTGGTTAACTTAATTTTTTTCAAGTGACATTGGTCGATGTCTGCTTCAGTTACGTTCAAGTTCAAACCTTCACGAAATACTTTGACAGCTACATCTATATATGACATGTCGTTATCGATGTTAGGAATGTTGACTATGTCAATGCTGTTCATAAGCAAGCTGGTCCAAGCTCATCTGTGCTTTGAAAAAATATCTTCCTTCGTCTACTCGTTCCTCGTCTTAGAAAGTATTGACACTTTAAAAAGGGTTCATTATGGTCTATTCCAATCAAGAGTGCAATATTGGCTTTGTATAATAGTTGGGGTGGCGCTTATCTTAGTAAACTGCAGAAATTAACTGTCTCTCAAAAATGTGCAATACGAAATATTTGTGGTTCTCACCGTTCTGCGAACACAATGGACCTTTTCAGGACCTTAAAAATTCTTACTTTGCGTCATTTATTTTATTTTAATGTTCTGAAGATCTTTTTCATAAGAGACGGGTATCTGGAGAGTCCAACTTCTGACTTCTGCAGCTTTCGTAGCTTTTCAGACTTTGTTGTAAATCTACCTTCTTTCCGCACTACAAGTTACAGAAACTTTTACACCATTGTTTCACGTAAATTATTTAACACTATGCCCTTGAAAATTCGATCCATAAGAAATTTGTCCGCATTTACAAAATTAGTAGCTTCTTGGTTTTAATCATATTAAACACGACACCCTGTTGCGTTATTCCATTTAAAAAGTATAAAAATAAGTAATTAAAAATGATTTGCTCATTTGCTTAATTAAGTATCTACCTATTTTTGACATTTACAATAGTTTTTGATTGTATACTTCTTTAATTTGTTAAAGATTAACTGTTCTCTTTCTCTCTAACTGAGATTAAAAAAAAAAATTGTAATTCTATTTATCTACTTTTGTGTTAAACATCAACTGTGTGGCATCAACTCTATTTTTCTTAAATAAAGATGTCACTAACTATTCTGTATATATCAACTGCATATAAAATCGTATGTTAAATTGTAAACCTTTTTTTGTATACATATGAATAAAGAACATTGAATTAAATTGAAAGTTAAGATTGATTGGCTATGACCGTGCTACCGATTCTGCATTCAACGGATCTATTTTTAATTATAATATAGTTATAATATGGTTATAATGGTTTTTAATGAATTTTTTAATTACGAGTAGGTATATCAAGAAATTTGACGTTGAAACGTGGATTATAAATGATGACGATAATAGGCTTAATGAATCCTCGGAAACTTTATATTGCAATGGACACCGGATGTCAGGACACATCGTAAGGACAGTCAAAGAGGGATGTTGACTGTCGATTCAATTTTCTGACAATAGAGCAGATTACCATCTTGAAAATAGAGAGTAGCGGAAAAAGATTACGTTGTTCCAGTATATCTAAATTGTAGGCTTGTAAAAGAATGCAATCTTTAATGAATGCAGCTTCAATATTGCATGGACTGACTTTACTTTGAGACTTAAAAAAAATTATGCAATCATCATTCATTTGATAATAAATAGATTGCAATTATTTTCTTTTTATTAATCTCATGGCAGTCCATTAAACGCAATCTTTTGGAAATTCATGCGTTTTTTTCCGTTCTTTAAAATTACATCAAATTCTGTTCCACTAACGTTATTTGTTTGGAAATTAAGGCAGAAAAAGAAAATTTGTAAATATTTGATTTGAGAAGTGTTATAAGTACAATAGGTTCATATCATTTCCTTAAGGAGAAAAACTCAAATGGAAGAAACTGCTGCCGATATACATCTTGCTTGGCATTTCGAGCCTTATGACAACAGCTGGCCTATTCGCGCTCCATTATTTCCACCCCGCGCGCAGTTTTATATTGCTCTTGCTATCAGAACTTGCATCAAACATATACATAAAACCGCATTGCTTACCTATGCTTTGTGTATGGATCAGTAGAGGAGCTAAATGATCAAAATATAGCATTTTTAATGGATAGCTTTGCTTGTCTCCTGATCGCCCAATTTGCCTGCCTGAGTCTGGCTATGTGAGAAACTTCTATTTTGCCGTCGGCTTTTTTGTGAATTTTTGCGTTGTTTTTTTAAAATGAAAAAATGTTGCGCTGCATCAAATGTACTATATATTGTACTTATTTTACTTTTTAACAAAGACATGTCTGTATTTCACGCGAAAAATATTCAATTAATCGAGATTCTCAATCAAATCTACCACAAAATCTATCGCATGATATAAAAAACAAAATAAAAAAATTGTGTAGACTTTAAGTCCGATTTTGTGTATATCTATTATCTAGTGACAATCTTAAAACTTATGATGATTTTTCATCCGACGGTTATCAAATCGATCCTGCTTTTTCACCACGATCAAGCGAGGAATCCAAAATCTGTATGATGACGACAGTGGGTGTGTATGGAGAAAGAGGCAGAAGCGTGACTTACGACCATATTTTGACATCAACCTCTTCTTCATTGGAAAGTTGTAAGACCCCTAAGAACAACCTTATCTTTACGGAAAAATATTTCAAAATAATAAAAGAGGTTAGTGTTAGAACTTTTGTAAACTATTATTGTTGTTGAAGCCTTCCTTGATGCGGCCTTCCACAATTTTATAGAAATAACAATAAATTAAACGACTCGGTCGCACGTACCTTATCTTTTTGCTGACTTACTGACATATGAGTTTTAATTTAATCCTATCTAGAAATACCTTCTAAGTATATCAAATTATGCTTTAGACCTTTTCTTGTGTTTAGCTAAACAACACAGAATTTCAAAAAAAAAACAAATGGCGTCTTGGTCGAATGCCGTGCTGGCAAAGTTAAATTACGAGAATCTCTACAAATAACATCAAATTGTATACAACATCTCCGAGTAAAGCATCACAACATATTCGAAGAATATGAAAATGAGAAAAACCGCAGTTGGAGAAGTTCAATATTCTGTGAAGTTTTTAGCAAACAATATGCTTCCCATCCGAATTGCTGAAGATGAATTAAAAGTAATGAGTAGGCCAACAGCCTTAAATTGATTGAGAAGGTCTACTCTTCAATGGTTGAAAAAAGAAAAAACAACATTTCCAAAAACAAACATTTTTGCACAACTGCCTCAGTTTTTTCGGCTACACATGCCACTGGATTAATGAAGACTTCGAACGAAAGTCACTTGTTTTATCGTATACCTAAGCGTTTTTATGAGTCACACTCGTATGATCGAATCAATGACTTGATACAAGAAATTCATTCAGAATTCGGCTTTAGATTTTCGAAAACACTCTTCCAAAACACATCAGATGCGCATCACATATCCTGAATCTTATTACTTCCACTGATTTCAAACAAATTTTAAAGCAAAATTCATAAATTTTCATCCAACATAAAAGTGTAAGTATAAGACTCTAGTTTTTGTTAACAATATTTTTTCTTAGCTTTAAGTATAGTAAATAAATACCCATAAAGAAAATGTAAATAAAGTCGAAAGATATAGTATAAGAATTTAGAGTAGCTTAGAGTGCCTGTGTGGGGCCAGTAAGTTAGTATAAGATTGTTAAGTAATTTTAAGCTAGCATTTAAGCATTTTTTGTTAGTATGTAAGAGTTATTGATTAGAAAATAAAATGCGTTTAAAACTGTAAGTATAAGACACAATCAAATATCGTATTTGAACAGCAAAAACTCGGTATCAACTTTTTAAATAGAGTCCATAATATATTTTTTCTATCATCGTATTGTCATTTGGCGGGTGGTCTTAGCGTAGTCGAAGTAGAGCCTTTCAATCCTGAAAGTGCTGGTCTGAATTCCACCATAGGCAGCATACTTTTACTTATATGCCGGGTTTACCTGGACGTTCCCCGTGGTATTCAATGATATAAATAACATAATAATTTCAATTCACTGTGCCAAACAGGCTTCTTTCCTATCTCTAAACTCTTTTCTAACTAACCATCACGCTATAGTATACCTTAGCATTCGAATTCCTTGGGTTGGAATAAAAATTTAAATAACTTAGTGGAGTGTTTTCACCTCAAAATTTCAGAAAATGATATTTGATTTTTTTCTGTTCAACTAAGATTTATTTTAATAAACAAAAATCATATCTATTTGCTACAGAGGTATTGCAAATGTGTTCTTATCTCTGGAACAAAGTAAATAGACCTAAGTCCTCGGGGAAAATAATCTCCTTTATTTTCTCACAGCTGGAATATCCAGTCGCTACTCGTTCGAATTCACTGTTCGACTCCATAAAAGACATTATATTGTAGTACACCAAAGTAAGCTCACCGAACTTTGTAAGCAGCTGGAGATACCAAAATGTTTGATGCGGACTGTGAATACTTGACAGACTATGTTCCAATCGTAAGCCTAATAACGGAGGCTTCAGACTTTTTGCAGCGTCAAAATCGAATGTTTTATGGGTATCTTCATCCAACCCCAGCTACGATATGGTCAAAGTTTCGGAAAATCAGAATATGCAATTCGCTTAAGATTATGACCTTAAATATACTATCGACGTCTTTAGTAAACAGATTTGAGGACTATTTTAATTTAACTAGGAAAGCCAATGATACTAGGTATAGTTGCCTCTGTCCTCTGCTCCTCGGTCAAATTGAGGTGGATTCTAACACTTAATCCACATTTCAACGACGCAAAGATTGCAGAAATAAGCTCAATCGTACGAAACGCAATGTAGGCTGAGTATGATTGGCGCAATTATTCTGTGCAAAATAAATAGGAAACCGAAATGTCACATAATGTTTTTTTTTTGATTTTTTAACAAACGGTAAGAATTATAATTTTATGATTTTTTTTTTTGTTTTGGACAGTTACAATTGTCCTTTTTCTTGTCCTTCTGCAAATACAAAATTGGAGTCTTCAGCCGAAAATTAATATTTTGGATATCTCGCAAATCCATCGACGTCGGTTGATATGTTGAATAGATAACCAACCTTAAAAGCTAAATTTTAAAAAAATAATACTCCTTTGCCCTCTTCTGCTGCAGTTGAAAGTTTATTTTTATTCGCTGGAATGATTAATACTCTAAAACGCCGAGTCCTTTCAGATAGCAATTTTGTAAGATTGCTTTTATTGAAATTTAATGATTTAGAGGAAATTTAGGTTGTAATTTATCAATTTGGTATATATAAAATACGAACAATAAATTATTTTCAATACTCGTATAACGTACTCTTATTCAATATAAGTCTTGTTCTCTGCACACGAAAATCAGGTTCCTATTTTCGTAAGTCCAATTATTTAAAACGGCTTTACATATATACTCTAATCGATATCACTAAAACCTTTAAACATTTTATAACTATTTACATTGATCTTGTTTACACTTTTGCGTTTTTATTAAAGTTTGAAAATTATAAATTGTATTTTTATTTATTTATAAAATTTATTACCTTTTGGTTATGTATATTAAGTTTTTTGTTTAAATACATAAAAATGTATGTCTGCATGTTTGTTTGTTTATGTTTTTCTTCTTACTCATACAACACTAGAACATCTTAAACAATAGCAGTAACTACTTTTCTACGCTCCTACGTTTCTCCTTTTCGTCTTTTATTTTTATTCTATCTTTATACTAGTATCTTTTCCTTTCCTGTCCCTACCCACTGGTTTCTCCTCCCATTATCTTAAACTGTATTTTAACTTTTGGTTTTTTTTGCGTTTATTAATTATTACTATTTTTTTTCTCTTTTTATTAATAAATTTCAATCGTAAAAATTGTTAATGTATACGAGTATATAGGTATTATAATTTGTTTTTTTTTTTTTTTCATTATTTCATTTTATAACTATTTATTTATACACCACCTTGATCCCGCAATTTATTCAGGAAATTAAAAATACAAGTTTATTCATCTAAATCTATATTGTCCCCTTCAAAGCAATTCCCATCGATATGTCTATCAGTGCTTCCTGTGATTTTTCCATTACTTACTCTCGGCTGCTGAAACGCGTTCCCCGTAGTGGTTTTTTAACTCGACTGAACAGAAAGAAGTCACAGGGAGCCAAATCAGGTGAATTCGGCGGTTGTTGGATGGTATTTGTTGCAATTTTCGTCAAAAAATTACGAATAATGATGGCACTATGGGACGCTGAGTTATCATGGTGCAAAATCCACGAGTTTTCTACCGACAATTCTGGTCTCTTTCGGAGAATTGCTTCACGCAAACGTCTCATAATACCCAAATAATACTCTTTGTTTACTGTCTGGCCTTCTGGCAAAAATTCCTGATGCACTATACCGTTGTAATCCACGAACACCGTGAGAATTGCCTTCTTTTTTGACTGAAAAGGATGTGGTTTTTTATGGTCTCGGCTCATTTGGTGAACGCCATTCAGTTGCCTGATGTCTGGATTGCGTGTCGTATTCATAAACCCACTTCTCGTCTCCAGTAACGATCCTTTTGATGAATGTGGGATCGGATTCAACCTCGCAAATCATCTCTTTTGCGACGTCAACACGGTCTCTTTTTTGCATGAAATTGAGGTGTTTTGGCACCAACTTTGCTGCTACACGACGGAAACCCAAATCATTAACCAAAATGTCTTGGACGGATCCATAGGCAATGTTCAAGTCCTCCTCTATCTCTCTGATGGTTAATTTGCGGTTATTGACCAACATTTCTTTTACTTCATCAATGTTTTTGTCGGTTTTCGATGTCGATGGTCTGCCACTGCGTTCATCATCTTCGATTGACTCACGACCACTTTTGAACGGCTCGTGCCACTGGTAAATGACCGTTTTCTTTAGAGAATCATTGCCGAAACACTTTTCCAACATTTCCAACGTTCGCGCACCATTAAATCCGTCGTTTTTTACGCGAAATTTAATACAACTTCGTTGTTGCAAATTTAAATCCATTTCTAAAACTGTAAAAAATCGCCAACACACACAGAGATAGATACACTCTTGGCCACGTAACTTTTGCAAATGTCAAGCTATGACGCTAAGATTTAGAAGGAATATCAACAGCAGATTTACAACTTAACAAGAAAAACAGAACTCAAATCGGAACAACGGGAGCGCCACACGGTGGTTATTTATTATTTGAGGTGGTATATCATTAAATATAGAACAAGGATAATGTAGATAAGGTATTGATGAAAGAAATAAAGTTTGTGACATTTTATATATTTTATACATAAGTAATGAAAATAGTGTTAAATGCCACTTCAACGGGCTTTTCTACTAAACATAACAAATGTGGGTGACTCAAAACATAGATTTAGAGAAAAGAGAAAGAAGGATTACATTATTCAAGTACTACTCGTATACAAATAATCCAATAGATGAAATAGAACAGGAAAATGATACATTTTTACAAGTGATATATTATGTTAATTTTTCGTTTATAAGATAACTTACATCAGAATATCGGAAAAGGAGAATTCCAAGCTGGAATAATTTAAATTTAAAGACCCAAATTTTCACATGCTTTTCAAAATCTCGAGAATACGTTATTGATCTAATAAATAACGGGAGTTGGTTGAACAAATTGCACGATGGAACCAAATAAAAATTACGGAATGCAGAGGTACAGAATTCCGGTACAAAATCAACAAATGAAGAGTTAGTTCGCAGACTATAGTTAGAAATTAACCCGAAATTACGGTGACCAGATTTAGGGAAAAAACTTTTAGTACTTTAAAGCAGTATAGATGTCTAACTGGCAAAATTTTCAAATCACGAAACAATGGAAAACAGGGATGATAATGTTTATTTAAAATTGTTCTCAATACCCTTTTTTGTAAGATTAATAAAGGCTGTATATTGTTCGCAAAACTTCCTCCCCAACATGCAATGCCATATTGACGTCTTGAATGGAATATTCCGAAGTAAGTTATTTTAAAAAACTCATTTGAGCAAATCTTTCTTAGATAAAAAAAGCTTCGAGGAGAACTACGAACTCCTCTGTTTTGTTGGCAGGTCGTTGAATTTAACGCATAAGATGGACTTGATAGAAGGGTTATTTTTTCTTTCTTTGTTCGGCACTTTCTTCACAAAGCAGTTCTCTATGCTCACATCAGGAATATCGATGAATAGACAATCTTGTATGATTTGCTTAACTTTGCTTGTTGAATTTTCTTTGTTGACATTTGGCACACCAACAATTTCAATGCAATTATAGAGAAGCTGCTGTTTCTGCCAGTTCAGTCGACTCTCCAGAGTATTCAGTTCGAAGTTCAGTGAGTTCTGATAGTAAACGATTGTTGGTTTCCTCCAATTTCTCGAGCTTGATATAAATCATTTGAAGAGTGATGTTAGGCTGGTCTCCATACTGGGTTTGGTCTTCTTATTGCAAAATAGGTGGTGTTTTGAGTGCATCACTTCGGTTGTTGTTGCTTTTTGAAGTAGATCGAGCACTGTCATTGTTGTTGTTGATGGCAGCCTCAGGTTGGCGCATAGACCTGCGTCTGATCACATCACATCACACAATCGAATCCATGTAATTTAAATCTTCTGCACTAATGTTTACACAGGATTGATGATATGTGCTTAATTTTCACTGCAAGTAATTTTTTCAGTGCAATATCTGTCAATTTTTTCTGCACACAAGAACACTTCATTCTGATTTGAATAATTAGAGATGTTCACCCCACAACACTCAACACTCGAGTGAACTTATCCTTTCTCATTTAATAATAATTTATGTATTATACAATAAAAGACGATTGTATGTCTTATTTATACTATTCCAATCAAATAAGTAAATTTAAATTTAAATTTAACTTACTTATAACCTCTCTAATCAAATATTTACAAATTTCCTTTTTTGCGTCCATTTCAATTAAATCACAAATAACGCTTGCGGATTTGATGTAATCTTAAATGATGCAAAATAATGCAAAGAATGTAAAATAATGCAAAGAATGCCAAGAATGCATGAATTCCCCAATGGGCTGCCGTGAGATGAATAAAAAGAAAATGATTGCAATCTATTTATGATGATGAATGGTTTAACTTTTTTTTAAGTCTCAAAGTGAAGTCAATCAATTTTTGAATTGAATTCTTTGGATGTCCTTCAAAGATTGCATTCTTTTACAACCCTGATAAATTGCAGCCAATGGTCTACGGATTTCGATAATCTTCGAGATGCACTTAACAAATTTGGATTGAACCAGTGCCGCTCTGATCAGCTACCTTTTTTATCGTCGACTCTACTGATCCATACAAATTTAAAGAGCATTGTTTTCGGCGCAAAAGGAAATAACTTTATTGATAGGACACTCAGAAAAAGTGAACGATTAATTAACATAGACACCCTGGATAAAGTTATTGCTCAATCCGCCCAAAAATTCGACAAAAATTGTCTGTTAACTCCGTGTATCTCCGTTTGACAAATAATTTTGGAAAGCGCAGCAAAAAGTTCCCAGATTGTTAAAACTATTTTGAAAATTCAGTACAAAAATCTTTAAAGAACTCTATGTAGAAGCCAACAAAAATTTCAAAACAGCTTGTGAAAATGTCACTATGAACAATTAATAAAAGAGCTGATTCAACACGATATAGATTTTATTTAAATTTCTTACAGGGAGTGTGGACAAATTGAAAGTTGCACATTGAATGAATTTAGTTGGATGTATAGGATGGACTTGTAGTGGGACCCATTATCGGTGTGGGGAATACAAATTGAGGGGTTAAGAAAGCACACAATTTTTAGAAGAACTGCCATACTTATTCTAAATTGGAATATTTGGAGCGAATAGTTTGCAAATATAAAAAAAGTGCTTGCTATGCTAATCTTATGAGGGCAGGGACCCACAAGGTTTTTAGAAGCCATACAATTATTTAACAGTCAGTCTTTCTCTACTGGCTCTAACTTATACACAGACATTGTACTCTTCTCAAAACTATTAACAATAGTCTGCAGATATAATGCGCTTATAACGAATGATTAACTAGATAATGCCATCAGATTAACCAAAGTTAAAGAAGCCGTTTCAAGGTCAAAGTTAAACAAAGCAATTGAAGAAATTTTAATGGTCTTAACAAATTCGTCTAATAATATTGTTAAGTCTTTCAATACTTTTTCTAATTCACAAAAAAGATGACACAAATGCAGCGGAGAATTGTAAGTTACCAACAAAGATGGTGAATGTGATAAGACACGTTATCAGAAGTGTGGAATGGTAAGCTCCTATCCGAATGGTTTACCACAAGTATGGGAGTAAATGTACACTATGTACGGTGTACATAGGATGTACACTAGGTACGCTACTGGTCATTTTGTTTTTCGATGATTTGAATGAAACACTCTGTGGCTCTGATACTCCTCGTGTCCTTCAGTGGATGATCGGAGTACTAGAAAACTACTCTGAAACATAAGGGAACAATTTATAGAACGAGACTTACTACAGCCAGCTAAACCTCAATTTACAAAATAGAAACCACTTCAAAGGAAATAGCAAAGACCGACAATGACTTTCAAGGCTAGAGGAGAACTCTTGGAACTTAATTATATGCCGCATAGAGATGATCTAACGATAATCTGCAATTTATGCAATCTTGGAGTACGAAATCTCCCTAAAGAGAACATTGGATATCTTAAATGGTATCGAAGATAGGGCTGATACCCTAGGGAAGGGCTCGATTATGGACTACAAATATTTTCGGAAAACTATTATTTTATCTAATTTTGTATATGCATTTGATCATTTATACCACTTTGAATTATTTATTATTTAAATCTATGGAATAAATTTAGTTGCAAACAGACGCGACAGCCAAGCCATGACGATTATAGTTGATTACATAATTAGTACGTCAAAAAAGATTTTATAAGTTAGAGAGCCTACTATCCTTAAGATCGAAACCTTGTTAAAGAAAAAATTAAAAAGGAAAGTCTTTCAACGCAAGTCTTTATTCATACGAATACGAAAAAGCAATGAATGCGATTTTTATTATAAGGTTAAGAGCTCAATAGTTCAATGCATGCTGCTCGTGGTACAAACTATGTTGAGAGGATTATTAAACACTGCCCTCTATCCATTAACACCGAAGAAAATAAGTTCTACAAAACAATTTCTAAACCAAGAAGACTACGATAGGTTTTCAACTTGGTGTATAAATAATTGCTATGAGCCTAATGTCTCCAAATGTCAATCCCCTCGACTTTATTTTCTGCATGGTCAACCTCTACCCTATGCTCAGTTCCTTCGCAACCTTTTACTATTATACGAGATATGGTAGAGATAAACTTCCGTTCTCATATTCATGATGAGATTGTATCTTAAACATATAAGACAATAAATACTTCTAATACTGCCACTACATATATATATATAAGGTTCTGAAAAGGTTACGGCCCTAGTGGTTTTCAGCTATCGCAGCCTTCCGACGTCAAACTTAAGCATATCCGCGTTCGCACTTTTGCCACAAAAAGTTTGCGATTCGAGTCAATCTTGGCCCCTCGGAACGTTACGATATCTGCAGTGTCCATCACAATTTGATCAATCTCGTTGATGGTAAGTTGATCAGGAGATAAAAGTAGAAATTTTACATTTCGCTGTAAACCGAAGTCGATAAGGTTGGATCCGTTGCCGGATATGCTGCAGGCTATATTAACCAGCTGTGGTGCAGAGAAGGTCGAAGAGCTCATAAAAATGGTATTTGATGTTATAGTCTTCCTCCTTCGTTGAAGCGTCACATGAATATACATTAATTGGCTTTGTCTGCCTCTAAATAGCCGATATTTGCCTTCTCGGTAGCAATCGTCTTGGTACATGTTCTGTCGGAGTTGGTCATCGTTCTTACACTCGGCTTTTTTTTTAGTTTTTAAATGCCTTTTATTTTCTAATCAATAACTCTTACATACTAACAAAAAATGCTTAAATGCTAGCTTAAAATTACTTAACAATCTTATACTAACTTACTGGCCCCACACAGGCACTCTAAGCTACTCTAAATTCTTCTATCTATGCCTTTCGACTTTTATACATTTTATTTAGCAATACCTATTTTCTGTACTTAAGGCTAAGAAAAAATATTTGTTAACAAAAAACTTAGCATATAGACTTTTTTTTATTTTTTTTATAAAAACTTAATATCTAACTTAAAATAAACCTTAGCCTACCTTACCTACATACACAATACAAAAATACACAAATACACATAGACATTATACACAATTATATACCTATATTAGTATATACCTTTGTATATACTAACACATGTATATATTTCTTAAATGCTAACCTAAACCTATGTAAGCTGGCCGTCGCTATTTACAGAGAAAGTAGATTGGTCAGCTCTACCTCATTAGTGAGGCTGGTCCGTAATTGACGGAAACGACGACGAAACATCTTCTCCATCATTCAACCACCAGAAACGCTGGTGCTGACGAGCGACATCCCTCTTATCGCGATTTCCCACCGCTCTATTGAACCAGAGACGATCCACTCTGTCGTGTGCGACGTCTCTGTTGTAGTTGAATCGCCTGTCCCCAGCTGTCCGAGAGACATAGAAGATTAACGGGACCGCTGATCTATCCTGGATCAACCCTATTTGATCGAAGTAGAGGAATGCTTCCGGTGGAACGAAGCCGTCAGAGCGCACATTCTCGTGGTAAAGGAAATTGGGGTAGTAAGCCCCAGATATCAGGTTATTCGTCGAGGTCATTGCTCTTACAATGTGCCTTCGAGCCAGCTTAATTACGAAGTTGTCCACTCGTATTAGGTTGCCCTGTTGTAAAAGTCCTCATTAGGATAAAATTTCTTGTACTCCGACTCTGGTGTTCTGTACAAGCGAAGAGAAAGCCCTAAGGCAAGCCCTCTCAAATACCCGAATCTTTTCCATTAAGCTTGCTCGGACATTGAACCACACGGGACAACCAAATACCAGCATGGGCCTGATAAGGGCCATGTAGCAGATTACCTTTACCCTCGGATCGAGTTGGCTGTTATAAAACAGTCTCTTTGTAAGGGCAAAAGCACCTCTGGCTCTGGCCAGAGCAACATCTATATGTTTGTTAAAATACAGATATTGATCTAGCCAGATCCCAAGGTATCTGACCACATTTCGACAAGCGAGTGGCTGTCCATGTTGTCCGAGGATAGAAAACTTTCGCCAATTCTTTCTGGTATCCCTAGAGGCCCCAGACAAAGGCGTCCTAAACAGAATGGTCTCCGACTTCTGAAAGTTGATTTTCAACTTCCAGTCATCGCAATATCGCTTAATTTTGTCGAAGTCACGCTGCAAGAGAGTATAAATAACCTCGATTTTTACCTGTTCTGTACGCTCCGAGTATCAAATCGTGTTCTTGCTGAAGACCATTTTTAATTTGAAATATTCCAACAGAAGTCACATCACAATTTTTCACGATGAACTGTCTGTTGGTTAGCATATTATAAAGAATGTACAAGAGTGGTTTACTGATCCCCAGCCTAGTCAGCTTATAGAAAAGACCCTCTAAACATACGGTGTCGAAAGCCTTCTCCAAGTCAACAAGGCAGGCACCAGTACATTGTTTTTTGCCTTTATTCCATTGGATAACGGACACCAGTTTAGACGCGGCATGTGAGATATCATGTCCCGCCTTAAAACCGAATTGATTATCCGGAACTATATGTTTGTCCTCAACCCACCTAGACAGAGCTCTATTGATTACCTTTTCAAAAACCTTACTGATATTCGGAAGGAGACTTATCGACCGGAGATTCGCCGGATTGGGTATATCATTCCCCTTTCTGGGGATAGGTTGAACTACCGCCGTTTTCCAATACGCTGGATAATGTGCCTTATTCATTGCATTATTAAACAGGGTGGTGTAAATGTCCACCGCTTCTAGAGGAAGATGTCGAAGCACGATGTTCGGAATACCATCGGTCCCCACTGATTTCTTAGCCCTGATTGTGTCGAAGATCTCACGGAGTTCTTCCTTCGAAATGAACGGGGGTAAGTCACCCTCTCTGGTCATGACATTATTTGCCATATTTTCGTCGCTAAACCGGGTGAAACCAGAGCCCTCGGATCGCCAGTTCCCTATTTCATTTCGAATGCAGAAGTCGTGCCCCAAGACGCGACTGTCCAGGTCATAATTAGGGCCAATGATATCAATGGCCTTGTATACTTCCTGGAAAGTCGCCCCTATGGTCTCAACCTTCTCCTGCGGATCCTCGATCACAAAGAAGGCGTCATCATCAGCGGCCTCATTTGGATCAATACCTGCTATTGTCAGTAGCCGTTTTGATTTTTTCTCCGAAATAGTTTAATTATTTGCGGAAACATATTCCGGTTGCTGGTGTTTACAGCCCGAACCTTGTTGTTCCAATACAAACTTACAGAAATTCTGTAATTCTCTTTTATTAGCGTTTGAATATTTTTAATCGACGACTTCAGTGTCCTAATCTCCGGGTCTTGTCTGTCAGTTAACTGTCTGTACAAGTTTTTGAGTCTTGACAGAAGTCTACTTTTCTGTCGGTGCAGTGCGTCAATAGTAGGATTGCGGAACAGGTCTTCGTTAGTCGTACGTCGATACCGCGGTATTATAGTGTCCATAGTTTGTTTAATTGTCTCGTCCATTTGTTTTAGGTAATTGTCGATCTCCTCGTTTGACAAATTCCTATTGGACGGTGGGTGGAGCGTGTTCGAGGAGAGTGCTCTTGTCAAGGTTGCGGAGAAGCGTGTCCATCAAGTCTTACTGTAGTTGTAAGAATATCTTTGGACAAACTCCTCCAATTCCGCAATTTCGTTAGGAACTGTAATTTCGGTGCTAAAACCGCAATGGTCGCTGTCATACACGAATGTGTGCAGACAGTTTAGCGTTTGTACATTCGTACCTGTCAGTCGTATGCGTTCGTAGTATAGCAGTAGATCCAAATAAGACCCGCCTCTGGGAAACGACGGATTATCCGTCGCTTTAAGACCGAGTCTGTACATGACTTCGTGCTGACCCCACCAATCGAGTAGTAGGTTCCCTCTAGTATTTGGCAAATTATTTCCCCAATCTCTGTGTCTAGCGTTGAAATCCCCGCCGATTATAATATAATTATCCCCCGATTCCAGCCTCAGAAGTCGAAAAAGCGTGTCGAGCTCTGTAATGAATAGGGTGGATTGTGAAGCCTCGGGTGCATAAACAGAGGCCAAGTACAGCCGCTTTCCACTGCGGAGTGGGATGTAAAAGGCGACTGCCTCCAATACCCGGAACCTGCGCAGCACTCCCTTGAACACTCTGTGAAATTTTATACCTTCTTTAATAAAGATCGCGACACCGCCTCCACGTTTTATCTGGGCCGGTTTCTTCTTCTAACAATATAATTATTGTACTCCAGTTTGTGCTTATCGGTTAGCGTGGTTTCGCTAGCGAAAAGCACATCCGGAGTTTGGTCTTGTAGCAATTTAAACATCGCGCCTCTTCGTTCGATCCTAATCAGTGAATTAATATTCACCGCAGGGACCTTCAAAGTTTGCTCCACCATGTGCGTACCCATTACGACATGTGTTGTGTTAGGCCCGGCAGCAGCGCGTTGATCTGGTCCAACCGCTTGACCTGTTCTTGTACTTGCTGCTGCAGCTGAACCATCTGCCCTTGGATTGCGAGCAAGATGGCCAGCATGTTAGGTGCAGCTTCCGTTGTTCTCCCCTTACCTGACGCCATTTGGGCGTAGGAAATTTGTGGCGTGACGGCTGGTGTTTGAAACCTCACAGGTGAACGTTTGACCTCCACCTTCTGCTGCCGAGCCAGTTTTGCTTTTTTAATGTCAGCGAACTTAGGACAACCCCGATAGTTTGCGGTGTGTCCCACGTTCCCACATAACATACACGAGAACTGCGTCCTATCGGATGCTCCGTCCCTACGCAGAGCACACTCCTCGGAACTGTGGTTCTTAGCGCACTTCACGCATCGAGGCTGCATTTGACAGTTCGACGCGGCGTGCCCAAACCTCTGGCAGCGAACGCATTGTATAACGCCTTCGCTCCTTTTTAATTTTTCCCAGTGAACCACCTGGTAGTCTAGGACATTGATTCTCCTTAGACTATACAGGCGACTTTCGGGACTGAGCTGCACCAGGAAGAACGGCAGACTCCGTTTCTCCCGCCTAGTTCTAGCTGTGGTAAATGACTTTACCCCCACAAACTTGAGTCCTGCGCACTCCTTCTCTTCGAGCAGTGCCAGTATCTCCTCAGGATCAGAAGACGGTTCCAACCCCTTCAGCAACATCGATTGCCGCTTTTCACACTTCAGTGGGAATGAGTAGTGCTCCGTCGTCGTTTCCTTTAGGAGCTTTTTCACTTTCGCGTAGCCCTCCACTGTATTACTGTATTACAGTGGATGGCATGGCGATCGTTTCCCAATCTCATAATTTTAAAATTATTACCAATGACCAACTTACACAGGTCCTTGGTTGCATTTACCTCTAGTTTGTAGGTGTTGATAGGAGGCACCTTCTCCTTCTTCTTCTGTTGCTGCTGTTGTTGTTATTGTTGTCGTTGTTGTTGTTGTTGTTGTTGTTGTTGTTGTTGTTGTTGTTGTTGTTGTTGTTGTTGTTGTTGTTGTTGTTGCTGCTGCTGCTGCTGCTGCTGCTGCTGTTTGTTCTGTTGCCGTTTTTGTGGCTGCTGTTGTTTTTGCTGATGCCGTTGTTGTGACTGCTCTTGTTGTTGTTGCTGGTGCTTTTTAAGCTTTTGTTGGTATTGTTGCTGGGTCTGCTTTTGAGCAAGCAGCGTCTGCTGTTATTGCTGGGATTGCTCTTCCTCTTCCCTCTTCCTTCTTGTCATTTGCCTTTCTTTGATGGCCAGTACCCTTTGTTGCAGCATTTTGATGCTGCTACTTATGGCCTTCATCTCTTCCTCTTCATCTTCCGATTCGCTCTGTGCCAATGAAGTGAAGCTGTTCCCTTCCCTCACTCCACCAAGCAGTTTTACAGGGGAAGTTGGTAGGGTGGGACGTTGAACTATGTTGGAAGTTGGCCTCAGCTTCCTCTTTCTCTTAGCCGTGGGTGTTTGGCTTGAACCGCTTGAAGGCTCGTCTGATAATAATTCAGCAGGTCCTGCTATTGGCATAGCGGACCGCTCTCCACAATCCATTACGTGACTGTTTTTATTATTATTTTTTTTTTACACTTCTCTTGTTATTAATTCAATAAAAATTGGAAATAAAAACGGTTGCCTACCGATGGGAATCGAACCCAGGCCTCGGGATCGTCACACCAAGTATAATGTCGTCCGGGTCTTTACCACCTCGGCTACCGAACACTTGAAAATTCACTGGCTAAAAGTATGCTTCTTATTTGCTTAGATTCTACAATATTCCTTAAACAAATATTCATCTGAAAATTCTATTTTGAATGTATCGCATTTGCTGAATGTGGTCTTCTTAAGTCATGTGGTAAATATTAGAATCCTGCTGGCAATCTAGTAAAACTTAGCACTTTGATTTAGGCCAGAACTGACGGCACTTAAGAACCCGATTATCGATGCAACTGATGTTGGTCATACCAATTTTTTGTGATATTATGGCACATGAGCCACTCAATATTCATCCAGCTTTGTGATGTGTTAAATTTATAAGAAGATGTTAATTATCCTATATTCGTTGCCCCTCCAAGCCCCACGGAGCAATAAATTGGTGTAGTAACGCTTTATTTCCTGCATAATTTCTGCGCACACAAGTGATTAATAATAGTCTACTTTACTGAAGTAAAGCGAGGTCTTGCCACAAAAGCGGCACTGTACCTTTCGCATCTATAAATTAATTTTCACAACAAATGATCAGAAAAGATAATCCTATTTGGAACCAACGACAAAATACACGTGGCTACAAACGAGTCCATTATTATTTAAGATCGTAACTCCAGCTACAGCTCCAGTTTTCGTTTACCTTTACATTTATTCCGTCTCCATCAAGCTCCAACTGCACAAACAAAGTGATAATCTTGCCTCTGGAATCCATAAAAGTCCAAGTTATACCTATATAATGTTCGCCACTCATCCCATTGCATACAAATTAATCACACAATCGATTTTCAATCATCCAGTTATTTTGTATCCACTGATCCTTAACCTAACCCTTCATCCACCTTCTGGCCCATAAAAATATCCATTCTTGCTCCCATAAAGGAATCAACGTTCTTTTTTTCTTCTTTTTTTTAAATAAATCCCTATGTCAACGGAATACATTTATTTAGTTTTCCTGTCTACTGGGAACCGGGCATGCTGTCCGGATAACTGAAAGCATTTCTATCGCTACCATAAAAAGGTGACCTGACCATTTTTCGTCTATTCCAACACAGCCTCGCTTCGCTAGCCAACAATAAAGCCATAGAAAACATTCGGTGTCACCATTAAGTGGTGAGCGGGAATCTATTTTTTATTTGCCCACATAAAAAGAGATTCTTGCGGTCATAATTCGTTTTAAGCCTTCAGGCTGAAAAAGGACTTTGTGTTTTGTATCCGAATCGGGCAATGCGACATACATACATACATATGTAGTGTAATGGAGCAGGCAATGAGAAAGAAAAAATATACCAACCCCGAGCTCTGCTATAAATATATCATTTTGGGGGGCAAATAAATGTTTGAATGAGTTAGCAAGGATAACAACTGTTCACAGTGTCACATTCAATTGGCTGGGTCAATTGTGGAGACTTGTCAGCCAATGCCTAAAGAAAGCCGTGAAGAAAAAAAAATCATCGAATGCGAGACGTCATTATATCTCTGTGTTGGGATTTATTACATGTTTGCTTGTGGGGTCCTTTGTCACTTATCCTTCTATACTGGATTTATGTTTATAGTTCGCTCATCTAGAAGATATCGTTTTGAAACTGACAATTCTCAAGAGTAGGGTTTAAGATAGTTTTTTGTTCTTCGAAGATAATCCACTTATCTGCCTTATAAAAAGGATAAAAAATCCTCAAACGATTCAGTAGTTAAAGTTAGGACATTTTTTTCTGAATACCCGACTCAACTGATAATATAAATGAGATTCTCTCCATCTTCATCCTAAAGACTTTCTCGACACTCGTATGGTCTATTGTCCTCTAGTTTCCGAAATACATTTTTTAAACTACAATATATTTCTTCTCTTACGTATAATTACATCTACTCCTACATACTGCAACACATATATCTCTCATGTATGTGCACTGCTATTGCTATTGAGTTGAATAGGTTCGTTGATCTTAGAATCATCCAAAACGCTGCTTTATTTTGTATCACCTATTTACAAAAGTTTGTTAATAATTTTAAATTTGAGTGAAATAATTATTTTTCTTTGGCCTTGAAGCCTCTATTGTTTTTTGCAATCGGTTTTTCATCGACCTTCGTTGCGCTTTTATCACTTTAGGTTTCTTAAAGTGGAAACTTCCGTGAATGTGTTTAATTCTTTTTGTATCACGTCGCTCTGCGCCGGCTGACAATATTGACAGTTTCATTTCTGTCGCTGTCATTTTTCTTTTATACTTCTCGACCATTGTCCAACATTGTGACGCGCATGTTAAACGAAAGGCGTGTATAACAAAACAATAAGTTTAAGCGGTATCATTGTCTCACAAATTAATGCGGAGTTCTTGTGCCATTTAAGCACCCCACACTTACACTATGTGCGACATATTTGCATACTTTCTTAGGCGGCACTACAATTCGGGGTGAACCTGTGCTTTAGCTCACGAGTCTCTCCAGTTAGTCAGTTGAGGTCGCCTTCTACTTGTGCGCGCCACAAGTCTCTTGGTGTTATATTCGAAGACTCTGCGGACTGGAGCATTGGTGTTCATTCGCTCTGTATGTATTACGCAGGTCGATGTCAATTTATAGCTCGTATAGTCCGTCGTTGAATTTTCTTCCCCACAGCTCGTTAACGCTAACGAAACTGAATATTTTTCAAAGGATTTTTCCCCGGACTGGGACTGGGACTGGGACGATCAAGGTCTTATAGACCTTCGCCTTAGTTTTTTGGTATAGTGCTTCACTACTGAATTGCTTTCTTAGCACAAGGCAATAGCGATTGGCAATCGATATGATCGGCATAGTGGCTGCTTAGACTTCTGAAAGATTGTGCCTCACTTATGTGTTTCGCACAATTCTTTCAAGAATGAGGTTAAAGAAATTACATGGTAGCCCATTACCTTGTCTAAAACTTTTTTGACATCAAAAAAGTCTCGAATAAGTCGTTACCAATCTAGACTTCCAGACGTTATTCTGCACAAATGGACGAGCTTGGCATTTTTTTATATAGCTTGTCGCTATACTCGTAAAAGCTGTCTTAAGCTGCCTTAAAAAGATGATGGATATCGATTTGGACCTATTCAGTTTTTTCCAGGATCTGCCGAAATTTCCTGGCTTGAAACCGTACTAATAGGGACCAATCAGGATTTCGCGAAGGGTTTCAAACGTTCCAGGCAGAATATGGCATGATCATCGCAGTTGAGAGGTGCACATTAGGCATATGTTAGCGAATTTACCATTGATGCTTTTTTTCATCTGACGCTCGCTCACGTGTTGGAAGCTCAAGACTTCTTGCCTAAATCTGTTGCATATGGAAAATCCTCCTCCGAAAAACTGCTGTTTTTCCCCCTATAGCAATCACCATAGTATGTATTATAGTTTTTTATCTTCGTTAGGTCCGACCCATCCCTTCGCCATTCCTGTCTGCGGCAACATCTGAAGTTTTCATTTGTGAATTTGGAAAAACGGCAATGCAAGCGCTCTAATCGCACTGGGATTTTGCGGACTGTTGGAGCAATTACAAAAACAATTTTAATGTAAATTTGTATGTGATACAAATTACTAGAATTTATTGGAAATTACTAGAATTTAGACCTGGTAATTGAGCGGCAGACAGCTCTTCTCTATTTTTCATAAGGCCTGCACTGAGATTTTTATTGTACAAACAATATTTTTAACTGTAAGCATTAGATAAAGCTCTCCTTCCACTGGTTAGACATTCACCGCCTCTCATCATTTTATTAATCAAAATCGCGAGTCATTTAAACTTCTGATTATGGGCTACAACTTTAGAGGGTACGTGACCCAAACCTATTTCCCGCTTTCGGTTCCTTCTTTTTAGTGCCTCACAAACTGCGGCTTCCACAATATCTGCAGTTTAATTTTCATATGCGACAGGGAAGGAATAGTATTACGCGGGCATTCTTCATTTAAAATTATTTTAACGGGATTTCCTATCGTTCGGTTCGTCTGAATGCCATCAGGGTATAGGTGAATGGCTTTTGTCTTTGGCACTATCGGATACAATATTATGTTGGACGATTTTTTATTTTACGGCTTAGGATAGCGAAATGATCTATTTCGAGACTGCTCTATTGCAAAGTACCTTTTACACGAATGACAGTTTATGTAGCCTGACGGCGTCAAATCTGGCGATCTGGCCGACCAGTTCAAATCGCCAAAACGATAAACCACATGGTCTGGAAATCGGTGATTCAAAATATTAATCGTTGAATAGCGCTCACCAGTTATGGGTATTTAGGTGCCAGCGGCGTACTTAAAAAAATAAGGGCCAGTTTCAGTTTATATGCATTTTTATTTATATTACTTAATTTACTCTTACATGCTAGACAAAAAAACGCTTAAAAATTAGCTTAAATAACTTAAATTTATCTTAAACTAACTTACTGGCCCTATGCAGGCACTCTAAGTTATACATAATACTTAAATACTATGTCTTTCGACCTTTATGACGGATTTTATTCTTATTCTAAAGTGACTTAACTACAGCTTAAACTAAGAAAACATGTTTAAAAACTTAGTATACGGAATATTTTAATTTTATTATATTATAAAACTTAAAACTAAAAGCCTACATACTACCTAAAAATAAATCTTAATCTACTTAACCTACTTACATCTACATGCATATATATATATATACATAATATATATATACTTAATATACAAATATATGTATATATATATATATATTGTTTTTTTTTCATTTTATATATTTTTTTTTTCCTTAAAATCTAACTTAAATCTACCTAAAAACTATGTAAGCCGGCCATGGGCAAAAACAAATTAGGCTGGCCCACCTTGCTTCACATGAAGCTAAATATCACCGGAGGAGTTCGACGACGAAGCATCCTCCCCTTCAACAAGCCACCAAAAGTGTTGGTGCTGTCGAGCAACATCCCTCATGTCGCGACTCCCTACCGCCCTACTGAACCGGAGACGCTCCGCACTGCCCTGTGCGACGTCTCTGTCGTAGTTGAGTCGCCTGTCCGCAGCTGTTCGAGCGACGTGGAAGATTAGCGGCACCGCCAATCTGTCCTGGATCAGACCTTTGCTATCTAAATAGAGGAACGCTTCTGGAGGAATAAAGCCGTCAAAGCGAACTCTCTCGTGATACATATAATTGGGGTAGTAAGCCCCGGAGATCAGGTTGTTCGATGAGGCCATTGTTCTTGCAACGTGCCTTCGAGTCAACTTAATGACGAAATTGTCCACTCTTATTAGATTCGCCCTATTGTATAAGACCTCATTGGGATAGAATTTTATGTACTGAGATTCTGGTGTTCTGTATAAGCGAAGACAAGTCCTAAGACAAGCCCTCTCAAACACCCGAATCTTTTCCAATAAACTTGCTCTCACGTTGAACCACACGGGACATCCAAATACAAGCATGGGCCTGATAAGGGCCATGTAGCAGATTACCTTCACCCCCGCATTGAGTTGGCTGTTATAAAACAGTCTCTTTGTAACGGCAAAAGCACCTTTGGCTCTGGCCAGAGCAACATCTATATGTTTGTTAAAATACAGAAATTGATCTAGCCAGATCCCAAGGTATCTGACTACATTTCGACAAGCAAGTGGCTGCCCTTGCTGTCCCACGATCGAGAACTTTCGCCAATTCTTTCTGGTATCCCTAGAGGCCCCAGACAAAGGCGTCCTAAACAGAATGGTTTCCGACTTCTGAAAGTTGATTTTCAACTTCCAGTCATCGCAATATCGCTTAATTTTGTCGAAGTCACGCTGCAAAAGCATATTAATGACCTCAATCTTTGGACCTGATCTGTACGCGATTATGTCGTCTGCGTACGCTATGGCATGGTGAAGTGAACCTATCAGATCACTCGTGTAAATGTTGAATAGGATCGGCGAATTTACCGCACCTTGTTGCAGACCGTTTTTAATGTTAAATGTTCCAGCAGAAATCACATCGCCATTCTTCACGATGAACTGTCTACTGGAGAGCATATCGAAAAGAATATACAGCAGTGGTTTACTAATGCCCAACCTGTCCAGCTTGAAAAAGAGTCCTTCTAACCATACGGTATCGAAGGCTTTCTCCAAGTCAATCAGGCAGGCACCAGTGCACTGGTTCTTGCCTTTGTTCCATTGGATATCAGAAACCAGTTTCGACGCAGCATGAATGATATCATGCCCCGCAAAATAAGGGCCAATCACAGATGCAATGGCTCTTCGTTCATTTCATGTGGATTCTCCGTGCCCCAGAAATGCTAATTTTCTTTATTCACATACCCACTTAAGTGGGAATCCACTTCGTCGTTCATTATGATTTTGGATAGGAACTCATCCTCTCCTTGCACTTGACGATCAGCAGGCAGCAATTGGTGATCAGTTTGTACTTTATAAGAGAACATCTTCAGGTGTTTCACCAAAATTCGACGCAATGAGCATCTGCTGATGCCAAATTGTGTGAATTGTTTTCACGTCTATGTTTGTGGACTGTCTTTGACTTCCTCGACAATAGCAGTGATATTCTTGCGACATCTCTAATGACCCAGTTTGTTCGAGACGTACAGCAAAACGATTAACTGTTCGCGCACATGGTGCAGGACGACCGAAAATGTGTCAAGTAAGCAGTAATAATAATTGCGCCTTCTTCAAGTGTGTTTCGCTCCATTGTTTATCGTCAACTAATTCTCCATCTGTCTTTAATATAAGTGTTAAAGCACAATGATACTTGATGCAAATTGCAAAACTTATGGAACATTCACATTATGTCATTACTTTTGCCCCACCTTGTAAAAGTGAGTCAGATCTGAGAGCGCCGTTTAAAAACAAGGCCGATCACTTCATCTCTATTTATTTCCCTTGATCTAGACACCGAGCAACTACAATACATCATACAGTGGTATATGTGAAAAGACTGCATGGTTTGCTTTCCTTAGGAATTTGTTGGATGTCGATAGAGCACTACAGACTATGTTCACGTGCTGTTTGGTGTTTGCCTTCCAATTCATTTTATTGTAAATAAGAAGAAGTAGTCTAAGTTGCGAGTTTATTTAGAACTGACAAAATATATTTCCTCATAACTAAGGAAAATATTGTCTTGCACCGGCAACTAAACAACACTCAAATTGGTAGGTGACAGAATGTGCCGATCATGCTAAATGATGCTCTGCAACATATTCGTGGGCAGAGGAAAATGATGAGGTGTTCGAATCCTGATATAATAATATAATCGTTTGCATGATACGAGTAGTGACCTCGCCAGTTTAATACTCGTAAATACCCAATTGAATTCCGAAAAATAGGTGGGGATTTAGTAATTTAGAAAGGAGCAAAGCCTTCTTTCTCCGTTCTCCGTCTAAATTGTCTTTGAGTTGATTCTCCAAACTTCTGCGAACTAACTCCTCATGTTAACACAATATTTAAAATTTTAGAAAACAATTCAAATGCAACTATGCGTTTTTTTTTCAATTTTCTGACTCGTCAATTGCAAAGTGAGGCACTTTGGCCTAAAAGATCTTTTGTACCCTTTAGTCAGAACTGTAGTTGGGCTAGTGGGCTTTCTACCTTCCGAGTGAAGTTGATGACACTACACTACTGCAACTAACAGAGGAATTCATTAGTTCCTTGGAGCCGAATTATTCCCTGAACAAAATCGTTCGTTTAATTCCGCTGAGGGCTAGATATTCACATAAGATGTGTTCAGGTGTTTCGTCTTCTTCAAGACAAGGTCAGCACTCCGAAGAGTCGAGTAGATTCATTTTATTCCGGTGATATCTTAAACCGTGATATCCATGATATCTATTGGTATTTTTGTTGAAATGTAGGTTGGCTGGTTTGGATTCTCCCAATGTGAGATGCATCTCAACTGCTCCCAGCTACTAATAGCTAAATTGATTGCTTATTTAGGACAGCATCAGCAGTTTCTAAGCCGTTTCCGGCCTGTTCGTCAGCCACTTCATTCCCATCAATGCCCTCATGATTGATGATTTTGTTCCTAGAGCTTAGTTTTTGGATGGTTTTGAAGCAGTACATAACTCATTTGGAGTCAATGGTGTGCAAACTAAGGGCATTTATAGTTGCTTGACTGTCCGTGAATATTTGAATGTATGCGCCTTTGATACCAGAGTTTTAGATATGATTGGCATATTTTTGAATGGCATGGAGTTCTACCTGAAATACACTGGGACTTTTTCCTATTGCTATGGGGCTCCCACCCCCGATTACATTTTAGAACCATCCGTATACCACATTATGCCATTTTGATAGGAAGTACTTCGAGGAGCACGAGCACGCCAGGAGACTCCCTTTCATCATCGAAACTCTTATCTGTAATAGGTTAAAGGTGATCTGTATTGATTCAAAGGCCGGTGCGTTTGGCTTTGTTGAAAAGCTTCTTCACACTTTATCGAATAGCTTCTAGGATAGATAAGAATGATCTCGCTTAGCTGAGATTGGGTCTCGTCTGCGTCCACTGCTGTTAGCGGCGCGGACGGCAACAATGAACATACAACAACGTGTATATTATCTGACATAGATGCCTCCTCCTATTTTTTGGAAATGGAAACGAGAGAGTAAGGTCCAGGACTTCCCCTCTTATAGAGTTTCTAAATGTGTGTTGGTTTCCTATATTTTTCCCATACAGAAATTCTAAAAGTGACTCACCTCTTTTGTTTGTATCACGGCTGCCCCAAATCGTATTGTGTGCGTTGATATCACAACCGATGACAAGGTGTACTTTCTTGTCTTCACGGTACCGGACATGTTCCTGTACTGGTGAGGGAGGCACTTCCTCAGTGTCTCTAGCAAAGTACGTCGATGCGCATACGAATGCAGTTTCCGAAGTTCAATTAGTACTGCCACCAGGTCCTTAGTTATGAAACCTGGAATTGGAGAAAATTTTATATCTTTCGCTCTTTCGCAATAAAAAAGGCTGCCGGTGGGCCAAAAAAAACTTTGGCAAAAACTTTTCAGACCAAAAGTCTTACCATTTTTTGCCCATGGCTCTTGAATAAGCCCAATTCTCTTCAGCACATGGCTGGCTAAAGGTGTCCAAGGCACCCATAGCTCGGAGCAGGTTTGCGTGCAGTACTCTGAGCAGGGATGTAATTTCTTGAATGTATGATCAGGGTTCCATGCTTTACTTATGTTAGCCAGTTGAGAAGGACCATCTCTTCTACCTCTCGGACTGTCGATATGTGCTGGCCACGACTCAATTCGCCGCCGGATATGGTCTGAATCGGTTCTGGTTGGTGGAGTTACCAGTTCTGGCCATAGTTCCGTGCTGTGCCGTGGTTTTTGCGGGAGCAATTATTCCGTTTTCTGGAACTATAACGGTTGAGGTGGCGCTGGCGCTAGCCCTAGGTGGGATGCTACTCACGCTTACTCCAGCTCCTTCTGACAGCGTACTTGTCATGTTTAGGTTCACTAATTTCAAGCTCTGGATGGCTGTTCTGTCCGATTTTTTGAGGAAGATCTTTACCTGACCAAGTGAGTCACTTTTTGACTATATTTTAAGTATTAACCTCTTTATTTGCAACATTGGCAATGAGCCCACTTTTATAACTAGAACTACCGGAAAACTGATTGGCCAAAATACAGAGGAATACTGTCAGAAATGCTATTCTCAAAACTATCAAGTCCCCGCGTGACTCCAATGAGCTTGACATGAAAGTCAATGAATTTATTCTGGCTCTAAATCAGGCTATGGCCGCTTCCTGCCCTCTTATTCGACCTAGAGGCGAGAAAAAGCCACATTGGTGGACATAAGCACTGGGACTGCTCAGAAACTCAGAAACTCTTGTAGAAAACTTTTCAACGTAGCAAAAAGCACAAGAAAAGGGACTGACTGGGACTCATACAAAGAATCCCTCAAATTATACAAAAAAGAACTCAGTCTAGGCGACTTTGCCAGAGGCCTTGGTTACATCTGTCTCATCGGAATGTAATTCGTCCGATAGTACACTGTTGCACAAAGTGTTGGTTTCTGAGACGGAGTCTCAGATTCTCCATCTCCGAATGCCATGTTGGCATCGACCGGATGTTCTAAAACATCTCTACCTGATGATGCAATTGTTCTCTGTTGTTTTTGGTATGAAATTATCAATTTTGATTCCCACGAATGAGCGGGATAATCTGTCGCCCATGGTCTACCCGTCTAATCACAGGAAGGCTATCTTTAAGTCGGAGGTCGCCTGGTATCCGAAGTTCACATACCAACGATTAATCTCCCTCTTAGCCGTGCATCTATCCGTACTTGCTGTTCCACCACTGGATTAGGGATTTTTTAACGAGATTTATTTCTCCTGTTTCCTCCGCTCCTTTGCTCGGGCTTGGGACCGCCAGGATACTTGTGTGCCACGTGTATGCAAGCATCCATATGGAGTTACACAATCAAATCCAACACAGGCACCAACTTCAAATAACAAACGGTCTGCCAATCCATTTTTCGATGATTAGGTTGGTCACAAACCTCTAAATTGTGGTGGTATGTGGCATCAAAAAAAAAACAGTATTAATAATAACGATATTTAAGCTTTCAAAATAAATTCTATTTCCTATTTGAAAAGATATAGTTTTGTTGTTATAGGTTTTATTTCATTTTAAACTCTAATTCTAATTTACATTTAGGATGTTTTTATTATAGAATAAAGATTTTAAATAGCTAGTCCCGAACTGCCACTCTATTCTCGGAACCACTAACTAACTGCTAAAAACTTTCTGTCATTTCCTTTTCCGTCAATCG
Organism: Volucella bombylans; assembly: GCA_949129095.1. Lineage (NCBI taxonomy): Eukaryota > Metazoa > Arthropoda > Insecta > Diptera > Syrphidae > Volucella > Volucella bombylans. The sequence goes on from OX422144.1 coordinate 81,494,856, forward strand.
TTAGTTGTGTTCCTTTTGTTGGAGTGTCAATTCGTTTTTCATAAGGCTTAGATCGCGCCAACAGCACCCCCTCCCTTCTTTGTGAACCACTTCCAATGGTTCACGATACCGCTATACTTTAACATCGTTCTCCCCGACCTAGTCGTACTCTGATGATTACAGTTCCGGAACTGAAAATCGGACTTTGGCTTTTGTAGTGTTTGTTTACTGCTTCAGCTGGATGGAAATAACTTGTTGTGAACAATGGCATGAGTCTGTGTATACTGGTAGCTAATGGTTGACTTCTTATACTTGCTGTAAACATTTTCTTATCCCTTTCCAGGGCTTTTTAAGGCCCTAAGACGGGTTGCTGATGTGATGCCTTAACGGAATCTTTTTTGAAAAACACATGTTCACACGAATGGAAGTCATTAAAGATGCATGAATTTTGACTGTAGTGATTTGAAGCTGATACGGAACGAACGTGCTGATAGTACTCCCTAACGCTGATTCCTACGTAAGCACGGCAATGCTTAAATTAAATTAAATGCACATTAAACTTCCATAAGCAAACGTAGGCGTCTAAATTAAGCACGATATACGGCAAACGAGTTTGGTAAATCATTCCCGCACCGCACGTTTTGTTTTAATTTTCAAATTATTTGATTTTGCCCTCATAACCGTGCTGAAAAGCAATCAATATGGAGGTTCTTATATCGGAAGTCCAAAAACAAAAAAGACGCACTGTGGAATAAAGGCAATTCTCAATATAAAGGTAGCTACACTGCAGGTAAGGAATGGGAATCAGTCCTCGTAGCTAGATTGGATGTTAGATGTTGGAACTTTAAGTAAGTAAACAATGTAATGACTTTTATATTATATTTATTGAAAAGTATTGACAAAAACTGTTTTATTTTTATTTTCGAAAATTGAAAATTGTGGTTTTGCATCGGGTTTTTTGGGTTAAAATTTTGTTCCAAATTCGGAGAATAGTCTTTTTCCATATCAATAATTACATTACGTAGGATGCAGATATCTTTTACAATATGAGCTGCATCTTCTATACTAGTTTCAATAGCTTATAATAAGATTCTGAATTTGGCATAACTAATACCGAATGCACGCTCACCTGTCATTCTGGCTCATGATAAACGATAACTAAAAATCTGAGGCAGTGGTATTTTTCTGAAGAGGCCTTGCAGGACGGGGCCTCATTTCAATACTAGTTTCAATAGCTTTTAATAAGTTTATGAATTTGGCATAACTAATACCGAATGCCTGTCATTCTGGTTCGTGACAAACGATAACTAAAAATCTGAGGCAGTGGTATTTTTCAGAAGAAATCTTGCAGGACAGGACCTCATTAAATAAGTTCTCAAGGGAAATGCTTCATCTCCTAGAAACCCATATGAAGCCTTAAGCTTTCTTTCTAAATCTTTAATCACAATCTAGCTCTGGTGTTCCACAAGGGAGCCATTTGGGCCCGCTTCTCTTCATCATCTTCATTCCTGATATCGCGATAAATATTAAATATGGACAGTGTTTATTGTTTGCCGACGATCTAAAATTATTTAGAGCTGTTAAAAACATTGAGGATTGCTCTTTACTGCAACTAGATTTAAACAGTATCACGGGATGGTGCAAAATCAAAGCCCTAACGTTAAACACAAGCAAGTGTAATTTCATTTCATTCTCCAAATCATCCTCTATAATTCAATTTGAATATTCGATTGTTTCCATACCCCTCTCCCGAATTAGTGAAGTCAAAGATTTGGGAGTTATGTTGGATACTACTTTTTCTTTTAAAGTACATTTGAATCGTGCTTTATCCAAAGCTTATTCGGCAATAGGTTCCATCAAGAGAAATTGCAAAAGCTTTTCTGACTCCGACTGAATTCAAAAGCGTGTTCAAAAGCGTTTTACAAGATTCATTTTCTATAGAATGCATTGGAACTTTTGCCCCAATTATAAAGCTAGATGTTTACTCCTTGGCTTAAAATCGCTAAAGTCTAGACGTACTATATATGATATAATGTTTGTTAGAGACCTTCTCGGTTATCATATAAGATGCCCTATTCTATTATCAAAAATAGGACTTCATGTTCCTATACGGTCATTGAGAACACGGCATCTTCATTTTGTTGAATACCACAGAACGAATTATGGTACTAACGAACCGCTTACTCGTACTGTCAAAGTCTTCAACGAAGTCAGTAACCTCTTTGACGTTTGTTTAAATAGAGCTCAATTTAAAAATATAGACAAAACCTTATACATTTTTTAAATTTAATTTATGTATATATGTAATATTTTGTTTTCTAGTATCTGTTAGCCCTTAAGTGACTTATAGATGTATAAATAAATAAATAAATAAATAAAAAAATCACCGTTCTGCAAAAACATCTGAATCGCACTCTTTTCCATATGCGCCCACATCGATCATTTAAAAATGGTATTTTGTATAGATACTGCCCGAATTTGCTGGACCCTTAAGTCAATCAATGCTTTCCATTGATACATCCCAAAAAGTTGGGTAAGCTCCATTTTTCAAAAAAATGTCCTTGCAAACCTCCATAACTATATCGACAACAGGTGATTTCAATATTCGAAATGTAAAATCAGTTTGTCTAAATGATATTCCCGTTGATAGGGAAGCATAAAAAGGAACAAATGATTTTTATTTATTTCCAGAAGAGTGGCGAAATTTACGTGATCAATTTTGTAAAGAACTGAAGAAAATTCCGAAGAGTAAATCATGTGATTCCCATGACTCTGGTGCAACATATCCGGGAAAGTGGCAATTTTTTATTAGTTTACTTTTCCTAAAGGGTAAATTGGCTCCGAGAGATACTGATGGAAATTTTTCGTTGAAATCAGATACCCCGAATAGCCTTACAATTGCAACTGCAACCGACAATCACGTGTCAAGTACTGCACAGTAAATGGAACAGAAATACATGTATCTGAAACACAACCTTTGCCTAAGGATTCACCTCCTCGTCGAAAGAGAAAAAGGGTGTAAGAGGAAAATATGTAGAGCTTCTAGACACTGAAACCATGAAGCTTGCTTTGCTTGAAACATAGGAGGACGAAAATTTTGAAGAAAATGGATCTATTGCGACAACTTCGAGTAAGGTCGAAATTCTAAAAAGTATAATTTGCAAGAAATGTAAGAAATGCAAGAAATGGAGGAAGTGCAAAGTCAATAAATTCATTTGTCTTCTATTGCTAGTTCGGGTTATTCTGAGAACTCTGCACCAGGTTCCCCTATTTTCAATGTTTACCCAAATAGCATTTCACAATCTTCTGCAAATCTTCCTTCTACATCTCAATTTCTTAATCAAAATTTGAACGAAGCTTATGAAATATATATTTTATACAAGGTAGTCCGGTTTGAGATATAGTTATCTTCTGATCTGATCCATTGGTTCATGTTATGAAAAAAATTATATGAGTTACAGGATTATAAAAGTTCTTTCACAGAAGTGCATAGGTATCAACAATTATTTAGTTATAACTTGTAGTGTATTAAATCTATAACAATCAGGCTAAGCCCGTTCGATAGTCAATTGATTGGTGGTTAATTCATACTTGAATACTATTAGCATCCATGTTTCCGCTTTCGAAATATTACTCTTCAAACACAAAATTTTATTTGAAAAAATCGCATTTATCTCGGAAGAATGTGCTTATATTGTTTTTTTTTTCATTATTTTAGTATGCCATAAAGTTACCTACAAATTCACTGTACAAAGTTTTTACCATGGGCTTATAGTTTTCAAGGTACAAGGTTGAATAAATTAATACCCAATATGACTATTTTTTATTAATCCTAAAAAATTACTCTAAAATAAGTTCACTTTCGTTAGACCTCCCTGTATAAGAACTAAACAACGGAAAGGTTTTAAACTCGATGGATCCTTTTGTATGTAACATTGGAGGATCGCTATCGCACTCTTGATCTTCTGCGATTGCCTCATAGTCCACAGTTTCTGCTAATGTAATAACAGCCGTGTTTTATTGGTAGCTGGGTACGCAGCTCAGTAAAATATCCCTTGGCAAACAACAACAAAAAACGAAAAGTGGCGATAATTAGGTCAGTAAATAAGTGAGTATAAAAGTTAACATAGAACTTAGGTATTCTGAAATCCAGGGGGCGCTGACAGGGGTTGTGAAAAATGTTATTTCATGATGGTTGTCAACTTCGTTTATTTAAGGTTGTGTTCGTTGACTATTATTTTATATAATTTGTGTAAAGATGCATTTGAGTTGCAAAAAGAGAAGAAAAAAAAAATCTGGGTGAAGTCGTGGAAAAAAAGTGAGGAATGGTTAATTTTCCTTTATTACAGGAGAGCTCCAAATCGGTGACGAGAAATTTTTCTTTAGTTAGTTAACGATGAATAAGGAAGCTTTTCAATAGCTCATTGTACTAATAAAAGACGATCTGCAGAAGAAAAAAAAAGCAGTAAACTGCTGAAAGTATCTACACGAAGTGCAGATACATTGGTACGTGGATATGTCTTATAGGCATACGACGAAAAAACCTTCATTGTTTTACGAGTGAAGATAAATGGAATATAGGGTGGTTGCGCAAAAAATGAATGGTTTAAAGTTTTACCCCGGTGTAAACAAAGAAACACAAGTTAAAAATTGTGTACATATATACTTATGGTATTACCTGTAAAAAAAAAATCAAAAATTAAATGCAAAGCACTAACCAAAAAAAGAAAACAAATATTTCGACATACCTTTCGGACATACCCGTAAGCATATTCAAATGTCAACAAGTGGTTTTTTATTACCTGTTTACATTGGCGACGGGATGAAAGTCCTCACCATGAACGTCGTGTTCACATTTTCATGGGGTTGAAAGACTTTTTGACAAGTGGAACACTTGAATCGGGGCATTTTTAATTTTTAAATTTGAGCAGTTGGCCTGAATCTAACTTTTTTCCTATTCTTCACACATCCTTGCTCATCAACGATCAAAACTAAAATGAAAAAATATGTCAGAAATGGAACGATATGGAAAAAAACGATGTGTTGCACCCGAGAATCCATTTCTAAAGTGGAAGTAACCCTTCTTCTTCCCACTTCAATAAAAAGCGTATCCTCTCTTTCGAACAATTTTCCTGCCCGCGCCAATGTGAACAGGCACATTGTCATTGGGTTGAAAGACTTTTTGACAAGTGCAACACTTGAATCGGAGCATTTTTAATTTTTAAATTTGAGCAGTTGGCCTGAAACATACCTTTTTTCCTATTCTTCACACTTCCTTTCTCATCAACGATCAAAACTAAAATGAAAAATATGTCAGAAATGGAACGATATGGAAAGAAACGATGTGTTGTACCCGAAAATCCACTTTAGAAAGTCCGCTTTTACACTTCGCAAGTTTCGAAAGATTCAAATGAGTGCAAAAGAGAGGGATAATGAAACAAAAAATACCGAATCAACCAAATTCCCACTGCATGTGGGTAGCAATTTCATTGTAAGTTTTTGACATTTCTTTTTCTCCTTCTTCTTTCTTTTTCGCATTTGCTTCATTACTTCTTTCGCTGTGTTACGAGCACAACATTTCAGTATGGCGGATGAACTGAAATGGACCAAAAAAATAACAAGGGGGCTCATTTTCAATTATGAAAGACTGAAATAAAAGATGAAATGAAAGAGAACTGTCAAATAACATGCAAACCCAAAGAAGGGGAAAGTCTTCATGTAGAGTTGCGCGCATCACTGAATGACAGTTCAAAAGAAAATAACCAGAACATGCGCATTACACACTTGCGACGTGTGAAAGCTGACAAATGGATTCTCGGTGAACGTAACCCGTCTTCTTTTCACTTCAATAAAAAGCGTTCCCTCTCTTTCGGACAATCTTTCTGCGGGCGCCAATGTGAACAGGCACTTAGATTGATCAAAAGGAAATATGGACAAATTATTACCAACTTTGAAATATAGATGGAAAGTGAGTGTTTGAGTGAGTAAAGCGTTTTATTGGGGTTTGTTGCTGAGCTGCGTCTCCAGCTACCAATAAAACACGGTTATCATTGATCCTGGAGAGAACGTTGCGACAGTATTTTTCTCTCCTGGAAGGTATCTGATATTACAAGTGTACTGCAAGATGAGATCCAGATATCTACGGTGGCCCGTTGAAACTGTGGAAGGGCATATTTTGTTGGCTTATGATCGTTGTAGATAATGAAATTTCTCCCTTCGAGAATGTTACGAAAAAAGCGAAATTGAAGCTGCCAGGGGCTCTCTATCATAAGTGCTGTATTTTTGCTGAGAATCGTCTAATTTGGATGAGTGGAAGCTCAGAGGTTTCAACTGCCGTCTATTCTTTATTGAGCGACAGCCCCGATCGCTGTGTTTGAAGAGTCCATTGATAGTGATTATTATGCGTTGAACTTCAGGAGAGCGAGTATAGAGTCGCATTACTAAGTACAATTTTGTGCTCACTAAAAGCTTTGAGAGTCTCACTTGTTCACACGATTTTGTTCTTATCACACTTCTTTTTACATGCTTTGGGTTGGTGGTTGTGAGCAATCTGGTGCTTCCCGACTTTGAGTACGAACAGTATACATAAGTTCATTATTCCGAGAAATCGTCTGGCATTGCAGAAAATTTACTGTGGGCTGTGCGAATACACTTTTGGAAAGATTGATCACTAAACTTTCTTTCTTCAACCATTTGTGATCAGCTTCTAGGTGCTTTAGGTTAGTTTTTACGTCCTCCGACGCAATTAGGAAATCGTCGATGTATGGAAAACCGAAGTCAAAATCTCGATGGAGGGTCTGCACTACATTTCTAAGTCCTTCAATCGTATGCATGCATTCGAACAATCCGAAAGTTGTGCAGTCCATGGTCTTCTCAACGTTTCCTGTCTGGACAGGGATTTGATGGTACGCGCTTAGTATACCGATTGTTATGAAAATCGTGCTGTTGTGCAGACGTTGTGTCCAATCTTGTATATACATTCGAAATAGTATACCTGCCTGGCAATGTTTCTGTGCTTAACGCGCCGTAATCCCCGCATAGTCTCCGTCTTCCTTTTCGACCATTTGTTGGTTGTACGCCCAAAAGGTTTTCGATGTTCTACATGCGGCTTGCTCCAGCAAGTAGGGTACTCGTATATCTTTTTTAGCACCTGATAATTTTTTTTCAGGGCTTTGCATGAGTGGGTTATCGTTTTGTTATAATATGAGACGTTACTTTATGTTGAAGCCGTTTTCTCAATGTTAGATTGCCAGATTTGATAATATTGTCAGATCTGTCACTAAAGAAATTGTCCAAAATCTCTTACGACCGTGTGAAATTACAATTTTGTCTGACAATACACTCCGCTTCAACTGAATAGGTACAGCATTTTTCAAAAGTTTGTGTTTCAATATTTTCAAATAATGTGCACGAATTTAATAGTTCATGCTGGTAAAGGTTTGTTTAAGATGTTGGGAAAAGAAATATTGAAAGAGCACATGTTGACTCTAGTCGTGAGTGCAGCCACTTTTGTTCATAATCACTTCACAAATTCGTCCCGGCATGGCGTCGCAAAGTGCCTTTAAGAAATTTAACGAAATTTCTCTTCAGGCTAATTAAAAAGCTGCAATGCAATCAGTCTTCAAACTGATGGCTAGATTCGTACACTTTAGGTTTTACATTATATTTAGGTCCTGTGAGTACGGTGGACAGTGAAGCAATCCCACATTTTGCTTCCTTATCCAAATTTTAACTATCCGTGCCGTAGAATGGGTGCGTTGTCCTACCGGAAATTCCAATTAATGAGGCCAGAAATATCACAAAATTTCGGAAAATTCCTTTCCAATATTTCTTTATAAGTTGTTGCGGTCATTTCTGCTGTTTGAAATTCTAGTTCAACAGTTCCATAATAGCTAACCGCTACCCATACCATAAAACCGTTTTCTCGACTATAATTCCGGGCTAAAAAGTGCTGGTTCTTTCTCATATCGTGAAAGTAATAATTAAACCCATCAGGTCCATCAAAATTGAACATTTTTTCATCTGAGAAAACCACGCAACAGAATTCTTCTTCCAAACCATATGGTACCTCAAAAATTCCAACCCCATACGCTGAGGGTTTAAAGGTGGCTTCTTTTGAAGTTTCAGACATTTTAGATGATTGATACAATTAATTACTCTTCTAACTCTCGAAACACTAACATTAACACCTGGTCTTTGCTTTATCTTCGCAGCTGAGTCAGAAGAATTAGAAGCGCATCGCAAAATTGCTCTTCTATCAGCCGCTGTTGTGGCCATTGTTTTACCTCATTTCATATTTTTTCCGCACAATTCTTTATTTTTGAATTAATAAAGGTCACATTAAAACTTTGATCAATTTCTTTAGCTATAGCACGCCCGGTTAGTCCTTGCTTTTGTAGTAAGTCAATGTGAGCCTATTCAATATTGTTAAGGGATTTCGCTTTACCCATGTTTATCAAAATTTAAATTTACACAATTATTTTCACTTAGGCCACTTCAACAATTGCTTACATGTGTCAATCTTCGCAGAATACACGTAAAGGGTGAATATAATGACCATGTACCTATTCAGTTGACGCAAAAAAAACTGAATTTTTCCATATGGAATAACTTTCAAGAGAGCCAGAGTAAAAACAATGGTACTTTTTGAATTGTTCTTTCTAATTTCTTTTCCCACCATCATAAACAAACCTTTACCAGCATGAAATATTAAATTCGTACACATTATTTGAAAGTAATGAAACACAAACTTTTGAAAAATGCTGTTGAAGCGGAGTGTACGAGTATATGCAGAAAACACACCCTCATTATCAGATATTTATTTCTCATATTTCAACGAGCAAAACGACGGACGACGTTTGGGTGTTTTTTTATATTTTCGAGGTGGATTTCTTTGTGAAGCTGAGTGAACTAAATTGTGAATACGCTTTTGAAGTCGCCGATGAAGTCTAAACCTACAAAAAAAATCAAAAATTCGAAAAAAAAGTTGAAAATCAATGGTCCCAAGAACAAATTTGAAAACTGATTCAGGAATCCGAGACACGATGTAGTTTGTGGGATGCGGTATGCGTAGATTACAAACTGCCGAAAAAAACCTTATGGCAGGAAGCCCATCCATATGACCCTTAACGACTGTAAGGACAAATGGCCGAATATCATTATTCAGAACTCTGACTGCCAAACTGGATCTTGACGAACATAATATGCGGGAATTTGTGTGTCACCGTCACCATTAACTTCTGGGCAACGACGCAAACGCAGGATTACCACATCAAGACCCTCGTCATCTCCGTCAAAACTGAAACATGCATTCAACGACATAATGGATGATGCTACTCTAATGGTTTCATTATCTTTTATATGTTTTCATTACCTCTTCCTCATTATAGCCTTCGTCTTGGAAGTTACATCAAGATAAGTTCGCCAATATCAATGTAATGATCGAATGAATTGCTCGGAGCATACGGCTTTTTATTTATTGTCATCAAGTATTTAGTTGTGGAGCACTCAACATGCAAGCGTAACGTCCTTATACATTTCGGCAGCCAAATGTACGGGCTTTCGCAATACTCGGAAACGTGTCGACATGATATCGAAAATATTTTCGAAATATGGCGGGTGCGACTCAATCGATAACTGAATATTTGCTGCACCATGGAAAGACCGCGTTGGCCGTAAAGCGAACGTATCGTCTGCACCGAGTACATACCGAACACGCTATTGTAGAACATGCTTCCAGTATTATGTGGTGCATTCATTACCACATGCTTTCCATCCACTGCTCCAATGCAGTTTGAAACTTGTCAGAGTTCGCTGAATTTGCTGGTAACAGCATCCCAGGCCTCAGGTATTCTCGGTGTCTATAATTAAATATAGTTTTCTGTGCATTTGCGCCTCCATTGAATTCGGTAAAGATTGCATCCAGAACATCTGGTATGATGAACGAGATCGCTGACAAAGGAATGCGGAATAGTTATTGCATAGACTGAAAATATTCGCCGGCAGTCGCTGAGCCGCTGAAATGTTCGCGCGAATATTCGTTTCTTGCTTTTGGAGATCGGAGTCACGAAAGCTAAAGGGTGACCAGATAAGAACGATAGGTAGAAAAAACTTAAATAAGACAACAACGGTGTGATATAAAATTGGTTCTGACTTTATTTTAAAGCTACGTTCATGCATTCCTATCGGTCACCAATTAGAATACCATAGAATTGTTTAGAATTCATACACTAAAAATACAATATCTGGCCCTTAATTCGACGAGCAATTTTTCATAAAGTTCCTCCACGACAAAACAGTACGAGTACTAAATGCATCTGTTTGTTAAATTTAATTAAATTTTTATTAATTCACATTTCTCAACAAACACTTCACTTCACTCAGTACAGCATGGAAAAACAATTTTTAATTTGTCTGACAATGCTTGTCAACGAATTCACCAGTTTTTTGTAATCTATCCATCAAACGTGTGACCCTTCGGGTAGGGGTTAGAATATACCCGAGGTATGCATGCCTGTCGTAAGAGGCGACTAAAATGCATCCTCCGTATACCGAGCGCGAAGTGTATACTAATTATGCAATGAGTAAAACAAATGGAATTATTACCCCAGGTGGCCAGCTATGCTGGAAAATACACCCTCTACGGAGGTCGGCTCGATGGATTCTGGGGCGAGCCAATTATTGCATCTTATCAACCCGTTCGGAAAAAGTTCACAGTTCGTCTTGCGAAGAATGGACTTCAGCGAAAATAAATAGCCTGAAAGACGAAAATACCGAACTTCGTACTAGGCTAACCAAAATGGAAGCGATATGCGAAGATCTTAAAAAAGAACTGGAAAAACTGAAAACCAAGGAAAAGTCAAACAGCGACGTTATGTCTATTGAATCTGTTAAAAATATCTACGAAACAGATGAAGAAGAGCTAGGTCGAGAAACCGACTGGATCTTGCAAAAACGTCCCGGAAAAAAGCGTAAAGCTGCGTCTTCTCCCAAAATCGTTTCTCAACGTGAAGCAAAGGGAGATGAATCGAAGAAAAATGGCAACAATAACATGAGTCCTGAAAAAATCAAAGCGGAAAAACAACGAACACCCCCGCCAATCAATGTCACTGGAGTTTCAGATTACAAGAAACTCCAAAACATATTGATGACCCTGCCGAGATCGGACTATATAGTAACATCGCGCAATAATAATGTATGGAAAGTCAACGTCAAGGACGCTGACAACTATAGCATTCTTTCTCGCAAGTTAAGCGTCGAAAAAATCCAATGGTTCACATACGAGAACAAGTGCGAAAGACCTATTCGTGTCGTCGCCAGAGGACTGCATCCGTCTTGCCCAAAAGAAGATATCGTAAGTGATTTAAAAAACAAGGGTTTTAAAATCATTGATGTCGTCAACATCGAAAAGCGAGAGAAACAAAAAATTGAAGGAAAGGATATGACAGTTAAACGTAGCCTTCCCCTCTTTATGCTAACCTTATACCCAAAAAATATACGATATTAAGTCAATCCTCAACATTATTGTTAAAATTGAGCCTCGACGTAAAAACTCGAAACTGATCCCGCAGTGTAAGCGATGCCAGGAATTTAACCATACGCAAGCTCACTGCCAAAAAGAGCTTCGGTGCGTAAAATGCGCAGGTAAACACCTGTCCAAAGAATGCAACGTAAGCAAACAAACCCCTCCGACTTGTGTTAACTGCAGGGGTAAACACGTAGCAAATTTCCGTGGCTGTGCAGTAGCAAAGGAGTTGCAAAATAGACGTGACAAGTTGTTTAAGCCACAAAAAGAGAATCCCAAAACTAAAGAAAAAACATCGGGATCTGCTCAAAATATCGTTAAAAACGCCAAGGCGAAAGTAATTGATTCCAGTGTTGAAAAGAAAGCATCGGAAAAACTTACATACGCTGAAGCTACCAAGCTAAAGGCAAAAGATTCCGGAGATCCTGCTTCCCAAGTATTTTCCGTTATTCTCGCGCAGCTTGAGCAGCAAAACAAAATCAATGAACTTATTTTAGATAAGCTAAAGAAGTTTGAAAATAGGTTCAATAAAAAACGTCCTTCGCCTAAAAAATGAAAAGGGAAAAATTAAACGTACTCACCTGGAATGCAAACGGAATCTTAGAAAAACTTTATGAACTTGAGTTATTCCTAAGGAAAAACGACATTGACGTTTGTTTGATTTCTGAAACCCACTTGAAAAATGGGTCATCTGCAAAAATTAGAGGTTTTAAAGATTACTACGCGTATCACCCTTCGGGAAACGCGAGAGGCGGATCCTCTGTATACATTAAAGAGTCTCTTGAGCACAACGAAGATATAAAAGTAGAGCTCGAGTCTGTACAACTAATTGCGGTGCGCGTAAAATTGGTACGGAACTCCTTTACTATTTCAGCCATCTACTGTCCTCTACGATTTACGCCTTCAAAACATATATTTAAAAATATATTCAATTCTCTTGGATCGGCTTTTATGATTGGCGGTGATTTCAATGCCAAACACACTTTTTGGGGATCAAGATGTGTCTCCCAAAAGGGTAAAATACTCTATAAAGCATGTATGGAACACAATTGTGACTTCTATTCAACGGGCAAGCCGACTTATTGGCCAACAGATGCAACGAAAATACCCCATCTTGTCGATTTCTTCGTTGTTAAAGGAATTCGTAACTCAGATATAAACGTTGATGAAAGCTTCGATCTTTCCTCCGATCATTCTCCAGTCATACTGACAATGAACGACACGTTTATTAAAAAACAAGGACCATTAAGACTAACTGGACGAAATACTAATTGGGAAGGATTCAGAAATGAGATTAATAATAACCTAGAACTAGACGTTTCACTTAAAGCAGCACTTGAACTCGAAATCGAAGTGGATTCTTTCGTTGAAATAGTCCAATGTGCTGCGTGGAACAATACACCTTGTCAACGAAAAAACACGGCTAAACGTAACTTAAACTACCCGCCTGAGGTAAAAGATATGATAAGAGAAAAAAGAAAAGCTCGCAAAAGATGGCAAACAACTCGAGCGCCGCAGGGTACAGGCTCTGTAATCTGCTCAAGGAGACTCTTAAAAGTTACAGAAATTCCGAAGTAAATACATATGCTCAAAACCTGACGGCAGGAAAAGAAACAAATTACTCGCTTTGGAAAGCTTTAAAATGCTTAAAAAGGCCCAAAATCCCCGCGCCACCAATCAAGGTCGGCAATAACGAATGGGCTAAGGGGGATAAGGAAAAAGCGGAGGTTTTTGCCGACTATCTTGAAGAAATTTTCAAGCCCTCCGATGGCCCAACACTGGTACCCGGCACCAGTTCTTTAGAAATAGCATATAGTAATTTTGTAATGACAAATGCAACTCTTGCTGAAATTAAAACTGTAATAAGGAAATTAAAACCAAAGAATGCTCCGGGGTATGACCTTATTACCGGAGAAGTTCTGAAAATGCTACCTCAAAAAGCACTTATAAAGCTCTTACACATTATTAACGCGGCTCTGAGGCTTGAATACGTGCCAAGTCAGTGGAAAGTTGCTGAAGTCATTATGGTACTAAAACCAGGAAAACCTCCAAACGATAAAAAATCATACAGACCCATTTCTCTTCTACCGATCCTGTCGAAAATCTTTGAGAGGATTTTGCTAAAACGTCTTCTCCCAATTATCGAAAACCAAAATCTTATTCCCAACCATCAATTTGGATTTCGGACTAAGCATTCAACAATTGATCAGGTGCATAGAATTACTGATGTAATTGAAAAATCCCTGGAAGAAAAAAAGATTTGTTCGAGCGTATTTCTTGACGTCTCACAAGCTTTTGACAAAGTATGGCATGAAGGTTTGAAGTTCAAACTGCGACGAATTTTGCCATTAAAGCTTTATAATATATTGACAAGCTATTTTAAAAATAGAATTTTTCGCGTTCGATAAGGAAATGATGTTTCGAAATTTAAAGATATCCTAGCCGGAGTACCGCAGGGAAGCGTACTGGGCCAACTTTTGTACCTTTTATATACAAGAGATATACCACACGTCGAGGATACTGTTCTCGCTACTTTTGCTGACGACACCGCTATCTTAGCGGTTGGAGAATCAATAGAAGACTCAACGGCGAAACTTCAGACTGCTTTAAATAAAGTCTACGAGTGGACAAAGATCTGGCGAATTACCCTTAATGAGACAAAATCTGTACATGTTGACTTCACCTACAGAGAGATAAATCACTTGCCCATTTCTATAAACTCGGTGTGTATCCCCTTTGCAAACGAAGCTAAGTATTTGTAAATGACACTTGACGCGAAGCTTAAATGGAAAACGCATGTTAAAAAGAAACGAAAAGAACTAGAGGCCAAATACAAAGAAATGTACTGGCTACTTGGTAAATATTCCAAGCTAAGCTTAGAAAAAAAGCTGCTTCTTTATAAGCAAGTGCTAAAGCCGGTGTGGACCTATGGTATACAACTCTGGGGTTGTACTAAGAAATCAAATATAAATATAATACAAACTTTTGAAAATAAAGTGCTACGACAATTTGTGCGTGCCCCATGGTTTATAAGAAATAATGACCTGCATCGAGACCTCGGAGTTCCTTTCGTGGAAGATGAAGTCAGGAACTGCGCACGAAAACATAAAGTCCGGTTAAGCGCCATATCAACAATACAGTCCTAGAAATCTTGGACGAACGAAACATACTACGCCGTCTTCAACGAACTAAACCGTTGGACCTTGCGCGATAAATTGAAACCGCATTAAGAAAGCGGAATATGTAGGGTTTTCCATTGGAAAGTGTCCTACCAATCGTGATTAACTTATGAAATAAAAACTGCTTGATAAGTTCTACTTAGTTGCGGTATTAAAATTAACAACGAAGGGTGGTGTTTTTAGTGAGTAAGAATCTCAAAAACGTGAGGCCTTACAATTTTCAACCGGACAACGCCGTCAGACAAAGTATTTCCGCACCAACCATCCGACAATGAAATTGCAAGAGTTTGGTAATAAATCTGGCAACCGCGTAAACTGACAATTTAGCATTGTAAGGTACTCGTAGTTCGCTATTGTCAGCTCATTGTCAGAACATTGGTAGACCTGACAATATTGTCAGATCAGTCAGCTTCAGTCACACTTGAAATTCTTGAAGTTTCATATTTTTTTTTTTATAATTTACGCGCGCCTAAGGGGTTAGATACCCTTTTACTGTTGCCAGGGCGGAAAGATAGAAAGGAGGAGAAAGGAAAATTGTTTTGTAGTGGTTTGAAACTCAGGTGTGTTTGGTTTCGGTATTTGCTCTCCAGGGGGGTGGGAGTCCGAATAGGACGGAGAGTTTTTTCTTCACTCAGAGTGGAAGGTTGTAATTCGCAGAAATTATTTGTGCTTGAAACTATACAACAGCCAAATCTACGTGTCAGTGTTCTGCCTTCACACGCAGAATGTTTCTGTCTGAGTTCCAATTACACATTTGAAAAACTTGGAAGACTTGTTCATGGGCAGGATTCGAACCTAGACCCCTCCGAGTGAGAAGCGATTGCTAGTACCACTACACCACAGCCACCTCTGATGAATGACTGACATTAAGGATGCAAGAAAAGACCGAATTAAAATACTCAAATAACTATTAATGGAAAAATGGTAAAAAAAAGGTTTTCTAAGGATTATTCATAGTATTATCAGGATTCTAAAATTGGACATGATATCAAGCAAGTAAAACAAGAATAAAAAAATGTTCCCTTTTCTGCGTCAGCTCGTTCTTTTTTGCTATGTATATTAATTACACTTACGTAGCCATGAATTATAGGACTGAGAGTTTTCAGAGAACATGTTGAATTTAAATGTAATATAAATTAATCATATTTATACAGTTATATATAGTACAGTTAATTATGAAATGATTTTCATAAATGTTTTTAATTTTTGCAGATAGTTTACCGCACCATGGCTTATAGATTCGTCTGCTTACAAGGTTCATTCTGATGCATCCTTTCCCTATACATTTAATTGATATCCTGTGAGTGGTCAGCAAAAATCGCAACCTTCAGATGAGTATACAAAATTAAAAATAAATTAAAATCGAATAAGTGCAGAGCAAGTTATCACGTTTCCATTCCAATGGCACGAGCAATTTTTTCCTGTTGGTTGAGATACGTAATTGCATTTAACGAAGTTGGATTGTCAACACTTTAAACCTTAATTTGCTGACTCAATTAAGCCAACAGAAGGGAACGAATAAGAAGAGTGAAATTACTAAAACTTTACAATATTTTTCTTAAGATCTGTGCGGTGTTTTTTCTAGGCCAAAGAGGATTTTTCGCATCACAAATTTCAGTGGGACTGATAGAGAATTCTCACTAGTCACCCGAAATCTATTCACTTTTTCGTCGTAATATTATATATCGGATCACAAATACTTTGAAATAGTGGTCTTTTGAATTTGAAGTAAATCTTACAATGTCTTGGCTGGTTTAGTCTGCTTAAATTTGGAATCGATTTGTTTATTTCAGCCCGACGTTCTGTTGATATATTCACTCAGACTCGTTAGTAGCTATTGGGAAAACTTTCTGGTTCATTTCTACTAATTTTAGGTGTCCTAAATTTTTTCTTAACAGGAGCGAAATACTTATTTAGTATTAAAAAGGGTGTTTTTTTTAGAGATATACAAATTCAATATGAAATAAAATACTTGAAGCTAATGGTAATGTCTATGATATTAGCTTTGTTTATAGACAATTTTATGCCGTTAGTGCTTAAATATGATATGCCGTGGCTAGTTAGAATGAAGCACAATTTTCGACAACTTTATCCAGCAACGGGGGCCGTATATCAGTAATAACACGGCGAATGTAGATTTCCAAATCGTTCAACGTCTCTGGTTTATCGGCACAGACTAGTTACTTCACCTACCTCCAAACCCCCAAAGAAAGTAATCTAAAGGTATGAGATCACAGGATCGTGGAGGCCAGTTCACAGGTCCATTACGCGAAATTATGCGCTCAACAAATGTTTACCGCAATAAATCGATGGTGTCGCGCCATCTTGTTGAAACCAAAGTTCTGTCACGTCAATGCCATTCAACTGAGGAACAAAGAAGTTAGAAATCATGTTTCTATAGCGTTCTCCGTTGACGGTAACATCGGCATCGTCCTTAAAGAAATATGGGGCGATGATTCCACCAGCCCATAAAGCACATCAAACAGTGAGCTTTAATGGTTGTAAGGGCGTCTCGATAAAGGCTTCTGGCTTTACTCCACTCCAAATTCTGCAATTTTGCTTGTTTACATATCCATTTGGAACGTTAAATTCAAGTTGTCTTGAATAGTTTCAAGTCTGATATTCACAAAATAAATGCTGGTGTGCCCCAGGGATCCGTTCTGTCTCCGACACTCTTTTTAATGTTTATCAATGATCTCTTGTCTGCTACATCTAATCCAATGTATTCGTTTGCGGACGACAGTACTCTCTGCTTTTGAAATTCGTTTCCGGACTCAGGTCCCTGCTCTTCGGATTTAGAACGGGAACTGCAGCGTATGTTAAGCTCAGTAAATTCCGATATTGACAGCATAACCAATTGGGGAACTATCAACAGAGTGGAATTTAATGCTGCCAAAATACAATGCTGTCTGCTGTCATTAAAGTGAAATTTAAACACGCAGCCATTATCCATGAATGGCACTTGCATCGTCGAAACCGAAAAACTTTCCATCTTCGGTATGTGTGGTAATGACAACTTACGTTGGAATGACCACATATACGATGTCGCCAAAAATTCTGCGAAATGTCTAGGTTTCCTCAAGCGATGTAAGAAATATTTCACCCCCTCTGACCTGGCTTCAATATTTAAAGCGTTTATCCGCCCAAGTTTATCCGAAATGCAAGCAAGAAAAAAATGGCAAAAGAACTATCAACCCAAAAGATTGCCATGATTAAAGACACAGTTGAGAAGGGTGTCTCATATGCTAGAGTTGCCGGAAACACTACTGGTTCACATACAGTTTCGCGTTCTGCAACCGAAAGTTTACAGAGCCAAGTAAATAATCTTGCCAGAGACGTTAAGGCCTTGGCAGATAGATTGGATGCCCTTCTCAATGTGTTCGATGCTTAGGTCTAATGTCAGGGAGCTCAAGATAGCTGCTATTAATGTCAATTCCATAAGAACAATGGCCAGACAGGGAGAATTGCTGCGTTTTGTGACAGATCACCGACAAGACGTGCTTTTCTTAAGCGAAATCTATCTTAATGACAGACATTTCCCTGAAGTCAAGGATTACAATCCCATACGAACTAACAGGACAAATTCGAACAGTGGCGGAGGTACGGCAATCCTAATTCGTAAACCGCTAAAATTCTCTCCAGTTGAAATTGATGAAATTAGAGGCTTTAACCGTCTTGAGAGGACTATCGCCTCTCTACATTTGAAAAATAATAGACGACTCTATCTAGTATTGGCATATTTACCGCGTGCTTCCGCTACGTTTACATACGAAATCGAAAAACTATTCGAAATTCTAAAGCTAAATAGTTTGAACAACTATTTCGTCTTAGCGGGAGATTTGAACGCGAGGCACCCGACTTGGTTGGATTTCCGTGCCAACACAAAAAGTAACCGCCTAAGGACCTTTATTGATGACAACCAAGTTGAGTATAAATTTAAATTCTATAGCCCAGTTACACCAAGTCGCCCTTCGGGTAATTCATACATAGATCTTTGCATTGCGGACGCGCGATCAGTCGTTCATAAACCTCCGTAGTGATCTGACGTGATTCGGCTTTTCTTTAAAGTGAATTAAAGAGTGAATATTAAGAAAAATCTGCGTCGTTCACAAATCTCCGTTACAGTTTTGTTTATTGACTCGGTAGATCAGCGGTTAGCGGCGCCAGTTAACGAATTGTGGGACACTGGTTCGAATCCCGGTTGAGACTTGGAATTTTTCTTTTTTTTTTTGTTTTTCCTTTTTTTTTCCCCTCAAATTGTGTGCATATAATATTTATTATCAAAACCAACAAGCAATAGGAAAATAAAAATAAAAATCACGTGATGGATGGTGGAGAGCGCCCCGCTCTTCCAATAACCGTGGCGAAAGCCATCAAAAGGAGGAAGAGGTTAAAAACCCCTCCTAATTTAAGAAGAAGAAAAGTAAGTGCTGTTTTAACAGCTGAAGAAGATAAAGAGGAGGGGGGCACCAACAACTTTGCCGCTCTAGCTTCATCGGAGTCGGAAGACGAAGATGAAGAAATTAATAAAATAAAAACCAGTATACAAAATCTGGAACAAGAAGTGCTTGCTATTAAGCAACGGCAAACTGCACGCCGGCAGAGGGAGCAACAAGAAGTAGAGAGCTCCCAACATCAAGAGCAGAAACAACAACTGCAGCAACAACATAAACAGCAGCAGCCGAAACAACAAATGCAGCAAAAGCAACAGCAGCTGAAAAAACAACAACAGCAGCAGAGACAACAACAGCAGCAGCAGCAGAAGAAGAAGAAGGAGAAGGTGCCTCCGATCAACACCTACAAACTGGAGGTAAATGCAACCAAGGACCTGTGTAAGTTGGTCATTGGTAACAATTTTAACATAAAGAGATTGGGGAACGATCGCCATGCCATCCACTGTAACACAGTGGAGGGCTACGCGAAAGTTAAAGAGCTCCGAAAAGAAACGACGACGGAGCACTACTCATACACACCGAAGTGTGAAAAGCGGCAATCGATGCTGCTGAAGGGGTTGGAACCGTCTTCTGATCCTGAGGAGATCCTAGCACTGCTCAAAGAGAAGGGGTGCGAAGGACTCAAGTTTGTGGGGGTAAAGCCATTTACCACAGCTAGAGCTAGGCGGGAGAAACGGAGTCTGCCGTTCTTCTTGGTGCAGCTCAGTCCCGAAAGCCGTCTGGATAGTCTAAGGAGTATCAATGTCCTAGACTACCAGGTGGTTCACTGGGAAAAGTTAAAAAGGAGCGAAGGCGTTATACAATGCGTTCGCTGCCAGAGGTTCGGGCACGCTGAGTCGAACTGCCAAATGCAGCCTCGATGCGTGAAGTGCGCAAAGAACCACAGTTCCGAGGAGTGTGCTCTGCGTAGGGACGGAGCATCCGATAGGACGCAGCTCTCGTGCGTGTTATGTGGGAACGTGGGACACACCGCAAACTATCGGGGTTGTCCTAAGTTCACCGGTGGAGGTCAAACGTTCACCTGTTAGGTTGCAAACACCAGCCGTCACGTCCCAAATTTCCTACGCCCAAATGGCGTCAGGTAGGGGGGCTACGGTACAGCAGGCGACTGTTGCTTCTCCGGCGCCTGCTCCGAGAACAACGGAAGCTGCACCTAACATGATGGCCATCGTGCTCGCAATCCAAGGGCAGATGGCTCAGCTGCAACAGCAGGTACAAGAACAGGCCAAGCGGGTGGACCAGATCTACACGCTGCTGCCGGGCCTAACGCAACACATGTCGTAATGGGTTCGCACATGGTGGAGCAAACTTTGAAGGTCCTTGGGGTGAATGTTAATTCACTGATTAGGATTGAACGAAGAGCGGCAATGTTTAAATTGCTACAAGACCAAACTCCTGATGTGCTTTTCGCTAGCGAAACCAAGCTAACCGATAAGCACAAACTGGAGTACAATAATTATATCGTTAGAAGAAGAAACTGTCCCAGATCCAAACGTGGAGGCGGTGTCGCGATCTTCATTAAAGAAGATATAAAATTTCACAGAGTGTACAAGGACGTGTTGCGCAGGTTCCGGGTGTTGGAGGCAGTTGTCGTTTACATCCCGCTCCGCAGTGGAGAGCGGCTGTACTTGGCCTCTGTTTATGCACCTGAGGCTTCACAATCCACCCTATTCATTACAGAGCTCGACACGCTTTTTCGACTTCTGAGGCTGGAATCGGGAGAGAATTATTTTATAATCGGCGGGGATTTTAACGCTAGACACAGAGGTTGGGGAAATAATTTGCCAAATACTAGAGGGAACCTACTACTCGATTGGTGGGGTCAGCACGAAGTCATGTACAGACTCGGTCTTAAAGCGACGGATAACCCGTCGTTTCCCAGAGGCGGGTCTTATTTGGATTTACTCCTGTACGATGAACGCATACGACTGACAGGTACGAATTTACAAACGCTAAACTGTCTGCGCACATTCGTGTATGACAGTGACCATTGCGGTTTTAGCACCGAAATTACAGTTCCTAACGAAATTGCGGAATTGGAGGAGTTTGTCCAAAGATATTCTTACAACTACAGTAAGACTCGATGGACACGCTTCTCCGCAACCTTGACAAGAGCGCTCTCCTCGAACACGTTCCACCCACCGTCCAATAGGAATTTGTCAAACGAGGAGATCGACAATTACCTAAAACAAATGGACGAGACAATTAAACAAACTATGGACACTACAATACCGCGGTATCGACGTACGACTAATGAAGACCTGTTCCGCAATCCTACTATTGACGCACTGCACCGACAGAAAAGCAGACTTCTGACAAGACTTAAAAACTTGTACAGACAGTTAACTGACAGACAAGACCCGGAGATTAGGACACTGAAGTCGTCGATTAAAAATATTCAAACGCTAATAAAAGAGAATTACAGAATTTCCGTAAGTTTGTATTGGAACAACAAGGTTCGGGCTGTAAACACCAGCAACCCGAATATGTTTCCGCAAAAAAAAAAACCATTTCGGAGAAAAAATCAAAACGACCTTCAGTGTCTTAAAATAGCCCGGACAACAGACAACGAACGGTTACTGACAATAGCAGGTATTGATCCAAATGAGGCCGCTGATGATGACGACTTCTTTGTGATCGAGGATCCACAGGAGAAGGTTGAGACCATAGGGGCGACTTTCCAGGAAGTATACAAGGCCACTGATACCATTGGCCCTAATTACGACCTGGACAATCGCGTCTTGGTACACGACTTCTGCATTCGAAATGAAATAGGGAACTGGCGATCCGAGGGCTCTGGTTTCACCCGGTTCAGCGACGAAAATATGGCAAATCATGGCATGACCAGAGAGAGTGGCCTACCCCAGTTCATTTCGAAGGAAGAACTCCGTGAGATCTTCGACACAATCAGGGCTAAGAATTCAGTGGGGACCGATGGTATTCCGAACATCGTGCTTCGACATCTTTCTCTAGAAGCGGTGGACATTTACACCACCCTGTTTCATAATGCAATGAATAATGCACATTATCCAGCGCATTGGAAAACGGCGGTGGTTCAACCTATCCCCAAAAAGGGAAAGGATATATCCAATCCGGCGAATCTCCGGTCGATAAGTCTCCTTCCGAATATCAGTAAGGTTTTTGAAAAGGTAATCAATAGAGCTCTGTCTAGGTGGGTTGAGGACAAACATATAGTTCCGGGTAATCAATTCGGTTTTAAGGCGGGACATGATATCTCACATGCCGCGTCTAAACTGGTTTCTGATATCCAATGGAACAAAGGCAAGAAACAGTGCACTGGTGCCTGCCTTGTTGACTTGGAGAAGGCCTTCGACACCGTATGGTTAGAGGGTCTTTTCTATAAGCTGACTAGGCTGGGTATCAGTAAACCACTCTTGTACATTCTTTATAATATGCTACACAACAGACAGTTCATCGTGAAGAATGGTGATGTGACTTCTGTTGGAATATTTCAGATTAAAAATGGTCTTCAGCAAGGCGCGGTCAATTCGCCAATCCTATTCAACATTTTTACAAGCGACTTGATAGGTTCACTTCCCCATACTATTGCGTACGCAGACGATTTGATAGCGTACAGAACAGGTAAAAAAATCGAGGTCATTAATGCTCTCTTGCAAAGTGACTTCGATAAGATAAGACGATTTTGCGATGATTGGAAGTTGAAAATCAACTTTCAGAAGTCGGAAACCATTCTCTTTAGGACGCCGTTGTCTGGAGCTTCTAGGGATACCAGAAAAAATAGGCGAAAGTTCTCTATCATTGGACAACGCGGACAACCTCTTGCCTGTCGAAATGTAGTCAGATACCTTGGAATCTGGCTGGACAGTTTCTGTATTTTGGCAAAAATGTAGATGCTGCTCTGGCCAGAGCTAAAGGTGCTTTTGCCCTTACAAAGAGACTGTTTTATAGCAACCAACTCGATGCGAGGGTAAAGGTAATCTGCTACATGGCCCTTATCAGGCCCATGCTGGTATTTGGTTGTCCCGTGTGGTTCAATGTACGAGCAAGCTTAATGGGAAAGATTCGGGTGTTTGAGAGGGCTTGTCTTCACTTGTACAGAACACCAGAGTCGGAGTACAAGAAATTTTATCCTAATGAGGTCCTTTACAACAGGGCGAACCTAATACGAGTGGACAACTTTGTAATTAAGCTGACTCGAAGGCACATTGCAAGAGCAATGACCTCGACGAATAACCTGATATCTGGGGCTTACTACCCCAATTACCTTTACCACGAGAGTGTGCGATCTGACGGCTTCGTTCCACCGGAAGCATTCCTCTACCTAGATCAGAAAGGGTTGATCCAGGATATATCTGCGGTCCCGTTAATCTTCCATGTCGCTCGGACAGCTGGGGACAGGCGACTCAACTACAACAGAGACATCGCACACGGCAGTGTGGATCGACTCAGGTTCAGTAGGGTGGTGGGGAATCGCGATAAGAGGGATGTCGTTCGGCAGCACCAGCATTTCTGGTGGTTGAATGATGGAGAAGATGTTTCGGCGTCGTTTCCGTCAATTACGGACCAGCCTCACTAATGAGGCAGGGCTGACCAATATATTTGCTTTGTAAATAGCGATGGCCAGCTTACATAGGTTTAGGTTAGCATTTAAGTAATATATACATGTGTTAGTGTATATAAAGGTATGTACTAACATATGTGTATTATTGTGTATAACGTCTAAGTGTGTTTATGTGTATTTTGTGTATGTAGGTTAAGTAGACTAAGGTTGATTTTAAGTTAGATACTAAGTTTTTATAAAAAATAAAAAATTGTCCATATGCTAAGTTTTTGTAATCAAATTTTTTTCTTAGCCCTAAGTATATAAAAGAAACATTCCAAATAAAATATAAACGAAGTCGAAAGACATAGATATAAGAATTTAGAGTAGCTTAGAGTGCCTGTGTGGGGCCAGTAAGTTAGTATAAGATTGTTAAGTAATTTTAAGCTAGCATTTAAGCATTTTTTGTTAGTATGTAAGAGTTAGTGATTAAGAAAATAAAATGCATTGAAAACTGAAAACTGAAACTGCGGACGCGCGATTACTCATTAAAACTATCCACAGTAATAAAATACCGCTGTTGCCTTTTGATAGCGACCACAAAGCTATCGTCCTGGAAACATCTTTGACTGACGACCCCATGTTAACCTTCGAAATAGAGCACGAGGTTCCTAAATTTAATTTTAGGCACACCAATTGGAATAAGTTTGCTCGTTGTGCTGCGAGGACATATAATAGACAGCGGTCTTCTTCTGAGGTTCCTAACAATAGGAACCTTACGAATGAGGATTGTGACTTCTACATAGGGAATCTCAATTAGGTAGTACGAGAGGCGATGGAGTCGTCAGTACTGACGATGAAAAGTAGAAACAGCATGGAATGCTATCAAAACCGTGACATACAGAGACTACAAAATCATAAAATCTTTCTGATAACTCAGATAAATAGGATACGCCGTCAATTTCAGGATGTTCCCAACAATGGGGAACTGGTAAGATTGAAGTCCCCCCTGAGAAATGTAAAGTCGCTCACAGAGCAACAATATCGGAATGCAGCCAAAGCCTACTGGAGGCAACGTGCGGAAAAAGTAATGAAGTCTGACTCAAGGAACATGTTTCCTCAAATCAAGCAGATCTTTAAGCCTCGTAGCATTGTCCAAATTCCAAAACTCAAAGTGCCACTGCTCTCTGAGCTGCTCCTTTCTCAGGCAGGGATTAATTCCCAACACTGTCCCACAATCGACAACCACTACGTGGTTGATAGTGAAATAAAAAAAACTCAATCTTATTGGTTCCCATTTTGAGTCAGTCCACAAAATCGATCTCCCAAGTCGGAAATCGGTTGAGGTGGCTGAAGAGCTACTGCGGTTTAATAACCAAAACAGTGACACTTTCATTCCACTCAGATTTTCTGAGGATCTACAAGCAGACGAACTGATAACAGAACAGACAAGAAGCTACTACACAACACTTGACGAGCTCACAGAAATATTCAGAAAACTGAACAACAAAAAGTTTGGTTTGGATGGTATCCCAAATGTTGTACTTAAGCATATACCGATCGAAATAATAAGGCAATACTGCGTAATTTTTAACAACTTGCTTAACAACTGCTACTTCCCAAACTGTTGGAAAACATCGAAAGTATTTCAAATTTCAAATTTCCAGCTGTAGGCCAATAAGTCTCCTGCCTAATATTGGGAAGGTTTTTGAGGTAGTTGTCAGCAAGTCAATCTTGCTCGCGTGCGAAAATAAGGAGATTATCCCGCGGAATCAATTTGGATTCAAAAGATTTCACTCGTCAGTGCACGCTATAACAAAACTTGTTTCCGATATCAACTGGAACCTTAACGCCAAAAGATGTACAGGTGCCTGTCTAGTGGACGTCGAAAAAGCCTTCGACACGGTTTGGTTAGACGGGTTAATATATAAACTTATTAATTATGAATTTCCCCCCCACCTTATAAAGATGATCAGTTGAATGATACGCAAGAAGATATTTGTTGTAACAGATTGAAAATACACGACGACTAGGGTCTTCAAAATCGCCAATGGTTTGGCACAGGGCACAGTAACGGCGCCAATCCTCTTTAATATCTATAACTCTGAAGTAGTTAGGGACATGGCTTCCTCGATAGCATTCGCTGATTATGTCATATTATACATGGCTCTAAAATCAGCGAGATACAGAATAATCTCTAAATGAAATTCGACAATCTTCAAGTTTACTGTCAAGATTGGAAGCTCAAGATAAACAACTCCAAATGTGAAACCATACTGTTCCACACCCCAGTAGGCCAGGGTAATACAGACTTGAGACGCAATTGGCGAAACCTGGTAATAAAATCCTCGGATGGGCTTCGCATCGAGTCAAAGACTGTTGTGAAGTATCTAGGTGTCCATCTGGATAAATTTTTATATTACAATGAACACATAAACCAACAGCTCAAAAAAGCGAGAGCGGCATTTATGTCGCTTAAAAGCCTTTTTTACTCGAATCATCTGAGATCCGATGTGAAGGTCATTTGCTATCAAGCGTTTGTGCGTCCAATATTGACTTACGCGAGTCCTGTATGGTGGAACATAAATCCTTCTTACATGGAGAAATATCGAGCTTTCGAAAGAAAATGTCTTCGAGCTTGTTTACGAATGTACAGAAGCGCTCATTCCGATTTTCGGCGTTATGTCAGCAACAAGACAATATTGAATGCTTCCGGTTTGTCCAGGATAGACA
Source organism: Volucella bombylans (assembly GCA_949129095.1). Taxonomy (NCBI): domain Eukaryota; kingdom Metazoa; phylum Arthropoda; class Insecta; order Diptera; family Syrphidae; genus Volucella; species Volucella bombylans. The sequence goes on from OX422144.1 coordinate 81,521,247, forward strand.
ATGTTATTCTGGACCTTGTCAGAAATCATTTCGCGCGCTCAGTGAAGGTTGTTGAGAACGAGTTCATATCGGGCTTGTTTTATCCTGACCCTGGTTACTTCAGAAACACATTGTCGAGTGGATATATACCACCTGAGGCGTTCTTGTATCTAGATGCACACGGCTATCTATCTGATACTAGTAATGTTCCGATTATATATCATGCTGCTGGAATGGCCACAGACAAAAGAATCCTACATGTGCCTGTACACTCGGGTGATGGGGCTAATGTTTGGAGATACTGCATGAGCGTTCCTGAAAGGGATACTCTCGATACATGTACGAGTAGATCAAATCGGGATAAATACTGGTGGCTTGATTGGGCTGAAGCTGACGCTTAGGTTAGTCTAGTATTAGTTTTTTTTTTTTTTTACTATCGTAGGTAATTTTAAGTAAAAAAAATTAAATACGCAAAAGAAATTTTTTTTCCACATTTTTTGTTTCTTAAAATAACAAGATCCATATTTGAACAAAATGTTTATTCAATTTATTTAACACAGAACTGTAGCTAGCTTAACACATAAAGATTTAATGTACTGCGTACCACTTCTAATGTGATTAAGATAGTTCATAAGTATTTCGCTTGTTTTTGCTTAGTTTTTATTTTAATATTGTAAATAGTGGAAATATGCAAGTTTAAAAAAAAAATAAATCATGTCCAAGTATAAATTTATATTTTAAGCTATTTCTTTATTTTCCTTTATCACATATGTTTTAAAGCGCTGAAAATATATTACAGTGTGTATAAGGGATAAGGCACATCCTCGTATTTAAGCTAATAGTAGTGCTAGATACTATATATCGGTACGTACATATATCTGAATTCTCAATTCCCCGGCATTCTTGGGGCATTGTGTAGGTATTTTCGAAATAAAGTCAATGAAAGGAGATGAAGTTGCAGCGTATAACTAACTCACTGTTCATACGATTACGGATATACTCCGAAAGGATTTTGGCCAAAGTCCTAACCATTTTGGCCAAAGTCCTAAACATATAATTATATGTATCTCTCAGTTAGGTTGCGTAACCTCACAAAACTCATCAGAAAAGGTCTCATACAAATTTAGCTGTGTAAAATTCTGAAGGTATTTCCTTAAGTGCTGCCTTATACCTATGCGTCTCTCTATCGCAACTGCCTAAGAATATGGGGTTGGCAAAAAAGTAATTTCGGTTTTTAAGAGTAGACTGCGTTATGTTTCTTGATACTCTCTTTTTAAGTTTTTTTTTTCTTTTATCATTTGATAGCTGCCACCTTAAGTTCACTTTAGAAGCAAATCGAACTTAATTTTGTTTACACCTCTTAGTGCAATTTAAATTTTTATATAGAGTACAAATATAAACATTTTCGATGAATTTTCTTCGTATTTCCATAAAGGCAAGAAACCCGCTGAGGCTCACAAAGAGATATGAGAAGTTTATAATGTTGACTGCTAATCCATTGGAGAAAAGAATCATCAATCCCAAATGCACGCATTTCCGACAAAAGAGCCTGATGCCAAACTCTGTCAAATGCCTTATAAATATCAAGTGCAACTATCTTCCTTTCGCCAGATTAATGTATGCTTTGATTCCATTTTTCGGTAGGACATGCCTTCAAATCACCATTAGACCTACGATTGAGAAGTTTTAGTGTTTCAGGATATTTGATAAGCCGACGGCTTATCAGCGTCTCCATGACCTTGGAAAGATGGGACGTAATAGCGCAGAATTTCTAATATTTTTGACGAACGACAAACAATATTTACTACTTTGGGACATTGTAGTATTTGTTGCCTCAGTTTTTGGTCGTATTGAAATTTCATACATTTAAGAAAGGCGTTGCAGTCATTCGTGGCTAGTTTGAACTTTTTTCCTCTGTGGAGTTGGTCTTGTAGGATCGAAGAAACATTTCTCTAACCCCAACTACTTTACACTATTTTCCTGTGGTTTGATACTCTTCGTCCGATAAGGTATAAAGGATCCTCATCTTCATTTCAAAGTACATAGTGATAATATCAGAAGCGGCATCCACGTCCTTATCGAGAAAACATAACGACCGGTTAATATTCTTAAAAAAGGTGTTAAGTTCACTTCAATAATGTACTTATGAGCTTGAGAAGTAAAACACATGACAACCTTCATTTGAATGGCTATACGTGTATATTCTGTCGGAACAGAGCATTCAGATAAAAAACAAATTCTTTTTCTGAATCATTTTAATGAATCCGTCAGTATTTCGAAGGCAACTGAGTTAGCGTTTTAGAAATAAAGTGTTTACAGTACCAGTACCCACCACGTCAACGCCTAGTATCTGCAGCTTGAAGCGACCGTCAGCCGGACATTCACAGACGTAGTGCTGTGCTCCACAGTGTCGTCATCACTTTCACAACATCGCAGGATGTTGTGTCACTTACGTCCAGCACATTTAAGTGCTTTCCAAAAGTATAGTGCCCTTCCCTGACCCCAGTAAGCCGCCTGCATTATTTTTGAGGAACAGCAGGCCGCTGACCTCTTAGAGACGCGGGAAGAATTCATGGCTCTCCAGGTTACAGGCAGACTAACCTGGAGAGCCATGCCATCTGCATTGGTTCTTATATGGATATCAACTGTCCATGTAAGCCTTAACTGAGGACGCAGGCAAACCTAAGATAGGTACGCGTGCTGAAAAACTCTCCTCTGAGCCTTGCCGAGTAAGTTCATCGGCGATTTCATTTCTGGGTATCTCATTGTGACCTGGGACCCTAACAAGCCTTCCGACTGTATACAGTGAAGTCTCTCATTTTCGAACAAGCTTAGAAGTCGTAAGAGGCTTTGCCTTAATATATAAATCATTTATCCCAAAACCGTGCAATGGAACTCATAGGCGATGCCGATACAACACTGCCGTAATATCTCTTTGCTTAACTTGATATATTGCATTTTTCACTTCAACCCTAATACCTGTCTCGCTATGAATGCCCCCTTTCGGACGTACTCTGAAATATCGTGATTCTTTGATAAGCTATACGACTCGCTTATGATATGCCCTGTTGAGCTCTTTATTTCTTAGTCATTATAACCTGCAAACATTCAAAACCAACTTTTATCGGTATCTCTGTTTCATTCCTCCCTTATTTTCCTTCACCCGTGGTCTGTGCAAACATTACATGCGCTTGGTCTTGTTTATAGTTCGTGCTAGCCAGGCTTATTTAAACAAGATGAAAAAACATTATAAGATGGTGACAATGATGATGGTGAAGTAAGTGGCTACTGGCGACGAAACTTGGACTAATTATTATAATTCTTAATCAAAAGAGGAGTCCATGTCCTGGCGCAGAAGTACTGATAAACTCTCAAATCTAAAATCTGAAAGTCATAAGCACCGTTACTGGAGAATAGTTAGATTATTTTCGAAGACATTGAAGATTAACTATTGAGGAAAACACGAAAAATGGATTATCGAAAACCGTGCACCAATATTTTTAAAACGCAGCGATTCATAAGCCATATGGAATTTGGTCATCTTCTTTGCAGTCCTGACTGCATGATTATCATGTGTTTGCAACCGTAGGAATTACTGCAGAGCTGATTCGAAATTAGTGATTGGAATTTTCCAATTTTCTTCAGCTGCCTTCTCCTTCATCTCTATGAAAAAACATCTGTGAAAATGATCCAGAATTCCTAAGTTTTCCCTGATAATTAGTGGGTTACTCTCCAACATTATCATATTGGTCAAAGGATTTGATTTTCAATAGGAATCAGCTCTTCAGCAAATAAATCTTTTTTCTGTCTAATTGAAAAATTTCCTCTGCTCGTTTTCCTTTTTCAGAAAACACTTAAAAATTCCGTGATAATGTATTTTTTTCTGATAAAAAAAGTATTCGACGAAGCTTTTACAGTTCGCGAAATATTAACAGCACACCTTTAACAATAAATTGAAACTCTGTCCCAGTCCCCGAGTGACAGTACAACTGGTATCCTATAAAAGTGTGAACAGCAAAAACGATGCACGGTCACCCACTTGCGAAAATTCAGATACACACCTACATAAATGCGTACAAATAAAAATAAATCCAAAAGAATTGTGGGCAAAATTGCTTTTACTTAAAATTTTATTTTTTGTAAAGTAAAGTTTTGCAGTTGAAACAATTTTCTGATTTTTTTATTTATTTACTTATATTTTTTATAGTTGTATTTTTGTATTTTTTCCGCGAAATTGCATGCGGTCAATTGTTTCTGACATTGTGCTGGCAATGGTATTCCAATTCAAAAGCAGACACGAATGCCTATCTATCTGCTACATGTTTGACACTCAACGTTTCCGTGGAACGTTGTGATGGAGTCTTAAAAATATATTACCATCTCTAGAGAGTTGACATGGTAACCAGAAGCACAGTGTCAACTGCTGTTGCTTCTGCCAGTTATCATCACAAACATATTTACCAAGTTTAATTATTATACTCGTGATATTGGAAACCACATCACCATTGGCATACAAAAAACTTGACAAAAAAAAAGCAAAAAAAAAATGAAAACCAAAATAAAAAAAAAACATCGAAACTGACAATAAAATAAACGTTGTTGTAGCCATTTGTTTTATTGTTGTTGTTGATAAAAAAAATGCTTAAATTGATCATTATGCGGATAACCGCTGAGATGGAAATAATCAAGGGGAGTGTATTTCCAGAGGCCTCCGCCTAATGGGTTGGCTCAGGTTTTGCTCAAAAGTTCATGGTTGCAAAAACAATTTCAGAGATTTGTCGATTGACAGATTTCATTTAAAAATAGTTAACTTAAAATTTTCACATTTTTTGTACGGAAAAATTATTGAATTCTCTTGTGAGTGTAGATCATTTCTGGAATATTTAATATCTGGAAAAGGTAAAAGGAGATATAGCAGGACCTTTATCTAATATAATTAAGTATAGTAAAGAAGATAATAAATAAAAAATGAAAATATTAGGTTAGCCCTATTGAGTGTTGCGTTACCTTCTCCCATTTTGAGAACCAAATGTAGAGCAGATTACATAAAGCAAAATTTTTTTAGGTGAATTGTCCTCGTAAATTGTTTCGCTCTAGCTGGAAACTTGATAGTAACATAGTAAAATCAGAGAAGAACTCTCGCAGTGATTCAAAACATTTCTTTCATATGTGCTTTTAAGACCAAAAATGTGCGAATATCCTCATATTACCTTGAAAATAGACATACTCGTATATACATTTATCCTTGTTATATACATTTATCTCTAGTGAGCACTATAGAAATATCCCTACATAAAATTGATATTATTATGGTAACCTTTCTGAGCATAAGAGGTGTCCTCACTAATATATTGTACATTGTTGGTTATTCGAGTATCTGAGAGTCAACGTGTGCCGTATCTTATAGACTGGAACTTTTCTTTATATTATTGAAAATTTATATTTGGTAAAGCACATATTTTTGAAAAAGAAAAAAAAAATGGCGCATGTTTGAAACAGTTCCAAAGAGCTGTACATATGTTGCACTAGTATTTCGAGCTCGATAAATCTTGCTAGTCTATTGTCTCAATATACTGAATGATATTCGTACTATATGCGTCTTTAACGCCGATGAAAAAATAACTTATCACAACCAGAGATTCGAGAATTCAATAATTTGTTTAGTTGTGAGGGCTAAGTTTAGGTTAGGTCAAAACAGTGGTGTGATGACACCAGGAACCAAAACGCCTCATCGTGATCGCTGTGGAACCAGTTGAATTTGAAAACCTAAGCAATCGCCCTGGTGAAACACCCAATTTCATTGCAAAAGCCAAGAAGCCATTTGAAGTTCGTGCCGTCAATTTCCTCTAGGTTCTCGAAAAGGTGTTTCCTAAAAAATTCCTTCGACTACGCGATGTTGTCTTGGATTCATACAGTATGTATGTTATGTCCTCGAAAGCTTTCAGATAACCGCAGAATCTGCTAACGTCCGTATCTGACAATTTGAGTCTCTTTACGTATTTCCGCAGGATTCTTATTATTGTCCTAAGCTTATCCCTGTTTAATTATATTAAATCCCTAGATTTTCTACTGTCTAAAATTGACCAGATAGCCTTGGATACCCCATGTCCTTTAAGACTTGACCACCCTAGGTTGGCAGATTTTTTCCCCGATAGTGGCCCTTACTTTGCAAAGGGGTGGTTTGATGTTAGCAACCCCACTATTGTCAAGTAGCCCTCCTCTTCTTGCAAGCTTGTCCTCTTGTTTATTTCACTCTGTTCTGACTACATAATACTTTGAGCACTGTGCGACAGCTCATATCTATATCAGAATAATTAATGTTGGTCGATTCCATTGCTTTAAGTGCGGCCTGGCGATCTATGTACAATTGATAGCGGTATCTCTTCCGGATACCGATCTCATCTGCATTAGCTTAGTCGTACTGAGGACAACCAGAACCTCTGATTGGAAGACGCTGTGACTCAAACAAAAAGCCATTACTGTTCGTAATATGAATCTCCAATAATCCCTCTAGGGTTTTAAGTATAAATGATGACAGACTGGTCTGAAATCTTTTGCTGTTACAATGTATGCCCGTGTTTGTAAGTTTTAGGTATAAAAACCAACTTAACTTCCCTTCAAGCTATTGGTATGTACCCTACTTTTAGACTGTATCTAGGTAGGTAGGTATAGGTAGGTAAAAGTGGCTCTTGGAAAGGCCAACACATTTAGGCCTATTTACCATTGCGATGGATCTATGATCCTCTTACTCACGAAACCAGTTTGAGGTTATGATCAAGCGTAGGAGACCATTAACGTATATATTCCTTAAATCGTTTAAGTCGTTGTAGAAGAAAGCTCCTAATTGAAGTTTTCTTCTCTAGCAGAGAGCTGGACATGTACAGAGTAGGTGGAGAATTGTCTCCTCTTCCTCCTGGTCCATGCAGCTTCTACAGAAATCGTCTGTAAAAGCGCTAAGCCTTCTTGCGTCCTTGCCGATAAGGCAGGGATAACACCTATGATGGCGCTGAGATGTTTTCTATTTAGAAGGATCAGACTCAGCGATTCAGATCGAGCTTTGACGTTGGTCAAACAGTCCACCTAAGGTTTGTTCTTTTGTTAGCATCCTGCTTCAAGATTAATTTGTACGTAGCGATTGGGACACTAATGCTACCATTTTCCAGTAGAATAGGTAAAGTGGTTCCAATTTTGGCGAGTTCGTAAGCCCTACAATCCCCTGAAATATCTCTGTGGCCCGACACCCAACAAAGATGGAGATTGAACTGCTCTGCCATCTCTGTAAAAGATGATCGGCATTCAAGGGCGGTTCAGAATTTAATGAGATTGTGTCTAGGTGGCCTGACTATCCAAAAAGATGATGAAGTTTTTCTTCAGCCAGGACAGAGCTTCTTCAATCGCCAAAATTTCCGCCTAGAACACGCTACAGTGATTTGGAAGACGGAAAGAGACTTAGACTTAGATTTCGTTTGTCTGAGAAAACACTGCCACCAACTCCGCTATCAGTTTTAGGTTCCGCTGTGTAAAAGTGGATTGACTTGTCCTCACTGAAAGCATCTTCCACCCAGAGGGGTCTAGAGGGGATGCTCACATAAAAGTCTTTGTTAAATGTAATCGATGTTCTTTATGAGGATTCCTAGCAGCTATTTGCCTACTGAGGATATCGAGGGGTGTCAAGTGAAACAGAATATCTAATACCGCGGAGGGAATAGAACGTTGGGCTCCGCTTATGCATAGACATGTTGTTCTTTAAACTCTGCTTAGTTTGCTGCAGGTGACTGCATTGTCTAAGGCAACAGCCAACATAGCCAATGTGTTAAGCGAGGTTGAAAGTCCCATTTGTTCCCAATAGCTTTTTTCCAAGAAAATAAATCAACTGCGGCTTTATTGACTCTTTATTGAATGCTAGGTTTCCAGCTTAGTTGCCTGTCAAAAATGAAACCCAGATAATTAGCTGCATCGGAAAAGACTAAACTGGTATCGCTTATTGGGAGGGTCTAGATTGGAATTTTATACTTCCTGGAAAAGAGGACAAAATCAGTTTTATGGGGGTTTACTCCCAATCCATGTTTACCTGAGACGGCAATAGCAAAGTCATCCACATAGGCAATCACCCTGCTACCACCCGCTTCCAGGTATATCAACAGTTCTTTAACCACTGAGTTCCAAAGAAGGGGGTGAGGATATCGCCTTGCGACGTACCTCTGCGGACACATCTTTTACCAGAAACCCCACCCAATTCAGAGTTGATTGTCCCACTATTTAGCATAAGGCTGATCAACTGCCCAAGTGAGTCCTCTACCTGCAAAGTTGACAGCGCAGTCGTGATTGCGGATGTGTTGACGTTGTTGAAGGCATACTCTATGTTCAGGAAAGCTGCCATTGTATACTCTCTATATTGTAGGGATGGTTCGATGTGGCTAATCAGTGAATGCAAAGCCGTTTCCACTGTTTTTCATTACAGTAGGCATGTTGAGCCGCTGACAAAAGTATTGGATAAATTTCTGCTCGTATGTGGATCTGAATCAGCCCTTCTTGAGTTTTCAGAAGGAAAGATGATAGACTTATAGGTCTGAGGTCTTTTGGTAAAACATGAGAGCATTTTCCGGCTTTGGGAATGGAAACTACATTGACTTCTCTCCATGACAGTGGAATGTAGATCAATTCTAAACAGCTCCTCATGATATATTATTTGTCACTAAAAACTTGAGACAACTCACTATATAGCTGTTTAGGAATAATTGAGCACATTTCGTCGAGCCCAATTAGATCCATGTGCATTAATTTAAAATTGAAAGTTCTTAAGAAAGAACGGCAAAGCAAATCTGGATTATTTGTGTTGGAAACTACTACTGTAGTTACTTAGTTGATGCATCAAACTCACCTAATATTTGAATTCTATCAGCATTACACAATAATTTACATAAGGCATACTGCATGGTTTCAATTTAGTTTTGTTTTACAATTTGTTGAATAATGAAGCTGAAATCAGCGTACAAAGGAGCACCTATGTCACACACCATGTTCATGGATGTACCATTTAATTCCACCAAAAGCGAACACACATTTGACGAATTTCTATCGGAAAGATTGAATACAGAATAATCAAGCTTATTAGATACTACAATAGCAGACCCGTGCTCGCATTGCTTCGCAAAGTTCTAAGACAACTTTTGTCAACTAAAATATTAAACAAATATTTAAATATACTTATCGTATCCAACATAATGAATTTCACCGAAATCATTCTAAGAAAAATAGACCTTGTTGAAAATTTTACTTATCTAGATTATTTTTTTAATTTAGTCCAACGCTTCGGGATAGACAATGTTAACAGTTTTATTGTTTGTAGGAAGAAGCAAGCATTGATTTTTCTTTGAGCCCACTCTTGATAAGGCAATATAAAGCGATATAAAGCTGGCCATGGGAAAAAAAAACATTGTCCCTGAGATCACCCCATAAATTCAAATGACTGCCCCTGAGCCTTATTAATCGTCATGCATGGTTTAATGGGGAACTGTAAACGTCTAAATTGATAAGGGAGAGACGTTGGTGTCATTGGAATCGTAGGAATAAGGACATTTTTTTCCTACTGTGGGTCCAGTAAGAATTAGAGCTTTAATAATGTTTTTGTTTATCTTGTTGACTTGAAGTCGTCTGCCACTGTAAAGGCTTGGGGGACTCAGAGATTTCCTGTTTGCATTATTGCTGTGCTAAAGATTGTAAGCACACTTTTTGAGAAATATTGCACGTCTAGTTCGGGTAAAAATTCATCATTGAGATTTTGTAAATTTTCTTCGATAAGGGAAGGATTAAAAGATTTAGAGAGAGAGGGGCCAATCAAAAGAAGATTTGCTGAGATAGATATTAACTTTACGAAAATTAACTTTATGGAAGTTGTAAGTAGAGATAGTAGGAGAAGAAGTGATTGAAAAATGATGAAAGAAGAATTCGGGTGAACTATCAGATAGTTGATCAGGGACAAAACGTTACTGAGATCGCTAGTGAAAATAAGGTCTAGTTGCCTACCTATGGAATTAGAGATGCTACTTACCTAGCATAGGCTTGAGTCTGTTATACGATCAACGAATAGACATTCCTTGTATGAATTAACGTTTGACGCGGTAAAAAAGAGTGTTCGTCCGATGGAATCCACTTAAGCAAAGGAAGATTAAAGTCACCAAAAGGTCATCGTCGATGGAATCACTTAGGTCAATAAGTTGATCAATCGCGTTAATAGCGAGGATGTATAATTGGATAGATTGAGCTGTAGCAACACATAACACACTGGGACCTACTTGGAAGTGTTTATTTTAATTGAAACAATGCCAAGTTTGACAGAAGTTGAGGCTATTGTGAATGGCAGGATCCATAAGGAGAGTGTGATCGTCATCTCGGAAGACATTATAGGAAGATGGCTCTTTGTGTCGGGGATCAGATTAGTTGCTGTAACAGCATCGACGTCGAAAGAGAGGACATAAGATTTAGATAAAACAGCACGAGTTTTAGAGTTTAAGCGTCATACGTTTTGGTTGTAAAATGTAAGAGGAAGTTTTTTGCGTATACGATTAGCGAAATGTAGGTGAGAAAGTTAGGAACGAAAGAATTTATCACGGTCGGTTGGCTATGCTGAAAGTGAGAAACTCTTTTAGAGTGTACATAGGAGGTACGTTTAAAATTTCGTGGAACCTGTTGTAAAGTTTCCTGAGACTAGTTATATCAGTAGGGAGGCGTTTCTGATGGATGGAAACCATAACACTTGTTTTGGTTTTTCCCTCAAAGCAAACATAGTCGGATTTATCGTAAAGATATGCGATAAAAGAGACGTATATTTTCGTAGATCTTTGTATCTCTTCGTCTAGAGAGCACATTATGGCATTTCGTGGTATCTATGTTCTTTTGGGTCAATTTAGCATTCAGTGGCCAAAGCAGATCAAAAATAGGGACAGAGGGCCGTGAAAACGAGGAAGAAGGCGAGCAGAAACGGGATTGAAAATAAGCGACCTAATGAATTTTGTATATTTGGCTCCAGTTGTAAGATCGAAATTGGGAAAGCAGTTATTAGTATTCGTAGAAGTAGGTGTGGGCGGTTGAGCAGTGACCGCCGTATCAGGGGATGGAGTTAAATTAAAAGAAACACATTGATGGAACACATCGAGGGAAAAATTAGGAAATGTTATTGTTTTAAGGCTTCAGTTGGGGTAAGGTTTAGAATGTGAATAGGAAATGCATCTGGGTGATTTATAATTCGGTACATTAGGTGAGTCCTTGTTTCATTTTTATCTATATTTTTAATGGTGGGTTTATCCGTCCATTTGGAGAACCGCAACTTTCCATGTTAAAGGTTGGCGTTGGATAGGTTAACAAATAACCATTTATATCTGGCCGGTAAGTTAATCTTGAAATTTCGTTTGTTTTTGTTTTGGGAATATTGTGTACCTCTGCGTAATTTGGGGCACCTTTGACGAGTAGGGTGGTGAACATCTTATTCGTTGTACTGAGTCAGACTATCCTGTTTGGCCACTCTAAAGGTGTCCATGTCGTGTTAAAATGTGTGAAAAGTTTCCGTGGGGCAGCGACAGGAGCAATTGACCTTGAAGCAGATATATCACCATTGTAACGAGGTGCTGGTGCGAGCATTTGGAGGCTGAGTTGTCGGCATTAGATGTGGCAATGAATCGGCTTCGGCGTCAGCCAAAATTTAAATATTGTATTTGTTTTGCGGCATTTTGACATACGATTTTGTGACGTAGTGTTTCATTGAGGTTTCCCAAATCATTCAACACTGTTCCATTCGTAGAGAGTTCGTCATTAAGTTGGATGTATCTTCATTTCGAAATCTTGCAGTTTCTAATTCGATTAAACGCGAAATTTGTTCTACAATACTCTGACCAAAGTCTTCCACACATCTTACACTCACTTTGTACGAAGATTGACAGTTTGTCCGTTATCAGTCTGACGAGTGAGTTATGATTGGATTCATAGGAGTCATTGAGGCATTTGATTGCAACGAGCACATGTGAGAGAAAGATATTGATATACTCGTCACAGAAGAGCAGCAGATTTTCCGAAAACTCTTTAACGAAGACCGTGTTTCTTTTATTTAGGCCGACACAAATAGCATGGAATATTTTGCCGCAGATCCCCTTACAGGCAAGAAAGTCAGCAATATTGGAGTAGTTGATTAATCCAAGAAAACAAAAATCAACACAAAAATAAATTAATAGACTAGAACTATGTATATAACACAAGTATCTATTTTTTTTAAAGTTGTTCTTTAATTTTTTTTTTTAAATGTTTTTTTTTTTATAATCTAAACTAACCCTAACTAAAGCTATGTAAGCTGGCCACAGCTAATAAAATTAGGATGACCACTTTTGGTCCCTAATGAATATACCTTGTATTAGAAGAAATATAATCGACGAAGAAGCTGCCTTTTCTTCAACAAGCTACCAAAATTGTTTGCGAGAGCGACATCCCTCATGTCGACTCTCTGCCGCCCTACTAAGCGGAAGACGCTATAACTCGTAGTTGAGTCGTCTGTTCGCAGCATTCGAACGACGTAGAAGATTAGCGGTAACACTAATCTGTACTGAATCAAACGCTTCTGAAGAAATAAAGCCTTCAAAGCTCACTTCACAATGCGTGGCTGCCCCCGTCCAAGTTTCAAGTTCATCGAGTTGCTAACTATCAGTCCATTTACTGAAGTCTTGTATACTTGGACCTTCTTACTTTCATAACAATTGATGCTCCGATTAATTGGTGTAAATTGAGTCGTTCAGTGAACTCGTTATGAAACAAAATTTTAACGGCACCTCGCTGTTAAGGTTAGCCTTTCCACAGTCACTACCAGTCCTTCCATTTTACGTGACTGTCAGTCTTGCCAAATTTTCAGTTTCCTGCTAAAAGTAATGTACATTTTGAAATAAAATTGAAGCACTTTTGAAAGGAAAAATAAATGAAATAGGATAAAAATAAAAATATGTAAAATGAAAATATGGGAAAGAATCTCTTCCTTAAAATACTTTAGTGCAAAACCATGGAATTTCAAATATCATGCAGCTTAACAAACTAAATTTTTCTCAATATTTGCACTGCAAAATAAAAACAAAATGAAAAGTATGAGTATTCGTATCTCTGTGCAGTTTCGCAAAGCAAATATTCTACTCAAATACAAAGAGAACAGTACTCGTGCAATATGCACTTGTAATTACTCTCTGTGAGATACTTTCTTTCTCTTGCAAAAATAATATTTACAACATTTTTTCTCAAAAAACACACTCGTATTGTATATGGATAAATATGAAAAGTATCTATGAAAATACGCCAAGGAGATGAAAATGAAAAATGTCCAAGGTCTCATCGCATTTAGTTTCATTTCGAAAACTATGCGTCCAAACAAACAAATGAACTAAGAATATTCCTTTTATGAATGAATATTGACCATTCATGCAAGAGACCCACAATTCCAAAGATGGTCAATGGTCATGGTGGATTTAATGTATCAATGATCACAAGAACCAAAGCGAAAGAAGAGTTCCTTGTCAAGTGGTGTTTTTTTTTTTTCTTGGACAACTTCCAACGTCCGCTTTAATTTCAACGTCGTCGTCGTCCCCTTACATAGCCGGTCATTGATTACCATACAGTGCACCCTAAAGAGGAAGTGGTCGTGTGGTCTTCCAAGAACCTCAACACGGGAATTACAATAATACGCAGCAAGTCAGCGGAACCAATGTTCAGAGTCGGTATCTCTGCCTACTGTCCGTTGTCCCCTCTGGTCGTTTCTGATGTCGTCATCGTGGTAAGTGCTCCTTCATGCATCGTCGTCTTAATGGGCAGATATCATGCCCAAAACTAGATACGAGTTAACTTAGATACATACGGTCGTGTACATATATGTGTATATCAGTACGTATGGAGAGAGGTGGGTACTTGGCTTTTGCGTTGCAATATACGAGTACTCGTGAAACAAAAAAAAAAACAAAAAAACGGAAAACCTTCAAAAGCCGGAAATTCAATAGACTTCAGTATTCCTTCCACTCGGAATTCAATTCTATCTATTGAAGTGTGCCATCAGCGAGAAGCCCAGACATTCAGTCAGGGAAGTCAGTCCAGCACTGCAATCGTGTATTCCATCAATTGATGAGCCATGATGACAATTAGTCGGCGCGGCGGCGACGTGTGTGACAAATAAGTCAGTTGGTCCGGTGGGGATGGTCCTATTGGTGATTGAACAGCAACATAAGTTGGGTGTCGCTTTTGTAGCGATTATGTTTCCCAGAGCGTGATGTTGTTCCCTATGTTATTTGTGATTGTTAGTGTCTGCTTGAGCTTGTGTATGTATTTGGGACGTGGGTTTCCAAATTAATTTCGGCAGGAAGGGTACACTTGGACACGCCAGAGAGGACAGAAAACAAGTCGTAGCATATTTGGCAGCCGTCCAAAATAATGGAACTCTATCAGGCGAAATGGTTACTTAGCTTGATTAGCATAACAAATTGAGCAGTGCCACTATTTGCCTCCTGGAGTTGACGTTGCTGGTCTATGACTATAACGTGGCCGTTCCATGGCTTCTCTATGACTGGGTGTGGTACTAGTGGTACTGGTGGTGCTAGTGCTGGCTGAGAAAAATAGATTCTCATGGAACAGTAGAAGCAGCCACCTGCTGCCATGTTTGGCAGCGTGTGGCTTGTTTGTCGTTATGTGTGATTCTCTGATTGAACGCATTGATTTGTCATGTTGAACAAGTGGTTAATATTCGTGGGGCGCTACTCGCACGTGGGTGGTTGTGGTATTATTTTTTTTTTTTCATTGTTATCAACTCTTCTGTTTTTTTTTTTTTTTTTTGATTGAGGTATCCTCGAAAAGGTTTTACGGTTCTCATGACTTTTTATGGTTTGAGAGCAATTAAATGACGGGGAATGCTAATGCGTTTCAGGGTTTTTTGGAGTGAAGTACTTTAAGTTTGACTAGTTATTCGATTATGTATGGAAGACTATTTGGGAAAGGAATGCGTTTTAGGCTTGCTTAATGCCTTGAATGTGATTCTTTTACAGGTGTTCTAACATCCGTTGCATTGTAACATCCATTTTTGAAAGGGTATTGGTTTTTTTTAATTATGCAGACAGAACTTATTTGGATAGTTGTTTCGAAGAATTAAAATCGCATTTGCTACTAGTATGGTTAGACGAATGATGACTTTTGTTGCACCGTAGCTTGCATGTTAATTTAGCAAAGTTACGCTTGGATTTTATATATTGTAAATCAAAGTGTTTTTGGTTTTGTACTTTCTCCTTGTTTTAATAAGTTAGTGCATTGTCCCATCTTATCTATTTTGTCATGTTCCAAAATTGGCAAAAACAGTTTCTTTTAGAGAAGCTGACCTTTGGCTGATAAAGTAAAGCTTCTTATGGAAAAAGATGTCACAAGAACTAAGAAACTAAACATAAATGGGCTTCTAAGTAGCTCAAACAGATGTCATCTAGTCAAAGACCAATTGCAATGTCAGTTCATTCTATTCCATCTTGAAAGAAACTCTATGCTGTTTTTGAGGTAACTTAAAGGGGGAAAAGTTGGTGACTTTAATTAATATTCTCGCAATCCGTCGATATGTGCCTAGTCTGTTGAATTCTAGTGCCTAGCAAGTTTGGTTGTAAACAAGTTATAGATCATATCTCATCATACCACAAACTGATGTAATTATAAAAATAAAACAAATTAATTATAAAAAATAAAATGTTGTCTAAACATGTAAGATCGAAACCAATCTTAACGGAGAGAAATTGGCAAGGATAACAAAACTAGACAAGGCATTGCGTGGTTTATTTCTATGGAAACTATTAATGTTAGAAGCTGGACCTCTTGGTGTCTTTTCAAAATCTGCTGAACATTCAAATGGTGGACTATCCTGGACTTTCTTAAATAGGGGCCGACCAAATTTCTTTTGAAGGATCAAGCAATATGGTAGATAAAGGAAGGGGGCTCAATGCAGCCTTACTTGAAAATAGACTTAAAAGTATAGTAACAAAAGCGGATATGGAAAATACAATACCAAAGAACAAATTACAAAATATTGAAACCTGGTACTTTTACGTAAAATTCAACTGGAACTATGAGATATGAGATATGAGAATGTGATAGAAAACACTTTATGGTGCATTCACATGAGAGCCCAGAGGTGGAAGTAAAGAAACTATGCTTGCAACTCATGGGGAGCAAAGATTCATAAGGACTCAAAACAACATGGTAAACGACATCACGGATTGCAGTAAGAGGAGATCCGGCGAGTTCTCAACAGCGTATCTAAACTTTACTGCTGTAAGGTGACTATACAGACAGGAGCAAACATTTAATTTAAAAACCGATTTTACTGAAAAACACTGAAACATTTATGATGAAGTGCGCGGACAAAATCTTAAGACCTTTTATTTTAGCAACAACAATAGTGTGCGAAAGGAAAGACAGAATATTCAGCAATTGCTTAAAATGGATTCACAATGCTTACAGTTCTTCAAATTTTTTTCCACATACTAGTACGAGTAGAACCGAAAGAAATGCTGTAATTAAAATTGTATGTCATCAAAAAACTTTCAAAAATATAAAGCATTACGCCGCCACATGGGCATAGTTCCCCGGCGTAAGATCCCGGACTTTACAAAACTTACTTTTATTGTATCCTTTGAAAATAGAATAAAATAAAACAAGATAAAACATTACCATATCAGGATTACAAAAAATGACTTTTTTACAGAGTATTATATTTTTGTGAACAATTTTACAATTCTGTGTTCCTTTTGGTGCCTGATCGGAAAATTATTGATTGCTCAGAACTTGTTCTGGGCCAGAAATGCAACAATTAATCACGATGAAGTGCTTGTTTTACCTCCTAGGTGGTCCTAGGATAAAATTACAAGTGCGAAAGGCCCAGCTTTCTAGGATAAGTTACAGAGGTTAGCATTCTTCGTAACTGAAATCAAAACCGCTACCGAAACCGACACTACGCCTGGAATAAGGAATGATAACACGTTGACAACATTTGGCTATTATTGTATACCCGGACAAAGATTGGGTTCTGGAATGTGAAGACGCTTCTCGACATTGGAAGTGAATGTCTTCAAACTGCCAAATAAAATAGAGAAGGAATTCATGCGTTAAAAGATGGACATCTTAGTTAGTTAGATGTTTTGGCTCAAGGAAGTTTAAATCCCCAACTCGTAACACTTTACTACTCTACTCCGGAAAGGCACCTGGAAGCTATCGGGAATCTGACGTTGGATTGTTGCTTTCCAAAACAGCTCTCAAAAGTTAAATATCCTTGGAGCCCTTAGACGACAGGATGCCGAAAGCCATATTCCGGACGTTGCGTCACCATCATACAGTGTTACGCCACAACGGTGCTCTCTTCTGTTGAGGAGAAGGAGGCCTTTTATAACCGGCTGTGATAGTACATCATGCGGAGACATGATAATGGTAATTGGAGACGTGAATGCCAAGGTTGGCAATGACATTGATGGACTCAGGCATGTTATGGGAAAGCATGGTGTTGGAAACCGCAACAACAATAGCGAATGTTTTGTCGATTTTTCCAATACCAACCGCCATGTAATAGGAGGGACCATGTTTGAGCACAGGACGTGCCACAAAGTCAGTTGGATGTCGACGCACAGATTATCATTGATCACTTCGCGATCTTCCCTCGGTTTAAAAGTAGTATCCAGGACGTTCGTATAAGAAGGGGTTCAAACACGGCAATGGCCCAGGATAAGCATCTGATGGTTGCTACCGTAAGATTACGTACAGCTGCAGTTCGGAGATCCGAAGAAAACACCCAAATACCTAAGTTTAATACCGACAGACTAAAGGATACCGCAGTTCGCCAACAAGTAGGGGACAACTTGTCTACAATCAGTAGCATGGAACGCACATCCATCGAAAACCATTTGTGTGCTGTAAAAAACGTATTCATATCCGGTGCTGAAAGTATAGTCTGTTGCAAAGAAGCAGCAGTGCTGGGCTTTCCTAAGAAACTTGGGCTAGGATCGAAGATAGAAAACATCTCAAAGTTCGCATAGCAGCTACTCCAGCAACTGGGAGAAACAAGCTAGAGTCTGCGTATCGCATGAGCATGAGAGAAGTTCGTCGTAGTGTGTGACATGGTGAGCGTAACTATATCAACGCATTGGCTACAGAAGCAGAAGAGGACGCTAGCAGGTGCAACAGTAGGACCATGTACAGAATTACCACGAAGCTCACAGGTGTCCAAAGTTCTAAACAACACCTGGTAAAAGGCACAGACGGATCTCTGCTAGTTTCGGATGATGACCAGCTGAAGAGGTGGAAGGAGCATTTTGCTGGGGTTTTAAACCGCGCTTCTGCCAGTGAAGTGAACCCAATGCCCAATGACCCGTCCGTAGTAACAAATTCCAGAATACGCCCTGAATCCAACAGTAGAGAAGAAATCTTTATCGTAATTAAAGCCCTTACGAGTAGCGCTAACAACGTCGAGTGAGCTCCTACACCCACTCATTGAGAGAGCTTGGAAAATAGAGAGTTTTGCTGAAGAGTGGAAAAAAGGAATGAATGTTGAGCTCCCAAAAAAAGGAAACCTTAAGCATTGCAAAAACAGGAGAGAAATTTGTGTGCTCCTTCCAGTAGCCAAGGTAATAGCAAAAATCGTACTGGAGGAAATAAAAGACCACATCGAAGACACACTCGACGGCGAACAAGCAGGAAACTACACTGGATCTTTCTGTGTGGGCCACATCAACACCTTGCGGTATTGAATATCGAACAGTGCGTTGAATATCGATCACCACTTCACCTGATGTTCAGCGACTTCGAAAAGGCGTTCGACAGTGTTCGACAATAGAGAATTTATCTGGCTTACATTGCGCAGGAGGGGCATCCCAGGTAAATTGATTGCTAGTATCAAAGCTAGATGGATTCAAATATCACGTTATGCATAAAGTAAAATTGTGAGAGGAGTTCGAAATCCAAAGTGGGTTTAGGCAGGGCTGTATACTATCGACAGTACTGTTCCTGTTGGTGATAAGTGATGTACTGTATGCAGCTTGGTCGACTGGAAATGGAGGAATTAAGTGGACTCTGCAATCACACCTCAAACATCTGGACTACGCGGACGACGTAAGCTTACTTTCTCATGTGATCATAGATCTCCATAAAAAGACAAAAAGGGTGGAGAGAGAAGCTGACATCATTGGACTAAAGATCAATACGGCAAAAATAAAAAGGATCTGCCTTGAAACTTCCTCATCTAACCAAGTAGAGATTTGTAGATAACTAGTAGAGATGGTAGAGAATTTTCAATATCTTGGGAGTATTGCCTCTACTGATGGCGGGACCGAACTAGATATAATCAGTCGAATCGGGAAAGCAAAGGCTGCGTTCAGAATTCTGTCCAAAATATGGTGAAACAACTCTATCAGCCTAAGGACCAAACTAAGACTGTTCCGATCCAATGTTGAGTCAAAGTCACACCCGCTGTCACAAGAAAGCTGCAAACGTTCGTGAATTGATGTCTACGAAACGTCTTGAGGATTTACTGGCCCAACCGTATCTCTAATGATAAATTTCATGAGAGAACAGGTCAGTATAGATCACGAGTGCATTGCGAGTCAAGTGATACTATGGAACATTCTCACGCAGAGAGACAGAAGAGTGGGCCGACCTAGAAGTACTTGGCGAAGAACGGTCGAATAGGAATCAGAACAACTGGGGAAGAGTTATAAACAGCTGAGATACATCTCCAGAAACCGTACACGATGGCGCGCAGGAGTAGTAGAGTCCGTATGCTACGAAATGGGAACCTTACGGACATAATGTGTAGGTCCGAGGACTTAAGTAAGTATGTTCTCTTTCGAAATGCATGTACAATAGAAAATAGCCCTTAATCCTGGAAGAACATATGTATATATGTACATGCTTCGTCGAATCGACGTTTGTCCGTTTTTCTTTCTTATTTCTGTTTGTTAATTTTTAAGTTAATATTATAAATCAAAATAATTGAAAACTACCGGCTTTCAAAGTCTTTTTTGCATAGATCATCTGTATGACCACGATGAAGCATGTGTTATTACTTCCAGGGTTATTGGGTAATATGTAGTGATAAAGGCAGATTTTTTAACTTGAATTTAAGCGAATTTTTGCAGCGAGTATGCACAACAGAGGAAGGGCGAATGGAGGATGATACTCAGCTTTAAGAAGGATATTGGTAACATTCACTGTAAGTTTAAAGTTTGGGGAAGCTGGCATGTACAAATTTGGGGCTTTAATAAACCAAGTGCTGCTGGGAGCTTGATTATGCTTAATAATAAATAACAATTTTATATTATGGAATAGTAATGGTCGAAAATAGGCACAGGAAAAGTAAAGAGCGGAGTGTTTGCTTAGTTGATAAAGCTCATGAACAAATCCTTCCACCAACTTCACGACTTGTTGTAACTGGTTTCAGGTGATTGAGATTGGATGGTACATAAAAGCTGACTGAATGTAACGCGAAACGGATAAACTTTCGCTGTGTATATTCTACTAGCAAAATATATAAATGTCTCAATAGCGTAACCAGGTAGGGTAGGCACTAAGCGACGTCAGCCGGGCGACGCCCAGTTCTGCAGATATGACACCACAAAAAAATTGTGCTAAATTAACCCCCACGTGGTAAATGTTCAACTGAACGTGACCTCCAAAACTTATAACTGTGTTGAGAAAGGAAAATTTAAAAATCAGAAATGGCTGAACCTCAGAAGAAGGGCGTTTTGCGGATGAATTCACATTAATAGCAGTCAGTATAGCAGACACCTCATATGGAATAATTCAACGTAATTGGAGCTGAGGTCAGTAAGGCTTTTCAGTAGAAGCCAGTGTGCTGAAATAGGGATGGTGGAGGGTGAGCCCTTAATTGGTTAACTGCAACTCTCATACCACCGAAGTGGGCTACAGATTCCGAAATATTCACACCAAGGAGTAGTAAAAGGGCTGGATCATGGCACATTTTTGGCATGACAGACGGCAAATATAACCTGCACGACACCATGTCTGGAAACGGACTATGGCTAATTGATTTTGCTGTAGGGTGGATCATTACTATAGCGAGCACACAATCTCTACACCTTAATATCCACATAGAAACATTGCAGTCACACAATCATCAAACTGCCACAAAAATGTGTCATATTGCGATTGGCGCTAGACACTTCTCCAATATTGTAAATGTCCGAACGTCTCGAAGTTCCTCTGACAAGCTCATATGAAACACAACTTTAACTTTGGGAACTTTAGGAGCATTGTCTAACATGTTGGTCGGCGATTCCTCGGAGATATAGATGCAATTCCTCTTGTTCTGATGCAGGACCTGATCGAACTGTGCTACCGTCGCAATTTGCATCTTATTCTTGGATGTGATGTCAATGCCCACAAATATCGGGGTGGCAGCGACAACAAAAAAAAAAAAGGTGAGTTACTTTCAAATTATATTTTTAGTAAAAATGTGCTTATACTCGTATGTTATAGAAGTAACAAACCTACTTTTATAAACTCTGTAAGAGAGGAGCTACTTGACCACACCATCTCGTCTCCTTTTCGTCATAATTTGATCATGCGTCAGCTGAGTCATCCTTATCGGATAATATCAGTATAAGGTTCAATATAGAATGGCCTCATCTTTACAGCCCATTTGGGATGCAAATGAGGCAGCGAATCAGCTAAATGCAGCAATTATCTCATCAATTCAATGGGGTTGCAAGTTGAAACGCAATATGGTTAAAATATATGTACCTTCCCATAACTTATTCAAAGAATTTTGGACCAAATTCTTCCCATTCTAACCAGCTTATTTAGATATAGCTTCAATTGGAGATACGTCCCACAAGCCTGGAACGAGGTAAACGTACTTTTTATCCCAAAGCCAGATAAACCTAGTGAACTACCTAAATCGTATCGACCCATAAGTTTTACATCATTTTTTCGGAAAATCATGGACAGACTTATCGATTTACACTGGAAAGAAAGATTTCCACATCCTCCGGTGAGTGTAAGATCTCTGTCTCAGCCATCAAAGTTTGTCGACAAGGAGGTATTCTCTCACCGTATTTGTAAAAAGTAAAAGTAAAACTTAGGTAATCTCAGCTATCAAAGAATAGCATATGCCGACAACTTAATTATAATAGTGAAAGGCGAACACGTCTTTAGGGTGCCATAAGATGCAGACTGCTCTAAAGATAGTAAATGACTGGTGGTTGCAGAAAATCTCTCAATCAACCCCAGTAAAGCTATACTTGTGCCCTTCACTCGTAAAAGAAATCTGAGTCTTGACCACATCTTACTTAATGGTACAGTAGTTGTGTACTCCAATCAAGTAACATATCTTGGAATGGTTCTCGATAAAAAAAACTAAATTGGAATTCACATATTAATAATGAAATTACCAAAGCGACGGAAGTCATGTGCGCTTGCCGTCGTATGTATGGAGATTAAATCCATCATCACCTACTCATCAGTAGTATGATGGAATCAAACAAAAGAGAAATATACCATACATATGCCCCACAGCAACTATAGAAGCCTACATTGGTTTAATCCCACTCCATCTCTTTATTAAAAAGATGCAATTCGCAGGACGGTCAGTCTACTACAAACAGGATAGATTAAACGCTCACATCACATGGGTCAAATAACTCTTTCCTTCGAAATTCCCGAACCAGATATGATCTGCTTGGTAAACGAATGCCTACCTAAGGCTCTGTGAGTCGGCAGAAGGTTCCATATAGTGATCCCAAGTCGAAAAGCCTCAAACCTTAAAAGTCTAGAGTGTTGTACGGAAGGATTAAAGATGGACACCGCGGTTGGTGCTGGTATATTTGAACCAAACACCAGAAAATCGCTACCAGTGGGAAATAGTCCCAGAGTAATTCAAGCGGAAACACATACTATTTAGGTGTGCTCCTATCTCATCCTCGATAAGTAAAAGAAGAGTGCCCCCATCCATATACGCACGGACAGTCAAGCAGCCATTAAACGAACAATCTTTTTTGCACTGTTTAAATACACTACAAGATATTTCCCATAAGAACAAAGTAAAGCTTTGTTGGGTGTCTGGTCATATAGGTATTGCCGGAAGTGAAATAGCCGAGGAACTGGCTAGAAACGGTTCGGCTGATTCTTTCATTGACCCTGAGCCGTTCTGTAATCTGTATCCTATTTGGAAAACAATTCATGGTCTCGCCAGGCTAAAAGAATTTCACAAATTTCACAAAAAATCAAAAGAATTCCTATAACTCAAATTCGCTCCGAAGATTGGTCACCTTGCCGAGGTGGGGCGGCTAAAGGAGAGGAACAGGACGCTTGACCAGGGAAGAGATCGAAACTCCTCTGGTACAACTAAATGTGACTCGAAAACTAAGATCCATTCATGGGCTAGAATAAGGTGTTATCCGGACCATGCCAACAAACAACCTGGCTGAAAAGGCCCAGAAAAGCTCAGTCACTAACGGTGGGTCCAGATACCGGGCCTCCTGTGGTACTAAATAGCCTTACACCCGTATAGGAACTCTGCCTAACTCCTGCGGACCAAACTTTCTCGCTTTACTCGTTTTACTCCACTTTACAATTGGAAAGGCGTAAAAAACTAGAAGAAACAAATAAGAAGTTCTTCTATTTTACCGGAGCCCAAAGAAGACGAATTGAAGCCCGGATCAGGGACGGCATGATACGGGAAGAAGTCATGCTTGGAAAAGAACAGAAACAAGCTAAAGATAGCAACAAACCCTGCACGTCTAAAAGATGCCGATCAACCGACAACTCCCCAAGAGTTCAACAGCCCAAAAAATACAGACCACATCCAGAGCTACAAAAGCACACAGATGTGGTTATGAAGATAGGAGTTCCTAGAAAACCAAACGCACCGAGGCAAGGTGGGAAATACATCTCACATACTAAACCTCGCTCAGGTTCTAATAAAGGACCCAGAGAGAAGGTTGGTAAGAACAGGAACCCAAACGAACCCTCGACATCAGGACTGTCCTATAAGGGCTCATTAACACAATGCAACCTTGCTATAATGCATGAAATGCATCCAGAAGAATCTCTGTTAGTGCAACAAATTCAGCAGATAAAAAACGCTTTCGATAAGTTCGTTCGAAAGAGCCGACAACAACTGTCCCTTCGAATTTGTTGCATTTTCACCAAGGGATGCTTGACTGCCCATCACTTGCTACTACACAGAGTCAAAAGATTGGCTCATGTCGACGGTAAAGAAGATAAAGCCATGGCCAGAAGCCAAACTCCGTACAATTCAGGGAACTAGAATCCCCAAACTGTACACCTGTATAACCTTCCTCCCAAACGATGAGAAAATGCCCAAGGAAGTCTTCCTTTCAAGGATCACCAAGCAGAATCCTGGCATTTACACAACAGGTTGGCGTGTTCTCAGGGTCACAAAGGAAATGAGTGGAGGTGACTTTCTCTATCGATAAAAAGTCCACGAAATACTTGATGGTGCACAAGTGCAAAATATTTCTTAACTCCTTGCAGATACAGATACGCATCAAAGGATTAATATAAGCAGATAAGTACCCTGCCTTACCGAAGACTACAGCTCCTCAATCTCCGACGACGGCGCACCCAACACTACTTGATGCAAGCCTATTAACATATTCTGGAGCAAAAGTGGCACAGATAGCTCAATGGATGTAGGTAATAGCTCTAATACTGGAACATCAGAACACATTATCTTTATGCTTGGACTACTAGAGGCCATCCCAAGACCTG
The DNA here is from genome assembly GCA_949129095.1 of Volucella bombylans. Lineage (NCBI taxonomy): Eukaryota > Metazoa > Arthropoda > Insecta > Diptera > Syrphidae > Volucella > Volucella bombylans. Next base: position 81,546,006 of record OX422144.1, read on the forward strand.
CGCTGTCTCCAAATACTGTCAACTCTGCCAGTACCACCCAGCAATAACTAAAATAGGTCTAATGTGCATCCAAGTTAATCTACAACATGCTAAGGCCGCCTCGGTAGTCCTCAGCCATATATTTAACAAGCATCACCTAGTTGTCTCGCCTTTATCCAGGAACCATACATCCTTAAAAACCAGGTAAAGGGACTCTCAGAACGCTCCAACAAGGATCTGGTAGCTGCTAAAGCTGAGCTACATTCCAACGCAGGTGAGACAGAAGCTGTTATATGATCAGCTTACCTGTCCAGTGACTCCAGCGGCTTGGACTTCTTGCCACTGAAGGGACTGGTGGACTACTGTGCTAAGAAGAACCTGCAACGAATTGTAGGCTGCAACGCAAACGCCCATCACACGGTCTGGAGCAGCTCAAACATAAACAAACGTGGTGAGTCTATACTTTATTAATTCAAACAATTTACAAATTCTAAACCCGGGAAGCAACCCCACTTTTATAGACAGTATTAGGACAGAGGTCCTAGATCTCACTGTATGCACTAATTTTATAAAAAAAATTATAAGGAACTGGCGTGTTTCATCCGAAACCTCAATGTCGGATTTGATCATATTTGACCTTGAACTAGGTACTATTATATCTGAAAAATACAGAAAACAAAATCCGCAACTGGTAGATAACCTAGGTGGATATAACACAAACATCAGAGATACTGACAACATTGAGCTAACTTGTGATAATTTCAATGTGGCAATGACTACTGCCTTTCATCAAGCTTGTCCAGAAAAAGAAAAAACAGGCAATCGACTTACCCCGTGGTTTAACAAAAAGCTAGCTAAACTCAGAACGGAGATTAGAAACCTCCTCAAAAAGGCTAAACGTAATGGTTAATGGGAAATATACAGAAGAACACTCACCATGCAAAACCATGAAATTAGAAGAGCTAAGAGAGAATCGTGAAGAAACTTCGGCCACACAATCGATGGCACCAGAAGTTGTTCCCGCATTCATAAAATACTCTCAAAGCAGCACACTAATCCTGGTCAATGAAAAAACAGACTACAAACTCTTCAGATCTTAGCCGATACACAATTCCTAGACTCAATGACAGTTCCAGCCCAAAAATACACTCCGCAGAGAAAGATAAATAGACCGCTCAGAGAGGACTGGAACATAGCAAACAAAATATTGAAGGCAAACTAATTTGGGCAATTAACTCTTTTCAATCCTTCAAAGCCCTGGTGAGAATGAAACATTTCCAGCTTCACTACAAAAGGGCATCCTCCAACTGCTACCTGTACTAATCAACTTATTCAGAGCTAGCTACGCATGGAGATATTTACCAAAAAAGTGGAAAGAGGTTGCTGTCAAATATATACCTCACTTCCATTTTCCTCAAAAAAAATCCTCGATAGACATATAAGAGACGGGGCACTTCAAATGAATCCCCTTCACAAATATCAATATCCCTATGAAGCTGGAAAATCAACCACATACGCTCAACAAAGTCCTACCACAAGGATTGAAAAATCTCTCAGTCATAAAGAGGTAGCGGTCGGTTGTTTCCTCGATATAGAAGGAGCATTTGACAACACAGAATTGTCCCAGATATATAGAGGCATTCAAAACATGGGAGTTGTTTTCTAAATGGATAAAATATAAAAAATATCTAAACATCTAAATGGATAAAATATATGCTAGAGCAGGGATTTCTAAACTATTTTGGGCAATAGACCGCTTTTCCAAAATGAACTGAAACCTCAGACCCCCATAGCCGAATTACTTTAAAAATCCTATCTCTAGTTTTTATTCTATTGATACAAAATACTTACCAATTTAAAAACTTTGTATAATAATTTTGACAAAATTTTCTCATCAAAATTTAACAAAATAAATAGACATACAATTCAGTAAGTATCAAGTGTAATTAATAATTATTTATACAAATTAAGTAAAAATAATTAAGTTGGTAATTATTTTTTGACATAAAAAAAAAACATTAAAATAGTAAAGTAAAAAAAAATATAAAAAATTCAGTGTGATGGATGAACCTGGTGACTTTCCACCAATCTAGCTAAATCCGGTTCAATATTGGTGAGTTGCAGCCTTAAATGTCCTTAAATGTTTTGTCAAAATGTTTGTAACCACACTGATGCCTTTTTCGACTAGGTATGATGATGGAAAAGCGATAAGGTATTTTTCAGCAATGTTCCGCAATGCATGTTACTGTGTTTCAATATTGCGTTGCAACCACAACTTCCGATAGCCTTGGTTGAAATTCTGCTTAAGCTCTGCGTGTGTGCTGATGGTAGTCAACTCCTCTTGGATTATCACATTGGCTTCTTCCATGGCTGTGATATTGTACGGATTTATTATCCATTGAGGAATTTGTAAATTTAAGAGATGGGGATCTCTTTTAGTAAAATCCTTGTGTAATGCGTTCAAGTGAGTGGCATATGATAAAATAACATTGTCTTGAAGCATTTCTGGTCAATTTGACAAGTGCGGGAACTGTGAATATTCTTTTCTGCTTAAATTTTGGTTTATAAAAGATGAGTTTATCCACAAAGGCCGACATTATTGATTTTGTTTTAATCAAGTTGATATCGTCACCTAGGAGCTGCAAATTCACTTTGTTGAACATATCAAAGGTATCAGTCAAGTAATAAATTTGCTGTTTTACATTTGCTCGGATTTTCTTTCAAATTTGGATGTTTTCCACGTCGCGACCCATCTCGTCTATTCGTCTATGGACGGTGTTGTTGCTCAAAGGAATTCTCTTAATAATATCATGTGCGGGCTTGTGTAATACATTGTTGAGGACCTCCGCAATGGCTGGTCAAATAAACTACTCTCCAATTGTGTGCGGTTTCAACGACTTCGCTATTAGTAAAGATATGTTATAGGATGCTCGTAAGCCATCGACGTCTTACATAGATGATGACGCAAACATCGATCTTATGTATGGCCTGTTCTCTAGTGCTTGAAAGAAGGACAATGGCTTACATTTTTGTCAGCGTGTACTCTTGATAAGTAGTCCTCCATTTTTGAAGGCTTCATGGCATCGTTACTGAATACTTTTCACATATGAGACACATCAGCAAGTGTTGATTTGATAGAGATGAAATAAATCCGAACTTCAAGTAGTCCAAACTGCATTTTGTTTTCGTGTCTGCCATCATAAAACTGAACATTTATACGAGTAATTTTAGGTAGCAACTTTTCTAAAGCAATTTCGAAAAATACTTAGAAAAATATTAAAACGTTTTTTTGATACTTAACTTCTTACTTTTTCATAAACTGCAGAAATGTAGATATGGTTACGCTATTAACGCTCGTAGGTAACTAAGGATTTAGTAAATTTTTTTTCAATCACTTTATTTAGCTATGTACATAATCTCTTGAAATAAATTAGTAGATGAGTGTATTATCATTGATATCCAAGTTCCAACGAATTTCAAAACGCAAATGAACTTTCAAGCTAAGTGCAAGCTTGTTATATAGTAAAATATCAGGAGCATGTTTGGACCGGAACTTGATCATGATTTCGTTCGTGTTAAGTCGCGTATATGCGTCACTCACTCTCTTTGGTGAAACAATAGAGTTCCTCACGGAAGCCAAATGTCTAATAGTCACACTGGATGAAAAACTTACGTGAAACACTCTTCTTTCTAAGAGTATTGACTATTGACCAGCAAAAGCCTAGCTGGAAAAGATTGGTGACTTAATCCCAAATTGACACGGCAATAACAAGACCTATCTTCAAGTATGCAGCAGCCGTTTGGTGGCATAAAGCAACGCAGAGGTCAATACTATACAGGGCAAACTCAATAAACTACAGAGATTAGCCTGTATCTGCGAAACTGGTGCAATGAAAAGCACAGCAACAGCTGCGCTTGAAGTTATTCTAAACATCCCACCACTTCATCTGGATCTCTTAAAGGAAGCAATGGCAAATGCCTATTCCAAACTAGTTCATGCCGCAATTCTTCATGAATTCAAGAAAAACGGACTATTGTACTTGGAATACACTTGGAAAACAAATGTCTACCACGACATAATTTTCAGCACAACTTTAAGGTTACATTTCCAGACCGTCTTAACTGGAGCAGAAAAAACCAACATTTGCCAAGGAGTCACATGTATAGTACACAGAGGGATCCAAAACAAATGAAGCAGTTCGAGCCGGAGTATATGGTCCTCGCACTAATATGTACATCTATACATCCCAGTATAGATACAAGTAGCTCCGTATTTCAGGCTGAAGTGAAGGGCTTTTCCTTGAAATAAAATCAAAACTGGTCTGCGACTTCCTTCAACTAGTACAACTACTGGTCACCACAAATAAAGTTCGTCTGATATGGGTGCCAGGACACAGCGAACATGAAGGCGACGAAAAAGCAGACGAACTATCCAGGAAAGGATCCGCATCTCAATTCAATATGCCAAGATCATTCTGTGATAGCTCACAATTAATACAGTAAAAGGAAGTATTAAAACCTGGCTAGAGGAAAAGAAGCTTCATTTCTGGAGGGAAACCGAAGGAAACAGAAAAGCCAAAAAGTTGCCACAAAAAAACAAAGCAACTGCTAGAACTAAATAGAAGTTAGATTCGAGTGATCACAATTTTTTTGACAGGACACTGCCGTGTAAAAAAACACCTGATGACCATGGGCATAGCACAAGACAACACATGTAGACTGTGCAACGAGGATGTGGAAAAAGCAGAATACATACTATGTGACTGCAATGGTTTAACCAAAACACGTCAACGTTACCTAGGTAAATTCTACTTTGAAGCGGCGGCCAGCTCATCTAAAGACGTAGCCGCCTTCATAACACCATGGATGTGCTCTAAATGGAGGATATCACAATAGACCCATATGTAATCTGGGATGCCTTATACCACCTAACACTACAATCTAAATCTAACAGCTCAAAAGGAATGATACCAGAAGACTGGGTGGATTTCTAACCGGACACTGCCACCTCTGATATCACCTACACAAAATTGGTATTATTCAATAAACCGAATGTCGTATCTGTATGGAACGCAAGGACAAGCTTCATAATACTGATTTTGTGGTACAAAAGATCTTTAAGGTCGCAGTGCCCCCGCATTTGCCAGAACATATCCTTTACAAAAAAAAAAAGGCGATACGAAATATCAAGGCCCAATTGTCCTATTATGAGAATCAAATTTATCGCGTTATCTTCTATGTGTTTCGCGTATTGAATTCTGATTTTCAAAATAAGTCTGACTGATGTGAAAACATTTTTCTGCTGAAAGCTATTTATGATGAGTTAGATATTTTTATTCTGAAGAATGGCTTCCGAACGTCGCCTACGTTAGAACCTTCCACATCTTCATACTGGAATCTGACTGAAGGAGTTTTTGGCTCTTAGCATGTTCCTCTAATATTCACACAAGTCTCCCGAATTTCATTGCTCGTAACCGATAGTTACGAGTATCAGCTCTTTATTCGAGTTGAAAGAATATTCTCAAGACTGAAATAGAGAGCAGTTCCAAAATAAGATCGTGCCATGTTTACCAACTTACCAACACTGTACCCTCGAGTACACGATGCTTTTTTGATGTTATTGTAGATAAGAGCGATTGATATATGAATAAACCAAAATATTTTACCTTGCATGGAACATAGCAAGAAAAGTAGAATAACATATTAACAGGATAACAGGATACAATATCTCCAAGAAAAAGTATTGACTGGAGTAAGTAATCTAGTCTCGCATCAGTAGATGTTACAATACATGTTCACCTTTAAAGTGTCTTTGCATTCTAATTGAAAATGGCTATTGAAGGTGACAGTTAAAGGTAAACCTTAATGAATCCAAATTTAGTCAAGCAATACTCAATCTTTAAAGACTATTTTCCTTTCCTTTTTACAAAAAAATACCTACGACTACCTTCTATTCTGCCTCTTTTATATTAAAGTGTTTTTTGGAAATTGGGAAAAGTGAATATCCGAGAATATAGGGTAATTCGACACATACGAGTACGAAGAAAAAGGAAAAACATGTAAGCAATCAGGAAACCTCATTTCCAGCCATCGAATTCGTTACGGAAGGAGGAGTCGACTCAATTAGGTGGTAAACTCGAACCACACTCTGTTCAACAGCTACGAGTATCTACGAGAGTATGTACGTACGAGTATATACAAATACAATATGTGTATGGTGGAGTATCTATTAAGCAAACTTTTTATTAAAGTCTCTGGCAAAGTTCATATAAGATATGCATCATTCTTTCGTATGTAGGTAACACCCCATAGCACTCCGTCGCGTCGTTTGTCGTAGGGCAACGACAAATCTTTCAAAAGCACTTTGATGGACCTTCTAACGACTAGACTGAATTGCTTAAGAAACATAGTTATCCCTAATTACTGCTCGTTGGTATACATGGCAATGCAATTAAATACGAATGATTGAATAATTATCGACAACCTGCAGGGTGTAAGTTAATGATGTACGCCAGGCTTATTTAGTTCTGTTTACGTAATGTCATTTCATATTCCTTACAGCCGTTGCTGGTGTTGTTGTTTTTGTTGTAATTGTTGTTGATAAGGAGCGTGTCCGTCTTGGCTAGAGGTCCTCAATCAAGAACAGAGATCACATAATGATGGCCACTTAATATGCAAATATCTTGGGCGCTGTGCTACTAGTACTTAACTTTATGTCTATTAAATCTGGCAGTCAGAAGGCGACTGAAGGGTGAATTTGAATTTCAGCTGGAGTACGAGTCGGTGACAAGGGGGCAGTGAACACATTTCAAGAAGGAGGAGATGCTATGAAAGATGACTACTTGAAATGTTCATTACTTGATAATTACGGCATATTTTACTCTCACAGTTTAATGACCGTCATATTATTTGACATTGCAAATTGAGTGGATTCATTAAGCAATGTTTGTGATAAAATTACTGCGGTCATTGTATTCTGAGTGGTATCTATAGTACGTAGAAATATATGCATTCGCATTCTGACCGATTTAAACTGGTTTAGGGTTAAAATGGGCTGAAAGGGTTGAATAATGATTAACTAGTTGTGTTAATGCGAGCATGAAATATGTTTGTTGACATTGGTTGTGGAATATATGAAGCTGACCATCCGACGGAATATTGCAACCAATTTGGTATGGTTTTGATTATGTTTGCCCGGATGATGTGCAGCTTTGTTTTTCTTTTTGACTTTTGGTCGATAGTAATGAGTTCAGTTAATTGATTGTTAAATTCATTAATTTGGCGTGAATAATTGAACTTAAGATTTTAAAATAATACTGCCTGATTAAATATGTAAGCCTAGTTAAGCCGGGGAGGAAAAAATGCGGTTGGCTGCTTAATTGATTCAACACAGTCTTTGTACGATGTCAGTAATTTGGATAGTATTATAATTGTGTTGGCGGAACTTAAAGAGGACGATAAGAAAAAAAATTAGAAGGATTCAAATTGTAGAATGGCTTACTTTGGTTAGTGGTGGCGGAAGCTGTTGCATTACAGGGAACTGAACAAATGTTCTCTTTTTAATTTCAACATTTTTTTAAGCGACAACCAATTTGATTTAGGCTCAGTTTAGTTTCCTATTTCTGCAATGAATGGATTTATGATAGAATAACGTCCATTTCGCGGTCAACATTTCACTATTCTTTAATTACTAATACAAATCTGCAGAGACCTGATACAAAGCACACAGAAGAAGCTGTTCCTTCTGTGGTGCGTAGTATTGGAATCCGAATAGGTCGATTGGCCATCTTACACAGCAATTGAGGTTGTATCCATCTGCTCTTTGGAAAATTCAGCAGAAAAGGCTTGGTTTACCAGCTTATGAGTCCAGCTTGTGCAAGAATTGCAGCCGGTTGAAAATCGTGTGCGATGTATGTATGTTTGGTAAACGAGCCGAGGACGATTCCTCAGACTCATTATCCTCTAGGTTAGGTTAAACAGGGGTGTGATGGATATGCCATCACACAGGCACTATGCACCAAAACAGGCCCATCACGGTCCCTGTCTAAATAATTTAATTTGCATTTAAATGGCAAAAACCTAAACAATCGCCCTGGTGAAACACAAAATTTTCTTGCAAAAGCCACGAAGGCCTTTGGAGTTCGTGTCGTCTATTTCTTCTAGGTTTTCGGAAAAGTATTTCCCTAAAAATTTTCTTCGACCCCACGATATTGCCTCGCATTCACACAGTATGTGTGTTATGTCCTCGACAGCTTGCAGATCACCACAGAATCTGAAGATATCCTTATCTGACAATTTGAGTCTCTTTGCGTGCTGCAGCGGAGACATTGTCCTGTCAGGATTCCTATTACTGTCCTGAGCTTAACCCTGTTTAATTTTGTTAACTTCCTAGATCTTTTGCTGCCAAAAAGCGGCCAAAGAACCTTAGATACCCTGTGTCCTTAAAGACTTGGCCACCTTTGGTTGGCAGTCTTTGTGATTTTTTCCTCGATAGTGCCCCAAACTATGCAAAGGGGTGGTTTGATGTTGGCAAAATCACTATTGTCTAGTAGTCCTCTTTTTTTGCAAGCTCGTCCGATTGTTCATTTCCTTTAATACCGTAGTGTCCTGGTACCCAGCACAGTCTTACATGGGGCTCAGTTTTGGTTGAATGGTTACCCCAATAAGCAAAATTACTACCATTGGAGTGAAGAAAATCAACATGTCATTACTGAGATGCCATTTCACAAACATAAAATCACTGTTTTGTGTGATCTATGAGCTGAGAAAATTGGACCACTGATGCCGATCTTTTTTTTCAAAACTGATGCCGGTCAGAACATTACAGTCAATGGAGAGCTCAATAGATTGTTGATTACTGACTTTTTCGCCCCAGAATTAAGTGGAATTGATGTATTGTAGAATGGCTGTCTTTTTAACTAGACTGCACTTCATGGCACATACCGTGCGCCATAATCAATTCATAAAACATTCGATGTTCGCATAATTTTTGGTAATGGACCTATGAATTGGCATCCAAGATCGTGAGATTAAACAATTAAAGATGATAGGTTAGATTAGGTAATAACGGATGTGCTAGTCCCTAAGGGATAGTCACACACGCGACGTATTCTTATTTATTCTTGGTTATTCTTGGTGGAAACATTTATGTAAAGCCATATCGTATGGAAACTATCGTAATTAGTAGTCATGTACAATGACAATGTCAGCTCGCTGTTTACTTTTAACGTCTGAAGAAAACTCTTATATGCTTTGCTTATCGCCAGGACGTCGAACTGGATGGACATCAGTTGCGTATTATTCCAAATTCATCTTACGCAAAGAGCCAATAAACCTTTCACCACTGTCATTTATTAACTTTTCTTTATAATATGTATGTTAGAGTGACTTCCACTGCCAAATTCGATGCTATAATAAATACTTCTTCTTCTTATACTGCCTCGTATATTGTAACCAAAAGTAATCTAGTGCCTTATGTGTTAACGCATGTTAGTTTCAATCAATCAAACGTGTGGATGAGTGGAAATAAGCCGCGTTCAATCAATACATTTCGCTTACCTTCATCGAACTTGTATTACAAAAATAGGTTTTCTATTAGCGATAATCTGTGATTTGGAGGACTCCTTGAAGAGTCTTTCAAAATCCATTCTTTTGCGATAGGCAAAGGTGAGTTACTTTTTCTATTTGTAGAAAAAATTTTTTCCCGATTGCGGCTTTCTTTATTTTTTGGGAATTTAAAATGGGACATAATGCGTCATTGGCAATTAAAAACATTAATGACGCATTTGAGGATGTAGCGGTAAACGAACGCACTCTACGACGTTGGTTTGGAAAGTTCCGTTCGGGGGATTTCAGCATCGAAAATGAACCACGTGGGAAGCCAGAAACGTTAGTTGACGACGATGTTTTAAGAGCAACGTTGGATGCGGACCCAACGAAACCGGTGCGGGAGATTTCACAAAGCGTGGAATTATCCCCAATGACAATACTCGTAAGTCGACACCTTTCTCTCATAGGAAAGATAAAGAAACTCGATAAGTGCTTACCCCATGAATTGCACGAATCCCAAAAACTACGGCGCCTGGAAATCTGCGCATCGCTTACAAAGAAACCATACTGAACCGTTGTTGCACCGGATATTTACCTATGATGAAAAGTGGATACTGTGGTTGGATACAGATGAAAAACCAAAACACACCCCCAAGATGAGGATGAATGTCAACCGATCCTATTTTGATTGAATAAATATTTACGGAAAAATAATATTGGCTTTAAAATTTTTACTATAAAATCGTGGTACAACCCAATATTTTGTTTATTCATGCCGTCATTATTTTGCACAGGATGGGAAGATACGTTATCGGTCTTCCATTAGAGGGGTCTTTATTTTAGCCCTATTTTTGGGTAAGAGATAAGTAATTCAGTCATTACTCTTACTAGGTGCTCTGGGAACTTCATTGGTCTTCTCAGAACTTCGTTTAGTAGATCCAACAGCTTTGGTTGTGTAGCATCGAAGCGGTTGTACCAAAAGTTCAGTATTTTATCAGCTCCGGGAGTTTCCCTAGAGTCCAGAACTGACTCTCATAAGGATTTCCTTAAGAGTGGTCATTGGGATGGCTTCACTTGTCATTTGTGGTATGCCGCTGCTGTTTTTGGGGTAGACCAGATGTTTGACCACAAACTTTCGATATCCCTAATGTCGGAGATCTCATTATTTGTCGTTGCGTTGTGAATCCTCAAGTTTCTGTAGAATGCTTTCTCCTTTGTACTAAAATCCTTGTTTTGTTTTCGCGTCTGCTCAAAGGCTTTTTATGTTTTCTTTGTTTTGATATTTGCACAGTTAATTTTTGTGTGAGAACTGCGTAGGTCAGTAAGCTTATTTTTAATTCTTTGAAGGAATATATCACGAGAGGGCTTTTGTCTCCATCCGTTAATACGAGGGGCTAGTTTTTTACCTCACATTCTTGCTATTGTAGCAGCTCGCAGTATATGATAGTGTTGAAGCTATTGAAGTCTGATATTTTAGCCATGGTCTCAATCAACACTTATAATGCTGATAAATTGACTAACTCGTTTCGATGTATATTTGCCCGCTTGAGTGGATTCGTTCCGTTAAAAAGCACTTGCTGCTGACAAACCGAATTTCCTTTTCGAGCTGAGGAATCTGCATCTCCTTATCTCCTCGATTGATTTCTTGTTGTGAATCTCTTTGCAGCTGCAGTTAGTATGCGATCCCGACGCTGTGGGGATATCCGAGGTCCCCGGTTTCATTTCATTATGTGTACTTTCCATATTTAATTGTTTTCCATTTTACACCTTCTAGCAGATTCAATTTATTGGCCGCTTCTGACCCGAAGAACAGACCCCAACCTACAAGCTGCCCGGCTGCCAGTTTAGGATGCAGGATTTTGATGTTGTTGTGTGGTACGCGAATGGTATTTTATTTCTCTCCTACCCAGTATATCGACCAAGCATTCCTCTATCCGCCACATGAGGGCGCGCCCTCTAGGGAAACAACAACCCCCGAGGGATATTATTATTATTATTGTTATAATCCCACGCCTCTTTCCCCCCCAGGTACCACGCGAGCTGGGGTCCATTTACACCGAGTACGACGGCAGTTACAGTTTGCAAATCGTATCGGCACTTTTATTATGGTTGCTCCAGGAACTTTCGAACTATCCTGCATATGTTCAGGACATTTGATTTCGGACTTTGACATTTCGTGCACAAGATGTTCACACTTTAATTTTTTCAGCTCACCAACAACAGCTTCTTCGATTACTCCTGTGCTGGATATAATGATTGGGACCACCCGTATTTGGTTCAGCCTTTCTCGTTGTTTGATCTCACGTGCCAGTTCAACATATTTCCCGATTTTTTCTCCATATGTTCTGTTGATGTTGATAGAAAGCGGTACTGCTACATCCAAGATATATCCATTTCTCAAGGTCTTATCGATCCACACTATGTCAGGTCTATTCGCTAGTATTGTATGCTCAGTAGTCATCGCTCGATCCTGGTAGTATGGTTTCTTTCTTGCGATGAATTTGCATCTCATGGCAAGCTCTTGGTGTATGATTTTAGCTACATTATTATGCCGTTTGAGATAGTCGTGGTTTGCTAAAGTTATACACCCATTTATTACGTGGTCAATGGATTCTATCTCCTGTCGGCATCGACGGAATAAATTGTCTATGTCTTCGCGTAAGATTGCCCGTCGGTATTGTTTTGTAGCGACAATACCATCTTGAATAGCGATAGCAAATCCTTCTGTTTCAGGAAACAGTTGACCTCTGCGCAGCCAGATCGTTGAAGCTTCCTTGCTTATTCCGTGCCCACTCAGCTGATGAGGGTATTTTCCATGGATTTGTTTGCACTTCCATTTTTCTATAATATTGGGAGCCGTGCGGATGTTGTTGCTCGGTTGTAACTCCAAGTCACCCAATTTCAGTGGTGTGAATTTTGTATCCAGTTGCATTAGAATATTGTATCTGTGGTTGTTCTCACGGCTTTCGGAGAAAAATCGTTGCAGTTGATCAACTTGCACAAAGTGTTGACTGTATATGTCTATTATTATTATTATTATTATTATTAATATTATTATTATTATTATTGTGGGTCCTATCTAGCTTGTGTTGGCTGGAAATCAACCAGAGTTTTTAACAAAAAAAAAATAATGAGATCTATAAGTTTCGCTTTGCTGAGGTCCTCAAGTTAAATAACTCTGGTTAGGTCAGTCGCTCAACAAGTGTGTGATAGTCTCTAGTTCCTCTTCATTTATTTAGTTTTTGCAATAATCCTTAAAAAAAGCTTCTATGCACCAATACCGATATAGACATCTTCTTTGTTGAATTCGAGAAGTGTACGTCTTCTCCCGCTGTTTAGATTTGGCCAAAGGGAATGTGAGATGACACAGTCGCTCCTGGAGATCCATGCTTTATTGGATCGTTCTATGGCTATGAGTTAAATTTTGCGTTTCAGGTTTTCAATTGGTACTCCAGAGGGGCACACTCTCTTGCTAGCCCATTCGCTTTCTCATTTCCTTTCACTTTAGTGTGTCCAGGTACCCAGCAGATATCCACTCGGTGAAATTCTCAGACTCTACTTAGACTTTGACGATATTTCTCTACCTCTATTGATTTGCTTGCCGCTTGCTAAAGCTTTTATGGCTGTTTGACTGTCCACAAAGATAGAGATCTCTGAGATATCAAGTTCCATGAGTAGTACAGCCTGTGCGGCTTTATGAATGGCAAATATTTCTGTGGAGAAACTGCTATCAAAGTCCACACTTGGCAGGATATAGTCACTAAACTTCGTCAGTTTTGATAGTTCGTACTCCTGTATTATAGACGGTATTACGCGGTGTGTCCATAGGCTGATCCGTTTAGTCTAAATATTCGGAACCCGTGCATTTAAAGAATTCGTCTAAAGGAGGTTGAGCATTATCTCTGGTGCAGCTTGTAGAGTAGACCTTAACGCTCCTTTTACTGCAACACACGCTAGTCTTTGAACTTGTCTGAGTTTTTTGGAGTAACTGGCCTTTTCTGGAGCTTTCCACAATAGGTAATATACATTCAGTGTATTACACATGGTCTTAGTTCCCAACGCTTACCAAGAGTTCTTTGACATGTGTCGAAAGCTCCTAATACCTGCTTGTTTGGTTCTTTCTTCGTTTATAAGGTTCCAACTGAGCTTAATATCTAAGATGATTTCTAGATATTTAGCTTTTCTAGCTTTCTTTTTCTTGTAAACAACACTACTTCGGTTCTTGTTAATCCTTGTTGTGTCATCAATTTTGCGAGTGTGTTTAACCCCGATTTCTTTAGTTAGCTGATCGTTGGAAGGTGTTTTCCTCCCATCAGACTGACTATGTTGTCGGCGTAGAGTACTGCTTTAACATCCTTCCGTTCGAAACTTGTAAGGATGTCATTTACAACAATAAGTCACAGAATGAGAGATCCCTCCTCCTTGTGGATTTACTTTTGCAACCGTTTTCCCGACTGTGTTTCTCCTAAATACGAAATTAGCAATGCCCTTAATCTATTGTGCTATCGTTGTTTCCACATGGAGCATTACCAAGTCCGCCGTTATATAACCGGTGTTTACATTATTTTATGCTACTTCGATATCTAGGAAAGCGGAAATGATGTACTCTTTGTAGTGCATATTCTTTTCTATGGTAGCTACAATCTCCTACAGTGCCGTCTCTACTGACTTTCTGTTAAGGTAAGCATTTTGAGAAACGCATAGGGTGGGTTTGATGAGTTTTCGTCTTATGTATAATATATTTTAATCTAGAATTCTCTCCGGTGTTTTTAACAGAGCCGATCAGAGACTTATGGGTCTGTAATACTTAGCAAAGGAGTGGTTAGGCCTTCCTGCTTTGGGCATAAGAACCAATTTTACTTCTTTCCAGTTGTTTGGGACGTAGCCCAGCTTTAGACAACTAATACAGATAATTTTAAGTCAAGGTATGATGTATGAAAGAGCGTGCTGAACGATTTTATCGCCCATGTTATTCTATTCTCTGTGTTAGGCTAGGGATTATGGGTTCATTGGGAGTTGATATCATGGTGCCTGTTAATACCTGTTCATTAACATCCTTACAGCACGGGAAATAAGTTTCAACAAGAAGCAATAGTGATTCCCGGGTGTTCGCTCTCCAGATTCCATCAGAGACTTTCAGATTGCGTAGCTATTGGATCTTTCGATACGACTATCTTTAACCTAGCTAATTCGTTGGTACTTTCTACTGCTTCACAAAAACAAGCCCAAGATTCTCGTCCATGCTTACGTTTACTTCCTCACTTCTAGTTTGTTTGGCTTCTCTACGAAGTTTTCTGATCTCTGTTCTGTGCCTTTTTAGTTCGGTTGTCCACCAAGGGGATTGGAGAGGTTGCGATGTGAGACAATTTTTAACGAAGGCTTTTCTTAGATTCAGTCGATGCAACGGAATCAATTAAGGTTGTTGTGAGCAACACTGAAGTATGCCAACGGGCCTCGTACTCTCGCCTATACACTCGTCCGTTTATCGTTTTATTCCGAATTTAGGAAATATTTCTTTAAATTGGAATTTCCTTTTGACCCGGGCTGAAAAAGTTTACGGTATATTTTGTGGTATTCTAATATTGCTTGTTTACCGTTGCGATTGTAGAAACCGACGATATTAACCATGTCTCCGTATGTTGAAAAGTCCGTCATCGAGGAATTTCTTAGATTAAGAATACTATCTCAGTTAAAAACCTTAAACTTGTCATGCAAATAAGTCCGAAGTCTTTTATAGTTTTTTTAAAAGATTTGGCTGCACAATTATTTAAAACAAGTCCGTGACTGTAGGATTACAGGATGCGTACACAAAAGCATCCGCTGAAATTAAAAATAAATACTAAAATTCTTAAAAATAAACCTATATGTAGACGGTTTCGTCATCAATGAAATTTATGCTTACATGAATGATTGTTCTGAACCCAATTTCCCCAGACTTGTTCGCAAAATTCGGCGATACTCCAGCAATTTCATGTCTAATGTTCGCCTCTAAGTCGTTTTAAGATTCTGGCTTGTGGCTTAAAGTAGCCAAACATAAAATAAGAGCTAACAATGTTAAATTGACAGGGCAATTTGATTACCGAACTTAATTTTCAATAATTCGATTGTGGCAAGCAGCGCCAACTTCTGTAAGCCACATATTCTCCAAGGCTTCCAGTTACAGATTATCAAAAAAAAAAATAAAAAATTAAAATTGGGTAACATGGAGTGATAGTAGACTCAATGACAGTAACTGTCTCGCTGGAATCAACTCGGAAGATGTGCCCTAAAATGACTCCTCCGGCATGAAAACCATACCAAAGAGTCAACAATGACCGCTGTCAGAACAACTTTTGCTGTTCTCTTGGTAAATGCATAAATTTCGCTTATTATTGAAGCCACTTCACCACAAATGTACCGCGTTAATGAAGGTGATTTTTCTGTGATGATTTGAATCTTCAATTGAGCCCAAACAGTGTAAGTTCGGCGTGCCTTACTTCTGATATTTCATTGTCTCAGTGGTGCAACTACATTGCGGAAGTGAATAAATCGACTCGAATAAGCTTATAGCGGCCGAAAATTGGAGCTCACGCATGTAACGTAGTTGTATCTAACCGTGAGTTTCGATAACGAATTACTATGATTTGTAAACGCCGTTCAAGTGTACTCGTTTATCTTAGTAAATGTTAGCCTTCTCTTAAGAGATGCGTGTGTTCAGGGAATCCCTATTGGGGAAATGAGGCGCATTTAAAGAAAAACTATATGTGTGTAAGGTTGTATCAAATAAGTAGTAACTTTCGCCAAATAAGTGGATTTTCCTCTATTTTTGGCCTCCTTTGAGTAGTTACACATCATGCTTTCCATAAATGAAAAATTACTGACTCACGGTTTAACGTTTATATCGATGATCCGCATCTTTTACTTCAATTTAATATAAGTAAAAAGTAATAAATAGAAAAACTTATGTATGTAGATAAATACTTAAAATTAAAGTTAGTTTAGCATTTCCATTAAAATTGAAATCCGAAATATTTTATTAAATACACTGACGCTCGTATATTCGGATTAATATATTTCAGAATGCCTTTACCACCATTAGTGATAAATTCTTGAACCAGCGAACAAATATTTTTCACCATAACCAGCTTTAGTGGTATTTTAAGTTCGTTTTTTATTTGTTTATTTTTTTAGCAGGTTTTGTCTACGGACAGTAATAAAGTGCGCAATTAATTAAAAACGGACCTCTGTGTTGAGAATATAAATTTAAATGTAATGTGCACTATACTTAAGCGTATGAATATAATCCACAAATTAAATGTCGTGAAATAAGCTTTTATATTTTATTGAAAATTTGGGAATGAAAAAAAATTGTTTTGAAGTTGTTAATTGCCAAGCTTAATTTATTTGTATGCTTACATAGTGTGTTATTGTGATGGATACCTTTTTTACACATACATACCTATTTAAGCGGCTATTTGTGAAGCATTATATTCATTGTGAACAACATATGGCTGGTATTCCAACCAAACACCACAAATCACAAAAACTGAAATATATCCTTTCATCCGAAAATGTATCTATTGTAAGGCAAGGCACATTTGACACTTGAGGGGATGGAAGCTTTGTCTGCGCGTTGAGCTGGTCGTCGAGATATAACTACGAGTAGAATGCCAGTTGTGCAACTATTGACGCACTGCACCGACATAAAATTAGGCTGCTGTCAAGACTAAAAATCTTGTACAGACAGTTTACTGACAGACATAACCTGGATATCATGACTCTGAAGTCGTCGATCAAAAACCTCCAAGTATCAATAAAAGAAAATTACAGAGCATCTGTAAGTTTGTACTGTAACATCAGTGTGAACACCAGCAACCCGAATAATTTCCCGCAAATAAATAAAATATTTCGGAGTAAAGATCAAAACGACCTTACGTGTCATAAATTTACCCGAACGGCGGACAACGAGAACATACTTTTAGCAGCAGGTATCAATCCAAATGAGGCCGTTGATGATGACAACTTCTTTGTGATCGAGGATCCGCAAGAAAAGGTATGGGCTATAGGAGCGACTTTCCAGGAAATGTGCAAGACGAAAGAAATGAAATAGTGAAGTGGCGATTCGAGAGCTCGGGTTTCATCCAATTCAGTGACGGGAATATGGCAGTTTCATCCAGTTCAGAGACGGGAATATGACAAATAATGTCATCGCCAACGAAACAGTGTATTTGTGCTTGCCTGATTGACTTGGAAAAGGCCTTCGATACCCTATGGTTAGAGGGACTCTTTTTCAAGCTGGACAGGTTGTGGATTAGTAAACCTCTGCTGTATATTCTGTTTGATATGCTCTTCAGTAGACAGTTCATCGTAAAGAAAGGCGATGTGACTTCTGTTGGAACATTTAACACTAAAAACGGTCTGCAACAAGGTGTGGTCAATTCAACATTTACATAAGTGATCTGTTAGGTTCAGTTCACCATGCCATAGCGTACGCAGACGACTTAACCGCGTACAGAACAGGTCCAAAGATTGAGGTCATTAATATACTTTTGCAACGTGACTCGATAAAATTAAACGATTTTGCGATGACTGGAAGTTGAAAATCAATTTTCAGAAGTCGGAAACCATTCTGTTTAGGACGTCTCTGTCTAGGGCCTCTACAGATACAAGAAATAATTTTCGAAAGTTTTCGATCGTGTCACAACACGGGCAGCCACTTGCTTGTCGAAATGTAATCAGATACCTTTCGATCTGGCTAGATCAACATCTGTATTTTAACAAGCATATAGATGTTTCTCTGGCCAGAGCCAAAGGTGCTTTTCCTGTCTCCTTACAAAGAGACTGTTTTACAACAGCCAAATCGATGCGAGGATAAAGGTGATATGCTACATGATCAATATTCGGCCTATGCTTGTAAAGCCTACAAACTACCTAAAAATAAATCTTAATCTACTTAACCTATTTACATCTAACACAAACATAAACATACATAAATATATACATATATACATAATATGTATATACATAATATATAAATACATGTATATATATATTTTTTTTTTCTACATTTTTATTTTTTTTTTTTTTTTTGGTTTTTATATATTTTTTTTTTTCTTAAAACTAACTTAATCCTACCTAAAACTATGTAAGCCGGCCATGGCTAAAAAAAAAATTTGGCTTACCCGCTTTGCCTTAGATGAAGCTATCTATTACTTTATTACTTTAGGCACTCGACGACGAAGCATCCTCTCCTTCAACTAGCCACCAAAAGTCAGTCGTTCATAGACCTCCACGGAGATTAAAAGTGATTTTTGTTTCGACTTAAAAAGTGCGGAAAAATAAGAAGTATACTTTTAGCCAGTAAATTTTTAAGTGCTCGGTGGCCGAGGTGGTAAAGACTGGGCGGCAACATACCTGGTGTGACGATCCCGAGGCCTGGGTTCGATGCCCATCGGGAGACAATATATTTTTAGTTCTAATTTTTATTAAATAATAAGTGAAGTGAAAAAAAGAAAAACAAAAATCAATTGATGGATTGTGGAGAGCGGTCCGTTATGCCAATAGCGAGATCTGCGGAGATACCAGGCGAGGCTTCCAGCGGTCCGAGCTAAACGCCAAAGGCAAAGAGAAAGAGGAAGCTAAAACCAACCTCTAACTCGTTACAGCGTCCCACCCTGCCAACGTCCACTGAAAAGCTTGGCGGATTGAGGGTATTAAACAATTTCGCTTCATTGGCAACA
Source organism: Volucella bombylans (assembly GCA_949129095.1). Classification (NCBI taxonomy): domain Eukaryota; kingdom Metazoa; phylum Arthropoda; class Insecta; order Diptera; family Syrphidae; genus Volucella; species Volucella bombylans. The sequence goes on from OX422144.1 coordinate 81,565,253, forward strand.
AGCGAATCGGAAGATGAAGAGGAGGAAATCTTGTCCATAAATAGCAGCATCAAAATGCTGTAATACAGCGGAGGGCTACGCGAAAGTGAAAGAGCTCCTAAAGGAAACGACGACGGATCACTACTCATACACACCGAAGTGTGAAAAGCGGCAATCGATGCTGCTGAAGGGGTTGGAACCGTCTTCTGATCCTGAGGAGATCCTAGCACTACTCAAAGAGAAGGAGTGCGAAGGACTCAAGCTTGTGGGGGTAGTATCAATGTCCTAGACTATCAGGTGGTTCACTGGGAAAAATTAAAAAGGAGCGAAGGCGTTATACAATGCGTGCGCTGCCAGAGGTTCGGGCACGCCGCTTCGAACTGCCAAATGCAGCCTCGATGCGTGAAGTGCGCAAAGAACCACAGTTCCGAGGAGTGTGCTCTGGGTAGGGACGGAGCATCCGATAGGACGCAGCTCTCGTGCGTGTTATGTGGGAACGTGGGACACTCCGCAAACTATAAGGATTGTCCTAAGTTCACCGACATTAAAAAAGCAAAATTGGCTCGGTAGCAGAAGATGGAGGTCAAATGTTCACCTGCTAGGATTCAAACACCAGTTGTCACGTCCCAAATTTCCTACGCCCAAATGGCGTCTGGTAGGGGGGCTACGGTACAGCAATCGACTGTTGCTTCTCCGACGCCGATGCCGAGAACAACGGGAGCTGCACCTAACATGCTAGCCATTTTGCTCGCAATCCAAGGGCAGATGGCTCAGCTGCAGCAGCAAGTACAAGAACAGGTCAAGCGGTTGGACCAGATCAACGCGCTGCTGCCGGGCCTAACACAACACATGTCGTAATGGGTACGCACATGGTGGAGCAAACTTTGAAGGTCCTTGCGGTGAATGTTAATCCACTGATTAAGATCGAACGAAGAGCCGCGATGTTTAAATTGCTACAAGACCAAACTCCTGATGTGCTTTTCGCTAGCGAAACCAAGCTAACCGATAATCACAAACTGGAGTACAATAATTATATTGTTAGAAGATCCAAACGTGGAGGTGGTGTCGCGATCTTCATTAAAGAAGGTATAAAATTTCACAGAGTGTACAAGGGAGTGTTGCGCAGGTTCCAGGAGTTGGAGGCAGTTGTCATTTACATATCGCTCCGCAGTAGATAGCAGCTGTACTTGGCCTCTGTTTATGCACCTGAGGCTTCACAATCCAGCCTATTCATTACAGAGCTCGACACGCTTTTTCGACTTCTGAGGCTGGAATCGGGTGAGAATTATTTTATAATCTGCGGGGATTTCAACGCTAGACACAGAGATTGGGGAAATAATTTGCCAAATACTAGAGGGAACCTACTACTCGATTGGTGGGGTCAGCACGATGTCATGCACAGACTCGGTCTTAAAGCGACGGATAACCCGTCGTTTCCCAGAGGCGGGTCTTATTTGGATTTATTGCTGTACGACGAACGTATACGACTGACAGGTACGAATTTACAAACGCTAAACTGTCTGCGCACATTCGTGTATGACAGCGACCATTGCGGTTTTAGCACTGAAATTACAGTTCCCAACGAAATTGCGGAATTGGAGGAGTTTGTCCAAAGATATTCTTACAACTACAGTAAGACTCGATGGACACCCTTCTCCGCAACCTTGAACAGAGCGCTCTCCTCGAACACGCTCCACCCACCGTCCAATAGGAATTTGTTAAACGAGGAGATCGACAACTACCTAAAACAAATAGACGAGACAATTAAACAAACTATGGACACTACAATACCGCGGTATCGACGTACGACTAACGAAGACCTGTTCCGCAATCCTACTATTGACGCACTGCACCGACAGAAAAGTAGACTTCTGTCAAGACTCAAAAACTTGTACAGACAGTTAACTGACAGACAAGATCCGGAGATTAGGACACTGAAGTCGTCGATTAAAAATGTGCAAAAGTTAATAAAAGAGAATTACAGAATTTCCGTAAGCTCATATTGGAACAACAAGGTTCGGGCTGTAAACACTAGTAACCCGAATATGTTTCCGCAAATCAATAAACTATTTCGGAGAAAAAATCAAAACGACCTTCAGTGACTTAAAATAGCCCGGACAATAGACAACGAACGGTTACTGACAATAGCAGGTATTGATCCAAATGAGGCCGCTGATGATGACGACTTTTTTGTGATCGAGGATCCACAGGAGAAGGTTGAGGCCATAGGGGCGACTTTCCAGGAAGTATACAAGGCCACTGATACCATTGGCCCTAATTATGACCTGGACAATCGCGTCTTGGTGCACGACTTCTGCATTCGAAATGAAATAGGGAACTGGCGATCCGAGGGCTCTGGTTTTACCCGGTTCAGCGACGGAAATATGGCAAATAATGTCATTTCCAGAGAGAGTGACCTAACCCCGTTCATTTCGAAGGAAGAACTCCATGAGATCTTCGACACAATCAGGACTAAGAAATCTGTGGGGACCGATGGTATTCCGAACATCGTTTAATAATAATGCACATTATCCAGCGCATTGGAAAACGGCGGTGGTTCAACCTATCCCCAAAAAGGGGAAGGATATATCCAATCCGGCGAATCTCCGGTCGATAAGTCTCCTTCCGAATATCAGTAAGGTTTTTGAAAAAGTAATCAATAGAGCTCTGTCTAAGTGGGTTGAGGACAAACATATAGTTCTGGATAATCAATTCGGTTTTAAGGCGGGACATGATATATCACATGCCGCGTCTAAACTGGTGTCCGATATCCAATGGAACAAAGGCAAGAAACAGTGCACTGGTGCCTGCCTTGTTGACTTGGAGAAGGCCTTCGACACCGTATGGTTAGAGGGTCTTTTCTATAAGCTGACTAGGCTGGGGATCAGTAAACCACTCTTGTACATTCTTTATAATATGCTAACCAACAGACAGTTCATCGTGAAAAATGGTGATGTGACTTCTGTTGGAATATTTCAAATTAAAAATGGTCTTCAGCAAGGCGCGGTCAATTCGCCGATTCTATTTAACATTTATACAAGCGACTTGATAGGTTCACTTCCCCATACTATTGCGTACGCAGACGATGTGGTAGCGTACAGAACAGGTCCAAAAATCGAGGTCATTAACACCCTCTTGCAGCGTGACTTCGATAAGATAAGACGATTTTGCAATGACTGGAAGTTGAAAATCAATTTTCAGAAGTCGGAAACCATTCTCTTTAGGACGCCGTTCTCTGGAGCCTCTGGGGATACCAGAAAAAATTGGCGTAAGTTCTCGATCATTGGACAACACGGGCGGCCCCTTGCCTGTCGAAATGTACGAGTAGTCAGATACCTTGGAATCTGGCTAGATCAGTTTCTGTATTTTGGCAAAAATGTAGATGCTGCTCCGGCCAGAGCTAAAGGCGCTTTTGCCCTTACCAAGAGACTGTTTTATAGCAGCCAACTCGATGCGAGGGTAAAGGTAATCTGCTACATGGCCCTTATCAGGCCCATGCTAGTATTTGGTTGTTCCGTGTGGTTCAATGTACAAGCAAGCTTAATGAAAAAGATTCGGGTGTATGAGAGGGCTTGCTTTAAGGCTTGCCTTCGCTTGTACAGAACACCAGAGTCGGAGTACAAAAAATTGTATCCTAATTTGGTCCTTTACAACAAGGCGAACCTAAGACGAGTGGACAACTTCGTAATTAAGCTGATTCGAAGGCACATTGCAAGAGCAATGACCTCGACGAATAACCTGATATCTGGAACTTACTATCCCAATTACCTTTACCACGCGAATGTGCGATCTGACGGCTTCGTTCCACCGCAAGCATTCCTCTACCTAGATCAGAAAGGGTTGATCCACGATATATCAGCGGTCCCGTTAATCTTCCGTGTCACTAGGACAGCTGGGGACAGGCGACTCAACTACAAGAGAGGCGTCGCACACGGCAGTGTGGATCGCCTTAGGTTCAGTAGGGCGGTGGGGAATCGCGATAAGAGTGAAGTCGTTCGGCAGTACCAGCATTTCTGGTGGTTGAATGATGGAGAAGATGCTTCGTCGTCGTTTCCGTCAATTACGGACCAGCCTTCCTAATGAGGCAGGGCTGACCAATCTATTTTCTCTTGTAAATAGCGATGGCCAGCGTACATAGGTTTAGGTTAGCATCTAAGAAATATATACATATATTAGTATATACAAAGGTGTATGCTAATATATATATATTAATTGTGTATAATGTCTATGTGTGTATGTGTGTTTTGTGTATGTAGGTTAAGTAGAGTAAGGTTTATTTTAAGTTAGATATTAAGTTTTTATAAAAAAATAAAAAAAAGTGCCATGTGCGACGTCTCTGTCGTAGTTGAGTCGCCTGTCCGCAGCTGTTCGAGCGACGTGGAAGATTAGCGGCACCGCCAATCTGTCCTGGATCAGACCTTTACTATCTAGATAGAATAACGCTTCTGGAAGAAAAAAACCGTCAAAGCAAACTCTCTCGTGATACATATAACTGGGGTAGAAAGCCCCGGAGATCGCAATTTCATTTCGAAGGTAGAAATTGTGCACAATGACTCGATTCTCCAGATCGTGGTTCAGTCCAATGATAACATTCGCCTTGTACACTTCCTGGAAAGTCGCTCCTATAGCCTCTACCTGCTCCTGCGGATCCTCGCTCACAAAGAAGTTGTCATCATCAACAGCCCCATTTGGATCTATGCCCGCTGCTACCAGTATTTGTTCGTTGTTCGTCGTTCGGGTGATTTTAAGACATGGAAGGTCGTTCTGATTATTTCTCCGAAAGATTTTATTTATTTGCGGGAACATATTCGGGTTGCTGGTGTTTACAGCCCGAATTTAATTATTCCAATACAAACTTACAGGATTTCTGTAATTTTCCTTTATTAATGTTTGGAGGTTTTTAATCGACGACTTCAGTGTCATGATCTCCGGGTTATGTCTGTCTGTAAACCGTCTGTACAAGGTTTTTAGTCTTGACAGCAGTCTACTTTTATGTCGGTGCAGTGCGTCAATAGTTGCGTTGCGGAATAAGTCTTCTTCGTCAGTGCGTTGGTACCGAGGTATCGTTTTGTCCATTGTTCGTTTAATTGTCTCGTCCATTAGTCTCATATACCTGTCAATCTCCTCGTTTGACAGATTTCTGTTGGACGGTGGGTAGAGCGAATTCGAGGAGAGTGCTCTAGTGTGTTCAACGCACCCTACTGTAATTGTAGGTATGCCTTTAAACAAACTCATCCAATTCCGCAATTTCGTTTGGAACAGTTATTTCGGTGCTGAGACCGCAATGGTCACTGTCATACACGAAAGTGCGTAGACAGTTTGTGGTTTGTTGGTTAGTGCATGTCAGTTGTATTCGTGAGTCGAACAGCAGAAGATCCAAATAGGACCCGTGTCTGGGAAACGACGACTATCCATCGCCTTAAGCCCGAGTCGATACATCACACTGTGCTGGCCCCACCAATTGAATAGTAGGTTCCCTCTAGTATTTGGTATATTATTTCCCCAATCACTATGTTTGGCATTGAAATCTCCGCCGATAATATAATAGTTGTCTTCCAATTACAGCCTCAGGAATCGAAAAAGCATCTCGATCTCTGAGATAAATATGGTGGATTGAGTAGCCTTAGGTGCATAGACAGACACCATGTACAACCGCTTTCCACTACGGAGAGGGATATACACGATGCATGCTTCCAGCACCTGGAACCTACGTACTACACGACTGTATACTCTCTTAAAACGTATGCCTTTTCGTACGAAAATCGCAACGCCTCCTCCCTGAATGGAGTTGGGTCGGTTTCTCCGTACTATTTCGTATCTTCTGTGCCCCATTTTGTGTCTTTTGGTAAGCTTAGTTTCGCTAACCAAAAGCACATCGGGGGCTTGGTCTTTAAGCAACTTAAATAGTGCGGCTCGTCGTTCAAGCCTAATCAGTGAATTCACATTCACAGCAAGGACCTTCAGGGTTTGCTCCGACACGTACGTACCCATTACGGCAAAAGGTGCGTTAGGCCAGGCAGCAGCGCGTATACTTGATCCACCCGCGCGGTCTCTTCAGTTAAATGACGTTGTAGCTGAGCCATCTGCCCCTGGATAGAGAGCAAGATAGCTAGCATGTCAGGTACTGGTTCCGGTGCTTTGGGCGCTGGGGCCTGAGAAGCAACCTTCGCTTGCTGTGCCGTATTTCCCCCATCTGCTGCCATTTGGGCGTAGGTAACATGGGGAGTAACGGCTGGAGTTTGCAAATGTACGGGTGGACGTTTAACTTCCACTTTCTGCTGCCGGACCAGATTTATTCTTTTGATGTACTGGAATTTGGGACAACCCCGATAATTTGCGGTGTGTCCCGTGTTCCTACATAAAGCACAAAAGAGTTGGCTTTTTTCAGACGCTCCGTCCTTACTCAGAGCGCATTCCTCGGACTTGTGGTTCTTTCCGCACTTCACACATCGAGGCTGCATTTCGCAGTTTGACGCGGAGTGCCCGAACCTTTGGTAGCGAAGACATTGTAGAATGTTTTCGCTCCTCTTTAATTTCTCCCAATGTACAACCTGGTAGTCCAGAACTTTAATACTTATTAGACCATCCAGATTGCTGGTGGGACTTAGTTGGACAAGGAAAATAGGCAGTTGCCGCTTCTCCCTTTTGGCTCTGGCTGTGCTGAAAGGCTTGACCCCCACGAATTGGAGCCCTTCGCACTTCTTCTCATTCAGCAGTGCAAGGAGCTCCTCCGGATCAGTCAACGGTTCTAATCCCCTCAACAGCATTGTTTGCAGCTTCTCCCCCTTCGGGGTGTAGGAGAAGAACTCCGTCGTCGAATTCTTCAATAAACTTTTAATTTTGTGGTAGCGCTCCACTGTGTTACAATGGATCGCATGCCTATCTACGCTAAGTCTTTTTTTTGCCTATGGCCGACTTACATAGTTCTATCGTTTCCTTGAGTTCCATCTTATAACTGTTTATTGGTGTAACCCTTGTTCTAGATGTCTTTTGATGTTGTTGTTGTTTTTCTTCTTGTTGTTGTTGTGGTTGTTGTTGTTGCTGGCTCTTCTGCTGCTATTGTTGTTGTTGTTGTTGCGGTGTCTGCTGATTGATTTTGTGAGCCTGTGTGTGTGTAGGCTGCTGTTTTGGTTTTTGTTGTTGCTGCTGAGTAGCTACGTGCTGCCTTTTTTTTGCTGCTAGTTGTTGCTGTTGTTGTGGCTGTTGAGACAAAAGATGCAAAGCTTTTGATTGGTACGGTTGTGTTCTGCTTATTATGGCTAACAAAATCAATTTAAAGTGTGCTAACTGCCTTAATCCCTTACTTGACGAGGGAGTTAAATGCGCATATTTTTGTGGTAAATCCTTTCATAAAATTTGCTGTGGTCTATCTGAAATTACGATTAAAGAACTCGGCAATAAAAATTCGGGTTTGTCATACAATTGTACTGAGTACTCCAAGTTCCCCATCAACAGTTAGTATCAGCGGTAGATGTGCTTAACAAAACAGTGTGTAGTATGGAAATTTGTCAACTGAATTTGAGTGAAATTATGAGTCTCGTTCGGGATAAGTCCAGCAATAACAATAACAATGCTTCCACGTCTTCTCCTACAAGTGTCGGTTATTCGCACAGTGATTTAAAATCTGGGTTGCATATTAATGCTTTAAAGACTACTGCCCCTGAGCAAGCTGCTTCCATTGTGCTTAACCAGAATATATCATACGCTTCTGTTGCCGCGTCTACACGCAAACACATTATTCTAAACGATGACAAAAGTGGAAATAGCCAGTGGCAGAAGGCTAAAACAAATCGCAACAGACGTCGTGCTACTATTGTCGGTGTTGACCCAGTGCCTATTGATATGGATGTAATTGTGCCCACCAAGTGGATTCATGTTTCAAAATTTTCAGTTAAAACTACCGTAGAATCGATTAAAAACTATGTGTCTTCCAAACTTGCCATTGATGTCAATAATATTCAATGATTTAAATTGATAAAAAAAGACGTTGACAATCAAAACTAAAATTTGTTAACTTTAAAGTTGGTGTTCCTGCTGAAAAGCTTAATTGTGCTATTGATGCTAAAAATTGGCCCATAAATTTTTATGTGAGAAAATTTGAATTTACCCCAAAAGTCTTAAAAAACTCCAGTGCTGCAACAACAACAATACCCCTATAATAAATTCTGTTGAATCAGTTGCAAATATAGAGAGCACACATGACTCGCATAACAATAACAAAAACGTTACCGAAATCTGTGTGTATTATCAAAACATGAATGGTTTTCCTCTAAATTAAGAGAACTGACTTTTGCAATTAACGCATATAATTATGATATGTTTGCTCTTACTGAGACTTGGCTGTATACAGATATTCACGATGAAGAGATTTTTGACATTAATGTTTTCTCTGTTTTTCGTCACGATCGTGTGGATGTTACAAAATCATGTGGAGGTGGTGTTCTACTTGCTGTAAGGCGCTTTCTAGGAGCTGTAGAAATTAAAATCGATGTAAGTGTAAACAATCAGCTACATATCGACCAAGTATGCGTGCTTGTGGTTTCTGTTGGCAATGGTATGCTTTTGTTTCTTTCTTACATTCCTCCGAATAGTCCCTCACATATCAACAATAAGCACATAGAGAATATCGATAGAGTTGCCGCATTGCCGCAGTTTAAAGATTTTAATTTTGTAGTTTTAGGCGATTTTAATTGTAGCGACATTGTTTGGTCGCAAACAAATGATAATAAATTATTACCAATTCGTCTATCTTCCGAAATTGAAATATTGTTAGTTGATTCATTGTTGTCTAATCATTTAAATCAAATCAATTTTGTAAAGAATTCTTTAAATAGACTATTGGATTTAGTGTTTGTATCGAACGATTTAAAAGCGTCTGTGTTACAATGTTGTCCTTTGTTATCGAACTCAGTTAATCATAGTGCAATATATATTGTTATAGAAACTTATAATTTAAAAAAATTTTCCAAACTACACAATTCGATTAAGGTTTTTAAATTTGATGCTAATAGTCTTTCTTGTATAAATAATTATTTTAATAATATAAATTGGATAAATGAATTCTTGGTCAAAAATATATCCGAGAAGTTCAGGACATTTAATAATATTTTTAACGATATCCTCAAAGATTGTATACATTAATTCCCTACAATCTGTTTTTAGTACATCTTGTTATTTGTTTGATGTAAGTGATGTTGAAGTAGCATTAAGAAACTTAAAATTAAAACGAAAAACAGATATTCTTGGATTTGTTCCTATTGTCCTCCGTTATTGTTCTAGTTCACTCTGTTTTCAGTTGTCCGAGTTGTTTAACCAATCACTGTCGGAAGGTGTGTTTCTTGACGATTGGAAAATTTCTATTATAGACCCAGTATACAAATCTGGTAACAGACATCTTATTCCGAACTATAGACCGAGCACTAAACTTTCAGTTATTCCTAAGCTCTTGGACAAACTTGTAAAAGATAAATTAAATTTCACTATAAGGCAATTCGTTAGTGAAAATCAACATGGATTTTGGATGGGTCGTTCAACCAAATCAAACTTAACGGAGTTTTCTACTTTTTGCATCAATTTTTTAGAAAAGCACAAACAAGTCCATGCAATTTACACTGACTTTGTGAAAGCGTTTAGCAGAGTAAACTTGACTATACTTTTAGAAAAATTGAAGGCCGATGGCTTTTTTGGTCCATTACTGCAATGGTTTGAATCTTATTTACATGGACGAACACAATATGTCTCTATAGGTGACCAGTTTTCAAAGAAGATTTTAGTTTCCTCGGGTGTCCCTGAAGGAAGTCACTTAGGCCCATCTTTATTCTTGCTCTTTATTAATGATCTCCCTGACTTATTAAAACATTCTCATTGTCTTATGTATGCTGACGATATTAAAATTTACTCAATAGTATCAACGCTTAATGACTCCTTGATGTTTCAAAAAGACTTAAATTCGTTTGCAAAGTGGTGTATTTTGAACGACTTAATGTTAAATGTTGATAAGTGTGCCTGCATGAGCTACAGTAGGAGTACTTGCAATATTTTGCCAAACTACACACTTAATAACATTGATGTTAAAATAGTTAAAGATTATAAGGATCTTGGGGTAATTTTTGATTCTAAACTAAACTTTCATCTTCACATTAACTACGTCATCGCTAAAGCCAATTCACTTTTAAATTTTATTAAGAGGAACTCCTCTGATTTTAAGGATCCTTATACTCTTAAAACTTTGTTTTGTAGTATTGTTCGTCCTGTTATGGAGTATGCTTGTATTGTTTGGTGTCCTAGTACTATTTCCAATATAAGTAGAATTGAAAATATTCAAAAAAGATTTTTAAATTTTGCTTTACGTCGTTTGTTTTTTAATAATAATGAGTTTCATCATTCTTATCGTTCTAAATGTCTATTACTTGGTATGATGAGTCAGTCTAGAATCGAGAAGAAAAATGTATGTCATGTTAGTTCGGGATGTTTTATGCGCAACTATAGATAGTCCTTATGTGTGTGAATTTGTATACCTCGTCTAGAATTTTAAGAAAAAGACCACTGTAATTTGAGTTTCGTCATTTTACTTTGTATGGTCAACGCGAACCTGTTTCAAGCTGCATTAAATTACTTAACACTTACTGTTCAGAGCTTGATATATCTTTGCCCAGGAATACATTTAAAAATACTTTAATGTTTATTCTTAATCATTAAAATGAAATTATATTATCTTTATTATACACTATTCACAAATTTATTTTATTGTTAGTTTTTAAGTTTTTTTTTATAAATTTTCATAATCTGTTGTTCACAAAATCGTAGATTAAATAATTAAATAAATTAAAATGAAAAAAAAAAAGTTCTCCTAGCTGCTCTTTCTCCCTCCTTACTATTTGTTTAGCCTTAATAGCTAACACTCTTTGCTAGAGAAGCTTAATATTATTTTTTATGCTCTCTACCTCCTCCTCTTCGTCATCTGACTTAGAGGCCGACAGAGATGCGAACATATTTTCGTCTTCCCTATGTTGGCTTTCTCCACCATCAGCCACATATGGGAAGTTATCTTTCTGTGCCATTTGTTGTGCTGCTGCCCTTTTTGATGTTGTTGGTACCTCTTCCCACGCTCCGCTAGGCAGCTTTTCGGTAGATGTTGACAGGGAAGGGCACTTTATTAGGTTCGGAGTAGGCCTTTGCTTCCTCCTCCTCTTCCTCTTTGGGTCGACCAGTACTGCTGGTTGGCTTGAACCACCTGATGTATCGCCTGTCTTTTCAGCTGGTCCCGCTATTGGCTTAACGGACCGCTCTCCAGAATACATCGCGTGATGTTGTTTTTCCCTCTTTTTACTATTTATTTTTAAATTACTTGAAAAAAAAAAAAAAAAAAGTTCTTTATTCCATTCGGATTCGAACCCACGACCTATGGTCTGTCGGGCGAACACATCAGTTCAGTTCAGTTTAAATGCATTTTTATTTATATACTTAAATTACTCTTAAATGCTAGACAAAAAAATGCTTAAAAATTAGCTTAAATAATTTACAAATAATCTTATTCTAACTTACTGGCCCTATGCGGGCACTCTAAGTTATACCTAACACTTAAACTATGTCTTTCGACGAATCTTACAGTCTAATTTTATTTTATTTTTACATTTATTAATACTAAAACTAAGAAAATACATTTTAATCAAAAAAACTTAGTATCTGGACTTTTTTTAATTTTTTATAAAACTTAAAACTAAAAGCCTACAATCTACGTAAAAATAAATCTTAACCTACTTAACCTACTTACATCCAATGCATACATACATGTATATACACACATAATATATATATACATAATATATGAATATATGTATGTATATATATTTTTTTTCATTTTTTATTTTTTTTTATTTTTATTTTTTTTTTCTTAAAATCTAACTTAAACCTACCTAAAACTATGTAAGCCGGCCATGGCTAAAAAAAATAGGCTGGCCCACCTTGCTTCACATGAAGCTAACTATTACTGGAGGAGTTCGACGACGAAGCATCCTCCCCTTCAAAAAGCCACCAAAATTGTTTGTGCTGCTGAGCAACATCCCTCCTGTCGCGACTCCCTACCGACCTACTGAACCGGAGATGCTCCGCACTGCCGTGTGCGACGTCTCTGTCGTAGTTGAGTCGCCTGTCCGCAGCTGTTCGAGCGACGTAGAAGATTAGCGGCACCGCCAATCTGTCCTGGATCAGACCTTTGCTATCTAAATAGAGGAACGCTTCTGGAGGAATAAAGCCGTCATAGCGAACTCTCTCGTGATACATATAATTAGGGTAGTAAGCCCCGGAGATCAGGTTGTTCGATGAGGTCATTGCTCTTGCAACGTGCCTTCAACTTAATGACGAAATTGTCCACTCTTATTAGGTTCGCCCTATTGTATAAGACCTCATTAGGATAGAATTTTATGTACTGGGACTATGGTATTCTGTATAGGCGAAGACAAGTCCTAAGACAAGCTCAAACACCCGAATCTTTTCCAATAAACTTGCTCTCACGTTGAACCACACGGGACATCTAAATACAAGCATGGGCCTGATAAGGGCCATGTAGCAGATTACCTTCACCCTCGCATCGAGTTGGCTGTTATAAAACAGTCTCTTTGTAAGGGCAAAAGCACCTCTGGCTCTGGCCAGAGCAACATCTATATGTTTGTTAAAATACAGAAATTGATCTAGCCAGATCCCAAGGTATCTGACTACATTTCGACAAGCAAGTGGCTGCTCTTGCTGTCCCACGATCGAGAACTTTCGCCAATTCTTTCTGGTGTCTCTAGAGGCCCCAGACAAAGGCGTCCCAAACAGAATGGTTTCCGACTTCTGAAAGTTGATTTTCAACTTCCAGTCATCGCAATATCGCTTAATTTTGTCGAAGTCGCGTTGCAAAAGTATATTAATGACCTCAATCTTTGGACCTGATCTGTACGCGATTATGTCGTCTGCGTACGCTATGGCATGGTGAAGTGAACCTATCAGATCACTCGTGTAAATGTTGAATAGGATCGGCGAATTTACCGCACCTTGTTGCAGACCGTTTTTAATGTTAAATGTTCCAGCAGAAGTCACATCGCCATTCTTCACGATGAACTGTCTACTGGAGAGCATATCGAAAAGAATATACAGCAGTGGTTTACTAATGCCCAACCTGTCCAGCTTGAAAAAGAGTCCTTCTAACCATACGGTATCGAAGGCCTTCTCCAAGTCAATCAGGCAGGCACCAGTGCACTGGTTCTTGCCTTTGTTCCATTGGATATCAGAAACCAGTTTAGACGCAGCATGAATGATATCATGCCCCGCCTTGAAACCGAATTGATTATCCGGAACTATATGTTTGTCCTCAACCCACTTAGTCAGGACTCTATTGATCACCCTCTCGAACACCTTACTGATGTTTGGAAGAATACTGATCGAGCGGAGATTCGCCGGATTGGAAGTGTCTCTATCCCTTTTGGGGATGGGATGTACCACCGCAGTTTTCCAATGCGCTGGATAATGTGCATTATTCATTGCATTATTAAACAGTTTTTTCAGTTTTGAATGCATTTTATTTACTTAATCACTAACTCTTACATACTAACAAAAAATGCTTAAATGCTAGCTTACAATTACTTAACAATCTTATACTAACTTACTGGCCCCACACAGGCACTCTAAGCTAATCTAAATTCTTATATCTATGTCTTTCGACTTCATTTACATTTTATTTATAAATGTTTATTTTGTGTACTTAGGGCTAAGAAAAAATTTATAACAAAAAACTTAGCATATGGACATTTTATTATTTTTTATAAAAGCTTAGTATCTAACTTAAAATAAACCTTAGCCTACCTAACCTAAATGCACAATACACACATAAACACACATAGACATTATACACGATCATATACATATATCAGTATACACCTTTGTATACACTGATATATGTATATGTTTCTTAAATGCTAACCTAAACCTATGTAAGCTGGCCATCGCTATTTACAAAGCAAATACATTGGTCAGCCCTGCCTCATTAGTGAGGCTGGTCCGTAATTGACGGAAACGACGACGAAACATCTTCTCCATCATTCAACCACCAGAAACGCTGGTGCTGCCGAGCGACATCCCTCTTATCGCGATTCCCCACCGCCCTACTGGACCTGAGGCGATCCACACTGCCGTGTGCGACGTCTCTGTTGTAGGTGAGTCGCCTGTCCCCAGCTGTCCGAGCGACATGGAAGATTAACGGGACCGCTGATCTATCCTGGATCAACCCTATCTGATCTAGGTAGAGGAATGCTTCCGGTGGAACGAAGCCGTGAGAGCGCACATTCTCGTGGTAAAGGTAATTGGGGTAGTAAGCCGCAGATATCAGGTTATTCGTCAAGGTCATTGCTCTTGCAATGTGCTTTCGAGTCAGCTTAATTACGAAGTTGTCCACTCGTATTAGGTTCGCCCTGTTATAAAGGACCTCATTAGGATAAAATTTCTTGTACTCCGATTCTGGTGTTCAGTACAAGCGAAGACAAGCCCTAAGACAAGCCCTCTCAAACACTCGAATCTTTTCCATTAAGCTTGCTCGTACATTGAACCACACGGGACAACCAAATACCAGCATGGGCCTAATAAGGGCCATGTAGCAGATTACCTTTACCCTCGCATCGAGTTGGCTGTTATAAAACAGTCTCTTTGTAAGGGCATAAGCACCTTTAGCTCTGGCCAGAGCAGCATCTACATTTTTGCCAAAATACAGAAACTGATATAGCCAGATTCCAAGGTATCTGACTACATTTCGACAGGCAAGAGGCTGTCCGTGTTGTCCAATAATCGAGAACTTTCTCCAATTTTTTCTGGTATCCCTAGAGGCTCTAGACAACGGCGTCCTAAAGAGAATGGTTTCCGACTTCTGAAAGTTGATTTTCAACTTCCAGTCATCGCAAAATCGTCTTATCTTATCGAAGTCACGCTGCAAGAGAGTATTAATGACCTCGATTTTTGGACCTGTTCTGTACGCTACCACATCGTCTGCGTACGCAATAGTATGGGGAAGTGAACCTATCAAGTCGCTTGTATAAATGTTAATAGGATCGGCGAATTGACCGCGCCTTGCTGAAGACCATTTTTAATTTGAAATATTCCAACAGAAGTCACATCGCCATTTTTCACGATGAACTGTCTGTTGGTTAGCATATTATAAAGAATGTACAAGAGTGGTTTACTGATCCCCAGCCTAGTCAGCTTATAGAAAAGACCCTCTAACCATACGGTGTCGAAGGCCTTCTCCAAGTCAACAAGGCAGGCACCAGTGCACTGTTTCTTGCCTTTGTTCCATTGGATATCAGAAACCAGTTTAGACGCGGCATGTGAGATATCATGTCCCGCCTTAAAACCGAATTGATTATCCGGAACTATATGTTTGTCCTCAGCCCACCTAGACAGAGCTCTATTGATTACCTTTTCAAAAACCTTACTGATATTCGGAAGGAGACTTATCGACCGGAGATTCGCCGGATTGGATATATCCTTCCCCTTTTTGGGGATAGGTTGAACCACCGCCGTTTTCCAATGCGCTGGATAATGTGCATTATTCATTGCATTATTAAACAGGATGGTGTAAATGTCCACCGCTTCTAGAGGAAGATGTCGAAGCACGATGTTCGGAATACCATCGGTCCCCACTGATTTCTTAGCTCTGATTGTGTCGAAGATCTCACGGAGTTCCTCCTTCGAAATGAACGGGGGTAGGTCACTCTCTCTGGTCATGACATTATTTGCCATATTTTCGTCGCTGAACCGAGTGAAACCAGAGCCCTCGGATCGCCAGTTCCCTATTTCATTTCGAATGCCGAAGTCGTGCAGCAAGACGCGACTGTCCAGGTCATAATTAGGGCCAATGGTATCAGTGGCCTTGTATACTTCCTGGAAAGTCGCCCCTATGGCCTCAACCTTCTCCTGTGGATCCTCGATCACAAAAAAGTCGTCATCATCAGCGGCCTCATTTGGATCAATACCTGCTATTGTCAGTAACCGTTCGTTGTCTATTGTCCGGGCTATTTTAAGTCACTGAAGGTCGTTTTGATTTTTTCTCCGAAATAGTTTATTTATTTGCGGAAACATATTCGGGTTGCTGGTGTTTACACCCCGAACCTTGTTGTTCCAATACAAACTTACGGAAATTCTGTAATTCTCTTTTATTAGCGTTTGAATATTTTTAATCGACGACTTCAGTGTCCTAATCTCCGGGTCTTGTCTGTCAGTTAACTGTCTGTACAAGTTTTTGAGTCTTGACAGAAGTCTACTTTTCTGTCGGTGCAGTGCGTCAATAGTAGGATTGCGGAACAGGTCTTCGTTAGTCGTACGTCGATACCGCGGTATTGTAGTGTCCATAGTTTGTTTAATTGTCTCGTCCATTTGTTTTAGGTAATTGTCGATCTCCTCGTTTGACAAATTCCTATTGGACGGTGGGCGGAGCGTGTTCGAGGAGAGTGCTCTTGTCAAGGTTGCGGAGAAGCGTGTCCATCGAGTCTTACTGTAGTTGTAAGAATATTTTTGGACAAACTCCTCCAATTCCGCAATTTCGTTAGGAACTGTAATTTCGGTGCTAAAACCGCAATGGTCGCTGTCATACACGAATGTGCGCAGACAGTTTAGCGTTTGTAAATTCGTACCTGTCAGTCGTATACGTTCGTCGTACAGCAGTAGATCCAAATAAGACCCGCCTCTGGGAAACGACGGGTTATCCGTCGCTTTAAGACCGAGTCTGTACATGACATCGTGCTGACCCCATCAATCGAGTAGTAGGTTCCCTCTAGTATTTGGCAAATTATTTCCCCAATCGCTGTGTCTAGCGTTGAAATCCCCGCCGATTATAAAATAATTCTCCCCCGATTCCAGCCTCAGAAGTCGAAAAAGCGTGTCGAGCTCTGTAATGAATAGGGTGGATTGTGAAGTATCAGGTGCATAAACAGAGGCCAAGTACAGCCGCTTTCCACTGCGGAGCGGAATGTAAACGACGACTGCCTCCAACACCCGGAACCTGCGCAAAACGCCCTTGTACACTCTGTGAAATTTTATACCTTCTTTAATGAAGATCGCGACACCGCCTCCACGTTTGGATCTGGGCCGGTTTCTTCTTCTTACGATATAATTATTGTACTCCAGTTTGTGCTTATCGGTTAGCTTAGTTTCGCTAGCGAAAAGCACATCAGGAGTTTGGTCTTGTAGCAATTTAAACATTGCGGCTCTTCGTTCAATCCTAATCAGTGAATTAACATTCACCGCAAGGACCTTCAAAGTTTGCTCCACCATGTGCGTACCCATTACGACATTTGTTGCGTTAGGCCCGGCAGCAGCGCGTAGATCTGGTCCACCCGCTTGGCCTGTTCTTGAACCTGCTTTTGCAGCTGAGCCATCTGCCCTTGGATTGCGAGCAAGATGGCCAGCATGTTAGGTGCAGCTTCCGTTGTTCTCGGCGTTGGTGCCGGAGAAGCAACAGTCGCTTGCTGTACCGTAGCCCCCCCACCTGACGCCATTTGGGCGTAGGAAATTTGGGACGTGACGGCTGGTGTTTGGAATCTAACAGGTGAACGTTTGACCTCCACCTTCTGCTGCCGAGCCAGTTTTGCTTTCTTAATGTCAGCGAACTTAGGACAACCCCGATAGTTTGCGGTGTGTCCCACATTTCCACATAACACGCACGAGAGCCGCGACCTGTCGGATGCTCCGTCAACACCCAGAGGACATTCTTCGGAACTGTGGTTCTTAGCGCACTTCACGCATCGAGGCTGCATTTGGCAGTTCGACGCGGCGTGCCCGAACCTCTGGCAGCGAACGCATTGTATAACGCCTTCGCTCCTTTTTAGTTTTTCCCAGTGAACCACCTGATAGTCTAGGACATCGATACTCCTTAGACCATCCAGACGGCTTTCGGGACTGAGTTGCACCAGGAAGAACGGCAGACTCCGTTTCTCCCGCCTAGCTCTAGCTGTGGTAAATGGCTTTACCCCTACAAACTCGAGTCCCTCGCACTCCTTCTCTTTGAGCAGTGCCAGGATCTCATCAGGATCAGAAGACGGTTCCAACCCTTTCAGCAGCATCGATTGCCGCTTTTCACACTTCGGTGTGAATGAGAAGTGCTCCGTCGTCGTTTCCCTTAGGAGCTCTTTCACTTTCGCGTAGCCCTCCACTGTATTACAGTGGATGGCATGGCGATCGTTCTCCAATCTCTTTATATTAAAATTATTGCCAATGACCAACTTACACAGGTCCTTGGTTTCATTTACCTCTAATTTATAGGTGTTGATAGGAGGCACCTTCTCCTTCTTCTTCTTTTGCTGCTGTTGCTGCTTCTGTTGTTGTTGTTGCTGCTGCTGCTGCTGCTGCTTATGTTGTTGTTGTTGTTGTTGCTGCTGCTGCTGCTGCTGCTGTTTTTTCAGCTGCTGTGGTTTCAGCTTTTGTTGTTTCTGCTTCAGCTGGTTTTGTTGTTGCTGTAGTTGTTGTTTCTGCTCTTGTGGCTTTTGATGTTGGGAGCTCTCTGCTTCAAGTTGCTCCCTCTGCCTGCGTGCAGTTTGCCTTTGCTTCATAGCAAGCATTCTCTCTGTCAGCTTTTGTATGCTGATGTTCATTTCCTTTATTTGCTCCTCCTCATCTTCCGATTCGGATGACGCTAGAGAGGCAAAGTTGTTATTGCCCCCCTCATAACGGACCTCATATGCTGTTTCAACGGTATTTATCCTTTTTTTTCTTATGTTAGGAGGGGTTTTCAAACTCCCCCTCCTTTTAATGGCTTTAACGGCACTGGCAACACTAATACTGCCTTTTCCAACTCCCGTTATGGGAAGAGCGGAGTGCTCTTCACCATCCATCACGTGTTTTGTTAATTGTTTTTGTTTTGTTTTAATTACACTTTGTGTAGAACGAAGAGAAAAAAAAAAAAAAAAAACAGAATTTCCAAGTTTGACGTGGGGGATCGAACCCGTATCCCACGCTTCGATGTCCGACGCCGCTAGACGCTGGGCTACCGAGTGAATTAAAAAAATCACAGCTAATTATGTTTACAGCTAAACTGAATTATTTATGAAGAAGCCGAATCACGTCAACACGTCTGTCCTCTGTCGAGGTCTATGAACGACTGCATTATTAAACAGGGTGGTATAAATGTTCACCGCTTCTAGAGGGAGATGTCGAAGCACAATGTTCGGTATTTCATCGGTTCCCACTGATTTCTTACTTCTAAGCGATTCAAAGATCGTTTGGAGCTCTTCCTTCGAAATAAACGGGGGTAGTACCCTATCGCTGGTGATGACATTATTTGCCATATTCTCGTCACTGAACTGGGTGAAACCCGAGCTCTCGAATCGCCAGTTCACAATTTCATTTCGAAGGTAGAAATTGTGCACAAGGACTCGATTCTCCAGATCGTGGTTCGGGCCAATGATAACATTCGCCTTGTACACTTCCTGGAAAGTCGCTCCTATAGCCTCTACCTGTTCCTGCGGATCCTCGATCACAAAGAAGTTGTCATCATCAACAGCCTCATTTGGATCTATGCCTGCTGCTACAAGTATTTGTTCGTTGTTCGTCGTTCGGGCGATTTTAAGACATGGAAAGTCGTTCCGATTATTTCTTCGAAATATTTTATTTATTTGCGGGAACATATTCGGGTTGCTGGTGTTTACAGCCCGAATTTTATTGTTCCAATACAAACTTACGGATGTTCTGTAATTTTCCTTTATTAGTGTTTGGAGGTTTTTAATCGACGACTTCAGTGTCATGATCTCCGGGTTATGTCTGTCAGTAAACTGTCTGTACAAATTTTTTAGTCTTGACAGTAGTCTACTTTTCTGTCGGTGCAGTGCGTCAATAGTTGCGTTGCGGAATAAGTCTTCTTCGTCAGTGCGTTGGTACCGAGGTATCGTTTTGTCCATTGTTCGTTTAATTGTCTCGTCCATTAGTCTCATATACCTGTCAATCTCCTCGTTTGACAGATTTCTGTTGGACGGTGGGTAGAGCGAATTCGAGGAGAGTGCTCTAGTGTGTTCAACGCACCCTACTGTAATTGTAGGTATGCCTTTAAACAAACTCATCCAATTCCGCAATTTCGTTTGGAACAGTTATTTCGGTGCTGAGACCGCAATGGTCACTGTCATACACGAAAGTGCGTAGACAGTTTGTAGTTTGTTGGTTTGTGCATGTCAGTTGTATTCGTGAGTCGAACAGCAGAAGATCCAAATAGGACCCGTGTCTGGGAAACGACGGACTATCCGTCGCCTTAAGCCCGAGTCGATACTTCACACTGTGCTGACCCCACCAATTGAATAGTTAGTGCCCTCTAGTATTTGGTGTATTATTTCCCCAATCACTATGTTTGGCGTTGAAATCTCCGCCGATAATAAAATAGTTGTCTTCCAATTCCAGCCTCAGAAATTGAAAAAGTGTCTCGAGCTCTGAGATGAATAAGGTGGTTTGAGTAGCCTTAGGTGCATAGACAGACACCATGTACAACCGCTTTCCACTACGGAGAGGGATATACACGATGCATGCTTCCAGCACCTGGAACCTACGTACTACACGACTGTATACTCTTTTAAAACGAATACCTTTTCGTACGAAAATCGCAACGCCTCCTCCCTGAACGGAGTTAGGTCGGTTTCTTCGTACTATTTTGTATCTTCTGTGCCTCATTTTGTGTCTCTTGGTAAGCTTAGTTTCGCTAACCAAAAGCACATCAGGGGCTTGGTCTTTAAGCAACTTAAATAGTGCGGCTCGTCGTTCGAGCCTAATCAGTGAATTCACATTCACAGCAAGGACCTTCAGGGATTGCTCCGCCACATACGTACCCATTACGGCAAAAGGTGCGTTAGGCCAGGCAGCAGTGCGTATACTTGGTCCACCCGTGCGGTCTGTTCAGTTAAATGACGTTGTAGCTGAGCCATCTGCCCCTGGATAGAGAGCAAGATAGCTAGCATGTCAGGTACTGGTTCCGGTGCTCTGGGCGCTGGGGCCTGAGAAGCAACCTTCGTTTGTTGTACCGTATTTCCCCACCTGCTGCCATTTGGGCGTAGGTAACATGGGGAGTAACGGCTGGAGTTTGCAAATGCACGGGTGGACGTTTAACTTCCACTTTCTGCTGCCGGGCCAGATTTATTCTTTTGATGTACTGGAATTTGGGACAACCCCGATAATTTGCAGTGTGTCCCGTGTTCCTGCATAAAGCACAAGAGAGTTGGCTTTTTTCAGACGCTCCGTCCTTACCCAGAGAGCATTCCTCGGACTTGTGGTTCTTTCCGCACTTCACGCATCGAGGCTGCATTTCGCAGTTCGACGCGGCGTGCCCGAACCTTTGGCAGTGAACACATTGTAAAATGTTTTCGCTCCTCTTTAATTTCTCCCAATGTACAACCTGGTAGTCTAAGACTTTAATACTTCTTAGACCATCCAGATTGCTGGTGGGACTAAGCTGGACCAGGAAAATCGGCAGTTGCCGCCTCTCCCTCTTGGCTCTAGCCGTGATAAACGGCTTGACCCCCACGAATTTGAGTCCCTCGCACTCTTTCTCTTTCAGCAGTGCAAGGAGCTCCCCCGGATCAGTCGACGGTTCTAATCCCTTCAGCAGCATTGTTTGCAGCTTCTCCCCCTTCGGGGTGTAGGAAAAGAACTCAGTCGTCGTATCCTTCAGTAAACTTTTAATTTTGTGGTAGCGCTCCACTGTATTGCAATGGATCGCGTGCCTATCTACTGATATTTTTTTTATAAGAAAGTTGTTGCCTATGGCCGACTTACATAGCTCGATGGTTTCCTTCAACTCCAATTTGAAGGTGTTGATTGGTGGCACCTTCTGTTCTTGCTGTTGTTGTTGTCTCTGCTGCTGTTGCTTTTGGTGATATTGTTGTTGTTGCTGCTGCTGTTGTTGCGGCCTTTGCTGATGTTGTTGTTGGTGCTGTTGCTGTTGTTGCTGCTGCTGTTGCTTCTGTGATTTTTGTTGACGTTCTTGATGTTTTTGCTGTGTATGTACATTTGTTTTTTTCAGTTGTTGTGCAGGTTTCTGTATTTTTTGTTGTTGCAGTGATTGTTTCTGATGTTGTTGTTGTTGTAGTTGATGTTGTAGTTGTTGTGGGAGCTCCACGTTTATATTTTGTTGTTGCTGTGGTTTCTGGAGAGTTTGCTGCTTCTCCCTCACCCTCCTAGCAACTTGTTTTGCTCTTATAGCAAGAACTTGTTGTTGTAGCTCAATAATGCTACTGGTTAGAGCTTCGACCTCGTCCTCTTCGTCATCTGACTCAGATGCAGCGAGGGATGCGAAGCAGTTGTCTGCCCCAATGTAGTGGCCTTGATCTCCGTCGGCCACATATGGACAGTCGTTAGTATCCGACTCTTGCCTACATTTATTTGCTGCTGCGCTAGCTGATATCATCGCAGCTCTCTCCTTCACTCTACCATGCAGCATTTCTAAAGAAGCTGAAAGAGTGCGCTTAACAAGATTCGGAGTCGGCTTCAGCTTTCTCCTCCTCTTTATGACCATATCTGCTATTTTTCTTGTTGCTGTTGTTGTTGCTTTTAAGTGGATTGGCGGCTCAACGGCTTGATCTTCAGACAACATCATGCCATCTGCTGATCCCGCTATTTGGCTAGCGGACCGCTTACTTCCACTCATGGAACTTTGCTTATCACTTTTTTTACACTAATTGTTTTTTTTTTTATTATAATTAAAATATATAAAAAGAAAAAAGAAATAAAAACTTTAGCAGAAGACTGGGAAACGAACCCACGACCCCGAGATTTGTTGTCTGCGTATTTACTACCACGGCTACCGAACACTTTCAAAATTTACTGCCTAAACGTATACTTCTTCTTTTTCCGCACTTCTATAGCCGAAACAAAAAACACGTGTGATCTCCATAGAGGTCTATGAACGACTGAGCCGAAACAGGTCTATACACTACCATGGTCTATGAACGACTCGGGCGAACACACCGCCACTGTGCTAATTAGTGCCTGTAAAAAGACTCTCAAATGTCTCTTCTTATTGATTTATTTCATCCACTATACTCTATTCACAATTCACTCGGAAGCCGAAACATGTTAAAACTCCACGGAGATCATTGAACGACTGATAAAATTCTATTCTAATGAGGTCTTGTACAATAGGGCGAACCTGATAAGGGTTGACAATTTTGTTAATAAGTTGACTCGAAGGCACACGCTTTGACGGCTTTGTTTCTCCAGAAGCGTTCCTCTACCTTGATATGAAAGGTCGGATCCAGGACAGATTAGCGTTGCCGCTATTATAAAAAAAAATTAAAAACAAAAAAAAATTATAAAAGAAAAAAGAAAAGGAATAATCCATACAAAAAAAATAAAAAAAATATATAAAGGGTTTTCCAATAGCGACTTGACAACTTTGAATTTAATTTTTGAACGCACTCTTTCACTAATCATCAAATTGTCACTGTCAATTTATTCAGAAACTCAACATTGTCATCATAGCAAAGAACGAGCAACGTCTGCAAATTATAAAAATTTTCTACCGGTCGTAATTCTCGCCCTAGTAGACAGGCAATAACAAGTTTAGTGAAAAAATTTGAGTCTACATATTCGTTGTATGATGTTGCCGTGTCAGTGAGACAACGGGTTGGTCGAAGTGTCGAAAATATCGCTGCCGTTCAGGCGTCCGTAGCAAACGATCCAAATCAGTTAATTCCACGGCGTTCTCAAGAATTGGGCATCGCTTAGACCACATTATGGCGTATTTTGCGTAAGGATCTTGGTTCACATCCATACAAGATCAAGCTAACTCAAGAATTGAAGCCGATGGACCATTTGAAGCGACGTACGTTCTCCGATTGGGTTCTGGAGAAGATGCGCCAAGATGATGAATTTTATCGCAAAATCATCTTCAGTGACGAAGCTCATTACTGGCTCAATGGGTTCGTCAATAAGCAAAATATGCGTTATTGGTCGGCTGAAAATCCACATGTGCTTCATGAATCACCACTTCATCCACAAAAAATAACTGTTTGGTGCGGTTTGCATGCCGGCGGCGTTATTGGACCGCCACGATCGTCACGTTACTGTGAATGGTCAGCGTTATCGCGCCATGATCGCCGAATATTTTTGGCCCGAATTGGAAGATATGGACTTGGACGACATGTGGTTTCAACACAATCATGCCACAAGCCACACAGCACACGCTACTCGTACAATCGATTTATGGAAGAGTAAGTATGGTGAGCGTGTTATCTCAAGAAATAGGGCAGTCCATTGGCCGCCTCGTTCGTGCGATTTAACGCCGCTTGACAATTATCTGTGGGCTGCGTTAAGTCATTGGTTTATGCCAACACGCCGCCGACGTTGGAGGAGCTCAGAGCCAATATTGAACGCGAAATAGCGGCCGTTTCGGCCGAAATGTGTGGCCGAGTCGTTGAAAATTAGGTGCAACGTTGTGAATTAACTGACATAAAAATGCATTTAAAATGCAAAAAAATTAAAATAGAATGCCAGTTGCAGATGCAACTTTGATATCCGCGACAACTAGTTTGTACTAACATGAAAACAAAAATTTGTAAATGTAAATAAAACCACAGCTTAAGGGGTTAGGCCACTCTAGAGGCCGTAAAAATAGACTTTTTGTGATTTTTTTTTGAAAAAAAATATAAAAGAAATCGAGTTTAGACAGGTAGAAGTTTATTGTACATACATAGGATTGACTGAAAAATATAATTTTTATAGAATAATTTATTTAAAAATTGCGGCTGTGCAGCGTTTCTCAGGTCACATCTATTTTTTGGAAGAGTCTAGAGCTCCTGTAAATTTTGAATTATGATGAGTGACTACATTGTTTTTTTATTATAAATGCATAACAACAGCTAGAGAGTACGTATAATTTTTTTGATATTGACTTCCATAGTCAAACTTGCAAAATTCACAGAAAAATCGCCAGAAAATTGTTAATAACAAATGAACTAAGCGATAAAAAAAAAATTCTACCTACTCGTACTTATTTGTACAATATACGAGTATTTTTAAACATCTAGGTAATTAAGATTTGAAGTGAATTAGTTGAAAATTGCTTAAGTTATGCTTGCAGCTAACTTGAAAAATACAGTTTCGAGACAAATGCGTTTAAAATTTTAAAGAGGCTCGTTGCCCACAAAGAGAAAGCATACATAACCCTACAAAGTTAATAGTCACAACTCTAACTTCATAATTTATATATGGGGCATTACATAAATATTTAAAATAGTTAATTGACATATGTACGAAAGTGTAAAGCATAACAGCTGTTAGACACCGTGGTTTCTTCCTCTCATGAGACAAGCTTCCTCGACACTAATCTACAGTCATTTGAATTTGAAGGAACAACGAATAAATTGTAACGCTTTCTTATATCTTGCGTTTTATTTACATTTAAAGTTCTATTTTTCACTTCTACCATATTTAAAGTAAAGTTCTATTTTATAACTGGTGAACAGATAGCAATGACCGTTTTTCCAATTGTTATGTTTCAGTAGCTGTCAAAGTTATCAATGACATCCAGCTGTTAAAATATGCAGTAAAGTTTGACATTTCATCATGCTCTTTTTACGCTTGCCGAATGTTCGGGAATTATTACAAATTATTACCCTCATTCCGGCTCAGTCGTAAGTTGAGGTCAGTCATTATCATGGCTTCAGTGTGCAGGCAATTCGTCGCACCGTGGAAAAGTCTGGGCGTGAGTACACTCTTTTGGATCTTAAGCCACCAACCAGACAGAGATTGGTGCGAAATGAAGAAAACATAGCCTTACCGGTCAGTAGTGAAGAAGACCCACAAATGTCGATTCGGCGCCGATCAGGTGATTATTTTGCAGTTGGATTTGGCCCTACATCTGTATACTGTTGACGTAAGAATTGAAGCCGGACGACCATAGACAACGCCGCGAGATCGCAAATTGGGCGGTGGAAATGTTGGCAGGAGATCCGGGTTTCTCCTCATCTTCTCGGACGAGGCCCATTTTTGGGCAATGTTACCGTCAGTGATCTCAGGTATAGAGCGATGTTACCCAACTTTTTGTGATTAGAGTTCGACAATATCGATATATCCGAGCTACGGTTTCAACAAGACGGCGTTACATGCCATACAAGAGACGCAAAGCTCGCAGTTGTGAAGGAAAAATTTGGCGACTGGGTCATCTTACGGCTAGCGTTCATCAATTGGCCGCCGCGATCATGCGATGTGACACCACTCGATTATTTTATCTGGGGCTACATCAAGTTCTTAGCCTACTCTAACAAGCCAACCACTTTGGACGAGCTCGAGGTCAACATTCGACATCCGACCGATTGTAGCATCATGTGCTATTTCACACATAATGGTATTAACGTAGTTTTAAAATTAAGCCAAAATCAATTATATATCTCACACCGTTGTTGCTATATTTAAATTTATTTTTTCCTGTCGTCCTTATCTGATCACCCTTTAGATAAATTTGTGCATACTATGGATGCCAAGTTTCTAAACTTTCGCAGTTGAACACAAAAAATTCTAATAAAGCCATTCTCTGACAAATTCGAAGAGTGGATTGAATTTCGGAATTTATTCGAGAATATGTTAGACCGTAACGTTGATTTTTCTGATATTCAAAGATTATTTAAAACATACGTTCAAAAACATAGTTCAACACCCTCCTTTCGACGGAAGAAATTATGCATGGGAAATATTAACCGAAAGGTGCTGCTACGGCGCGGACGGAAAGGTAGAAGAAGGAGAAAGGAAAATTGTTTTTTAGTAGTGGTTTGAAACTCAGTGTGTTTGGTTTCGATATTCGCTCTCCAGGACTGGGAGTGCGAATAGGACGGAGAGTTTTTTCTTCACTCAGAGTGATTCGAAGGTTATAATTCACAGTATTTTTTCTGTGCTTGTACAACAGCCAAATCTACGTGTCAGTGTTATGCCTTCACACGCAGAATTTTTCTGCCTGAGTTCCAATTACACAAATGAGAAACTTGAAAAACTTGTCAATGGGTAGGATTTGAACCTTGACCCTCCGAGTGAAAAGCGATTGCTAGTACCACTACACCACGGCCACCCTAAATACGCAGCTAAGGATTTCTATGGAATAAGACAAGCTCACTAATGAATCCGGTGCAGATTGAGATATTGGGAAAATAAATTAAGCACATCCAAGGTCCTTCTAGACTAGAGAACCTTTACTTCCTTCATTAAATGTCAAATCAGCCCCCTTGAAGACATCCAAGAACTAAGAAGTTCTTGAAAAACAGACAGCACCTGATATGTCCGGGAAGAAATCTAGGAACTTTCAGCTAAACTCACAGACCGGTAAGGAGTTTCGATGTTGACTACACGGCATTCACCATTGCAAGAAATTTTAGACTATGGACGTAAAGAAATGTAGCAATCGATGCTACAAATGTGGTCATAAACACCATACGCCATTACACTCAGAGACGCAAAAAACCATTACATACCAGCAAGGCAACCAACACTTTCAACAGAATGCAGTCACTCAAGGACGTAATAATTCTCAATGCCAGACGCAAAATCCTTTTCATCCAAAACTCAAATAACAATAAAACAACAGGCATAGACTGTGAATGTGATATTTGAGGGGATATCACATCAAGGGTGCATTTTAGCCAAATGCGAACTAAGGCATTGTTGGCTAACGCGCTGGTTTTTGCACCTGACGGAACTAGGCACGTTCTCAGAGCATTAATCGATCCGGGCTCTAAGGCCACATTTATAACTGAAAATGCCGTTCCACCCATCAAACTTAGGAGGTAAAAGATATTAACGAAAGTCAATGGTTTAGGAATAACGTTCACTGGTACTTCAAACCATCAGGTCCACTTTATAATTTTCTCGCAAGCCAATAAGTCATTTTATCTTGATATTAAGTGTTTTATTTTTCCTCATCTGACTTCACTGCTGCCATCTCACCAGGTGCGAAAGAAAGCGTGGAATCACATCTCGAAACTTGCATTGGCAGATCCAACATATGATAGACATTTTTTTAGGTGCTGATGTATATGCATCCATAATTTTAAAAGCGTTAGCAAGGATCTCCTGTTACACATCAAACTGAATTGGGTTAGATTCTTACTGAAAGCACTAACACGCAGTTGCAGAGTAATAATCTCATGGTACAGAGCCAATATGACTCCTAAGATACGCAGCTACGACAATATTTGGGCGAAAGAAGGAAGCGTCGGTGTTAGAAATTTAACACCGGAAGAGGAGAGGTGTCAACAAGATTTCAAACAGACTGTCAGAAGACGACGTGATGGTAGGCACGAGGTTCGGCTTCCTTTTAAAAAAAAATATTCGTCCAGTACTAGGAAGCCGTCATGGCAATACGGAAAAACGGCCAGCTACCGTTTTATTTCTACCCCACCATACTGTCCAACGAGTGCAACGAGACCTACATTACGCTATGTTACAGTTAGCTGGATTTTGGAGCAAGTCCCTGAAAATCAAAGAGAAGTAAACCTTTCTCTAAATTCTGATTCACAAGATGCCATTAAAATGAGATGATAAATATACAAAACTATCCGTCGAGTTATATCTGCGAGTTCTTGGGACACCCCGGTTCCTCACAAGACCTCACAAACCTTGGGTTGAATTACGTGCTATGCTAAAACAGTTGCATTACATAGAAATCCCACTTTGAATTGGATATGCAAACGGAGCGGAGGTGCAATTGCAGGTGTTTTAGCGAAGCTTCCGAAAAAGCGTATGCATCTGTAATTTATGCCCGTGTTTTGCATAAACCTGGTGGCATGGAAAACTAGAGTTGCCACAGTAAAAATCATATCTTTAACATGTCTAGAGATTTGCGCGGCTTTGCTCTAAGCCACGTTGGTCTAAGCCTTGAAGTCCGTTCATATTTAGGCAGACACGCCAAATTTCAATGCGATACTGTCTTTAGTTTTGTTTTGACAGCTGGTTGTTGTTGACGTGTTTGGCATCACGTTGAGTATGGACAAAAACGATTCTCGTTCTCTCATGCGGTTACAGAGGACAATGTCAAAAAAATACATGAAATGATGTTGGCTGACCGGAAAGTGAAGATGCGCGAGCTAGCAGATACCACAAAGATTAATACTGAGCGCACATGCCATATTTTGGACAATATTCTGCATATAAAAAAGTTATCCTGCCGCTGGGTGCCGCGCATGCTCACTCCTGACCAAAAACACGAACGCGAGAGCACTTCGAAAGAGTGTTTGGACTTGCTGATGCGGAATCGACCGGACTTTTGGCGTCGATTGGTAACTGTTGATGATCCACTATTATACACCAGAGAACAGAATGATCGCCCGGCAATGGACTGAAGCCGGCACGAGTGGTCCGAAGGGGCAGGGGGAGGCTCGATGGGTCGGAAAAGTTATGGCGTCGGTTTTCTGGGATTTTCATGGCATACTCTTCGTGGACTATCTCGAAAACGGAAAAACCATCAACAGCGAGTATTACTGTGCATTATTGGAGTGATTGAAGGTCGAAATCGCTGCAAAACGGCCTCACATGAAGCGAAAAAAAATTTTGTTTTTGCATGACAATGCGCCGGCGCACAAGAGCATTGCAGCCACTGCTAAAATCAATGACTTACGGCTCCAATTGCTGTAGCATCCACCGTATTCGCCCGATTCAGCTCCCTCGGACTATTATCTCTTCCCAAACCTCAAAAGATGGCTCATCAATAAAAAATTCAGCTCACGCGAGGAAATCATCGACGCCATCGAGGAGCATTTTGAAGACCATCCGGAAAATTACTTTTCGGACGGGATCAAGAAGTTGCAAAATCGCTGGAATAAGTGTATCAAGCTACTTGTAAAAGGGGACTTATTGAATAAAATAAAAAAAACATTAAAAAATTTTTTTTTTCATTCCCAAGGATGTTACTTTTCACCCCACCTAGTATTTGTATAACCCGACTCCATGATCACCCTATCATGGATAAAGGCAGACCCAGCGAAACGCACTATGTTTGTCGCAGATAGAGTTGCAGAAATCCATTAACCCAAACTGCTGGCGATATGTAGGCACGGAAGACCCTGCAGATACGAGTATGGGATCACTGGGTCTATCACCAGTGCCGAGATGACCTCCGACAAGTGCACACGATACATAATGCACTCGTCCACTCAGTCGTTCATAAACCTCCGTAGTGATCTGACGTGATTCGGCTTTTCTTTAAAGTGAATTAAAGAGTGAATGTAAAAAAAAAAAAAAAAAAAAAAAAACAAATTAGAAACAATAGCGCTAAGTGAGAAGACAGATGGAGGAACAACAACAACTCCTGAGCTCTCTGCAACAGCCCACAATTAGCGAGCCTAAAGAGAATCCGCTACAGCCACAAAAACCAGCACAAGTGCCAATGAGAAAACAAGCACAGACACAACAAAGGCAAAATAGATAACAACAAAAATCACAACCGCAGGAACAACAACTACATCAAAAGCACAAGTCCCAGAAACAGCAGCAGCAGCAAAATGAGCAACAACAACAACAGCAACAGCACCAGAAACAACAACAACAACATCAGAAAGTCAACAGACAGAAAGTAACTCCAATTAATACTTTCAAACTGGAATTAAAAGACACCATAGAACTGTGTAAGTCGGCCATAGGCTGTAATTTTTTTATAAAAAGATTAAGTGTAGATAGGCACGCGATCCACTGTAACACAGTGGAGCGCTACCACAAAATTAAAAGTCTATTGAAGAATTTGACGACGGAGTTCTTCTCCTACACCCCGAAAGGGGAGAAGCTGCAAACAATACTTCTAAGGGGGTTGGAACCGTCAACTGATCCGGAGGAGCTCCTTGCACTGCTGAAAAAGAAGGAGTGCAAAGACCTAAAATTCGTGGAAGTCAAGTCATTTGTCACGGCTAGAGCCAAAAGGGAGAAGCGGAAACCACCGTTTTTCCTGGTCCAGCTAAATCCCGACAGCAACCTGGATGGTCTAAGGAGCATCAAAGTCCTAGACTACCAGATTGTACACTGGGAAAAATTAAAGAGGAGCGAAAACATTTTACAATGTGTTCGCTGCCAAAGGTTCGGGCACGCCGCGTCGAACTGCGAAATGCAGCCTCGATGTGTGAAGTGCGGAAAGAACCACAAGTCCGAGGAATGCGCTCTGGGTAAGAACGGAGCGTCTGAAAAAAGCCAACTCTCTTGCGCGTTATGTAGGCACACGGGACACACCGCAAATTATCGGGGTTGTCCCAAATTCCAGTACATCAAAAGAATAAATCTGGCCCGGCAGCAGAAAGTGGAAGTCAAACGTCCACCCGTGCATTTGCAAACTCCAGCCGTTACTCCCCATGTTACCTACGCCCAAATGGCAGCAGGTGGGGAAATACGGTACAACAAACGAAGGTTGCTTCTCAGGCCCCAGCGCCCAGAGAACCGGAACCAGTACCTGACATGCTAGCTATCTTGCTCTCTATCCAGGGGCAGATAGCTCAGCTACAACGTCACTTACGAGTAACTGAACAGACCGCGCGGGTGGATCAAGTATACGCGCTGCTGCCTGGCCTAACGCACCTTTTGCCGTAATGGGTACGTACATGGCAGAACAAATCCTGAAGGTCCTTGCTGTGAATGTGAATTCACTGATTAGGCTCGAACGACGAGCCGCACTATTTAAGTTGCTTAAAGACCAAGCCCCTGATGTGCTTTTGGTTAGCGAAACTAAGCTTACAAAGAGACACAGAAGATACAAAATAGTACGGAGAAACTGACCCAACTCCATTCAGGGAGGTGGCGTTGCAATTTTCGTACAAAAAGGTATACGGTTTAAAAGAGTATACAGTCGTGTAGTACGTAGGTTCCAGGTGCTGGAAGCATGCATCGTGTATATCCCTCTCCGCGGTGGAAAGCGGTTGTACATGGTGTCTGTCTATGCACCTAAAGCTACTCAATCCACTTTATTCATCTCAGAGCTCAAGACGCTTTTTCGATTCCTGAGGGTGGAATTGGAAGACAACTATTTTATTATCGGCGGGGATTTCAACGCCAAACATAGTGATTGGGGAAATAATACACCAAATACTAGAGGGAATCAATTGGTGGGGCCAGCACAGTGTGATGTATCGACTCGGGCTTAAGGCGACGGATAGTCCGTCGTTTCCCAGACACGGGTCCTATTTGGATCTTCTGCTGTTCGACTCACGAATACAACTGACATGCACTAACCAACAAACCACAAACTGTCTACGCACTTTCGTGTATGACAGTGACCATTGCGGTCTCAGCACCGAAATAACTATTCCCAACGAAATTGAGGAATTGGATGAGTTTGTCCAAAGGCATTCCTACAATTATTGTAGGGTGCGTTGGACACACTTCACCAGAACACTGACTAGAGCACTCTCCTCGAATTCGCTCTACCCACCGTCCAACAGAAATCTGTCAAACGAGGAGATGGACAGGTATCTAAAACTAATGGACGAGACAATTAATCGAACAATGGACAAAACGATACCGCGGTATCAACACACTGACGAAGAAGACTTATTCCGCAACGCAACTATTGACGTACTGCACCGAAATAAAAGTAGACTGCTGTCAAGACTAAAAACCTTGTACAGACGGTTTACAGACAGGCATAACCCGGAGATCATGACTCTGAAGTCATGACAAACCTACCTTTAGGACTCTTTTCGAGCAGATGGAAAACATCATTTGTCCAACCCGTCTCAAAAAAAAGGCGAATCTTCTTCTCTCTCGTCCTACAGACCCATTGTACTTACGTCTGTTCTTTCCAACGTCATGGAAAGTAGAAACGCTGATAAATCGTTAGCTCATGAAATATCTCGAAACACGAAAACTTCTCAATGACCGGCACTATGGTTTTCGTAGCAACAGGTCTACTGGTGATTTGATTGCAGGTCCCCCCGTATAGTGGAACTAAAGTCTACACCAATCCTTCGAAAGCAAGATAGTTGCACTTGATATTTCTAATTCATTTGACAGAGTTTGGCATCAGTCTCTTTTGTCGAAAGTGCGTGCTTTTGGGATCGATGACTCTTTTCTTCGATGGATTAGAAATCACCTTCCGGAACGTTCAATTCAAGTTGTCTTGGATGGTTTCAAGTGTGATGTTTACAAAATGAATGCTGGTGTAGCCCAGGGTTCCGTTCTGTCTCCGACACTGTTTTTAATTTTCATCAATGATCTCTTGTCTGCTACTTCTAATCCAATACTAAGTACTGCCGAGAGTACAAGCCCCTGCTTTTCGTCTGTAGGACGGGAACAGCTGTGTATGGTAAGCTCATTAAATTCTGATGTTAGCAGCATAACCAATTGGGGAACTATTAACAGAGTGGAATCTAATGTTTCCAAAACACAATGCTGTCTGCTGCCGTTAAAGCGAAATTTAAATACCCAGCCATTATACATGAAGTGCACTTGCATCGTCGAAAACGAAAAACTTTCGATTCTGGGTATGTGTGTCAATGACAACTTGTTGGGATGACCACATATTCGATGTTGCCAAAATACCCGCGAAATGTCTAGGTTTCCACAAGCGATGTAAGAAATATTTCACACCCTCTGATCTGGCCGTAATATATTAAGCGTTTATCCGCCCGAAATTGGAGTACAATGCTCACATCTCGTCAGATGCTTCTGAGACCGCTTTGCACTTGCTAGATACGATCCAAAACCGCGCGATAAAACGAATAGGTGATAACAATATTACACAGTCATTCGACACCGAACACAGACATATTGAGTCCTGTCTCACCTTGTTGTATCGATATTTTCTCCACCAGTGCTCCACAGAAATTACCATTAGCATTCCACCCCTTCTATCTTTTAACCGTAACACCCGTCTCGCTATGAATGCTCATCAGTATACCCTGAAGCCCACTTTCGGACGTACTCTGAAATATCTTAATTCGTTCTTAAGCCATACAACTCGCTTATGGAATGCCCTGCCAAGCTTTTTATTTCCTAGTCACTATAACTTGCAAACATTTTAAACCAACGCTCATCGGTATCTCTCTTTTTTCCCTCCCTAACTTCCCCTAGCCCGCGCTATGTGCAAACATGTTAAGGGTACACAAAATCTCTTGTGCGCGCGCCAATTAAAAAAAGGGAAATAATCCAATAGCACGCATAATTGCAACAAGTCCCTTCACAAATGTGGGGGTAGGTTACGCTGGACCGGTGGAAATAAAAATGTGGAAGGGAAGATGCAACAGATGCCTTGGAATTTTGCTAGACCACTTTCTATATTTTTACAAACATTAATGTAGATGTTGCCCTGGCCAAAAAAAAAACAATATGTTTGCCCTTAGAAAGAAGCTGTTTTATAGCACCCAACTCGATACGAGGGTAAAGGTAATCTGCTACATGGCCCTTATCTTCTTTTTCCTCTTCAACGGCTTTGTGCCGCCAGAGGCGCTTTTCTATTTTGATAAAGAAGAGCTGACCCAAGACAAATTGATGGTTCCACAGCGCTAGACTGCATCTCAACTACGAGATTGCTCACGGCAATTGAATGGTAGAGAGTCGCGGTAAGAGGGATTTTGTTCGGCAGTACCATGAATTTTGGTAGCTCAGTGAGGAAGAGCAAACTTCTACGTCGTTTCTCTCGAATTCGGGCTGGCCCCTTATGGGACAAGGTCGGCAATGCTTTGCTTTTAAGGCATGGCCGGCTTACCTTGTTTAGTTAGTTTCGGTAGATTAAAGCAGCATTTAAATTTAAAAAAAAAAAAATAAAAAAACTTGAGAAAAAAATTAATAAATAAAAAGCAAGTAACAACGCAAAATAAAAATAAAACATAAAACCAAAAAAAAAACATACATATTTAATTATGTAACATAGGTAAGATACTTTGAGTAGGTTAAGATTTATTTTGGGTAATAGGAAAGTTTTATACATATGAAGGGCCAGTAAGTACGAATAAAACTGTTAAGCCAATTAAACTAGTTTTTAAGCGGTTTTTTGTATAAGCAGTATTGGGCGCGGTAAGTACCTAGATGGGGGACCTCGTTACCAATCCTGCGTGCTGTTGGCTGTTGACAATGGACCATTACCACCACATGGGTATAGTAGCCAGGGGGAAGATCCTGGACTTTACAAATTTATTTATATTGTATCCTTTGAAAATAAAATCAAATAAAAGAAGAATGCATTGAAAAAAAAATAGCGCTATAAGCCTACTGCTGTTTTGTCATTCAGAATACCTCCGCCGTTTTTAATTCTTCATACTGTCTACTTAGATGTCGAATTTGAATATTTTCTATTCTATCTAGGTAATTATTATATTGTACTTTACTTATTGATTTATGTGGACTGAGTATATAACCAAATTCCACTCAGGTGAGCTTGCGCAAGACCGAGATTTCTCTGCATGTGCGTGTTGGGGTTTAGCAACTGAAATACGGCGCAATCCGTACTTGGAAATGTATACAAGCCAGAAGACAATAATCCACGTACTACGTTGACGAGATGACATCTAGCTTATGGATTATAACAGTCCAGCCGAAAAAGTCCTCAAATCACATTCACCTTAGCATGAAGGTACAGCAACACTAGGATCCCAGGATCAAGTGATGGTTGATATAGATGATATTATACATTTAAAGCGGCCTCACTGTATCATTGGAGGCGGAAGGTAAATTAAAGAACTAGCATCACGTTTCTGTTAAAAAACTCAGCTTTTCTAATTAAGATTGTTGAAATACTTTCACCAACTTTTAAATAAAGTTCAGTTTGGTGTGTTTCGTACATAAATGCACATTCTCTGTGCAATTTTCGAATTTGCTAGTTAGCACAAATTCTAAATGGCTGGCTAAATTAAGGACCGACTTTATGAACAACCTTAAAAAACTGGCTCATTTTCTAACGGTTGAATAAATATCAAAAAACAAAAACATCGCCCACTCATCAAGAAACTCTCTTTATATAAATGGTCAACGTTTTTCTATATCATTTTCTATTTCAAGAAGTACAAGTAGCTCTCTTCAAAAATAACGAAGAGGAAAAAAACAGGAACCTGCACCAGTTTTAATTGCTTAATGGCGTGAATACTCCAACAAAAAAAAATTGCATCACTTGGTTGTTCCCACGAGCAAACTTTATACACCTGCTAACAAATACCATGCCGTATACCAGAAAGTCCATATCTAGCCACATACCAGAAGTCCATATCTTAAATCCAATTTACCCTACGGGACGCAGTTACTCACGAAATATGAAGAAAAACCTGATCTGCTGACCAGATTCTTGTCATCAGCACTCCAGGAACACCAGCACTCCATAGCTCTTGAAATTGCAGTGCATTTGCAGTGCATTGCCCGTTCAGTAGCCAAAGTTTCTGCAAATGGAAATTTCCCACGAGTGGCGTGGTACCTTTCTAAGTGGGAAAGTGGAAGTGTCCGCGCCTGTCCTACAATTTGAATTGGCTTCGGCAGCCAGGATACTTACTTACAACCTCATTTCCGCGAATAATTATGGTAAAAGCGGAATTTCGTGAATCCACAGTCGTTTCCGTTTCGACGAGTAGCATTTGCATTTGCAGCCCTTTTGACTGGGTTACATTCGTCATTGCATCTCCCCTCCTGAATACGACTGAGTCTGCTCAATTCAATTGACGCCTAGCATTCGAATTTTGCATTTTGCGACTACGGATTGAAGTAAGTGTAGCGATGTGTGTTCTGGAATCAGGAAGGTATGACGATGACATCGCCTGTTTTCTTCCGGTTCCCCTTGCTCCATGTGAGTGCCACCAATGTGTCTGGGTTTTTTCATGTGGTGTTCAATATAACATAGAACCGGCACAGTATTGCAATCCTGACTGGGGGTGAATTTTAAGTATATATTATCTAGAATACGCTCTTCCAGATTCAGATTCAGATCTACCTACGTATCCTTATTTTAAAGAAAGCAAGTGTTGAAACGGTTCCCGTGATGATGGTGGGTGTGGTGGTTATTGTTAGTTAGTAAAAGGCACGATCCAGTTGCTGCTTTCGGTATCTTTTCTATCGTACTCGTATATAGTAACTGAGCCCGGAAGAGAAGCGGAAAAACATGCTGTGGATAAATTTACTTTAGAATTTTTCGTCATTGAAAAAATAAGTGAACGAAGAAATCGCAAACAGAAAAAAAGAACATGTCCCTTACCAAACTTTTTTTTTGTATATATATACGCAGATATATATTTTTTTGGAATCGACGAATACGTTTCGTTGGCTGACTATTTGGCGAGATTTTTACTTATTTATTTTTTGAATGGGAAACCCTTCAAGCTGAAACTCACGTACGCCATTCGTTTGTTTTGTACCAATCTTTTGAGGGGGACAAATATTTTTTTAAAGGGGTTTCTCATTATAACGCTCGAGTTTGTGAAGCTTTTTGAGTTTTTTTTTTCGCTAAAATTTCGGCTAATATTGGGTCTGTGTTGATATTTGCAAGGTGATTGTGGCGTTTGGTGGTAGAACGTGAATGAGATCTAACAAACAAATGCAGTATGAATCAATAAATCGGCTCAATTCTATCGAAATTTGAATGGACTTAGGAAATACTCAATCCCAGAGATTTGCTTCGATGAAAAATGGCGAAAATGAATAATAAACGTAGCTTATTTGAACAATCTAGCCCTTTCAAACCTGAGATAATAATATTGTCCGATTTAAGTGATGTATTTTTACTAAAGCTTTCATGAAAAAATAACAAAAAATACTTACCCTAAACACATCCTTAAAAAAGGACCCTTATATTTGTGCCTCTCCGGCTTTTAGACAACAATTTCATACAATAAAAATGTACATTCCGTCATTATTGGACGTACAACAAACAAAGTAAAGTTAAACAAAATGTGGGCATATAAATAGTTTTTTTTTCTTTTTATTAAAGTACAGATAAGCGAAAGGAACACAAAAACTAAACGTAACAAATGTTTATGATAACAAAAATACTATTCATAATAAATAATATATGCATAATTAAGCTTTATGAAAAAACAAGTCATTCAGTTTTGGCGAAATAATAAGGACTGCAATACAAAATAAAAAAATAAAATCATAAAAGTTTCAGCCAATTTCAATTTAAAAAGTAATTCAAGTATTATTTTGGGTTAAAAGACAAAAAAAAAAATTAGAAAAAAACATAACTAGTGTTTGGTATGGTAAGATTTAAAACATGGCTTTCCTTTAGTGATACACAAAAGCATATCACGTTTTATACAGTTTGTTCTTGTCCGACTAGAGCATTCTTTCTCACGACACATACGTGGTGTTGTCAAATCTCCTGATTCTGGGCATTGGTCACAGCGGTCACATCGTATGTCTACAGGAGGATCTGTTGGGCTATATTTTTTTGCTACTGGATAAATTGGTAGTGCTAAATTATCATCAAGGAAAGGCAAAGGCAGTGCTACATCTGTACTCCTTGCCAAGGCTTCTCCAATCTCCAGTTTAAATTCAAATAAGTCTTTTACGAGTAGATATATCCTTTTTCTGCATCTCAGGTTTTTCAGCGACCTCTCTACATTCCCTCCACGAATTACATATGGCCATGTCAACCATATGAAAAACTGCTTTCACCGTTTTTTTTTTTTTTAGATTTTACAAAAATTCGGTAGTATTCTATCGATTGGTCGTCGGCTAGGTCCACTGCACCCATGTTTGAATTATAGCGTCTTACGATCTCAGGATAACGAAATGAAATAAGTTTACGCTCGTTTTTGCACCATCTATCTACTCTGCGAATAAGATCTTTTCCACATTCTGTAGAAACTAAGGTAACACACCTTGAATACCGCCATTTTAGAGCTACGATGTTGTTCCTTACAAATTGTCTTATGTCCCCTCTATTCATATTTTGGTCCAATGGAAAGTTCCATAGTTCCAGTAGCTTTATATCCCATTTGAAGTATTTATTTATTTATTTATTATTATTATGTACTTCTAACACAGTAAGAATACACTTTTAAGTCTGTGAGAGATAAACAATTGGTATTGATTAATTAGAATTAATTTTAAGTAATTAAGATAAAGATACATTTGATAAAATTGAATTGAATAGAGTGAAGAGAATTAAAATTCAGATGATTAGTAATCATATTAATACTTACATATTATAATTTCTGTATATATATTATTTATTTAAGATTTTTACTTAAATATATGAAGTTTGTAAGTTGTATTTGCTTGGAAAGGAGGTGGGGAATTTAAAAATTTAGTTGCTTTGATTTGAAAAGAGATACGACGAAAGTAACTTTATAGCAAAGTGCGACATATTAAAATAATGACGTAATTTATCCATAAAAGCGGGGTGGTCTACCATATCGAAAGCCTTGGAGAAGTCTAGAAGGATCAGGAAGGTAACATGGTCCTTATCCAATTTCTTTCTTATATCTTCTACCACGCTCATCAGAGCAGTGGTACAGCTATGTTTTGCGCGAAATCCAGATTGAACTAGAACTATAAGACTATCACGTGTGAGATACTCATTTATTTGCTTATGTATAATTCGTTCACACACTTTGGAAAGAAAAGTTAAGATTAATATGTGTCTGAATCCATCACCTGTAGAGTTCTTAGGGATTGGTATTATTTTAGCCATTTTCCACTGGTGGGGAAAGATGCCGGTATTCATCACGTGCGTAATATATGCCAGCAGTAATGGCAATATCGCTTTAATGAAAACAGGATGCACTCCATCTACTCCTATAGCATTTGATTTTACAGACAAAAAACTGTGCTTTCTATTCTTGTAAAGAAAAACGGTGTATCCGTTGAGGCAGCCGGGCCACTAAAGTCCTATTTTCATCTACTTCTGAGGTTATATAATGTGGAATCGATGAGAACATACGATTTAGTTCATTGTTATCAATATCACTGGGGCAGCTTAATTTTTGTTTAGCAATCCCTAGCTCAACTCTTATTTCACGAACAACACTATTTCTCTATCCGAAAGCCTTTCCATCGGCAGCAAGACTGATCGCGTTGTAACATTAAGAGTCGGATATCATTCGTAAACCATGCCCTTTTTTCATTTACCGTTCCAGTTGTTATTGGGATGTGTGTATCAAAGAGATAGTTTATGTTTCTGTGGATAAACTCAACTTGGTCATACGGTGAGGGCATATCGCAAACGAGATCCCATGGAATGCAATGTATATGGTGTTCAAGAGCAGACCTGTCTACATTTTTAAAGTTCCTAAAGCTATAATTAGGCGAATTTGTGCGACCAATAATATCAACGTCAAATGTAGAAAAGATGAGGTCATGTTTCGAAAAAGCAGGTGCAGATATTTGATCATAGAGTAAGTTTACAAGTCCAACAAGGTACTTGAAAAGCTCCCGAAATGGGTAATAATTGGGTATTTACTGGGTGTACATCAAATGAGCTCATGTTGTCAGTAAGGTGGCCTTAAACCAGCAGATTGTTGTTAAAATCGCCACAGACAATGACATTGTGTGAGCAGATTGAATTTTGTTTAATAAACGCATATGTAGGTGCTGTAGACATTTCCTAGACGAACACTACTCTCGCCACAGCTTATGGTGATGAAAAAGTAATCAACCGCAGACTCAATTGGTGAGCGACATTTATCTTTATAGGTCAAACCCTCTCTCAATTTAATTGCTGTCCCAAGACCAGTTCGACCACTTCTAACAGCACGGAAAAGTTTGTAACCACTCAAAGCATAAACTGCATTATTGACATCTGGGAAAAACCGACACACAGATTGCATCAACTTGGGAATCTACTAAAATTTCTCTAAACTCATCCAGTTTTACCAGCAAACTTTGTGCATTTAGATGACAGACTTTGAGTCCTTGCCTATGACTACAAAAAAGACCTAATCATAGATCACTACCGTCACCAATGGAACTCACTACGCTATCATTTAATTCTAATTTGATGGAAAGGAAGAGATTCCGTATGAGAACCAAACGACACATATGGATCTACAGCAAGTGTCTCATCCCTTTCCTCAAAGCAATACCATTTACATAATATGATAGGTAAAGAGAATTCAAGACTACACAAAAGAAAAAAAGAAAAATAAAAGTAAAAGTAAACAAAAAAAATGTAAACAAAACAAAAGGCTACTGATAATACTTGTTGCACGGGGACTTCGATTATCATTGTTGTTGCTGTTCTACTGCTGCACTCCTGGTCTGACAACTCGCGGCTATGGGAATCATCATTCTGTCATTCTCCACCAGTATTCCTTTAGCATTTGCACTTTCCTTTAAGTAGCCTGTAAACGCTAAAACATGGTACTAGTAAAAATGGTACCACTAAAACCCGTAGACGCTGAGACCAATTCACTCCAACATAATAAATAGAACACATCTCTCCACAAAGATGGTAGGCTGTGAAAACACTCTGACTGAATATGACTGGGATGGACCGCCCGTTATTTCGTCGTTGCCCCTGGCAACAAAAAACTGCTTTCAGCGTTGGCGGCATGCAATCAGTGCTATGGCAAAGGTGATGAAAGATTGTTTTCAAGTTCTCGTTGGGCAACTGCGGTATACCAAAAATGATGAAAAATGATGGCGTCGGATGCAATTTCTCGTCACTCGAGATCATCACATCGTTTTTGGAGATCAGCTGGTTCACCTTCGAGTGTCTGCGATTCATCCAGGTGCGTTTTCATCTCCTTTCTTCGCTGCTTTTTTTCCACATTGCTGTACATTTTTCCAAATTGCTCAGCGTTGATCCTGTTCGCTTGGCAACATGTGATTTAAATTATTAAATACATTTGATTGCTCACCGACAATACCCTGTTCCTGAACAACAGGAGCATCCGCATTTTCGTCTTCAGATTCTGATGATTCTGTTTTTTCCTCGATTGCAGGCTGCCATGTTGCTTCATAATTTTCATCGTCATCATTGAAGTCACAATCAGATTGATCTAACAGCTCCATAAATGTCCTAGTGCTACTAAACTAAAAAACTTATGTAAGACCGAGCTATTATTTTCTAGAAAACTCTTGCGTGAATGGCATTTCCATGCTTTAAAAAACAATTCAGCTGCAAAATTCATGTGTTCTTTACGCTTCCAACAAAAACTAATCCGCAAAAACAGTTATTTCACATAAAAAAATCAATACTTCCTTTCGTCCATATGGACGTTTTCTTCAAGCACTAGCACTATACTGACGACTCATTTAAAGTCAATGAATAGACAAAAGAGTATAATGAACTAAACGCACAATCGATGCGTATCGGTGTTACCTCGAAAATTTCGTTAATTTTCTCGGAATATTTTATTTATATGTACCCGCAATTGTGTACTATTGGTCTGAAAGGGCTAGATAGAGATCTTGATTGAAAATCATCTAAAATATCGGGTAAACTAGCTGTTGTTGGAGTTACTATGTATTATAGTAGAGAGAATCTGAAAGAGGAAATTCAGTAGAAAGTCTCTACCTGATGAACAGCACTTATCCAATCGCTGTGATCCCGAACACACTCAGGCTCTACTATGTATAAATGACATAGTGAAGATTCATTTTCTCTTGTTTCACGAACAGGAAGCACAGCTAAAACCAAGCAATCGGAAATGCTCATTTCTTGAGCGTGACATTGTGTATACGAATGTACATGGATATAAATATAATATCTGGAAAGTATGCACATTTTGGGATAGCTCATCAAATGTGTAGTTGAATCTTAGACCTCTCCAGAAACAAGGCCAACAAAACTTTTGCTTGAAAAAGTTCAGTAGCTCGTATACTTTTAACTTAGAGACATAATCTACAATATATTGAAATTGGCGGGAGTTTAATGTTCTGAAAGACGTTCACATTGTTGTTGTGGGCTTAGGAGCTCTAAGGCCTATTCATTTGCCAAAATAAAGTAAAGTTGTTTCTTTGGATAAGTTCTCTTTCATCTATCCCTTTATCCTAGGCGATAATTCCTAAGATATATTCATTTGTTGCTATTTTAGCACGCTGAGGCCGAACGACAAGACCTTATCCGGGCTACTCCAACATATTTGGAGCTCAGGCCGATAAGGATTTCCAAGACTTAGTCAGGGTCTTGGAAAATACATGGTGGCGGACGAGCCATATGGGTCAACGGCAGCACTCACATCTCGGAACGAGTTACTGGCTTCAGTGTAACCGACCACTCGTCCTAGGGGCAAAAACTGGAACTGGTCTTCCAGGTTAGGGGTTGTGCCTCCGGGGTAACTGCAAGGCCATTTAAAAAAAAAATAAGTTACGAAGCAGCAACAAGACTCGTATATAGACGGATCTACTGTTGACAACCAACGTAAACGATTAAAGGACAATGAGCTTCGGATATGCACGTGGAATTTTAGGTCCTTTAATAGACCACGTGCAGTCGAACAACTAGCGGAGGCCCTGGACTGCAGTTCAGTTTCAGTTTTTATGCATTTTTATTTTTTAACTTAAGTTACTCTTATATGCTAAACAAAAAACGCTTAAAAATTAGCTTAAATTACTTACAATAATCTTATTCTAACTTAATGGCCCCATGCGGGCACTCTACGTTAAACCTAACACTTAAACTATGTCTTTCGACGAATCTTACATTATATTTTTATTTTAACATTACTTAATACTAGTACTAAGAAAATAAATTATGAGTAAAAAACTTAGTGAATGGACATTTTTTAATTTTTTATAAAAAACTTAAAACTAAAAGCCTACAGACTACCTAAAACTAAATCTTAATCTACTTAAACCTACTTACATCTAATACGTACACACACACATATATATATATATATATATATATACATAATACATATATACTTGATATATAAATATATGTACATATATATATTGTGTTTTTTTTTTCATTTTTTATTTTTATTAATTTTT
This sequence comes from Volucella bombylans, assembly GCA_949129095.1. NCBI lineage: Eukaryota > Metazoa > Arthropoda > Insecta > Diptera > Syrphidae > Volucella > Volucella bombylans. The sequence goes on from OX422144.1 coordinate 81,609,047, forward strand.
TTTTGCTTTTATATATTTTTTTCCTAAAACTAACTTAATCCTACCTAAAACTATGTAAGCCGGCCATGGCTAAAAAAAAATTAGGCTGACCCACTTTGCCTCAGATGAAGCTATCTATCACTGGAGGCATTCGACGACGAAGCATCCTCCCCAAAGGCGTCCTAAACAGAATGGTTTCCGACTTCTGAAAGTTGATTTTCAACTTCCAGTCATCGCAATATCGCTTAATTTTGTCGAAGTCACGCTGCAAAAGTGTATTAATGACCTCAATCTTTGGACCCGATCTGTACGCGATTATGTCGTCTGCGTACGCTATGGCATGGTGAAGTGAACCTATGAGATCACTCGTGTAAATGTTGAATAGGATCGGCGAATTTACCGCACCTTGTTGCAGACCGTTTTTAATGTCAAATGTTCCAGCAGAAGTCACATCGCCATTCTTCACGATGAACTGTCTACTGGAGAGCATATCAAAAAGAATATACAGCAGTGGTTTACTAATGTCCAAACTGCTCAACTTGAAAAAGAGTCCCTCTAACCATAGGGTATCGAAGGCCTTCTCCAAGTCAATCAGGCAGGCACCAGTGCACTGTTTCTTGCCTTTGTTCCATTGGATATCAGAAACCAGTTTCGACGCAGCATGAATGATATCATGCCCCGCCTTGAAACCGAATTGATTATCCGGAACTATATGTTTGTCCTCGACCCACTTAGTCAGGACTCTATTGATCACCCTTTCGAAAACCTTACTGATGTTAGGAAGAAGACTAATCGAGCGGAGTTTCGCCGGATTGGAAGTGTCTTTATCCCTTTTGGGGATGGGATGTACCACCGCAGTTTTCCAATGCGCTGGATAATGTGCATTATTCATTGCATTATTAAACAGGGTGGTATAAATGTTCACCGCTTCTAGAGGGAGATGTCGAAGCACAATGTTCGGTATTTCATCGGTTCCCACTGATTTCTTACTTCTAAGTGATTCGAAGATCGTTTGGAGCTCTTCCTTCGAAATGAACGGGGGTAGTACCCTATCGTTGGTGATGACATTATTTGCCATATTCTCGTCACTGAACTGGGTGAAACCCGAGCTCTCGAATCGCCAATTCATAATTTCATTTCGAAGGCAGAAATTGTGTACAAGGACTCGATTCTCCAGATCGTGGTTTGGGCCAATGATAACATTCGCCTTGTACACTTCCTGGAAAGTCGCTCCTATAGCCTCTACCTGCTCCTGCGGATCCTCGATCACAAAGAAGCTGTCATCATCAAGAGCCTCATTTGGATCTATGCCCGCTGCTGCCAGTATTTGTTCGTTGTTCGTCGTTCGGTCGCTTTTAAGACATGGAATGTCGTTCTGATTATTTCTCCGAAATATTTTATTTATTTGCGGGAACATATTCGGGTTGCTGGTGTTTACAGCCCGAATTTTATTGTTCCAATATAAACTTACAGATGATCTGTAATTTTCCTTTATTAATGTTTGGAGGTTTTTAATCGACGACTTCAGTGTCATGATCTCCGGGTTATGTCTGTCAGTGAACTGTCTGTACAAGGTTTTTAGTCTTGACAGCAGTCCACTTTTATGTCGGTGCAGTGCGTCAATAGTTGCGTTGCGGAATAAGTCTTCTTCGTCAGTGTGTTGGTACCGAGGTATCGTTTTGTCCATTGTTTGTTTGATTGTCTCGTCCATTCGTCCTAGATACCTGTCAATCTCCTCGTTTGACAGATTTCTGTTGGACGGTGGGTAGAGCGAATTCGAGGAGAGTGCTCTAGTCAGTGTTCTGGTGAAGTGTGTCGAACGCACCCTACTATAATTGTAGGAATGCCTTTGGACAAACTTATCCAATTCCGCGATTTCATTGGGAACAGTTATTTCGGTGCTGAGACCGCAATGGTCACTGTCATACACGAAAGTGCGTAGACAGTTTGTAGTTTGTTGGTTAGTGCATATCAGTTGTATTCGTGAGTCGAACAGCAGAAGATCTAAATAGGACCCGTGTCTGGGAAACGACGGACTATCCGTCGCCTTAAGCCCGAGTCGATACATTACACTGTGCTGACCCCACCAATTGAATAGTAGGTTCCCTCTAGTATTTGGTGTATTATTTCCCCAATCACTATGTTTGGCATTGAAATCTCCGCCGATAATAAAATAGTTGTCTTCCAATTCCAGCCTCAGAAATCGAAAAAGTGTCTCGAGCTCTGAGATAAAGGCCCTGGACTGCTGCAAAGTAGATATAACCGCCACCCAAGAAATGCGATGGGATGGGCCGGACAAAAAGAGGTTGAAAAACTGCGACATCTACTACGGCGATTGTATCGATGACAAAAGCAGCGCTTATTTGGATGCGAATTTGTTGTCGGGGGCAGACTAAGACAAGAAGTCCTGAGTTTCCGGCATGTGAGCGAGCGCCTCGTAGCAATCCGCATCAAGGCTAAATTCGCCAACATTATTAGCATTAATTAGCCTTATATGCGCGCATGCACCCGCAGAGGAAAAAGATGACGACCCCAAGGATGCCTTCTATAAGCTCCTTAACAAGACCTAAGAGCAATTCCCCAGTTATGACATTAAAATTGTAGTCGGTGATTTTAATGCAAAGCTAGGAAGAGAGGGTATCTTTGGTGGAATGATCGGAAAATACTATATAGCCTGGACGACACCATTTCCGATAACGGATTCAAGCCAATCGACTTTGCGGCGGGGCGAAACATTGTCGTAGCTGGCACGCTGTTACCATATCTCGATATACACAAGGGGACTTGGAGAACTCCTGATCAATCAACAGTCAACTTGATTGATCACATTGCGATTGACGCAAGACACTCCTCCAGTATTATGGATGTCCGTACGTTCTGAGGAGCCAACATCTACTCGGACCACTACCTTGTTGTAGCCAAGTTACAGTTGCGGATATCCCAAACTACGCCAAGACAAACTAATACTGTGAGGATATTCGACGTCAGACGGCTACAATCGCAAGAGATCGCCAAGTCGTTTTCCGACCGAGTGTCTCTTAATCTCTTAAGAGGCCAATACCGCCAGCATCAAGCATAGAAGACTATTGGAAACATTGCCAAAACGCCATCAGAGGTGCCGCTTCTGATGTGCTGGGTGTCACTCGTCTACCACAACGAAACCTCTGGTTCGATGATGAAAGCCGGCAATCACATTCAGCTAAGCAAGATGCATATAAAGCGGCGCTGCATAGAAGGACCAGAGCTGCTCATGAGCTCTATGAGCAGTAGAGGAGAGACGAACACCGGCTGCTCAAGAGGAAGAAGAAAGAGCATGAGAAGCGCGCGGTCGAGGAAATTAAGAAATGCTACTCCAAGAATGAGATTCGGAAATTTTACTAAAAGGTAAAAATAACACGCCACGGAAACAAACCTCGAACCGAAGCCTGTAGAGATGAACAAGGAAACATCGTGGTAGAATAGCAGTCTATGCTGAGGATTTGGAAAGACCATTTCTGCAGACTTTATAACGGCGATGACGAAACAAATACCGCTGTCAGACAGAATCAACCTTTCAACCTGGACGATGACCAATAACTCCGTCCACCCGACTTGCACGAAGTGAAGATAGCTATATCTAAGCTTAAGTCCAACAAAGCTGCTGGAGCGGACGGCCTGACTGCCGAGCTCTTCAAAGTGGCAGGCGATGACTTGGTAAGGAGCATACACCAACTCATCTGTAAAATATGATGAATGGAACCTCAGCATTGTTTGTCCGATTCTCAAGAAAGGAGACCGTCTGAACTGCGCCAATTACAGAGGCATCAGTCCCCTTAACATCGCATACAAGATCTTATCCGCTGTATTGTGTGAACGCCTGAAGCCGTTCGTCAAGAACCTGATAGGTCCATATCAGCGTGGCTTCAGGGCAGGAAAGTCCACCATCGACCAAATATGCACACTACGGCAGATCTTGTAGAAGACCCATGAGCTTCAGATCGATACATATCACCTATTCATCGACTTTAAGGCCGCGTATGACAGCATCTATAGAGACGAGCTATACAGAGCAATGTCTAGTTTCGGCATCCCTGCCAAACTCGTCCGTCTGTGCAGGATAACGATGGAGAATGCACGCTACTCCATCAAGATCGGTAAAGATCTTACCGAGATCTTTGATGTCCAGAAAGGATTTAGACAAGGCGATGCACTGCCATGCGATTTTTGTATTTGTATGCCATTGTATTTGAAAGAATAGTGCAAAACTCACGAGCGAACACAAGAGGCACTATCTTTCAAAAGTCCGTCCAACTACTCGCATACGCCAACGATATTGACATAATCGATAGAAAGCAGCGTGATATCAGTGGCGCTTTCGCGAGTATTGAGACGGAAGCGTCGAAAATGGGCTTAGCGGTCAACGAGGAGTATAAACTGTAAAGGAAAATGAACAACCAAAACCGACGTCTCGAGCAGAACGTCACCCTCGACAGGGTAACAACGACACCAGCGCTGAGATCAAACGAAGAATAACTCTTGCCAACCGCTATTTCTTTGGGCTAAGAAGGCAATTGAGTAGCAAAGCCCTCTCTCGGACAAAAAAAAGTCACCCTTTATAAAAAATTAATAATCCCAGTTCTGCTTTATGGCACAGAGGTATGGACACCGTCTGCATTGACGGTGAATGGAGGAGGAGATACAACAATGAACTCTACGGACTATACAACGACATCGACCTAACCAGAAGAGTGAATATCCAAAGACTGATATCGCTGGGTCGTGTAGTACGTATGGACACCAATGTTCCGGTCCGAAAAGTCTTCGAATTCGCTCCCGAGGGACAGCGCAGTAGAGGAAGGCCAAGACTCAGGTGGCGCACCCAAGTGGAAGGGGACCTCAGCCAACTTAGCTTGCGAAACTGGAGGCAGCTAGCTAGCGATCACGCTGGCTGGAGATGCTTGTTGACTGAGGCCCAGGTCCACCCCGGACTGTAGCGCCACTTAAAGTAAGAGGCCGAACGACTGTGTTAGTTTGTGTAACATATTCCTACTACTTATGACCAAAATCAGATGGCCTAGTGGGTGGCTACTAATAACATCTGGATAAACCAGAAACTTTTACTAGCTTTACCGAAAATATATTGAGCCATTAGCAGCTGGGAAAATTGGCATGCTGCAAGTTTAACAGGAATGCCCTGAAACATCTACTATTATAAAATCGCAATGAAAAAAAAAACACTTGGGTACCCAAATAATTTTTTTTAGAATTTTGCTCTGTTTGTCCATTTGTGTGTTTGTCCGAGCATCAGACAAAAATTACTGAACCGATTCTAACAGAGTTCACACTATTCGATAGCCCATTGCTCGACTTAAAAACTGATATGTTATATGCTTTATTGCGTTCGATTGAATAGCCGGAGAAACATTTCAAAATAAGAATATTTTTAAAATGTTAACTACTGCTACATCTGCTGTACTCATATGTATGTATATATGTATGTATATGTAGGTACTACACACATAACCAGAGAGATGCAGTTGCCGAGCTGGCGAAAACATAAACATCAAACATCATATATACGTATAACGTACACACGAGGTGTGTTCAAAAAGTAAGGTGCCTTTATATTTTTATAAAAACATATTTATTTATTTATCCCCTTCAGATATAATACACATGTGTCAATGCTTTCTTCAATCCTCGAAGCACATCTTGTTGGCACTTTTTGGTATAGCCTTGAGCCGTTATTATTATCTCCGTCCTTTCATACGTCTCTTCAGTTTTGGGAACAGGAAAAATTCGCATGGGGCCAAATCTTGCACCAGTTATTACCGTGTTGAGCAAGTCAGTGTCATCATTGACGTCATTCAAGAGCTCCTTTGCGATGCTCTTGCGACGGTTCTTCTGACCAAAATTAAGAAATTTCGGAACAAACTTCGCTGACACACGTCTCATGCCCAAAACATCCGAAAAAATTGCATGACACGAGCCGACCGATGTGGTACGAGTAACATCGACGATTTTCCAAAACAATTTTCTTCACAGCTTCGACGTTATCACCTTTTATTGATGTGCTGAGGCGTCCAGAGCGAGGTTCGTCATTGGCATTTTCTCGGCCATATTCGAAGAGCTTTTACCACTTGTAAACATCTTTTTTTTACTTAGAGCAGACTCACCGTATGCCATTGCCAACATTTCAAGTGATTTAGAGCACATTTTTTTACAAAAAATTTGATGCAAATTCTTTGCTCCATTTTTTATAATAATTGAAAAAACAAACGCAGGCTTTATCGCTGGTTGATAGTCAAATAATCAACGAATTTCGCCGAAGAAAGTGGCAAACAGTGTACTCAAAGAATGGCCGGAGACTGATTAAGACATGCACTGGTAAAAATGTCGCAATCAGATGGAGAAGGATCGCCAGTCTTCGATGTACCATGGACTGAAAATTATTTGAATGGATTTACTTACAGCGCCAATTTAATCTAAGGAGAACTCGCTTGTTTGGACCAAATGACAGATATTTGTACATATTGTAGGGCATTGAAGTTGCGAGGAGAACCAAAAGGTTAATATTGTTCTACCGGTAAAGCGGGGGAACCGTGCGTGTAGACGTAGTATATATTATACATAATTCACCATTTGGGATGAGCTTTTTTCATGCTAAGGAAATCAGGGAGCGTAATTTTATGCCATGATTTAAAATACAAGGGCAGGTTTTCTCGCATCTTAGCATCATGCTCATTTCTTCCAGTTGATAATGCTGCATTATCTTATAGTTCCGCATTAACATTTATGCAAGTTTATTTTATTGCCAATTATAATGATTATACCCATACATCAGAGGTTTGAAACCGGCTCTGCCTTCTATTCCAGCCAGTGAGTGGTAGAATTATAAATTTGAGATTACCGCTAACCATATGCCAGCTAATAAACACAGGGGTTGCAGCAATGAAACAAGAATAGCCGAGGTAGTATTGGTGATACTGAATTGGCATTGGCAGCTCATCTGAGAAACAAATACCGCTTATGACTCCATACTGTATACGAGTACATTGATGGTTTGTTTTGGCGAAGATGATTACCACTTCGAATTGAGCAGCATTAATCCAGAAATGGGTCAAACGAATTATGGTTTGAAAATTGGGTTTACTTTCGTCAACTTCTCAACCAGTTTTTGGTCGATATTTACATCAAAATCGAGGCTGAGCGTTTACTTTATATTCGGACTAACCAAACCTAACTCCGCTGAGAAATCTTTATCCACTTGCATGACTCTCTCAGACAAGACGGTGTTCCCGACAACCTAGGGCGCTTGGTGATATTGCCATCTTCCTTCACTGGCAGGCCGCGCTATATTTATGTACGTGCGAAAATATGGTCATTCCGATCTGTTTATAGCCATAGCAATAAATTCAAAGTGGGAAGATATGTAACTATATCAAATGAACTTTTCGAATAGCGGTTATTTCACGATCGCCGTGATATTGTCGCGCAGATGTTCCATTTAAAGCTTAAAAAGCTTATGGATCCTCTCACTAAGGAAAATTTATTTGGTGCAGTTCGTGATCAGGCCACGTTCTGTTTGCAAAATAAAAACGATGAAGCGATGCTGTATGATTTCGGGAGATATGACAGCCCGTCTGAGCCCAACGTGAGCTGTTTTTACACAATACATCCCAGTAACAGCGACTGCTTCTATCAGTGCTTACTTCAACTTAAAGTGCACGCCCAACGTCGTTCGTCGATCCAATGCACTTTTTACCAAGCGGCATGAGGTGCTCGTCCCTTGTGGTCTCAGATTACCCCAACTGCTTACAGTATTATTGGTATTCTATAGTTTGTGAGATACAAATCAACTGTGTACCGTGAACAAGTGGCCAAAGACTTAATAAACCAGCTCAGTAGAAACAGACAGACAGAAACAGCTGTCTTTTAAAAATACAAGAAAACCTATTTTCAAATGGAGGACATCCACTGACTGAATATGGAATCCATAAGCACCCACCAAAATGTCAACTAAACAGGAGTACGCAGCGAAGAGGAGTTATGATTCGGCCGCACTCGGAACTCGGAACAGCTAACAACTTACTGCTGAACAACGGCAATTTTATGAAGGCAAAATTATTTTTTTGGACGCACAAGGAGGCACTCATAAATCTGCTACATAATAAAGTACGAGGTAAAAGCAAAATCGCTCTAGCTGTAGCGTCATCGGGTATCGCGGCCACTGTGCTGCCCGGTGGCAAAACGCCACAATCCTGTTTTAAGATTCCTCTCAATATTGACATAAGTGTGCAACATCTCCAAAGATATCCATAAAACATCTGTTATCAGAGCCTGCGTTTTAATTGCTTGGGACGAACGCACAATGACGCACAAGAAATGCGTTGATGCTGTGATCGGACCCTTTGGGACATTCGTAATGACAGTAGAGGGATGGGTGGTGTCACGTTTTTATTCTTTAGAGACTTTCATCAGATACCCTCCGTTGTTCATAAACGAACGCGGACAGATGAATAAAGTGTGCCTAAAGCGCCCCCTTATCTGGTACGATGTTAAGAAGTATTCACCGCAGCAAAAAAATGTGTGGTATTCCGGGAAGCGATTTACAAGCTCAAGAATTGTTCGTCGTTCTATTGTTGGTCGGCGAAGGTACTATAATATTACCGGAACTAACGAAGAAATCCCACTACCCTCTACGTTGTATAACACTGTACCAATAGGAGACACACTTATCTGTAATGTCTATCCAAACATTGTAGATATGCATAAAAGGGAAGGAAGATTATTGATACTTACGCCTAAAAATGACAAAGTGCAATTCATTAATCATTACATCCAAGATATGATCGTGGCGGAATCAATGACGTACTTCGCCATCAAGCACCAATACCAGACTACCAATTATCCATGAAATTCATTAAACGACCCTTCGGCCCTGCACTTGAACTCAAGTTAAAAGTTGGGGCATCTATAATGCTCATGCGCAACTTGGACCCTGCAAAACTATGCAATAGGTCCAGACTAGGAGTCAAAAAAATACTGAAGAACGTTATAAATAGAAACAATCTTATACGAATGTGGCCGCATAGAGAATGTTTTCATCTCAGGGATTCTGCTGATTCCTTCTAAATTCCTTTTCCTGTTCAATAGACTTCAATTTCCCGTAGCTCTATGCTTCATTAAGCCCGTCAACAAATCGCGGGGCCAGACACTAAAGACGTAGACTTCCGAACGCCTTGCTTCGTCCAGAGCATACTCTTCTTCCGCTGTTCGATGGGTAAGGGGCTTTTCGAATCTCATCATTTACGGTCCCGAGAACCAGACAAGTAATGCAGTATAGAGAGAAGTCTTGATTTAAAGTTAATTTCAAACCGTTTGGTTTCCTTTGATTCCCTTTAGCAAGCAGAGAAGTGGATTCAATTCACGCACAAGACATGAGAACTCTTTAAAGAACCACACACGATTTTGATGGTATGCAAAAATGTTTGTCTTTAGGTCCGGTTCGGGATGGAACGATGGGCCGTTTGTCCACTAGCGCTACGACCACCCACCCAAAATTACTTTGACAATCACTGTAAATGAGCAATACTTACGAGTCCATCGTACTTTTTAAAGTAGTCACAAGTTTGTTGGTGAACAACATCTTTGAAGATGTTTGTTTGGGATCAAAATTTGTATCTCCAAATTGTTTGCAAATTAAAAATGCCTTTATTCCTTCTTGCTTTAAAACCTAGTCAATATAGTTGACATATAAAGATGACCTGTGCTTTTAGTGATACCTAAGTCAACGAAAGTACTTTGTTACAAAATAGGATTAGTACTCGTACATCTATACACTTAAATTGGAGACCTAAGGGTTGTGAGGAGATCTTTTGGAGCAGATTTATTTTTAGGCCCAGTAAGATTTTTTTCTTCTATCGTAGGAGTGAATACCCGAAGTATCCCTTTCAGCCCTACAGCTCCTGCTATAATCGCACATTTGTCGTTAAATGGATTTTTAATAAGTATTTGGTTATGCGAACAGAATATGTTTTACCAGCAGTCATTGTATACGAAAAACAATTACTGTTTGCTGTGGTTTTCATGGGGGAAGTGTTATTGGGCTACAGTGAATGAAGATTGCTATAGCATGACATGTTAACCATTTTTCGGTGGTAAGTTGAGGTGGAGAGCTGGAAATATATGTGATTTCAACAGAATGGTGCCACTTGCCACGCAGCGCGTGTCACAAACTAATTATTGCAGACAAAGTTCGGTAATCGTATTTTCACCAGAAATGGTATGCTGCTTCGCTAAATTAAATTCCTTCTCTCCGCTAACAACCCAGGCACTTACGAGTAAGACAAATATTCGACGCGAAATTGGTGAAAAAAGGGCCGAATTATGCGAAGAATTCATTAGAAATTGGGTTCAGCGAATCCACTTATATAAGCGGTTCTTGGGAGGGCATTTGAAGCTGATGGATGACACCAACCTATAGTTGTCTAGTACCATCCCCAAATGCCATATGCATCTGTGCTGCAGGACAGACTCCACTGACTGCCCTAATTATACAGGAACATCTGTGCGATTTCTGGCCAGGAAAGTACACCAATGATCAAATGTTCACATTACGGCAGATGCCATTATAAATAGTACCCCTAGGATCAGGGCTCTGTTAGACCGAAGCTAGTAATCCGTACGGAAATGTGAGCACTGCCGTTGATACATTAAGGGCTCATCCGCCACCATCTCTTTTCCAAGACTCTGACTTAGTCTCGGAAATCATTACAGGCCTGAGCTCCAAATACATATGTAGTAGTAGCCCGGATAAAGTTTCATTTGTTTTGCTTCCGGCTTTTACGTCACCATTGATTCTATCTGGGGAATTCATTCGGTGTGCCGTTTATAGTGCTGCTATTTTTGTCGGCAGGTCAGCGCTCGCGCTTGTAAGTTTGGCATGTCGAGTTAGAATGGGCATCGACCAGTACCCGATGGTTACCACTTGTAGGTAAATTAAGCACAATTGATGTGTAGGAACAATTCCAACACTGGGTCCCGGCAGGTTGACACCTCTCAGTGGCTCCATATTTCCACGGCACCAAACCATCAAGGTAGGTATTGAATTAGACGAAACCTTTAATGTCAAGAAACGTTTACGAGGGGCGTTCAATCTATTCTCGGTATCGATATGAAAGAAAATGCGAATTCAATTTAAATTGTTTTTATTTTTCAATATAATCTCCCCTAACATCAATGCATTTGTTACATCTTGAGATAAGCTTTTTTAAACCCTCAAAAAAATAAATTTCCTCTTTCTCCGCAAAATACCCATTTATTGCCGACTTGAGTTCCTCATCATCCGAAAATCTTTTTCTACGAAGACATTTTTTCAAATCCGGAAACAGGAAATAATCACTAGGGGCAAGGTCTGGACTATAAGGTGGGTGTTGGATTTCTTCGAAACCACGATCTCGCGCAGCAGCCTTGGAAACTCGCGCCGTGTGAACAGGAGCGTTGTCATGAAGAAGCAACACACCCGCTGCGAGTTTACCCCATCTTTTCTTTTTAATTTCCTCCCGCAAATTATGCAAAGTGGAAGCGTAGGATGTGACGTTGATGGTTTCACCTTTTTTTTTGTACTCAATGAGCAAGATTCCCTTTGAGTCCCAAAAAACTGTGGCCATGAGCTTCCCGGCAGACGGAGTGACATTGAACTTCTTCGGGGGGTCTGTTCCTTTTTTATGCCACTGCATGGACTCTTGTTTGCTTTCAGGGTCATAGTGGTGGACCCATGTTTCGTCCCCAGTAACAATTCGATCCATAACACCGTCCGCGTTCTCACTACACATCTCCAAAAGCTCTCTACAGCATGCGATTCTCACTTTTTTCTGAGGCGCTGTGAGCATTCGTGGCACCCACCTTGCACTGACCTTTGAAAGGTTAAGATGGTCATGAAGAATGGTGTGAATGGTACCAATTGAAATCTTGGTGATCTCTGCCATCATTTTCTCCTTTATTCCGGCATCCTCAGAACAAGTTTTTCGACTTCTTTGATGCTTTCTTCCGTACAAGCAGCAGCCGGGGCGCCGGAGCGGGGGTCGTCTTCAATGCTCTCTCTGCCTCTCTTGAACTCACTTGACCACTTTTGCACAGTTGATAATGAAGGTGCGGAACCCTGGTAAACAGCCACCATCTCTTCATGAATAGTTTTTTGACTTTTTCCTTGCTTAGTGAGAAATTTAATTACAGCGCGATGCTCAATTTTCACCATCATCGTCTCAGTTGCCATTATGATTCTGTTTAACTAGAGATAAAACGCGAATTAATAATCACATTTATATGAAATTTTACATGAATGCACTAAAATAATAGTATTACTTGATAAATAAGTCAATTTATATATACAAACACAGCTTCACCCCGATACAGAGAATATGTTGAACGCCTCTCGTAAGACAAGCTTTTATGTGCCTTCCTTAACATCAATTTAGAGGCGATTTTTTTAAAATCTGCACCATTACTTCCAATTACGTGGATGATAAATGACTAGTATTGGCCTGGTAGAAGTAACATTTCCTCCGGCGTGTATTCGTTTGTTAAAAAACGAAAAAAAGCCTCTGAAGCCGAACATCTTGCAGTTCTGCTAGTAAACAGGACAAGTGTGGGTTGATCTGTGACGCAGCCATTGACGGGTCCCTATTTGTTGTGCATGATGACCAGTTCAGAAGATGAATGGAGTAATTCACAGACAGCGCGAGTGTTCCGAATTCGCACTAGAAGTACAGCGATTGCAACCGCGATAAAAGCCATCAAGAAGATAGGCATTGATGGAATTCCCGTGGAATTTTTCTAAGCTGCGCCAAATATATCGGCAGAGGTACTGAGACCTTCATAGCTAATGATGGGAAAATGAAGGTTTTTCGGGGGCGTGAAGTCAGGGGATGGATATTAAGTTGCCTAAAACGGGCAATCTGATGAACTGCGGAAATTGGCGGGGAAATGTGTTCTGCGGGCAGTGATTTCTGGATAGGATCAAAGCACATTTAGACTCGACTCTCGGTATCAAACAAGCTGGTTTTTCGCCTGGATGCTCCTGTACTGATCATATAAACACCTTGCGGATCATCGTAGAGGAATGCGCTGAGTATAGGTCTCGTTCTACTTGTTTTTTTTTTTTTTTTGAATTCGATAAGGCTAAAGATGGCGTGAACTGGAAGTTTATATGGAAAACCTTGCTCAGGAGGGGTATTCTTGCTAAAATTGTTGCTATTATAAAGGCTACGACTATTGTATTCAACAGCGGAGTTTGGCAGAGTTTTATTTTATCACCGCTTTTATTCCTGGTTATAATAAGCAATGTTATCCGCGCAGCACTGTCGGAGGAAAGCAGAGGTAATGGAAAATGACATTTTACCTGAAACATGTTGATTACGCTGGTGATATCTGCTTGCTTGCACACAGGGTTTTGGATATACACTAAATGAATCAGAATCTGGAAGTTGAAGTCACCATAGTGGGACTCAAAATAAATGCAGCTAACCAAAGGCCTTGGTCTTTTAAGCTCTTTCTCCCAACGTAACATTTCTTGACAGGAGGTCGAGAAAGTGCAAGGCTTTCCTTATTTGGGAACCACCATCTCGTCTGACGGCGGCACTGAACTCGATGTTAGTAGTAGAATTAAGATGACAAAATCTGCTTTCGGAATGTTTCGTTCTAATGTCGTGTCTATACTTCTGTATGGGTGTAGTACTTGGAAGATGACCACAACAATTGGAAACTCCAGTTCTTCGTCAATAGATACCTGCGCATCATTTTGGGAGTCTCAATCTCAGAGCTCCATATTAGTACAGAGCAGGTGGCTCCTGCAACTTCTTGACATCAGTATATAAAAAGAAGGAAATGGTTGAGGATTAGTCACACCTTAAGGCGCGAAGACAATTCCATAGCGAAGCACGCCATGTAATTGAACCCGTTTACCCAGTCAGGAAGAAGAGCTGGCAGCTCAAGGCAGACATAGCACAGAACAGAGGAGGGGTCATGGACACTTGGAAAGAGTTGGAGAGAGCAGAAGCACTTTGCAGAAAACTCAACAACGGACACCCTATGCCTATCCAGGGGTCACAGGAACTAACTAACTAAAGTGGATGACATTGATGTGATTGGACAAGCACAGCGAGTCGTTAATAAATCTTTCGTGACTATTGAGGCGGAAGCGGAAAATGTAGGTATGAAGGTATCATACAAGTACGCATACCGCCGACGCCTTTGTCAAGCTCTTCTGGCCAGATCGTCCCTATTGGCAATTATAACTTCGAATAGTTCATTTACTTTGGCCCTGCAATTATAAGCAGCAACGACATTAACGCAGAAATTAGACGCAGAGTTATTCTTGCTAATCGCTGTTTCTTTGAGATGATGAGACAAGAGCTTTCTTTCATTAACCCTTATCCTGTTCTACGGCGCACAACCTTGGACACTATCGAAAGTAGATTAAGAAGCATTTTTCCATTTTGAGAGATAGATATTTTGTAAGATTTTCATTTTTTTTTGTATTATCAAGGAATGTAAGAATAGATTCAACCCTGAACTGTATGCGCTGTTCGATGTTCTACATCGGTCTAGTTAGGTGTCTACGGATCCAACGTATAATATGGCTGGACCATATTGAACGAATAAACGTCGCAAAAGTCTTCGGGTCTAATCCCGGGGGACGGCGCAGCAAAGGACGATCGCAGCTAAGATGTTGCATGCGACTGGATGGGATCACTGGATGTGAGAAATTTGTTAATCATATTCCCCCTGAATCTTCAATGCAATTTCTGCTCTCTTACCGCAAATTTCTGTTGCAACATTAAGCACGCTGGTGCCCAACTGGTAAGCACTCTATAGCTTTCTATAGCTTTCACTTTTTCTGCAACCTCTAGCTGTGCTGATTCACATACATACGTATTTTACACAACATCAACGATTTGTGGTTAGACTAGAAAATATTTTAACTGATACATCCGCTATAACAATTTGTTTGTGTTGTACCTTTAAGTGAAGGTTTATCAATTAGATATACAGTAGACTCTCGATTATATGAACTAATTAATGTGAGGCAAATTCGTATGATCGGGGGAACGTATTAAATACAGAAAAACTATGCAAATTTTAGAAGTTGTCAATTTCGTCCAAAATAATGTGAAATTTTTGTTTTGTACTGTCTTTTGATATCCTTGTTGAATTGCTTTTTCACGTATTTTTGTAGCATCAGCAATTCTTCATAAGAAGAATCATTTTCTGAAGCCCAGTCTATAAGCGTATTTATCGCCAACATTGTCTCTTGCAATTGAACTTTCGGTGGTTGACTTGCATTTTCAATATCGGATACATCTTCGTCGGTATCTTCTACGAACAAAGTTGGGACTGGGTCTTCTGCTAACTCTTGACAAGATCTGTTCGAAACAGTTCCATTAGGAATAGGATTCCCCATCACACTGTGGTTTGTTCTGCATCTGCTAATTCAGGATTATGTTGTTGAAAATGTCTAGACAAGGGCACATCGTCATCTTTTGTAAAGTCATTGTCTTCAAATATGGCCTGCCAGCATTTGCAAATTTTTGTACCCGCTCTAATTTTCTCCGAAGCACTCCGAGCACACTAGGAATGTTGTTGCTACCCTCAAAGTTATACCCTTTAATAGTTCGTATGCAGTTTCATTACTATGCGCAATTATTTTATGCAGCAAAAAATTACGGTAATATAACTTTGTTAGTTGGATTATAGTATATTTCTATCCATCGGCTGTATTAAGGATTTGATATTAGGTGGAAGAAACATCAGTGTAATTTGACCATCACTACTTTTAAGTTCGTCTTCTGGTGAATGATTCAGTTTATTGTCTAATAGAAGCAGCGCTCTTGGAGGATATCCATTCTACAAGATTTTTTCGAACCTAAATAAATTTCCAATATGATTGTTGTTTTAGAAAATTTAAATTGAAAAACTTACCTTTGGTACGAAAAATTTGTGGAACCATTTTTTAAAAAGTTTGAATTTGAGTGATCATACTCAACAGGTATCTTAAAGATTTTAAATGCCTTGGTGTATTCGACTTTCCAATAACTTCTGGCTTTAGTTTATGCATACCTTAGGCATTTGTGAAAGCTAAGACCATCCCGGAGCATTTCTTTCAGTGACAGCGACAAATGTTTTGCCAGGAAGCATTTTATAGTAGAGTCCAAGCTTGTCTCCGTTGTACATCTGTTCTCAATGTAAGTCCAGTTCTCTGATTTCTTTGGTTCAGTTGAATTTTAAACTCGGGAACGAGTTCTGATGGAGCTGACAATTTCTCTCCACATATGGCTAGTAGACGAAGACCAAACCTCTTTTTTGAATTTTTAGAACAAACAACTCCTTTCCGTCTGAAAATTTAAGTTTTAAAAAAATTATGGCTTGAGTCTGTAAGCTCTTTTATTTTGCAAGCCAACAGTATGCATTAGATGTACGCGCTTTAATATTTTTACTACTTTTATCTATGTCCGTGATGGTCGACTTACAAACGTTAAATTTGTTTGCGAGCACAACCGGAGACTGTCCTTTTTCTAGCGCCAACACTATTTCTCTTTTTTGTTCTATATTTAGACATTTCCGGATTTGCCTTTTGTTCACTGAGTCCGACATTTTCAATCACGTTTTTAAATTCAATTCAAGAATCACAAAATAAATCGACTAAACCTTACCCAAAATATTTCCAAACTATGTAACTTGCATTGAATACATGTAAACAAAGTGCAAATATTTAAATAAGGGTACATTATTATTATTATTATATATTATCCTCTATGAGGATGGAAAATACCTATCCCGGGCTATGCCAAGGGATTATTCTCTGATGAATTTATTTTAGGTTTTTTTTTTTAATTATATTATTATCACTCTTTGCATGGGTTATAAGATGTTCTCCATTTTCCACTTTTTAAGACTTTCTGCAAGTGCTTTTGACACTAAAACCGTTGCTGACATAACGATTGGGTTAATTCTGACGCTGTTGGCCTTGTACATTTTTTGCAGTTCTTTTGCTAAATCCGTCTAAATGTTGACTTTTTTACTGATTGTGGCTTGGATGTTGTGGTTCAGAGGTATCGCAATGTCGTATATTTGATATTATTTTGTTCCTTACAAAACACGACAATATCATGCCTTTTTGCTAGGATAATCCGATCTGTTATTAATTCTCTATTCCAGTAAATTACAGCAGCTGAGTTTTCTAGCACGGGTGGGGGCTCATAGTTATAGTACCCCGTTCTCTTTGTAATAAGATTAAAACGCATCGTAAGCTCTTGATACAAAATTTACCCAACGCTATTGTGTCTGTTTGTATAATCATAACTTATCAACGTGGTACAGCCAGCTATGATATGTTCAATAGTTTCCTTGACAGAACCTCATCGCCTACACTCGTCATTATGAATGCTTTCCCCTAGAATATGCTTTCTACAATTTTTTGTTAGAATTATCTTATCTTGGACAGCAATATCAAATCCTTCGGTTTCTGAGTATAGCAATCCCTTTTTAGCCATAGGTTTGAGCTCTCAGTATCGATATGACTCTCGGCTAGATTCTTTGGGAGTAAGGCTTTAGATCATTGACAATTTTCTATTTCTTTCGTCAGAAAGAGACGAAATTGATATTTCAAATGGAGTTGCCAGTTGTCGAAATTATTTAAATAGTTGTTAAACATATGAGTCTTTTTACGACTCGATGACATTCCGGGGCCCGTCTGAGATCTAGGTCTTAGATTGAAGACTCTAAATCCAAAACAGCGAGTCTTCCAATTGATCTCTTAGCGTTTATTGAGCTGTTGGAAAGTTTTACATCAGCCACTCGTACAACTCCATCCGGGCCTGGGTAAATCCTAACGACTCGACCTAAGCGCCAGGCCGACCGAATTTCGTTGGGTTCGATTACGATGACGATGTCATCTATCTGCACTGGTTTTGAATCCTTAAATCATTTGGATCGTCTTGTGATAACAGGCAGATATTCGGCGTACCAACGCTTTGTAAGCTCAGCCATCAAGTGTTGAGCCCGGCGACTATAAAGTTTGCTGCAAAAATCACTTTCCGAAAATATTCCATTGGCCGTGACATCTCGATCATCTTCGCCAAAAAGCATTGAATTCTGAGTTAGAGGTCTGGGATCTTCAGGATCGACTGAAATGTGGGTGAGCGGGCGACGATTTATTTGACCCTGAGCTTCAATAAGCGCATTTCGCAAAACATCCTCTCTAGGTATGAGACCTTTTAGCACGAAGTCGATGCTCCTTTTTATGGGTATTCGGGTATTTTTTGCATTTAAGACAAAGTTAATTTTTTTCCACTACTTTGTTTAACAATGCGTTTGATATCCAAGGTTTTAATCTTTTATGTTTGGAGCTCGTAACAGAAAGAGATACAGTACAAAGCTTTACATGACCACTTAAGATATTAAGGAGCAGTCCAAATGCCACGGAAGGATTAGTTGCGTTGTAAACATTAAACCAGTTTTCACAACGAAGGTTTGAGTTTATTGTAGTTGTTCAAAACTTATTTTATCTTTTGATAAAGCTAGGAAATTTGAGTTACTCGGCTAGAAAGTACAGGCACGTCATGCAATGATCCGAAAATCTGAAATTAGAAATAGAGCTTACAAGGAATGAGTATGAATTCAGAGTAATTCTAGTATAAATGTTATCAAGACAACAACCAGTGTTGTCAATAAATCTACCAAAGTTGGTTCATGAATACATGCTTCTAAAGCTTTATATCTGTGCCCACTAACCGAATCACATAATAAATTAATGTTGATGTCACCAAGAATTATTAAGTTTTTAGCGTCTACTTCATATAAGAGAGTAGATAGTTCATCAACAAAAACATCCTTACTCTTATCATGTCTTTTATAGATGCAGAATATACTAAATCTTTGTGTACCAATAGGACAAACAATTTCAAAAGCATCAGAACTCATAAAATTGCACTCACAATACTCAGGATTTAGACTCAGTTCGTAAAAAACAGCAGCTCCTCTAGCAGCCTATAAATTATTACATTTATCTACAAGCTTATAACCCGGTATATTAAATAAATCTTTTCACCAACAAAATATCCGAACTTCAGTTGGAAAGATGAAGCCTGCCTATTTGGAAAAGACTCTAAATGTACCAAAAGCAAATCAAAATTTTTTCTGATACTACATATATTTTGATGAATAAGATAGAAGTTATTATTTATTATAATTCCTTAGAACGAAAGATGCTTTTATTAAAATCCCTTTGGAATTCGCAATATGAAGGCAGATTTTAAAGCATTTTGTTTGTTGACATTTGGAATACCAACAATATCAACACATTTTTTCAGTTTCAACTTTGAGTGTATTCCTGTAAAGCAACAAGTTCACAGTAAACCACTTCAAGAGTAATCTTTGATTGAGAGATGTTATTCTCTTGGGTGACCTGTGTCAGAGTTAGTAAATTTTCATAAGGACACGTATACTCGGTTGAACATACCATAGTAATACTGGGAATGGTCTGATCTACGTCCACTTGATTTAGCACCGGTGGAGACCGAAGAGAGTTTCTTCTTTTATGCGCACATATTGTACAGTGGAAAGGTCACTAGTTCGGATATTGGCGCACTTTGAATGGAAGTAAACTTTGCAAGTTGTGCATTGAATTTTGGCTTCAGTTCTATCAACTTTCTGATTACATATGCACGGTATTTTATCGTAGAAAAAGTGATACAAAGTCTTATAACTTGATTAAAAAAAAAGTGATACAATTGCTGGCGAATTCTGAGAGAGTGTTTACCCCACAATACACATAACTGAATTGTATTTTGTATTGTCTAGACAGAAACGAATGCGGTCTGTAACAGTAATTACATTTTGCCTTTGGAAAATTTTCATCTAAAATTTGATTATATGAATTCGTAGTGCATATATTAGAGTATCAATTGATATAATCGAGGCTCAGTGCAAAAATTTTGAAATTGATTTAGGTATTCGAGAATTTACTGTACCGCGAATATTTCGCTAGTACAAGAAATGGTATCTTATGCCGTTTTTTCCAGTTCACCATGAGTTTATGCCAGAATACGTGAAGAGTAAAATTTTCACGAGCCCGGAGGTCTAATCAATATGGATTATGGCAATGTTTTGTCTAAGACTGAACTATCTTATTTCTACAATAACACCCCAGCAATGATATGAATGAATGATACGTTGAAACATCCTCAGATACAGGATATACTCGTGGTTATGCCTTATATGTACATCCATTTGCCTTGAAAAAGCAACAAAGTCGTACCATTATGAAAAGCTCATTCGCCTAGTAATTCCATTTCGCTAAAAACCTCCCAACACCTTATGCTTAAAGTCATTACAAACCTCCTGCGAGTTATTTTTCAAAAGAATGACCAAACCTTATAATGAATACAGAATGTTCCCTAGACATTCATGAATAGGCAGCAAGAAACTACTCTATCCTGCATTTTAATACCTAACTTGTGGTTGCTTGAAAAATAACATGTCCTTCAACATACTCTCTATTCAACATCCTCCGACCAAATTGTGGTTAATTTTCCAAAAAAATTCAATTTGAACTGTAAGATCCAGGTCATAACGTAACGATGAAGACAATGCTAACGATGATGGTGATTATGATGATGATGATGATGATGTTACACACCCTTTGTACGCTTCTTTTTATTCTGAACAAGCATCAAGCTACACCCCGCTAAACGAGGGGGTGGTCCTTGAATTAGTAACACAAGTAACACTATACAGGATCAACCTTGTTGACCCAAATCTATGTTGGGCATTATTCCACTTTTGTTGGATTTTTCTTCCCGCTTTGTTGTCGTCCCCTACACCGACGGTCTCGACCAACACTCTATATCCGTACTCGTATCTTGTGGGTGATTTCAGGAAAACAAGTAGTAAAACCACACGAACAAAATAGCTCAAAACTCAAAAAAACAAAACAAAAATTAAACAAGAAGATGGCAATGGCCAAACTACAAAATGCAAACAGAGAATAAAGTTATCCTCGGTGTAAGCCTCAACAGCCTCATAAATTGATTAAAAACTTTCCAAGGGACTTTGCTTGCCTGCCTGCCTCCTGGTATGTATATAGAATCCTGCAATGTTGGATTTGTGTAGATACTCCTGATATGCCTCCGAATGTCTTATGCATTAAATAGCAGAAGTACCACGGTGTACGAGTAAACCGTGGAAAATTTCTCCTTTAACCCTTTTTTTCTCGAAAAGAAAAACCTACTCTCCACACTCATTTTGGCCTTAAATAATGTTTCGTATTCATTTTGCTGTAAGGACGAAAAACTTGCAAAAAATAAAGAAACTTTAAAAAAATCACCACTAGAGAAAAAGTGAAAAAAGAAAACCACAAAAAAGAGTGAAGAAACACTTTTGTGCAATTCAGCTCAACCGTAGCCGGAGGTCGCTTATGGCATTCTGCTTCTTGATGAATCTGTTAAGGATGCTCTCGGGAGATAGATTTCTTTTTTACCGTTTTTCTACCCTCAAAATGATCCTGAAAAATGAATGAAATTTAAAGGACATGCGCCATTGCTCAGTAAACTTTGGTTTGGTTAAGGTCAGGAATGTTTTGATGAGCACCAAATGAATGATGCTCAAAAAGAAAATCCGAATTATAGTTGTATGACGAACATGTTCAGGGAAATGGCTTGGTATGGAGGGAAATTTTTTGAGTGAAATTTTGTTCTATTGACCGAGTTTCAGCGTAGGAGGTCACTTTTTATGTATAACTGGTAGTAGGTTAGGCAGTAGTTGATGGTGACATCTGTGCTACGGCGGTTGGAGTGGTGTTTACATTTTTAATGACATCTTTCTTGCTAATTGAATAGTCCACAATTGTAATGTCAATGAAATCGCTGCTTTTATGACACAAGTCATTTATAGCATGAACTGATATAACTTTTATCGACGTTTATTTTTATTTCTGTTTCTCCTCGTAATTCAGGTAGTTTGTGGTTAACCAGGGAATGACTATCGGTATTAAATTACAACTAAAAATGCAATTTCACCACTTGTTGGCGGAATGGCAGAAACTGCTTTCACTTACTAATACTCACTTTTTTATTTCAAGTTATTGAAAAAGGCAATAAGGGGATTTGCATTAAACTCTTCGATCTGCTTTGAGTATATTTTGAACATAGTTCTTTAAGCCGTACAACGTATTTTGTATACATACTAGTACATATACATATATATCTACTCGCATTTTGCTTAACTGCCTCGACCATATATGTACCATTGTACCCAACCTGGAGGGTTAGTTGTATTGTGAAAACCAGTAGAACGAGGGTCAGGAACGCACTTTGAGGTACGAGTATATCCACCATAATCTCTTTTCCAAGAATCCGACTTATTCTTGGAGATCTTTATCGACCTGTATCCCAAAATGTCGAAGTAGCCCAGATAAAGTTAGTTTGTTGCTTCTATTTGAAGCTGTCATGTTTATAGTGCTGCTATTTTCTCTCTTGTTCAACACTCGCGCTTATAAGTTTAGCAAGTCGAGTCCGGATGGACAAAAACCAGCATCCGATGGCTACCGCTTGGAGATAAAATGAGCCCAATTGATGTGTAGCAGCAGTTACAACAATGTGCGTCGTCAGATTGATGCCATTCAGTGTCAACACTATTCCTACAGCGTCGAACAATCACAGCTGGAGCAAATATTTTCAAAATGTTTAATGTCAAAATGCTCCTTCACTATAGTGCTCTAAATAGTTATGTGCAATGCATAAATAAATACCGACTGAAGTCATCTGGCTGTCAATGCCGTATCTGTAAGTTCTTCGGGAGAAGCAGCAGGAAGGACTCCGGCGGCCAATTAAAGCAAAACCAAATACCTATAGTCTCTTACCAAAAAAGGACGGACAATACCAACTTTTGTCCAGGTAGATGAAAGCTTACCAGTATACTGAAATACCCTCAGAATCACACTATCTATCAAACTTTTAAATATATTTTTACTATACCACAGGGTAAAGTTCCATCAATGATTGGGAAGAGTGCGGAATTAATGTCATAAATAAATTCTCTTGCGTTGGATATGCAGAGTAGTAATTAGTTTTCAATGGGCTAGCGATGGTAAGGTTTGTTGATCTGAGGCTCCAAGTGAAGAAATCTAAGCACCATCGGCCGAGTAGTACCTTTTTTTATTTGACATTTCATTTCATTTCAATTTAAGAACATAGCTGGATCTTTTCGAAGTGTTTTTTGTTCTAATTTTTGTAATACCGTACGAATTAACACAAATTATATTTCTTTCTAAAGCCTGGCTATTTGAGACTTTTCCTTCGCTATTAAAGGAATATTCCTTTGGATGCAATTTGTCACGCTATAAATTTCTCTCTACTTTGGTTAGTCACTCAAATAGCTCCCCTTTGGCCATTGCAATATTACGCACTGTATCTTTTTGTGGATCTGAATTTCTGAAAACAAAAGTTGTTGAGAAAATACCCATCTCCATATTGAATATGAATAGCAAAAAAGGAAATTGCGATGACGATATCGCACACAGAGTCAGTGTTGGGTGGCTTAAATGACACGAAAACTCAGCTGTATTTTTTGACAGAAAAATGCGGCTTAAACTTTAAGGAGTCAGTGTGGGTGGCTAAAATGGCACCAAAAGTGAGTTGTATTTTTTGACAGAAAAATGCGGCTTAAACTTTAGGGTTTACTATATATGACAGCCGCTCGACCAGCTTTAACACAAGCATCGCAATGTTGGACGATGTAGGAAAAATATATAGGAAAAATAACAGCGACGGAAATGAAAATATTACTAATGTTAGCGGATGTAACAAAACGTGATCTTATAAGAAGTACACTCATCCGCGGAAATCTTCACATTAAGAAACCAATAGTAGAGAAACTTCAGTATGAGAAAATCAGCAGGTATTGCCAGTTCCGGAAATCCTGTCCAAAAGGCAATAGAGTCTCAGATTCTAGCCGAGATTCAAAAAAGGGGACGAAGAAAACCATGGCCGCAATAACATTGAAGAGTGTGGGATAAGAGCGGGTACTTAACATTTGAAAATGAAACTATACTACTTCTGTAATCTTTTCTATTACAATAATCATCTTTCGTATAGAGTGTTTGTAATTTGAGGACGTGCGTTACTTAATAAAGTTTTCAAAACACAAAAAGTAAAACAAGTTCCACCACCAAATTTTTCTCCCGGGTGGGGTAAGATGCGGAACCCCTAGGTGGTAAGACGGAGTCTTAATTAGGATTAGGCTAATCCTCTTCATCCTCTAGACCAGGATATCTGCAATGAGTCCATTCACCAAAGCAGTACACTCAGCCCAGCTTGGCTTGATCTCAAGATTGCAGTAGATGACAGTAGATGTTCTTACAATTCCAATTGTGGTGTTTGCTGCTTTAGTGGTTGTATTTGACCCTAATCGTATGTCAGGATCTCACATTTCTTGAAGTAATTTACATCTGCTGCACTCGAGGTGCCTATATGAACGTATTTCCAATTCCAATATTCCTGGAATATTGCGGAGCCAAACTCAATTTTGCTCAATTACATAAAAAGCAAAGTGGCAGCAGAGACTCACTTGTTTTCAGAATATTTTTAGCTGGTAAGACGGGGTATCCATACCAATAGAATACAAGAAATAAACTGAATGAAAATAATGCACATTACAGATACAAAGAAGTTCTTACCTATTAGCGTGGTCACTGCAACGAGTGAAAAACTTTGACTCGAATCTGAACTACTCTATTTATCGCAACAGACACGTTCGAACTAAACTGTCTTACCATCTCTTTCCCTAATCTAAAATAGAGTGACTGGTAGAATGGTCCTAAAATCTCCAAATTTAGCCAACTCCGCAAGTGGCGCAGCAGCACTGTAGATGCGTCGAAGGAATTCATATGTAATATTAGATCTAACTAATATGCGTTCCATATTTCAATATTTAATAAAAGCACAAGAAGAAGCAATGAAAGTGCTGTCTTCTTCAAACATAGGCACAATAAACCGTCACATCCGATTAGTAATAAGATCCTGACCCATTCTCTTATCGTGCTGAGTGACTAAAATATATGTACAGGGTGTCCCGGATAATATCAGTTTTGACATTCAATAACTTTTGACACATTCAATAACTTTTGATACTCATAATTACCAGTTCTGTTACTATACATGCATAAGTTGGTAAGATAAAAACAGGGCAGCGTAGGGCTTCGCCTAAAACCTCATACCCCACCAACTGAAAATGCTTGTGATGATGGTACTGAACACGTACATTCGCACAAATTTAAAATTGGTACGACACGGTCGGAGCTTGAATTTTAAATTTATAGCACTACTTCTCAACATCTCGGATTGTATTTACAATCCAGGCACACTCATTCAGTTCGCTCTTTTCTTTTCTATTTTTGATCTAGAAGACAATCGAAATACAACTCGAACCCTTTAGTTCTTGTTAGTGACCATTAAAACCAGTAAAAAGAAACATACGAGCCGTTTTGACATTGACACTTAGAGTCAATGGATAGTTCTTGCAAGGACGGACTTAGGTCATTGTTTTACTATATAGCCGGTTAACCAAATCGATTATATTCTTTTCCTGATCACCGTTATTCCTCTAGATTTGACTTTCTGTATACCCAATACAACTACCTAGGTCACTGAACGAATCTTGCTATGCAGAAGAAGTTTTTAAAATTAACTTTATGTCGTTTGTTTTTTAATAATCGGCATAAAGCCATTATGTAACCATACACAGTGAGAATTTGCTTAGACGTTTGAATTTGCACATTCCTTTAGAGTTCTACGTGGAGTGCTCATAACTATTTAATATCTATAGCTCAAAATTCGGTATATCTTTGCCCAGAAATATTTTTAAAAATAAATTAATGCCCTTACTTTTTTATTGAATTGTTATATTATTTTAAGTTATGTTTAAGAGACAATCTTATCTGAGTTTCGAAATCTGTTCATTGTTAAATCGCAGATTGAAGTAAATAAATTAATAAATGTGTTACGCCTATTCTCAATGGTTTAGTCAGAGCGTTGCGAATACGATTACTTAGAGTTCCCGTTGTTAAAGTTTATAAAGACGGACGGACACCAACATAATATGTGAGCGATTGCTGTTTACTTGTTATAGCCCATATAAATATAAGAGAAGGCCTATCTGCCTTCTTATCAAGCGATGACCTATGGGGCCGGGTCAATTTGCTTGCTGAAAAAATGCAACCTTTAGGTGAAATTATCATTATGAGTCGAAGAGCTTGGTAGAGAGGTTGAGAATTGGTATGAATATCATCAAAAATACTCTACTGAAATCCTTCTTCTCCTGCTACAGTCTCATATATTCGTTCAGAAATTCCCCACATTACACGACTAATTTGGCTCTAATTGCATGAAAAGTTGTCAGAATACGAATGTTAATCAAAATAGATCGTTGATTCATTTCGTATAATTCTTTGTCCCTGACGGCCAGAATTTCCATATGGAAATCGTTGCATTGGTCTGGTAACCAATTTGGCGATTTGGAGAATAGTCTAATTCCCACTACGGGATTTTTTTTAATCCATCTGTGCAAATCTCTTCCGCATATTGTTCTTTAATCTTTTCTAGATCTCAGTTTCTTCTGCAATGATTGATATTAAAATCACTGAACGGAACAAGGTAGTCCCTAACTTTAGCGATAGCACTGTTTGCCTGAAAGATTCTAACTAGAATCGGAATCTAGAATCAGAAGAGAAGATTCTCTTAGCCTTAAAAAAATCATCTATCATTATGAGCTCTCCTACGACTATGTATAGCTCTGAATAAAAAGCTCCCTTTTTCGGACCTAATGCATTGCTGTCAGAACATAATGGCAGACAACTCCCTTTTTAATTTTTTTCCAATATTGCATTTCCAACTTATGTTTCAATATAGTACTATTCCGAAGAGGTCGCTTTTAATATGTAATAGCTAAAATTTTGTTGGTTTACCTTTCCCGCCAAAGGCAAACTAAATATTGTAGATTATTGAAGTTAAGTGAAAACCTAATTTTTAGGCGTCGTACTCCATGAGATAAATTTTTGACGATTTGTATAATATTTCTCTCAACTTTTGTAGAAAGAACCAGCAGATGCAGAAGCTGCCTCAGCATCCTTATTTGTACCTCTGTAATAATGTCGTTTTATTGTAGTTTGCTCTCTTAATTAATGCAGTAATCTCAACTTTGTTACAATACATCAATCAGAACTAAAGTAGAAATCCTGCTCGTTCTACCAAGTTAGCTCGCATACAAAATTTGCAGAAAGCTGTCCTAGTTCTATACTTTCATCGGACGTCCTATGTTATACATGGTTTTGTTACCACACTTAATACCGGACAAGAAATGAATGCGATAGGTTTAGTAAGTCGCTTGCTATGATACACCTCTCTCATCTTTATTTAGTATGTTGATAAGCAGTAATTTCTCCTTACTGTTAGGGTTGCTTTTATTCGATTAAAACCTTTCTCTCCCAGATTTAAATGATTTTTCATAAAGCCACATGTTGTCCCTTCTCTGCCATCTCCTCACAAATTCTTCCGCTTCGTCAGTGTTCCCTTTCATTTTTAGAAGATGGTTCCTTAATCGTTTATGGATGTACTTATGAACTCTTCTTGATTGGCTAATGTTGTACTTAAGCTCCTTGCTGCACTATCAAGAGGTACATTTTGGTTAGTATTACTGGCGTTTAGATGATGACTGTAGGTATATATCCCACTTATTCAACTTCTTATAGAAAATAAAGATGAAAAAGTTGGGAAGGAACACTAAATCAATCTTCAGAGTTAAATGGTCTTACAGCTTCCGTGTCGAAACCTAATATAAGTTGAAATATAATTCTTAGCTGAGACTTCAACACACATCGCGTCACCAAATAGAGCAATGCTTTTCTCTTTCTTCCTATAGACCCCTTCCACTTACAAGGAAACGCTGATAAACCGTCAGCTCATGAAGTACTCCGAAACACGAAATTTCTAAATCACTTAGCAAAATTTGTCATCAGCCTCTTTTTTGAAAATGTTTGCGCATTTGGGATAGATGAATCTCGTCAAGTTGTCTCGGATGGACAAAATAAATGTTAGTGTGCCCTATGGCTAATTTCTATTTCCGACACTCTTTCTAATTGTCGTCAATGATATCTTGTCTGCTACTTCTCATCCAATATAACATATTCGTTTGTTGACGTTGAAGTCTCAGATTTTCATATTTAATTATTTTAGGAACTACTAATAGATAAGATTCAAAATCGTGCGATTAAACTCATAGGTTATGCTAATATTAAACTGGCAATTGACACCCTCGAACACAGATGTAATTTCTCCTGCCTTACCTTGTTCTATCGCGATTTCTACCACCAGTGCTAATTCGAATTAGATTCTGCCCCTTTAAACCTTCAACCGCAATACCCGTCTGGCTATGAAAGCCCACTTTCGGACGTACTCTGAAATATTGTTATTCTTTTCTAAGCTCTCCAATTCGTTTCTGGAATTCCCTGCCAAGCTCTTTATTTCCTAGTCCTTGTAGCCTGCAAACATTCAAAACCAACATATTTTGGTACCTCAGTTTCTTTCCTTCCTAATTTTCCTTTCATCGTGCTTCTGTGGGCAAATATTTAAAGCGTACATAAAACGCCTTGAGCTGGCGCTAATTATAAAAACAAAATAAGGTAACGGATAAGTTCTTAAGCCATGGATGACATTGTTTGATGAAACGCTCGCTGACTTCTTTACTTGACTCCACAAACCCTATAAATAAACTGGTACGCTCATTTTTATTAGCTCATTATGGGCAGTAGAACTGTAACCCAAGATGTATTTTTAAAGAAAATTAATTACACTTTCAAAATTACCGCTGAACCAAATTTAAATCTGTTCTATTTGATTATATGCAGTAGTGCCCTAAATCACTCATACATAACTCGAGAAAACCACTCAGAGGCAATTCGAGTTAGAATTCCGTTTCCTCTCATACATGTTCGAGCTCAATACGATTTCGTGTGTATGTTGTATACGGTGCACTAGGGTAGATTGGGCAAAATTAAAAGCAACCATACGAGCGCCTTCAACAACAGAACAAGTGTACACTGTACAACAGTTATTTATCCCATCTCCCAGCGTTCCAGAACGTTAGTACTCCATGTAACCTCGAATTGGATGGTCGGTGTACGTTGTATCAGCGCGTTCCCATTCCACTCGCATACGTTACGTACGTTCACGTGAATACAGTTAGTATAGGGAGTGAGTGAGTTTAAGCCATTTACGAGATTGTGACGCCTGTTACCGTTCGATTATTGTTTTTTTTATTTTTGTTTTCGGTTTGATTTTCTTTGAATTTGGTTTTACGGTCTTCTGCAGATAGCGAACGGATGCATACCACTCTTCCGGTTTGGTTTTACCGTTTGCTGCAATATTAACCTTGTGTTCTTTTATGGTCACAGTCGTTGTGGTAGTCGTAGTCGTATCAACAGCATCCTTCTATAACCGCTCAACCGCCCATCCGTGAAAAAGGTGTTATTTGTCTTGTCACCGTCCTTTACAGTCATCTGGAGTCATTATCAGAGGGTGGCTAGATATACACTCGTATTCGTATCTTTCGTCGGATCTCGGTATCCTTTTGTGGTTTTGTTTACACCTTGTGGCCGTGATGAAGTGATGATATGCGATAAGCAAGTGTATCCAAAGGGATAATAGTGTTTGAGTGCCTGATTTTGTGTGGATGTCAGTTGGTAATTTATACTCCAAACAAAGGGTAAAGGTACTCGTATACCAAAGGGACGTCAAGATTACAGGTGAAAACGGTCACCGACAGTTCGCGATTTTCTTACATACTCGTACGTTTCTGTTCTTTTTTTGGTCTTACTTTTGTTCATTTCCCCTTTTGTGTGTGGTAGGGTGAGGTGTTGCTTGTAGCAGATACGTTTCGGGAATTGTTTTGGGACTCGTTTGTAACTTGATAGTAACTCTTTGGGAATTCGGTTGGGACTCGGGCTTGCTCAGTTGTGCGTGGAACGGATATTTTTATTTTTATCGCTGGCGATATCCTTGTCCCTCGAAAGGATGTGCAAATACCTGTGAAATTGCTTTCTTAGTGATTTAGTAGTTGCAAAACAATACGCTATAAGTTGAGTCGTTAAAATCAGTGAAAAGAGGTGCACAGACTCGAAGAAAAAGGAATGTAGAAAAAGGAATGTTCCGTATGCTTTAAGGATAAAAGTGTGCTTCCACCTTTCTAGCGTTTGCAGTGTGTGTGCATTGATATTGATATTGAATTGAATTGAATTCGAATTCTTCATCGTCTACTTCTTCTTCAATACGTACTTCACCTTCACAATCCCGTATCTATTCATCTTTTTTCGTGAGCTCTTCTGATTGAAAATTAACGAAGAAAAAATTTTCGGTATTTCCTTCAACCTGCTGAGACATCCATCCATCCATCATCTTCCAATCGGATCTTGAGGATTCTATTGAATTTCCTTCGACCATTCGCAACAAAGACCGATCGAGAGAAACCAGGTCAACATATTTCTCATCCCGAGGTAAGTAATTGCTCAAGAGGCTTATTCGTTCATGAAGGAATAAAGTATGCCATCCATGGTTAGGAAATGGAATTAAGAAATATTTCAAATGCATGGAGGGTACTCATGCATATAAAAATAAAAATTCCTTCTCAATTTTATTAGAGTTGGGTATATGTAATTACTCTATGTAAATGTAGACATTCCAGTAGACCTGTGTATTGATACCAGAACTTACTCCTATAGTTCTCGATTTTTGTTGACGTGGGAAATAGGATAAACTCAACGAAGTTCAAAATATTCTCCTCAGAAAACCCAAATTATTTGTCTTATCAAAAATTCAGAGATACAAAGTGAAACTTTTCTCGAAAGCAGCAGCATTAGTCCTAATTTGAAATTATGGTCATTGAGTTGGAAAATTTTAAAATTAATGAGGTTTTGTGAACAAGTTTTGTACTAGTCCGAGTGGCAGCCAGGCCGCTTAACCTTAATTATCTGAATAACGACTACACAATTTTGGAGTTTTCGAATTTTATGAGAACTTCGGTTATATAAGATGTTGTTTTTTTTTTTACATCGAAAATATTGTCATAAAGTTATGCCTTCTAAAGTACTTTTTTTTGAAAATTTTCGAGTCAGTGTTCCACTTCAAATTTTTAGAAGAGACTTGAATAGTGGAGGGAGTTCTGCCATCTGCAAGTTTAAGGAGCTTTTTCAATCAAAATTTAAAGGTTTCTGTTTAAGACAGACAAAGTTTAAATTTGGTTGCTAAATTTCTGAGAACGTTTTAGGGACTGGTTGGAATATCAAAGCTACCAGAGTTTGGATAGAAACCCTTTGGAGGTATGGGGTGATTTTAGTTAGATATTTGGCGTATCTAAGAAGCACCCGATGAATTAATTAATAGTTAGGATAAAGCATGGAGGAGCATGGATCATGATATGGTAGAGGTTTCTAACTAGGTCCGAAAGTTATTTTCTTTAACAGTTGTAGGATATTTTGATCAACGAAACGCCATGGGAAACTGCATAAAAGCCCTCAAGATAAAACAAATCTCAAGCTTATAGATGGGAAGAATGTCTTTAATTGCATGGGTCTAAAAGAAAAGTGGGACTCCAAAGGTGTGCGTTATTCAATAAAGTAAGCCATGGTTATGAGGAGGGTAACGGAGGTAGACAGATGCGATTTCTGTGCCTATTGTATACGATGAAAAGAAACACCATCATGCATAAAGTACTTGCACAATATTTAAGCCTGGCTAAATTAAGAAATATTATCTGGTCATTGGAAGCAACTTTTAATCGCTTAGTCGTTTCTTTCTTCTTAAACTCGTCTCTTGGATCAAGTTCTTTTCCAATTATTTGAGTTTGCCATCTAGCCTCGGAAAGCGAATGTACCCCAAGGAAGTGTTCTTGATCAATACTGGCCATATTTCAATGTTAGAATACACACGTTTTCTGACGGCACAGATTTAATGACAGTTGCGGAAAGTAATATGTACTTAACTCGTAAACTACTAGTATCAATCTCACACATTCAAAATGGAAATGGAAAATACGATTAAACGAATAAAAATAGATTAATATTAATATATTAATAATCAAGCTATACCGTACGCAAATTGTGTAAAGTATCTAGGTATGGTTTCGCTGGAATGTCAAGAAAAATAGAGAAGAGATTATTTGCTATTTGTATTTGTTACAGAAAAATGTACTGTACAATAGTATGACAATCCTACCTATCGATATACAATAACTTTTTGATTTACTAGTAAGACATAAAACCCAACTTCGGAGTTGTACTAGAAAAAGCAATATTCAAATTATAAAACGTTTTCAAAAAAAGGTACTTAGAATCATAGCAAGTGCACATTTCTGTATTAAGAACGATGAGCCTCACAGAAACCTGAACGTGGAATACGCACAGAATGAAATACGTAGATTCGCTAAAAAATACATGGGGATAAACTTCATCATCATTCGACCCCTGAAGCTAGTACTCTCCTGGATCACTCGAATCGAGTGAGAAGACTAAACAGAACCAAACCTTTTGAACTATTGCAGCATGTGTAATTATGTATATATTAAATCTGTCATGAGGTGAAATCAAAGACTCTTGTATCTAGAACATTGAGTATTCCTAGAATTCACGAACAGGCACCACAGTACCCTCCAGCAAGGGATCTCGTAGTGACGGTAAAGAAACATCCTACAGCGGATGTTTCATATATCTATTCTATTAATACGTGGGTAATTAAGATAAGATTTTCCAAAACGGAAGGGGTGCTCATAGAGCAAAAATTCCTTTTCCTGTCTTATAATTATTCTGGTGATTTTTTATTACTGCCTACATTATTCAGGATATATGCTTTTGTACTGCCTTCAGGAGGATAATGAATCTAGTCAAAATTGATTGCTTAGGATAGATAACTCGAGCAGATAGTATTGTTTTGGTGTATATTCGTAGGGAAAGATTATCTTATGTAAAATTTTGTACCATCTCAAAATTTTTTATCGTAACTCACTTACCGAACACAATAAACTGAATTGACGTGCAAGTTTTTGGTGTTCATCTGATTCTTGCAGTTTTTTCTAAGTCTTAAGTTTCATATTTGGCTATGTTTATTTAAGTTTTCGACAAGGAGTTGTACAACAATCAAGCTCACATGGCAATATATTGGGTTGATACTGATAAAGGTGAGACAATATTTATTATGGCTCATAATCAGTTTGCTTTCAACATTTTTGAATATTCATACTATCCATACAGGGGGATCAAAATGACCGGACGCTCTTAGTCTTTGCTCAAAATCCGTCATATAAACTCATGTAGTGTATTTACCAAAACCTCTTTGCCTGCCTAGAATCTGGAAACACTAACTCAGGAAATGACTGGTACCAACATTCAGCCTTCCATATACTTCGGCCACTGACTCTAGTTATCCAGAATATTGGCACTCGCTAAAGCTTGGTCTTGAAGAAGAACATTCAGTGTTTCTTGAGACTGGGAACCTCGATTCTCTCGGTGTTTGATGTTTAATACATATTATGAAGGGTGTCTTCGTAAGCGCAGTCATATGCCAAATATCAGACCGCATTTCTACTTTCTGCCTGCGAATTGAGCATATCTCTTTTTTGTCATTTTACAGTCATTATATAAGAAGTGCTGCGAAAAGAAAAAAAAACAATTTAAAGAAGAAAAGGGAAAGAAAAATGTTGATATTAAATATTTGTAAATTTAATAAATATAGCCGTTGAGTGCCCAATATTACAACTTACACAATAAAGAAATATCACTTTAGAATGACAAAACCGACATTTGAGGTAATTTTGCAGTGCGTAAATGTGCAATAAATGTAAAATAACAGACTTTGTTATCAGTTTTTAACTCATGAATATTTGGCAAAAGCAAGCAACAGGGCGACTAAGACTGCAGCAAATTGGCGTTGTATTTAACCCTATCTATTATATTTAATCTCTTTAATATTGTGCAAGGAACAGCTTTTAAACATTTTATAAACCAAAATATTTATGAAGTGGCCTTTGAATGAAAACGAACGAAAAATAAAAATGAAAAGTTTCATAAATTTGGGTCAAAATCCAATACCATTTGTTAAAGGTTGTGTTGACGGAAGTCATATTCCCATTCTCGCATCTTCAAATGATGAAATAAGTTACTATAAGAGAACAGGAATCTGTTCTAGTAACCTCCAGGTAATGTCCATATTGTAATACTGTAGAACTTTCTTAATGACTTCAACCATACATGCAATTTGTGACAGTACCCAACTGTTTGTCAATATCTTCTTCGGTTTTCCTGGAATTTGCCATGATGCTAGTGTATAGGAGAGCAGCCCTATCGGAAAAAAAATGCTTTATTAACTCCACCGCTGTAGTGGGTTATGTCTTTATTTTTGGCGATTAATAGTATCCTCTAAGAAATTTTCTCCTGGTTCCATGCCGCGACAATAGATTTCTTACTCCGGTGCAAAACAGTTTTAACTATCTACACAGCTCTACCGGAGTGTGTATTCATCAAGCATTTTTAAGGCTTAAGGGAAAATTTCATATTATAAAATATGTATGTCGACATTAAAAAAACGGATGCAACATTGTCAAAGCATGTTGTTGTCATCATTCAAAAACAATGAATAAATAATAAGTCAGAACTTCCTCTTGAAGAAAACAACGAAGACACTAGTATTCACTCAGAAAACAATAGTACCCCTGGAAATTCCAATAATACTCTCAAATGCAAACCATTCAAAGCACATGTATATGTATATTAACATGTACAAGGTAGGCAAATTGTAATGTCATAATGTGAATGTGAGATTGCTAGAGACTCACCTGAAAAACGCGGAATTATTGTTCCTGCTTATTTGAGCAATTTCCGGTCTGCTGAATGCAGCGTGAATTTCATTCTCATTTTCCTTGTTGTCCTGCACCATGTGCGCGAATAATTCAGCGTTTGGCTGAGCGTCTCGTGCAAACTGGGTCCACTAGAGATGTCACAAGAATTGACCGGCCCCGTATTGTTCGTTCGACCGAGAATAATACAGCTGTGGCCGAGAACGTCCGAGAGAGTACACAAACATCGACGCGACAACGATGCACACAATTTGGCATCAGCATCGAATTTTGGTGAAAGACATGAACATGTTCTCTCATGAAGTGCAAACCAATCACCAATTGCTGACTGCTGACTGTCAAGTGAGGTTAACTTACTCCCATGCTCTTTTAAACCTGGCGCAAGAAGAGAATGATTTCAAATCCAAAATCATAATGAACGACGAAGCCCACTTGCACTTAAGCGGAATATGTGAATAAACAAAATTTTCGTTTCTGGGGCATGGTGAATCCACATGAAATGCACGAAGAGCCATTCCATACAATTAAAGAGGCTGTTTGGTGCGCCATTTGCAGTGAAAAAATAATAGGCCCTTATTTTTTGAGGACGACGACGGCACCACCGTAACCGTAACTGATGAGCGCTGCAGACAGATGTTAAATGAATTTTTTTTTTGCTGCAAGTTGCAGGACGGTGCAGCTTCTCACACAGCTCGGCTCGTGCAACGATAGAGATTATGAATCACCAGTTTCCAGGCCAGACTTCTTCTTTGGGACTTTTTGAAATCTGGAGTTTAACACAACCAATCACAAACCTTGCAAGTCCTGAAAGCTAACATTGAAGAATAAATCACCAATTTGGAGCCAAATGTTTTGCGAACAACAATTCAAAATTCCGTAAAAGGAGCACAAATGTGCATCAACTCAGAAGGCGGACATTTAAACGATACCGCTTTTCCATCTTAATGTTATCAATTTTACACCTAAAAAGTAAACTTTTCTTGAAAACAGAGCCCAATTTATTAATTTCTATATTTCGTTTACAATACAATGAATTGTGATAACACTTCACGTTGTATATCTGGGTGACCAGATAGCAATGATAGTTTGTCCAATTGTTATGTTTGAGCAGCTGTCAAAATTAACAATGATACCCAGCTGTCAAAATATTCAGCAAGGTTTGCCATTTATTAAAAAATATTATCGATATTCCTGCTCATTTGAAAATACGCAACGTAAATTTTTCGTAATGTCGGTCTTCATCATGGCTTCAGTGTACAGTCAATTCGTAGCCGTAGCGGCCAATATCGGATAAGACCCAGAAATTTCGATTCGACGCCGATCAGATGAATTGGGCATCTCCAGAGAGTCAACCCGGCTTATTTTGCGATTGGATTTGGCCCTACATCCGTATAAGTTTGTGTTGATGAGTGAATTGAAGTCGGACGACCATAGACAACGCTGTGAGTTCGCCAATTGGACGCTGGACATGTTGGCCGAAGATCCGGATTTTGGTCAAAAAATCACCTTCTCGGATAAGGCCTATTTTTGGCTCAGCGGCTACACCAAAAATTATATATATAACTGAAAGTTTTATCACAATTCATTGTACTTTAAATTATTATTTTATCTAAGACATTCAAAAGCCTTTCGCTGTCAATAGACATTTTTGCTTTTCCCAAATTGACCATTTCTTCTTCTCGTTTTTCATCCTTCACGACCACTTCTTTCAAAAATATTGTTGTTACTCTTTTTTCATTTTTGGAGTCTCAGAGAATATTTCTTCGGGTTTACTCTGCTCACTGAGTTGCCAGAATCATCTGTAGACCTGCGGAATTTTTACCTGGCCTACAGAAATACAGAAATCAATCGAAAATTTACAGAAATTTCAATATTTCAAAATTTGCGTTGCTCACAAAAGATCAATAGATATTCCTCATTTATTTAAATTAAAGTGTATATGCCAATCGTTTCAATAGTGCGCATCCTATGCGTGTGAAGTGCTATCAAGGTGTGTAGAAAATATTGCTCGAAATGTTTATTTACTTCATACGAGTACAGAACAGTCCGAAGTGCATAGGAGACTATAAAGATAGACTTTATAGTCTTACACCCCTGCCAGACAAGATGGGTTGTCTTGTGGAATTGTTGCCTGCATTAAAAGTATTTTTTTCAAAGGTGCAGAATTCACTGATCCTTTAAATTTAGCTCAATGAATATTTTCTAAGTGCATTGAACTCACTATTGAATTATACCTTCAATTCCTTAGTAATGCGTTCGTTTATCTTGGTAACCTAAATAAAGAGATGCAATCGTAGCATCTAAAATAATTCTTGCCATACGATAAAATATTTATAACATATAAAACAGTTTTGGAGTGTTTTCTCAAACCACAGTACCTAGAATTAACGGATGAAGAAAAATGTGGCATCGATGATCAAGATAAAATGATAAATTTTAATTTATCGCCTAGAATTATCGGACATTTACTAACGTTGTGGTTATTATTGAACCAACAAAAAAAAATAAATACAAAGTGTCGTATGAAAAAAATTGAGTACTTGCTAATACTTGAGCGCTATCTCCGAATTTCTTGAGTTAAACTAAGTATCACAAAACATTATAAGATATTACCAAGTATGATCAAGTATTATTTACCCTCAGCTACTCATCATATTTTCATACATGCAAATACTAGACAAAGCAATTATTTCCAACATATAACACTTTAAATAAGCATATCTTAATTTTTAAAACAAAAACAAGAGGTTAACAGAAAATAGATTTTATATAGTTTTTTTTTAATAAAATAAATAGTATTCTTTGCAAAAAAAAAAACATCGGATTCTTTCAGACACAGAGCATAAGCTTTTCGTTTTTTTGCCCTTCTTGGAGCCTTATATTATATTATTATTATTTTTTTAACGAATTTCACACTTCCCTGATAAGCTCCTTTAAATTTCTTTTAAGCTGTGGAATTTGATTCCCAAATTTGGACGGATCAACGTGGCTTTTCGTTTGTTTTAAAAATGTATGTCTTAATGTTTTATCAGATTTATTTGCAAGTTTAAACAAAACGTAACCATTAACTCCAATTCTGTCAAGAATTCTGCAATATCCTCTGACTGGCCATCTAGAAGTTTTTCGAGCATAGTACAATGTTTGTAAAGTGTGTAAAATTCAGCGCATTTTTTTAAATATCTCTCTCAACGATTTCGTATAGCTGTAAATTGGTCGCTTTCCTGTCTAGATTTTCTAGTATTTTTATCGTCGAATCCAATATTTTGAGCAATAAATTGGAATCTGTTTTTTGACATCGTTGCAGACTTTTAGCTCATAATTTCATTATGTCAACTCTCTTTTGTTTCAGCATACCCATTATAAACAGGAACACAACAAATGCCCTCATTTCTTCTTTTTTGACCTCCCTCTCATAAATTTCAGATTGTTTTCCTTCTTTCTTCCAATTGATTTGCTCATTTATTTATTTTACAATTATTGCAAATATTTCATTTGTAAAAAAAAAGAAAACGCATCCTCAGGACGTCGAATATTTTGTGAATCGCATTTACAACCGGGAAGGCGTGTAACAAAATTTGACCTACCATGTAAGTCTTAAACTTTTCATTTTTTTTCATATTTATTTATTTAGCAAATAATGCCATTAAATTCCATTTACAGTATAAAATACATATTTAACCTTCACTTAATCAACGTATAAATAATTCAATTCTATAGTAGTTGTTACGAAATCAGAGAGGGAAAATTAAAATTAATGTTATGTATGTGGTATCGTGAGCCTGATGTAATTGGCTATAAGTCTTTTAAATGTTTGAAAATTGCATTCATATTTGATATAATGTGGTAATGAATTAAAAAACTGTCAACCTTTGTATACAATACTAATTTGTACAGTGTTTTTCCGATAAGCATGTAACCTAATATCATCTCATCACTACTTCTCAGGTAATAGGGTTAAGAGTCCCTTACAAATCGTAAATACTTTTTTAATTACAAGGTTGATTTTTTTTTTTTAAAAACACATTGAATAGAATTGTTTGCTTTGCACTTAACTACATTAAAGCATCGAGCATCATTATTATTGGGGTCAACCGACTACATTTTAAAATTGCACGCATAGCTCGAATTTGTAAACGTTGCAGTTTAACAATCGTACCTACTATATTAGATGATATATATAGTATTGGAGAACAGTATTTAAAGTCCAGTTTAATCATGGTGTTATACGTGTAAATTTGTACTGCGCACATTAACGAAATCTTACTTCTGATTCTTCCAAAGAATATACCAATCCTTTTGGTATATTTTCTATTATAAATTCAGTGTTAATTTATGGTGAATTACCACTCCTAAATAGTTTATTTGTTTTATTTGCTCAATTAGTTCATTTTCTATTGTAAGATTGATGTTAACTTTATGTTTAAGAACTATACATTTGGATTTATAAATATTTAATTTTAACTTGTTTATTCTTATCGATGTATTTAACCTAAATAAGTCCTCTCGTATCTTGTGTTCAGAGTCATCAATATTTTTTCCGGTTATAAATAATAGGGCATCATCCGCAATTGGTTACACCTGGGTGTAAACAAGTTGTCGATTTATGTCATTTATATATATAATGAACAGGAAGGCACCAAGAATTCAAGCTTGCGGTACTCCAAGAGTTGTTGCAATACTATTCGATAAGGTACCACTGATCCTTGTTCGCTGATATCTCTCTCTTAAAAGCGATGCAAACCAGTCGAGTTTTTTGCCTTTGATACCATAACTTTGAAGTTTAGCAAATTATTTCAAATGCTCTTATAAAATCTGTTTTTTATCTCTTTCCAAGAGATAAGATTGCTGTTTAGAGCAGTCTCACACGAGTGCTTTTTTGTGAAACAGAATATTTGTTTCGAAGTATTCCTCTAGTTGATTTTATATTATTTTTTCTATAAATTTTTCAAATACCGGTAATGTGTTTATCGGCCGAAAGTTCTCAGTTGTTCTTTTGATTTTTTCACAGGAGATAACTATTGACTCCTTCCATGACTCCGGAAATGACCCAGTTTTAAATGATTGGTATATTAGTTGAACGAAGACAGGGCCAACTATCTCCAATGGGTCAATGAGCATTTTACAACGTATGTGATTGAAATCCTCTTTTTGATTTAGTAATCGTAATTACAAATCTACGAGTTGAATTTCAGGTTTCAGCGATCGGAGTGAATTGTTCGTACGGTATTGACTGATTAATTTGCACAACGCTTTGCACAAAGAACTTGTTAAATTCGTTTGCAATATTTCGATCACCTTTTATGAACACTCCGTTGAAGTATAGGTGCTTTGTTGAACTACTTGTTTTGTTTAGCACGAATATTTTTATGGTCCTCCACTTCGCTTTCTGATTGGCAGCTCTTGCGATTTGGGTTTTGATTTTAGTATTTTTAGCTTTTACTATCTCTGCCTTATACTGGTTTCTAACGGCGCTATAATTATTACAACTGGACTCGGTTTTGGACGTTCTAAATTCCTGGTTCTTGGCTATTTTACTAAGATTCAAGCTCTTTAATCGATGGTTGTACCAATTAGTTAAGCTAGCCCGTAGACATTTTGTGTGGATTTGGCTTTTAGTTATTCGTACTAGCTCCTCTTGTAGCATTATTGCGATTACACTTGGATCCTCACAACGATAATTTGTGACTAAATTGCTGTGTCTTAACTGATTGATTTTGAGAGCATCCATTTTCCATCTAATAATTTTGACCCGTTTTAAAAACAAAAAATAAATCATTATATGTACCTAAATGCTTACCTGTACTTATTTCTACCCGCAAAGTGGCTAACCTTTTTTTTCGTTTAGGTGAACATAAAAGTTCTGATGAATCGGTTTCGTAATTTTTTTCCATTTTATTAACCAAACGTTCCATATCAGGAGTATCACCCTCATCATCCGTACTTCCTTCAAAAATCGTTGGATCAAAATTTTCGTCTTCTTCACTATCATCCTCAGAAAGGCCATCGTCACTCCCTTGGGGATTTTCTTAATCCAAGATGCGCGATATATGATGGAGATTTTGCCGAGAAGACTAGCGGATCCGGGATTTCAAATAAGTGTTGGATCAGTAGTGGGATATACTCAGAATGCAATTTCAAAAACAATCAGAAAAGTTATGAGCTGCATTATGGCGAATATGAATATTTGGCTTAAGTTTCCATCCTCGAGCGCAGAGTTCGACGTTGTTCCTTGGAAAAA
This sequence comes from Volucella bombylans, assembly GCA_949129095.1. Lineage (NCBI taxonomy): Eukaryota > Metazoa > Arthropoda > Insecta > Diptera > Syrphidae > Volucella > Volucella bombylans. The sequence goes on from OX422144.1 coordinate 81,650,193, forward strand.
AATTCCGAAGCGTGATCGGTTCTATAGACTGCACGCATGTATGTATACAGAAACCATGTTTAGTTTTGCAGCCTAATGAGTATGTAAATCGCAAAGGATTTTTTTCTATATATATGCAAGCTAAGTGCGATGCACATGAAAAGTTTGACAGCGATGATGTGACATGGGGTGGAAGCGTACATGACATCCGCATTTCGAAAAACTCAGAAATGTTTTTCATATGACAAGAAGTGATGTACATGGTACATCATGTACAAGGTGACGAAGGCTATGGTGTCATGCCATATAGAAATCCAAATTCTGATGTTCGTAAAAATTACAATAAATTACATTCTCAAGATCATCTTACTGTTGAAAGATGCTTCGGTCAATTAAAAAACCTATTTGCAATTTAATAGATGATTTTGATGAACTTGGGGAACCCCAAACGGAAATAGACGAGGAAATAAAGGCACTTGCTATTCGACGAAGAGGAGAAGCTCGGCGCGATTACATCCCAGACTAGTTGTATTAATTTCGAATAAATGGAGTTAAAAAACTCTTTACAAATCAAAATTTATTGATAATTATAAAACTTATATGTATTTGTTTATATTTGAAAATTCAGCATGACATGCATTCATATACATACTTTTTTTTATACAACACCCATTGGTGAATTTATTTTATAGCAATCTAGTAATTAAACACTAATAAACTATTTGATTTTGACTTAAATTAATACGGTCTTTGAAAATATTTGTCCTATGATATTAATTTTGATTCTGACAATTAATTTATTATTATTATTTTGTTTTTTTATTTAGTTCACTATTTTAATGTAAAATGGAAAATAATTTTATTTATTTATTTACACTAGTTTAAAAGGTTTGACTCGCTTTAATATTCTAGTTAGACCATCATTATCAAGGAGCTGGAGAGCCTCAATGTTGACATATTTTTGAAGTCTTTGTTCATGACTTTGAGCATACTTTTTGATGACATTGTCGACAGTTTCTACATTTAGATCCCTATGCAAGTTGTCATACCGGATGTACCAGGGTGCATTGACAATACCACGAAGAACTTTATTTTGGAGTTTTTACCATAAGTCCAGATTGGTTTAAGGACTTGTTGATACAACAGTAGCTTGTTGTGTATTAACAAAGCTGAGTATCTACCCAATAGCCAGTACATTTTTCTGTACTTTAGATTTAGTTGTTCTTGTTTTGCATTAAGGGTCAAGCCAAGATATTTCGCTGTATTCTCGTACGGAGCTATTTGCTGATTTATGTGTACTGGCTCTATACGTTTATTGTTGAAGTCGATATGCACGAATTTAGTTTCATTAAGCTTGATGTGCCACTTAGCTGTCCAGCGTTGTATTTCAGCTATTGCTATTTGTAACTTTTCTGTTGACTCAGTATTATTGTCGGCAATCGCCAAAATTGCAGTATCATCAGCAAATGTAGCAACGGGTGGCCGTGGCTCAAGTGGTAGTGGACTGGCTTCCAAATCGGTAGGTTTGGTGTTCGAACCCCAGCCTCGCCCGAAAAACATATTCATTTTTTCAGTTAACGAAAATCAAGTAAGCTGACTAGAAATCAACAACAATCCAACCTCAACTAGGTATTTAGTCTCCCCATTAAATGTTGAATGCCACCCATGGAGCGAAATAACCATTGAGCCCAAACATCTTTCTTTCTCCCTTTATCCGATTTCCCAAAAAACTTAACACGTGTTGAGGCACTTTCAGTGTATTCATACCCACGTGAGTATTAAGTTCTTTTAAAAAAAATATATATATTTTCATTCAATGCCGGTAGTGTATAGGAGAAAGAGAACTGGTCTCAATACACTACCTTGAGGCACGCCCGCTTAGATTTTCTTCAGTTCAGAATAAGCGACCTCTTGTTTGACTCTGTAGTAACGCTCTGATATGTATGATTCCAGGATTTTCGAGTAATGTACAGGAAGGAACATTTTAAGTTTATGGTTCAAGGAAATCAATCAATCAAGGAAAATTGCTGAGCATGTTTTCTTTTCTTCTATTGATTTTTCAATGACATTAGTGATTCCATTAACCTGATCAATCGTATTCGTTCCGGAAGCCAAATTGATGATCCGGAATAAGATGTTTCTCGTGTATGGTTGGTTTAATTCTTTTCAATAGGAGTTTTTCAAACAATTTGGACATAATCGGCAGTAATGAAATTGGTCGATATGATATGGCTTTCCAGGTTTCGGTATCATAATAACTTCAGTCACTTTCCATAATAAAGGCATATATTTTAACCTAAAGAATGCATTAACCAGATTAGTTATTTTAACCAATGCTTTGCTTGGTAGTTTAAGTATTTGTCCAGTGATCAGTCAAAACCAGAAGCTTTCTTTCTTGACTTCAGTTAGAGTCACAAATGATATTTCCATAACTTCTTGTTCAATAATGTTTGGTAATAAAATGTTGTCATCCACTGTGTTAGGTTGAAAAACCTCTTCAAGATGTTCAGCAAATCTGTTCATTATTTCTAGCCCAGCTACCATCCATGTTTTTAATTGGGGGTGTTCGTGTGATAGGCCTCTTCAGACTTTTGGTCTACTTCCAGAGTGAATATTCAGTACTGTAGTCATTTGTGAGCTCACGTAGAAAATCACATATATTGTAGTATCATTCTTAAGTTGTTTCATTTCATTTCTTAACTGAGACGTTATATTATTAAGTCTAGTTTTGTCTTGTGGGTCTCTGGTTTGATGCCATTTTTTTCTCGCTTTTCTTTTTACAGAAATAAGTTCTAGTATTTCTTTAGGATAATTATTACCTTTCAGTTTTCTACTAAATTCAGGTGTATTTTGGAACACTGAATACTGGTTGTCATTGATCAGCTTTTCCACCTCGCAGTCCAGATGTTCTTCGGATTTTAGTGGGACTGCTAATTCAATTCTTTCATCAAGCATAATTCTGAAGCTTTCAGAATCAGTTCATTTGCTTGTCAGATATGCATAACATAAACATACGGATAACATAAAAATTGACACATCCGGAAATACATATACACACACACACAGACATTTTCTTAAAACCTGTCTGAGACACCTTAAACGTTACTCGCATCACTAATTTTTCATTTTCGATTTTCGGGGTGAATGCTTATCAGGAAATTAATAATAGGAGTATTTGACTAGAAAACAACAACAAGCCAACTTCCATTAACAATTTAGTTTCCCCATCAAATGTTAGTTACCACCCAGGCCACGGAGCACAATAACCACTGAGCCCTACTATTTTTCTTCCTCTTTCTCGTTTTCTTTCTTCCCATTTTCCAAAACACTTAACACATGTTTTGGCATCATGACTGTATTCATACTTGATTGTTAAATTCTTAAAAAAAATGAGGGCTTATTAGTTACTAGTATTAGTTAATTAACTTTTGATTCTAATTTAATAGTATAGCAAGGAAAATGTTAAGTTGTATTTATATAAATACAAAGTTAATAATAGTATAAGGCATAAACATGGTTAATAAATAAATAGAGAAAGAAAGTGAAGAAAAAAAGAAATAAAAGAAAAATAGCGAGATGGTAGAATAGAGTTAGAAATATAAGGAAGAGGTATGAAGCGAATGAAAAGGGCTATTTCTATTTATTTTTATTTTTGATATATAATGCTGCGAAGCATAATATCTTATGAGTGCAGTTTTAAAGGTTTTGACATTCGATAAAGTTTTAGTATGTAATGGCAAAGAGTTCCATAACCGGATAGCATGGTTGAAAAATTGACGAAATAAATTGAGATAATTGTAGTGGTGAGTATAACTGTTGGATGTTCTAAAAGTGAGAGCGAAAATGCAAATTTGGAGTTAGTATGACGGTGATTGGGTTCTAATATATAGGTACAATTTGGAGTGTTCATATGCTGCTGTATTTTACAGCCTAGAAAATAGAACTTCGAACATACCTACGTAGCTGGTGAACATACCTAACTACATCATTGAAAGCTACTTGCGGTTTATAAAAATAAAGCTAGTCAAGACTGCTGTATAACTGCTTCAGTATATGATATTATAAGCATGATGAGTGTTTGCAAAAGTCTTCTACGTGTCTCAAGCAGAGTTAAACTAGCTAAAATCCACAATTCGTGCAAGCATTCATAAATAAGACCAATTATGATGTTGATGTGATTTTAACGAGATAAGTTTGGATTTATGACAAATCGTTTATTGCAGTGTCTACTAGCTTCATTTTAGTGCTTGTTAATAAGATATATGGCGCAGAAGCTAGTTCAAGAGATCTACTAGTAATAGGTATGATTTGGCATTTAGTAAAGTTTATGACTAGTTCATTATTGATTAATCACGACTAGATCCTGATTTAACTTTGAAGCAGGCTCTCCCGTCTTATTAGCCGGCTGCGAGAAATAAAGTTGACCATCATCAGCGTAGAGGTAGATAGACAATTGATTGCAAACCGATGATAAGTCTTTAATGTACAGGCAGAACAGAATGGACCCCAAAATTGAATCCTGAGGTACTCCTGCACCAGGGGCTTAAACTCAAAGCATACGTCGCCTACTCGAGAAACAACCTATGAGCTTTGCAGCTCTATCACTAAACGCAAAATAATGCCGCAATTTCTAACAAAGTGATTGACCTTGTAAAAGGCCCTTGTAAAGTTCAGAAGGTAAAGTAAGGTCACAAATATTTTATCAAATTCGGTATTGACCATAGGGGACGAGCAGCTATGTCCTGTTCTGAAAGATTTTACGGAATTTACGGACAGGTCATCCTGAATTTGCGTCGCAGGTACTCTTTCAAAAACGTTAGACAGACATGGCAGAATGCTCATAGGCGTGTAATCATTGGCATTAGTAGCATTAGGTTTCTTAGGGACAAGAATAATTCTTGTACGTTTCCAGGCCAAAGGTTGAAGTTATTATACACGCATTGATTATGTGACTTATTATTTGTGGTAAAATAACTGTATGGTAATAACCGAACAATATCGAACAACAAACGTGTAGACAACGATGAATCCCAATGCGAACAACGATTTTCAGCTATGAGAGAAAAAAAACCAAAGGGGAAATAAAATGAATTGGCTTAAGTGTCTTACAATGTGTGTTATTATCCGTATGGTCCAAATTCGAATGAAAGAGAAAAGCAAAAGTGCAATATAACATAGTATTACATGATAGAAGAAAGAAAAGAGCAAAGAAAAAATACAAAATGAAAACATAGAATGTGTTAATTGAATTCTTACCCACGATCTTACAAATCAAATGAAAAATTTTAATTACAAGCAAAGAAAAGGAATAAGATTTCAAACATTTCTAAACAATAACTTTTAGAAAACGAAGTGGCACCCTATTCTCTGCAACAGGATTCGATCTAAATGACTTACAATAATACTTACGATCTCTATCTCAGTAAAAACCTCAAAACCGGCTTGATGTTCATGAGTTGTAGGAGTGATGGTATTATAGTCACACATGTCAGATTCAACTTCATTCGAAATAATAATACTTTTACCAATCATACTAATCTGACCCAGGTTTTTCAATAGTCTTTTTGAAGGAAGGCTTAGTTTAGAGGGGAAATGGTGACATTTTGATGCACGAACGTGAAACGTCTGCAGTTTAACATATACTCCACTTTGTGGGAGAGCGGGTGCGCTTCCACTTACTGTAAAGTTGTTTGCTTTTCATAACAACCTCATCAGTACACTATGGGCAGGCTGTTCGATAAGCATCTGAAAATAATCCAATTTTGTCTTAGGACCAGCACTTAACCTGGATTGCTCCCATGCTGCTAAGCTCAATGCTCAAACCTATATGGAGTTAAAATCCTTATATTGGAAATATGTTATTCAACAGGCCCGGGTCAACCCCGGATGACTTTACTGAGTTTAGTACAAACATTCAATGGTTCGCCAAAACCACACGCCGTTCGGTGGTTATTTGGACGAAAAAGAGGAACAGACAGAAACAGAACAGAAAAAAAATCCGATCCAGAAGTGGGAGATACTCGTAGTTGATGGAGCCAATTAAGAGTTGGTGTATAAAAACATAGAATATCCAGCAATTTGAGACAGTCATTATAGGGCGATACGTAGAATGTGGTTTTCATAGTATTGAGACCATACCTGGCTAACATATTCGAGAAGTAGCCTTACAAAGATGAAGTACAGAGATTTTGTGCTATAAAAGTCAGAGAACTCTTCTAATTATGCAATCAATGTGGGTGCGGAAATTGTGTTCAGTAACAGTGAACGCCCAAATCCTGCATTGAAGTGACCGAAGCTACAGCTTTTGTTGATATGTAATAAATTCGGTAGGAAGTGTTGAATGCTTCCAGGAGTATGAGATGGTTTGGCATTTTTTATGTTGAGCTCAATGAAGTTTTTCTGGCATCAAATTGAGAACCTATTGAGATCGTCTTGTAGAGGTTAAGAATCAGAAAATTTGGAAATTTGTCTATAGATTTCCATATCATCGGCATAGACAGATATGTGTGAATTCTTTATAATATTTAGAACATCATTAATAGTCAAAATGAAAATTACTGGACCAAGGTGACTGCCTTGTAGACCACCCGAAGTTTCTTTAATTGATTCAGACAAATGAGAACGAAAATGGATTAGGTAATAGCGTTCTTCCAAATAGTCAAATCCTACGCTATTACTCGTACCTACCAAGAAATCAGCCCAGGTTGAAAACCAGGTATTATACGAGTACATTGAGTTTGAAAACTATCTTTCACTTCTATCACTTCTTTCTCTTGCTCTAGGGCACATAATGTACTACAAATGATCTTAATAAGGTGGGTAGTAGTTGACATGCCTTTAAGAAATCCATGTTGGTTCGGTTCAAGCATAGATTTGCAATCAGGCGAAGAAAAACCCGCTGAGAGATTGAAAGTCTGAAGATGCTTACGAGAGGTTAAATAAGAATATTGGCAAATTTTTTCAGGAAAATTGCAGGATCATCGGGACCTTGCGAAAAATCATCTTTGAGTTTGTTAATCTTGTCTAATAGCTGTATAATAGTATTTCAATAGACATTAGAGATATATGAGTGCAGTTACTCAAATAACCGAAATATTCTGGATCTGAGTCTTCGGTGTGGATGGAAAAGGATTCACTAAAGAAATTGCCGAAGTAATTGGCGATGGTTGTAGGATCAGAAGATGACATATTGGAGATTTTGAGACACGACGGGTAGCTATTTTCTTTTCGTATTAATAAATCGAATGAATTGTTTGAGATGAGAAATGAGGGAAGATTGCATTTGGCTAAGTTACATTATAGCGAATATCACAAATCAGGGAGAAGTGGTAGTGAGTTTATAAGTAATTTCGATAGTCAAACCCAGAACCAGATTTAATATACACGTACCAAAATTTATTTTTCTTGTGCGAAGTGCAAGTAGTTCTCTGTTATACGAGTTCCACGCAGGGGATGATGAAGAATATCCCTTTCGTTGGCAAGGGACTGCTCGCGTAATACAGTGGAAGATCTTTTAATATCAGATATCAAGATAGATTCGTTTCGGTTAAAGCAAATATATCATATGGAAAGTTTTGGGAGTTAATATAGACAGAAGTGTTTTTTGTGCGCAGCTCCTTGAAATTTGGAAATAAATTGATAAGCGTTTGGGTGCGTTGTAGTCTATTGATGACTGGATTTGGAATGCTGGTAGTTTTTAAAGTTAAAACGGGTGTAAGAGACATTAGAAGCATATGAGGAGAGGTCGTTAGCAACATCTGTTTGGGAGATGTTGAAGTTTTTATGAAAATTCACGAAAATTTGTCGAAACTCTTAGGGTCATTCTTATCGGAAATATTTGTTCGAGTTGTGCAGATAGAGTCGGGCTTATCATGCAAATAAGCGAGGTACAGGCGAATAGTTAGAGAAACTGTACGAGAGAAAACGATATCTAGGGTACAAAAGAGGAGATCGTGTTCAGAAATGCCTTCGAGCAGGAAAAGCGACAGGAAAACCGACAGAGGGTTCTACACAATAACATAAATTATACTAGGTGATGTATCGGATCTTCATCAAAAGCTCTTGAAAGGTCTCTTTAAAAGATACTACAGTGTAGTCTGTCAGGGTAATATCGTGTTCGCTGTACAACCTACACCATTCACTGAAGAATTGAGGTTTCCCTCGTATAAAAGCATTGTAACTACAATTTGGGGCAAAAGAAATGTCATTATTGAATTGGTTGGTATTTTGTTAGAAATAAAAAAAATGTGGGCTCTGTTTTCAAAAAAAGTTTACTTTTGTTATCAATTAATAACATAAAGCGATATCGTTCAAATATACACCTCCTGAATTGATGCACGCTTGTGCTCGTATTACGGCATTTAGAATTGTTGCTCGCAAAACATATTGGTGATTTCTTCTTAAATGTTGACTTCCAAATCTTGTAAGGTTTGTGATTTGCTGTGATTAGAGCGATAATTCAGTTCAAATCGCCAAACCGCAGATCACACGACCTGGAAATTGGTGATGCAAGACCCCTATCTTTGCCCGAGCTGTGTGAGCTGTTGCTCCGTTATACTGGAAACAACAATGCTAGAAACCCAACTCAGCAACTTGCGGCAAAAGAAACTCGTTTAACATCTATCTGCAGCGCTCATAAATTGAATTGGGCTTCGTCGCTCATCATGATTTTGGATACGAAATCATCCTCTTCTTGCGCATTAGGTTTAACAGAGCATGGGTGTAAGATAACCTCACTTGACGGTCATCGTACACCAATTGGTGATTGGTTTGCACTTTATAAGAGAAAATCTTCAGAAATCTTTCACCGAGATTCGACGCAACGAACGTCTGCTGATGCCAAATTGTGTGGATCGTTATCGATGTTTGTGGACGTCCTCGGCCACAGCAGCGATATTCTCGGTCGAACGAGCAATCCGGGCCGACCACTTCTTGTGACATCTCTAGTGGACCCAGTTTGCACGAGGCGTTCACCCAAATGCGGAAAACGACGACGAAATTCACGCTGCGTTAAAACAACAGACCGGAAATGGGTCAAATAAGCAATAACAATAATTGCGCGTTCTTCAGGTGTATATTATTCCGTTGGTTACTGTCAACTAATTCTCTATCTGTTTACACCATAAACGTCAAACCACAATGACACTTGGCGTTATTTGCGAAAATTATGGCACATTTACATTACGACATTACTTTTGTCCCACCTTGTTTATGCGGGACGCGATACTTAAGAGAGTGACATTACTTTTAAAATATAAAGTAAATGTAGCTTTATTAGCTACATACATACATTAGCAGACCGGTTTCCAAGTGAAGCATATAGTTTGGCATATTTTCCGGTGATTTGAAGATTTTTTTCATAAAGTGCCTCAGCAGTTTTTCAGCTTCTTCATACTGAAAAATACCCCATTCCATAATACCCAATTGCAAATGATAGACCTTATTACAGCTTCATAGACTTTGTACTTTCTGCTTAATTTAATGTTCTTCTTACAGAATATGCCTTTTCAGTTGCCATCTATTGCCATTTTGGCGTCTTTTAGTTTTCCTTGCAGATGTTTTTTAAAAGTTAGTCGAGGTGCTATCATGACTCCGAGATATTTATGCTCCTTCACATTCTGTAGTTCTTCGTCTTGTCATGTCCATTTTTCATATCTTGTGTAGCGACCAGTTCCATTTCAAAATACCATTATTTTGGACTTGGTGGTGTTGACTTCTTGGTTCCACAAAGCGCAATATTGCTCTAATTTTTTAATCATGATTTTCATCATAGTTGGTGTTTTCGACAGAATGATAATATCATCAGCGTATTCAAGAAGCTTTATTTTAGTCTAAACGAACTCGATTTTACCAGCAAAAACGCTGCTACGAGCAGCGAAAACAGAAGAAGACTCACCCAATTGTGACTCAAACTAGCCTGAGATGTTGGTTCCATCCCATACTGCCGTCGTATTATTTTCGAAAAGGCTTTACAGAACTTTGTTGACATTCCCTGATTACTTAGCTTTTAAAAGAGCGTCCTTCTGTCAATTCAAATGAAGAATTAAACTCTATGAAGAACGCATACAGCTTCTTGCTCCTTGTCCAGGTAAGTCCTAACAATACTTGTCAGTATAAAAATATTGTCCACCGTGGAATAGTTTTTCCTGAATCTAGCTTGGGAAGTAGGTCATTTACCTGTACCCATTCTGTTAGATGTTCTAACATAATTTGTATTATTAAGTTCAGAAATGATATTCGACTGTATGATAATTACAGGTCAAAAATTAAACCTGCAACGACGTACAACTCTAAAAACATCTTGCAATAAAATGGTACAGTCCTATGCATCGACTCTCTGGAAAGTAAATGCATATGCAATTTGTTCATGCCACACGGTGGGTTCAGCAATTGTTCAAAATGATCAGCCAATACAGATGCTTTGGTTTGAATGCACCATGCGAAAAGTGAGTCATTCACTGTTCGAGTGAATTCTCTAGGTCCTTGCAGGCTCCATAGTCAAGTGCTGAGAGTACCTACCTGCTTTGCTTCTCCCTGCGAGTGGTTTTGTATGTGACGAGTGTGTTGCCAAAATTTGTCTTAATTTTAACAGCTTTCACCAGCTGTTTTGAAAAGCACTTCAGAAAAACGGAGTTTCAAAAAGAAACTAGAAACGACAGAAACGTAGAAAACTGAAATCTGTACTGATAACTGTCTTATTTCAAACTGCGGATATGTTCATGCAATCAATGGGTAGATCAATATTAAAGGAAAACTGATCAAACACACCAAATAGGAATAACTTAGTTAGTAAAGTGATATCTGGAATATAAGGCGAGATCCTAGGATCTCTTTATGAATCGGATCACCAAAACCTCACTGGTTTACAATTGAATCGAGCAATATTCTTGTATAAATGACAACGATCCTCGTAAATATGTAAGAAAATTTTTCTATGACTTAATGTTGCTTCGTATCGATATTTAGAAATGAGTGAAACTACTGCTGCCAGCTCTGAATAAAATCTTCATCAATTCGGTTGGAACGGTTTGTTTGGATCCCACAAGGGCTATGTATCTGCACCCAAAACACTTTTACGAATTTCACTCTCTTTAAGCCTTGAACGGGTTGCACTGTTTAAAGCCATGTTCCGGCGTAATAGAAATAGAAGGAGATAACAGGAACACTAGCTTTAAGGAAACATGTGCTATCACCGTATCATACAGATACGACATTTGTTACAATGAATTTCAGTTTCGATACTACAACAGGGTTATCTGCTTTCTGCTTAACGATTTATTATAATTTATAACACAACATTTTAACTCACGGTTCGTTTTGAAATCATTATCATAATATACTGTTTGAATTATACCATTATGGTTGATCACAATACCTGTCAAAAGTCCGCTAAATGTCTTGCAGTATACGTACCTGTCTTTTGAATTTTAAATGACGGTGATAACTCGACATATTTTGAGTTAGATTCACTAAAATAGCCCTCAAAAAAAAGCTAATGATATTAAATCGTATGACCATGATGGCAAAATGATTGTAACAGCTTGACATTAATCGTTTTTAAAAACGTAAAGAGGGATGACGTCGTCTGATCAGTATGTACACCAATGAGAGACTTCTTGTTGAAAATGCTCTTCATAGCTGAAGAGCATTTCTTGCTCCAGCACTCAATCTGAGTATATTTTGAGCTGCTCATGGTATCTGGGTTTAGGTTACTCCGGATTCAATACTCCCCATATACATCCGTAATCAATGTCTGCTGCCAAATAATGTCATCTATCTGAATGATAGCGCTCTGAAGTTGTAAAACTCGAAATTACAACGTCGATTTTACTTGGATCCTGGGCGTTTACCGTTTATTTATGAATAGCCCAAAAACTGGTCAGGTGAACCAAACTGATGTCTTAAAGAGATCACATTTTTTATTGACAAAATATGAGTGTGTACTTCAATTGGAAATCAGTGCAAATCAAATTCGTTCAAATTATTGAATGAAGCATAAGGGAATTATACGGAATATATGTATGAATTAAATGTGTCTATTATGACAGACATACATAAGATACCATTTAATTTAAACTACTTTTCAAAGCACTGTAAACCGAAATGTCTCCATGTATGCTTGGTAGACTTTTATGAATTTCCGAATAAGCTTTCAAGTCAGGCAAAAATCTTCAGTACATAAGCCGGTAGCGGAGTTACATTGAGGCTCTCCAGCACTTATCATAAAGATAAGGACTTCGGGAATACGAGTACAAACATTGATGACAGGACTCCGCAGACTGTACGAAAACCACTTTCATGAATATGTTTATACTCTTTTCATTTTTTATTAATTTTTCTTTATCCAGTTTTGTTTCTTGCCGGCCATTTAACAACTCCTTTGTATCCAAGAAACCTTGTAAAATGAACGTCAGGAAAAACACACAGGAACAATTTCCGTTATGCCTTTTGTGGGCTTCTTTCTCTTCTTAAAAAAAAGTAATGTATTCTATAAAAGGAGCAAAAGGATTAGCCTTCTCTTAAATCTACTAAATCTAGAGACCCAAATAATATTACATTATAATAGAGTTACCTTTGGTAGCTGTAACTTATTTGTATTCATTGGAAACCAATTCGAAACCAACCCACCGAACCCTCCTTCCAAAAATTCGTAAAATTCCAACAATAGATTTTATTTCCAAGAAAAGTTTGAGTTGAAATTTCATTTCTCTTAGAAATTGTCCTGGATTTACAGATTATTCCTAACAATGAACGCATTAGGAGAATTCGTAACTTTAGGTAAATCATTTTATTGTAGGTAAGTAACTAATAAATTGAGGCAAATTTAAGTTTTGAAGGTCTCGATTGTAGTTGTTAGGAATCTCCTCGACGATTGGACTATAACTATTTATTATTTCAAACTTTTTTATAATGCAAATTGAATGATGGATATTTCAGTGTTATAAAAGTGAACATAAATGTGTAATTTATTTTTTAATTTGTTTCATTTTAAATACTAGAGGGCTCCGCCTATATAATTCAAATTTCAGTTGAGGGAATAAATTATTTTATTATATACGTTAAGAGATTTTGAAATTATATTTGACATGCGACTGTCGTTTAGGTACATATATATTAAATTTTCTACTAGCCCTAATCTGTTCTGTCTATCATTCTACTCTGCAGACATTTTCGATGGCTTTATTCTATCGTTATCCTAGGAATGGTTTTGTATGAATAATTACAATAAAGTTTAGCAGTTTTTTAATTCAGTTTATTACATTACTTAGTTTAGGATTTTATTTTGTGTGTAGGGAATGTGTGTTGTAAGTATGTACATACCTACTGCTTAGTACACATTACAGAAATGATGATAGGGCTGCCAACAAATTTATAAAACAATATTCATACGAAAACTTTTCGGAAAAGAGGCTTTGCCATGACTATTTGGATTCTGCTGAAAGGCAAATGTACAGGAGAGCTTATAGTGGGCAAAACAAAAGTATCTTCATGAGCTACTGAATTTTCAACAAGTACATAAACGTGCTAGAATGAAATATCTAGAGCAGTATATCCTATGCAGTGCAGAATAGCATGGATCAGCAGATGTGTTCTGCTTATAGTGGAAGAATAATTATTCCTTTCTCTTAAAATTTAATTTCATTTGTTCTTAGAATTGGGAAAAAGAAATCCTATAAATGTAAATCGTCATATTTTAAGGAAAATGTCTTTCTGTTCAAATTTACAGTTTGCCTTTTAACAGTACATTGTTGCATTATCCAATTACATGCACGTAACTGAATGTCAACTGTCATGCAAGTATGTCGCTATTTCAATGCTAAATTGTAAACATTCAAAACTAAAAGATTTTTAAAGGAAAGCTTTTAAATGCAGTTGTAGCGACAAAAGCAAAAATCGAATGATTTTGAATTTTGCTCTGACATCAATTTTCAAATGACAGTCAGTCAACTATATGTACAAATGGCGAGTAGAAAATTTATTTAGATTTTGAAAACACATCGAGTCAAGAAAGATTTTGACTTCTATCATAAACAAACCAAAAGAGATTCGATTCTGATAAGATTTTCATTTTGCTTCGTATTATAATACTATAAATCGGAAACGTTCCATCTGGTGCGTTTGAGTTTTTATTCTTTTCATACAACAAAAAAATTTAGGTCGAACTAACTATTTTTGAAAACTTAAAGGGATAATGATCTATTAAAATGAAGGTTTTCAAGTCCTCAAACATCTTAAATCAACGCATACGGTATTGCCTTCGATTATCTCATAAAAAATTTAAATCATACAGGCATTATCAGAAAACTTATGAAAGCTATTAAAGATTCAAGGACCAAACGTTCTTGATATTTACTTTAAAGGATGAATTCAGTAAAGGTATAGAACTGGGTAATCCACTGCATATCCTTTCATCTTGAATGGTGCCGATGGCCATGCATGAATTATTAGCAGCATTCTTCGTTGTATTATTTTTTTATATTCTATTGACTGTATGTGTAGACTTTGGTTCAGTTTTGTGTGCCGCTTCTATCAAAGTCTATGGGGATCAATGGCATATTCGTCTTATTTATTATAATTACCCACGACTAGAGCTTGGTTAGATAATTTCGGAGATATATCAAAGTGTACTATTGACGAGTACTTAATACCTAAGACACATCGCGGTAAGATCTTTAGACGAACTTGACTTCCACAAATATTGTATTTACAGTTTGCTTGACATACATCTAATCTAGTTGATGTCCTCGGGAATAATTGTGTTCGAATCAGTATTCTCTAAATTTCATGTCATTTCTACTAATTGATGTAGTGCTTTCTGAGGTATTATATCACTCCTTGGTTATGAACATTGATCTGAGCATTTGTATTGTAGGATACTAAGCTTATAGAGCCCCTTTGATGGCAAATTCTTCAGTCGGCAATTGTAGAATTCCTTCTTGTAACACTGTGAGAATTTAACCTTCATAAATATGCCGGTTATTGAAATTCAGGCTGATCATATATTGGAATAGCTATTTAGTCTAAACCGGGAGCTGTGTGGTGATTGATCAGGAAACTTCCGACCGTCCTAAAACTTGGAATGGGCCAGCAGCGCAACAATCAAGTTCGCAGTGAAGTGCTTGCCTTACCTCCCTGTGGTGGTCCCCGATGACTGGCAGTAAGGGATTACTCATGCAGGCTAAAATGGCAAGTTCATGCTCGGCCAGTAGTATAATACTTAGGCAAGAAGTCATGAGCTTCCGACATGTGAGCGAGCTTCTTAGGACAATCGGCATCAAGGCTAAATTCGCTAACCTAAGTCCAATATATGGCCATGCTTCTACAAAACACAAGGGCGACGCCACTATACAATGTTTCTACGAACTCCTGTTTTGAGAAATGTCCAAGAGTGGTGTTAAAATCGTACTAGGCGATTGTAACGCCAAGGTAGGAAAAGTGGACTTTTTTGGTAGAACAGTTGGTAAGCACAGCCTACACCTACACGACAGCACATCTGTCAACGGACGTAGGTTAATTGACTATGCGGCAGGACTAAGTACCACTATATGAAACACACGGTTTCCTCATCTCAATATACACAAAGAGACATGGCGGTCTCCGATGATGACGTGTCATCAAATTGATGACACTGCAATAGACGTAAGGAATGTCGACAGTATTCTGAACGTCCAAACGTGGATTTTCCATGCGCCACAACAAGGAAGAATTAAGAGGATATAACGTAGAAAAGCTGCAATCGCAAGAGATCGAACGCTTATCCCGAAATCTCTCAATGACTAATATGCCGCCAGCATCAAGTACCGAAGATCAGTGGATACGCTGCCAATGTGCCAACAAGTGGTAGTGTATTGGCTTCCCAATCGGAAGGATCAGGGTTAAATACCATCCGTGCCCGAAAGACATTCTTTTTTTTAGGCAACTAAATTCACGTAAGATAAGTGGTTGCCTAGAATACTACAAGTCTAATTACACTAATAATTTCCCATTAAATGTTGCATGCTACCCGTGGAGCGAAATAACCACTGAGCCCAAACATATTTCTCTCTCTTCGGCATTTTAAGAGGGCCACTTGAGTGTTAAGTTCCTTTCAAAAAAAAAAAAAAAACAGAGACGCCGCAACTGATGTGCTAGCTTTCACCCAACTCCCACGAAATCTCTGGTTTTATGAAGAATGCCAGAAGAAGAAAAAGAAGAAAAAGCATAAGAAATGCGCTATAGAAGATATTAAGAACTTTTACTGCAGTAATAACGTATGGAAGTTTTACAAGCAAGAAGACCTGTACTGAAGCCTATAGACCTCGTAGTAGAGTCACAGTCAGTGCTGAGAATATGGAAAAACTTTTCCTGCAGACTGTATAACGGCAAAGAAAACCAACATTTCGCCGTTAAGTATAATAGACAATTCAACTTAGGCGATGATAGCCAAAACTTCCGTCCATCTGTGCAAAACGAAGTGAGGATAGCAATATGTAAACTGAAATCCAACAAAGCAGCTGGAGCTGACGGCTTGTCGGCCGAGGTATTCAAATCTGCTGGAAATGATTTTATAGAAAGCATATACCAACTCATTTCTCTGATCTGATCAGAAGAGTGTATACCTGATGAATGGAATGTCAGCATCGTTTACCCGATTCATAAAAAAGGAGACGCACTCACCTTTTTTTATATACTTAACTTAAAGTGGGGGTTTTTATACCTTTAACATGTTTATAACTGCGCCAACTATAAAGGTACACGTTTCCTCAATATCGTATACTAGATCTTTTCTGCAATATTGTGTGAACGTCTGAAACCCTTCGTCGGCAACCTGATTGATCCCTATCAGTGCGTTTCGGAAAAGTAAAATCCACAATCGACCAAATCTTCACATTCCTGCAGATCTGATAAAGACGAGCTTTATAGAACCATACCTAGTTTTCATACTTCTGCCAAGCTCATTCGCCTGTGCAATGACGATTGAGAACGCTCGCTGCTTCATCAAAGTTGGTAATGACTTAACCGAAACCTTTGATGTCAAAAAAGGTTGCAGATAAGGTGGCGCGCTGCCATGTGACTCTTTACTTGAAGCGTAGCTCACAAGCGAACCACTGGAAGCATAATCTTTCAAAAGTCTGAGCAACAGCAAGTGTACTCCGATGATATCGATTTAATTGGAAGAACACAGAGAGCTGTCGTCGATGCTAGTATCCAAACGGAAGCTGGGTTTAGCAGTTAATAAGGGGAAACTAAGTATATGTTGTCAACAAGAAGGGACACACAGCAACAACGAATTGGAAAAAGCGTCACAGTCGTTAAATTCTGTCAAGAACACCTCAGCAGATATAAAACGAAGAATCACTCTTGGTAATTGCTGTTTCTTTGGGTTAAAAGGCAATTTATTACCACTGCCCGATTCCGAAAAACTAAGGAGACTCTATGTAAGACCGTGATCACCTCAGTGCTATTTTACGATGCTGAAGCGTGGACTCTATCGAAAGCCGATGAAGATATTCTCAGTCATTTCCAGAGACAAATCCTTCGAAAAATATTCGGTCTCGTTTGTGTTAATGGGCATTGGAGGAAAAGATTATCGACGAACTATACGAACATCACTCACATTAAAACTGCGCATCAGACGCAGTAGCCAAAGATGACTAGGGCATGCAGAGTGAATGGACGTCAATGCTTTTGGCGCAATATCTTCGAATCTAAGACCGAGCGAAACGCAGTAGGGGAAGACCTCACCTTAGGTGCCGCGCACAAGTAGAAGCGAGGTTGTTAGCGAAAGAAAAAACGGGCTAACTAGAGAGGCTTGTTAGTTGAGGGTCAGGTTCACCCCGATCTGTGGCACCACCTAAGTTATTAAGTAATTTAGTCTAACCGGTGGAAGCTCCATCAAGTCGCCATAAAACAGGGCATTGATACCTCCGAGGGATTGCTAGTATTTATTCGTCAGTTGTCGTAGGCGCATATGATACCATAGAGATTTCATCGATAATAATGCATTCAACCTCCTTATGATATTGCTGCATTTCCTAAATATTTCCTAAATATTGTACAATAGTTGTTAATGGTGGCATACATGTTTGCACTTCGATCATCTCTTCATACAGGCAATTTTACTGCCGTATGAGTTATTGATCCACTGAGTAGACGAGCAGTGACTCCAGTTAACGTACATACGACTACAGCTTTCAGTTTAAGTTTCAATGTTTTCCCTATTCCAGCTCCGGTATTAATGAAAATTATCAAACGATCAATCAGGGTCCTCATGCATAATAATTGTTCATTAATGGTGATTGTCTCCATTCATAACTTATCGATCTTCTTGGAATTGTTCTCCACTTAGCTTTATCTGTCTCTAACCCCTCATTCCTCATCATTCAACTGAGTCTCTGCTAATTTTAAAGTTTACAGCTCATGCCGCTGGTTGAACACATTCTCCAATTGATTATTTCTCGACAATCAATTTTCATATGTATGCGTACTTGTTCTTTTAACTCCTGTTTACTTTCCAGATATATTTTCTTAGCAGTGTCATATCCTGCTACGCTGGCGGCATGACACTTTTCACTACCACCATAATCCATTCAATCCTTGATTCGCTTTTATTTTCCATGCCATTATACATATTGTAATGTCATCAAAACCAAAACCATATGCTTTATGTCCTCAGTAAATTGAATCCGTACAAGATTTCGAGCATAAAAAAAACCATTGGAAAGGATGCTAGTGTGAAATACAAGTTTTGGTTTCGGGAAGTATTGGTATTCTTCTCAAAAGGCTGAAACAGTGATAGCAATCCAAAAACGTTTTAAGAGTCTCGGCAGGTGTGGTTTCTTGTTCCAGTTGACTCATCATACAAAAGTTTAACGGGGGATATCATGGATTCTTTGGTCCATAACTGTTTATAGAGTTGTACCAGAACGAAGGAAACAAAACATATATCTAGATTCATTTATTGGTACAACAAATCAAAGATATTGTAATATGCAATGCCGGAATGAATTTTGCCTTAATTGGCAGAAAAAGCCAAGAGTCTTATTTATGCCTAATATCAAGAACCAATTATTATATCCTTCTTCTAGTTGTTGGTTTATATTAATATTTACGACTATGTTATAAAGTAATAAGTTGTGCTAGAATCGTATGATATTTACTCCGGCGCATTATCAATCTGTTCACCTTGAAATCCCCTCTTACTACTCTCAAAGTAGTTACCACTGAAATTCGTGAATATCGCCGTATTTAACTTCAATTACTTAACTTGTTAATTATAAGCTGCATAGATTATACTGTATCTATGAAGTAGATAGTAGCATCAGCAAAGATGAGACACGCTGTTGGAATGATATGTGTATCCCGACACGTTACTTCCATCCCGGATGTAAGCCATGTTATTTTGGTACATAAATCTTAACACATGTGTGATTTCAAATTAAAGAATGCATACCATATATTTATTCTGGCTTTTTTTACAAAATTTCGCAATGTGACTGCACTAGTAGTACCGAATATTGGCACCACAAGTTTGCAAATTGTTTTATTTTTATTCTACGTACGTGTTTTGATATTTTAATAGTATTTCAATTATCGCAAGCCCATCCAACACGTGAATTCATGTGTGATTGGCCCTGGCTGAAGTGGTAGTATATGGGCTTCCAAATAGGTCGGTTTCGAGTTATATTCTCAACTGAGGCCCAAAGGTCTTTTTACCAGAAAACTCAGAAAATCTTTTATGTAGATTTGTAGTTTTTTTTGCTAAAAAGCTCGTCAATAAAGATAAAAATATTTTACTTTGTATACTGATAAATAAAAACGGAACGAAACACCCTTCAGCAATGGATTGAAATGTGCAAAATGCATACTGAAACAGTTTTAAAAAGCAATTCTGAAATTGGTTAAGATTTCTGAGCCGTCGCCCAATACTTGTCGATTCCATTTTCACCTCAATCATAAGGCATGCATATCACAAGCAACTCTCTACTAGAATTCTATAAAGACTTAGAGCGTAGAGCCCATAAGGTTCAATTGACACAGGAGCCTGAGCCGCTAAGACCATGCAATTTATTAAAGTGGAACTTCTTTTTTTTGGGGTGATGTGAGGGAGAAGTTTTTTGCCAACGTAGTCAATTGAAGCACTTAAGACCAACATACGTTGTGTTATCGTTGTAATCGACTCAAATAGGTGGAAACATATGATGAATAAATTTAACAAAACAAACTTGGATGTGCAACAGGACTCGTGGAGGTCATTTGACTTCACTTGTCAAACTTAACTTCAATATTAAAATTAAAATTAAATCTGATTTAAAAAAAAAATACGGTTTTTCTTAGTAAGTCAATATAAAACTTTATGCTTTATTTTTCTACAAATCAACTCTTACTTCTTAGGTAGCTTTGCAGTCTAGGGTGAATCTGGACATCAACTAATAATCCTTTGCAATTAGCTCGGTCCTTAGCTAACGGTTGAAGTCCGCTTCTACTTGTACGGGCCACCTAAAGTGAGGTCTTTCTCTACAGTGCTATCGCTTGAGGTTAGTCTTCGATACAATGAGGGCGGGAGCATTGGTGTCCACCCACTCTATATGTACCAGTCATATCAGGCGACTGGTTTTTTTTTAAGATATACCCGAATGTGAAGTTGATAGTAGACTTTCTTGGCCTAAAACCACACTGATAGGAGTGAATCAGGTTATCGATAAAGGGTTTGAGAAGTTCACACAATACGGCGGAAAATATCTCTGCTTCTTTAGGAATTTAAACTGCTCGTTATGTTCTCTGATATGATCATAACCACTATTTTCTTTGGAATGAGATCCTTTATACATCATTGGATGACGGGTATCAAACCAAAAGAGAAGACATGGTACGAATCGAAAGAGGCCGTCAGCTTTAGAGAAATGTTTTTTCGGTCCTTCAAGGCCAACCCGACTGAGGAAAACTGAGAAAAGTTTAAATGGCATCAGGCTCTTTTGTTGAAAATACGTGCATTTGGGATCGACAGCTCTCTTCTCCAATGGATTAGAAATTACCTTCCGGAACGTTCAATTCAAGTTGTCTTGGAAGGTTTCAAGTCTGATGTTTACAAAATAAATGCTGGTGTGCCCCAGGGCTCCGTTCTATCTCCGATAGTCTTTTTAATTTTTATCAATGACCTCTTGTCTGCCACTTCTAATTCAATATATTCCTTTGCTGACGACAGTACTCCCTGCTTTTCATATTCGTTTCCGGACTCATGTCCCTGCTCTTCGGCTGTAGAACGGGAACGGCAGCGTATGTTGAGCTCATTGAATTCCGATATTAACAGTACAACCAATTGGGGAACTATCAACAGAGTGGAATTTAATGCTTCCAAAATACAATGCTGTCTGCTGTCGTTAAAGCGAAATTTAAACACCCAGATATTATCCATGAATGGTACTCGCATTGTCGAAAAAGAAAAACTTTCCATTCTCGGTATATGTGTCAACAACAAGTTACGTTGGAATCACAATATATTCGATGTCGCCAAAAATGTGTTTAGTATCTAAGTTTCCTCAACCGATGTAAGAAATACTTTTCCCCTTATGAGCTGGCCTCAATATATGAGGCATTCATCCGCCCAAAATTGAATTTCAATCCCCACATCTGGTCACGTGCTCTTAAAGCATCTCTGCACCTGCTAGATAGAATTCAAAATCGTGCGATAAATCTCATAGGTGATGCTAATATCCTATGTCTAATATAATGCTAATGCTAATATAATGTCAAAGGACACCCTCTAACACCGACGAAGTGTTTCGTGTCTCACTTTATTTTATCGCTATTTCCACCATCAGTACTCCGTATCCGCCAGTATCATTCCGCCCTTTCAAACCTTCAACCGTAACACCCGTCTCGTTCATCAGTATACCCTCGGACGTACTCTGAATTGTCGTGATTCGTTCCTAAGCCGAACAACTCGCTTGTGGAATGCCCTGTCGAGCTCTCTATTTCCTAGTCATTATAACATTCAAACATTTAAAACCAACGTACATCGGTACCTATCTTTCTTTCCTACCTGTGTGCACACATTTTAAGGATACCTTAACTCCTTGAGCGCGCGCTATTTAAAAAAAAAATGCGTGTATGGTAAGAGGTGGAGTATCATGGAACTCGTAATTGTGAGTGCTTTAATTGTTTCAAGGTAAATTTTGCCCTAAAATTAATTTGTCAAAAGTTATTGAAGGTCAAAACTGACTTTTGAAGTGAAAATTTTTATCGCTCTTTGGGCACTAATTCCGAACTCCGATGAAACGATCAGCCGAAATAAACTGGTGCAGAACTCCAAAGAAACGAATTGTTAGGCATACTTGTAAATGACATTAACATCATCCAATAAGGGAGATACGGTGTTGTATTACTATTTCCAAGGGTAGTGCCTATGTTGCCAATAAAGTTATTCCACTTTAAACTCGTTGTGAATACTAAAAATTCGATAAAAAGAAAAAGAGGCAAGAAACGGGCGGTGGAGCCCGCATGGTGGGGCAGCTCGGGCAAGATGAGATGTGCGAGAGGAACGAAAAGGCGACAGACTGGGAGTAGGGAACAAAAAGAGAGGTCGTACGCGTGTGCTGGGGCACTAACTCAGACAGAATTGTATTTTTTTTGATTGAAAAAACAAGAACTAAGTTACTTGAAAAAATGGGACAGAAAGAGAAGGAAAGATGTTTCAGCTCAGTGGGTACTTCGCTCCATGTGTTTTTGGCTGCTTGTATTTTAGGCAACCATTCGTCTCACGAGATTTTAGTTGTCTGAAAAACAGAATGCCTTTCGGGTGCGGTTGGGATTGAACGCCGAACTTTCCCATTTGTAAGCCAATACACTACCACTTGAGCCACGGCCGGCATGAGAAATAAAGGGCGTCGTGGGTGAGTGCACAATGCACGAGTTACGTTCATAGCAGGAACATCAGCATCGTCATCATCATTGTTACCATCGCCAAAGTATAATAACTACTAGACATTACTTGGTAACAACATCAAAAACATCATCAACACGTAACGGAAAACTTCAGCTTAATAATAAAATTTGGCTTAGCTTGGCTTTTGTTTATCAACGCCATTTTACCATTTCGGTAAGCAGCATAAAATAGCCCAACAATAGGGTATAGCGGGGACGGAAATGGAAACAAAGTAACATGATTGTTAACTATTTACTATCAACTCATCACTGTATTATGTTTTGTATTATTCTAGATGTTATGCTATGTTAGTTTAAGATAACAAATCAGTCGTGTGAAAGTCCTGGAAGTAAAAAGACATTATTGAAATAAGTTGTGTTTTATTGGTAAAGACTGGACAAATACTCGTAAATAACTCACGCTCGTGATACCGACGCTCTATCACGTGTCCGTACAGTAGAACCGAATATACAGTAGGAGTCATGGGTGGCTTCGTATGAGTATAATGAGTTTCCATGAGAATTTACATGGAGATTCCCTATGTTGTAGCTTAGCAGTTTATATGTTTATATGTATAGTGTGTCGATGTTATTGAGGTTATAAAGAAGTGAGAAATACTCCATAAAAAATACAAAATGGCTTATTTTATCGAAGAATTTCTTTTTATAATATAATATTTGTAATCTAGAGTGAGCATCCTCATTTTAACTATTTATCGATCTGCGTGAAGTTTCACTTATATCGCCTAGCTTTCTGGGCTGACCATTTTTTTATAAGAAAAACTTAAAAATATCTTATTAACCACATTTTTTTCAAGCGTGTATCTAGTATGTACAAACAAAACATGGAGTTAAGTCATTTCATTTCAAGTCAGTAATTTTATAGATTCGACTCAATTTATTACAACAGGTAAAACAATAAATTAAAAATTTGAATGCACGTTTTTATTTGTATTTTTTTCATTAAATCGTGTTTTATACTAATTGTTCAAAATGCAAACCATTGCTTTGTCTGCACGCCAGAGCTTGTCTTTAAAAGGCTCGAACAATGTCAATTCTTTCCAATTCTTCTCGGACTTTCATAGCTGCCTCGTCAAGTCTATGGTTCCTGTCGTCCAAAGTTGGTGTTTCCTACATACGTCTCCTTTGGGGACGAATTTTTATACACGCGATCTAACCACACAAACTGCATGGTTATAGTTGCGGCTGCGCAATTCTCTGGTACACAATGGCTTGTTTTTATTGCAGAGTACGATCAGCTTGTCGCCCAATATGCCTGCACACACATTGATGTTTAATTTATGCGGAAAGCTCTGTGTTTTATGGAGTGCAGGTTGCTTTTTGCACAGATGTGTAAGTTGTGGAAATTAATGATTTTATCCCTGGTGAATGGAGACTCATCCGTCCATAGAATTCGGCCAATAAAGTTGTCTTCCGCAAAGTGTCTTTTCAGAATGTAGTTGCAGAATTCCAAACGCTTCTCTAGTTGTAGCTCGTATACGGGTATATGATGGAATGCAAACATGCCTTTTGGATGTACAATATAATTTTCCCGATGTAAGATCTGCTTACATTAAAATGTCAGCTAAGTTACCTAAGACTAGCATTTGGATGGTTTCTGACGTTATATAAAATTTTCTCGCAGCTGCGACTGAATGATATATCTACCAATGATATCATATCGGTTATCATACACGCATAAATTCGAAAGGTATTATTTTCTATAGGAGTCTAAGCAAGCCAGCGTAAATAAGTTCTTATAAGCTCCGTATCTCGGAAGAGATGCATTTCTGATCCCCGCCCCTCCCGCACGATTATTGTCTCAAATTATGTCAATAAATCTCCCCTTAGAATCTTCGACACATTATCCGGAACACCCAGTATATGTCGTCGAAAGACATAATTTAAGTGTTAGGTTTAACTTAGAGTGCCCGCATGGGGCCAGTAAGTTAGTATAAGATAATTTTAAGTTATTTAAGCTAATTTTTAAGCATTTTTGTCTAGCATGTAAGAGTAATTTAAGGTGTATAAATAAAAATGCACATAAAATGAAAAAAAAAACAACTGACCTAGTATATGTATTGCATTACTCATATTTCCGATTTTGATGTAATGTATCTGTTTAGTAGGTTTTAGGGGTTTCACGATTTGTTCGTTTTAACGCATCGACTGGAGCGCAAATGTTTGGATTTATATATAGAAAATTATTATTCAAATTACACAATATTAAAGAGTAAAACGCATGCCACAGAACAGACATGAATTCAAATTTATTTGTTTTCAATAAATATATTTTATGTGCCGTGGTTGCCTCTTGTTTTTTCTGCCTTTTATTTATGGCTTCACGCAGGTTCGATTTCTCTATGTTTCGGAAATGATTGCATCATCGTCATCATCTGTGACTTCATTGCGTATCTGGGTCAGATAGACGAGCCTACGCATGTGTTTCTTTATCATGCGATATGCTATCAAATCGGATGGTTAATTACAATTAATTTTTTTTTGTAAGTATCATGATGATATGTCATTTACATTTGTTAACTATACTAAACACGAAGAATACATACAATTTGAGTTCCACTTATTTTATTTACGCTTACGTGTTCATAATTAACAAATTGGAGGCATTTCTTTGATTACAATTAATGAAAAAACACGGACATAATTGGTAGGCACATGCAATAGTTTTTCTTAACATATATAATTTCTATTAATTCTGTTTTTTATCAATCGGTTTGATCAAAGTTATTGAACAGTTACTGGTTTCGGAAATATATCCATTCAATTAGGATCCCAAACGCCATTCCCTATGATGCTATTGATCGTTAGAAAAACTGAAAACTTGGGGAAGTGTTTGCATTTGAGTGATTGAGTAATATTGCTTTCAGTCGTTTTGTTAAACTGTAACTGCAATACTTATGAGTAACGTTTCAATTGTTGTACGACCTTCCAATAACTTGCTTTGTAGGTACATGTGGATTATTTTATTCCGCAAATTGAATTTACAAAAAATATAAATTTGTCTCTAACTCAATATGGTTTGGCTTATAAGCCGTCTGCCAGATTGACATTCAAAGTAAAATAGTTCGATAATTTTATCTTATATATTTTTGAATTTAAACTAAACAATGTTCGTAATATTAGGTCTTCATTTCTTAGAAATTTTCTTCAATTATGCAGTTTCTGTAGCAAAGTGCGTTTACTGAGTAATTATGTAGTAAGCCCCAACCCATGCCACCATTCAAGACATGAAACGACTCCTCCAGCTCCAGTGTGCGAAATCCGAAAAATTTGATCCGGAATTCATTAATTACTGGGCATTTAGCAATGAAATGAAACACATCTTCACGCTCCCTGAAATTTCACAAACCACATAAAATTGAGGGCTATGGGCGGTGTAAAATAAAATTAAGTTTCAGTAAGTCGCCTCACACTTTAAAGATAGTTCTTAACTTGCCTGTCTCCTCAAAAAATACGTTCTCTCCTGTTGGTAGTATTCCATGTATTGTGATGACTGAGCTTCATTTATAAATTTGTCATAAATTTTGTTGCCAGCTTTCTTCGGCAGGGTGTTTACCTAATGAATTATTGACGCCTGTTGTTCGGTTAATGATAAATGAAGTTATAGTCTGTAACAGTCTGTCTCTAAAAAGGACGTCATACATCTGCATGACGATCACATTGCAGGAAACCATGCTATTGGCTGGGACTCGGTCATATTTGTCCCTATGCTGAGGCGAGTTTCGGCACATTTGATCGCACTGCTTAGCT
This sequence comes from Volucella bombylans, assembly GCA_949129095.1. Classification (NCBI taxonomy): domain Eukaryota; kingdom Metazoa; phylum Arthropoda; class Insecta; order Diptera; family Syrphidae; genus Volucella; species Volucella bombylans. The sequence goes on from OX422144.1 coordinate 81,676,845, forward strand.
CGTCGGATTCTGGTGGGATCTTTCGCCTCTCAACTGTCACACAAAGACTTAAATACGTGCCTGTTGGTGAGTCTGTCGATACACAGAGTCGGTAGCTTATGATGGTACAGCTATCTTGGGTATGCCCTCAACCTTGTGAGTAAGCTCACCACCTATGTCATCCATCCTTTGTCTTGAGGATGACCCCTAATCTTATCATCAAACTGCGAACATTAACCATTACCTAGTCGCGTTGCACCACAAATTCTCAAAAAAGCATTATAGAAATAAAAAAAAAGTGATATGTGATATATAATTAAAGAACGACATCATTATCTATTTATTTAATTCAAATACAAAAGATAATACAAATGTGTTTATAGGTATAAAGATATGTATAGGTACGAGGGGCGTTCAATATATTCTCGATATCGATATGAAAGAAAATGCGAATTCAATTTAAATTGTTTTTATTTTTCAATATAATCTCCCCTAACATCAATGCATTTGTTACATCTTGAGATAAGCTTTTTTAAACCCTCAAAAAAATAAATTTCCTCTTTCTCTGCAAAATACCCATTTATTGCCGACTTGAGTTCTTCATCATCCGAAAATCTTTTTCCACGAAGACATTTTTTCAAATCCGGAAACAGGAAATAATCACTAGGTGCAAGGTCTGGACTATAGGGTGGGTGTTGGATTTCTTCGAAATCACAATCTCGCGCAGCAGCCTTGGAAACTCGCGCCGTGTGAACAGGAGCGTTGTCATGAAGAAGCAACACACCCGCTGCGAGTTTACCCCGTCTTTTCTTTTTAATTTCCTCCCGCAAATTATGCAAAGTGGAAGCGTAGGATGTGGCGTTGATGGTTTCACCTTTTTTTTATACTCAATGAGCAAGATTCCCTTTGAGTCCCAAAAAACTGTGGACATGAGCTTCCCGGCAGACGGAGTGACTTTGAACTTCCTTTTTTTATGCCACTGCATGGACTCTTGTTTGCTTTCAGGGTCATAGTGGTGGACCCATGTTTCGTCCCCAGTAACAATTCGATCCATAACACCGTCCGCGTTTTCACTACACATCTCCAAAAGCTCTCTACAGCATGCGATTCTCACTTTTTTCTGAGGCGCTGTGAGCATTCGTGGCACCCACCTTGCACTGACCTTTGAAAGGTTAAGATGGTCATGAAGAATGGTGTGAATGGTACCAATTGAAAGCTTGGTGATCTCTGCCATCATTTTCACCTTTATTCGGGCATCCTCAAGAACAAGTTTTTCGACTTCTTTGATGCTTTCTCCCGTACAAGCAGTAGCCGGGGCGCCGGAGCGGGGGTCGTCTTCAATGCTCTCTCTGCCTCTCTTGAACTCACTTGAGGACTTTTGCACAGTTGATAATGAAGGTGCGGAACCCTGGTAAACAGCCACCATCTCTTCATGAATAGTTTTTTGACTTTTTCCTTGCTTAGTGAGAAATTTAATTACAGCGCGATGCTCAATTTTCACCATCATCGTCTCAGTTGCCATTATGATTCTGTTTAACTAGAGATAAAACGCGAAATAATAATCACATTTATATGAAATTTTACATGAATGCACTAAAATAATAGTATTACTTGATAAATAAGTCAATTTATATATAAAACCACAGCTTCACCCCGATACCGAGAATATGTTGAACGCCCCTCGTAGATATGTAAGTATATGGAAGTTGTCAAATTCTAAATGTCGAAATTCACGCGAATATTGTTTGTACTCGTATGATTTATACATCGATACAATCAATTATAAAATTCAATATTAATCAGAATTTTGAAAACGCTATCACATTTATAGATATAAAAAAAAGAAACAAATGCAACATACCTTTTATTGTCTGGATGCAGATGATGTCCGCACAAAACCTGTTCAATGTTGCCGATGAATTATTGTAGTATTGTATAATATATGATATCGTTTACAAAATTTTATCAAATAAGGTTTACAAATTCTTAAGCATATCAAACTTATGAGCATATTTACATACCTACATATATGTACATTCAGTATTGTTTTTAAAAAAGTACAAATTATCTGTGATAGGAATCTATTTCTGTGATATTATCTTAAGTTAGGTTAATTCTTCAGATTTTTAGATTTTTTATATCATTTTACAATACTCGTACATCAAAATTTGTAGGCAAATATTATTTATATGAATAAGATATCATGTGTTACAAAAAAAAATGATTATCAATTACTGATCGTGGCGATGAACATCGATTTGAAGTTGGTGGCATAGCAGTGAGAGCGATTAAAGGTCGCAGCGGATTGCTTACCAGCACGATGATCTGTATGTATGAGGTGATTTATCCAAAATGCATTGCTCCAAAGAGAATCGATAAATAGAAGTGTGGGTGACAATTCAATGCGTAACACTTTTGTACGTATGTATGCACTTACATATGTGTTTGCGAAAATCACGGATCACGTGTTGCTAGTGAATTTGCGCGTGGTTCGGTTCTGCGTGTAAACTTTTCCAAGTTGGATTTGGATTGCGATCGAATATTACACTCCACGTTTACTTTAAGAATTATGATTCATCGTAATCTGATGATTACGTGTTACACCCTTGTGTACGCGTTGGCTCAGACGCCCTGCTCTCTAAAGTGCAGAGTTTAGGGTCGGTATGACCTATCACTGTGACGACTTGATTATAAAAGAGGGCAAGAGTACTTTGCGGAAATCATCATCGTACCTTCAATATCGTAACAATTTTACTGACCAAAGTATTTGTCAAATTTGATATCGTATATGCCATGTTTTTTTTTTCTTAAAGTCAGGGATGTTGTTATTTTCATAAATAGATTTTTGGTATAAGGTGGCTACTACAATCCACAATCCGACCCTAATGATTGCCACTCTTGTACTCATCTTATCATTTTAGCACTAGCTTAGGAATTCCTTGCAGACTCCTCCCATTAACCTAGACAGTATAGTCCAATGGAGCTTAAAAGTTTTCAAAAACAAAAGTTCAGCCCCACTTTCCAAGTATTTTGTTTTTTTTAATAATTTGCGCGCGAGTTACGTCATATAACTGACAAATGCGTTATCTGAAGCGACAGCGGTACCCAACGCAGCATAGCAACAACGAAGACAACACCTGCAATCAGCAGAGAAAAAAAGAACATCTTAGCAACAACCTGCGAGTGGAGCTTAGCGTTGATGATAAGAGAAACTTGGCTTGGCTTGGGTAACAGTCTATTGATAACCGCAGTCACAACTCCCTCTCCACCTATCTTATCTGAGAGAGGAGTTTTACAAATAAAGCATCCAGTTGCTATAAATTATGGAGAGAAAAGCAGCGTTATGGGAAGTGCGAAGGAGTTGGTTGACGTGAGTTTCGAAGAACGAGTTCATCATTAATAAGTTAGTTGATAAGAAGCAATTGTATAGAAAGCATCAAAAAAATAATAATTAATAATTTAGAAGAATAATAAAATAAGAAAAAAAAAGAAAAAATTGTTTTAATTTAAAAATTGATAAGATTTTAATGGAAAACGTAACTCGCGCTCAACGGATTTATATACCCTTAAAATGTTTGCACACAGCACGGGAAGGAAAATCAGGGAGGTTGAAAAGAGAGGTACCGGTGAACGCTGGTTTTAAATGTTTGAAGGTTATAATGACTAGGGAATAAAGAGCTAGGCAGGGCATTCCATAAGCGAGTTGTACGGCTTAGGGACGAATCACGATATTTTAGAGTACGTCCGAAAGTGGGTTTGATTTGAGGGTATATTGATGAGCATTCATAGCGAAACGGGTTCTACGGTTAAAAGTTTGAAGGGGCGGAATGCTAATGGCGATTTTTATGGAGCACTGGTGGTGGAAATAGCGATAAAACGGAGTGAAACACAAGATATTACGTCGGTATTCGAGGATGTCCATTGTTTAAGTGATATTAGATTCACCTATGAGTTTTATCGCACGGGTTTGAACCCTAACTAGCAGGTGCAGAGATGTTTTGGGAGCACCCGACCAGATGTGGGCATTGTACTCCAATTTCGGGCGGATAAATGCCTTAAATATTGAGACCAGATCAGAGGGTTTGAAGTATTTCTTACATCGCTTGAGGAAACCTAGACATTTCGCAGCATTTTTGATGACATCGAATATGTCATTCCAACGTAAGCTGTCACCGACACACATGCCGAGAACGGAAAGTTTATCGGTTTCCACGATGCAAGTGCCATTCAAGGAAAATGGCTGGGCGTTTAACGATAACAGACAGCATTGTGTTTTGGAACCATTAAATTCTACTCTGTTGGTTCCCCAATTAGTTATGCTGTTAATATCAGAATTTAATGAGCTTAACATACGCTGGCGTTCCCATTCTACAGCCGAAGAGCAGGGACGTGAGTCAGGGAAATATGGGAAAAGCAGAGAGTACTACTCATATCGTCAGCAAAGGAATATATTGTATTAGAAGTAGCAGACAAGAGATCGTTGATGAAAATTGAAAAGAGTGTCGGTGACAGAACAGAGCCCTGCGGCACACCAGCATTTATTTTGTGAATATCAGACTTGAAATCATCCAAGACAACGTGAATTGAACGTTCCGAATGGTAGTTTCTAATCCATTGAAGAAGAGAGTCATCGATCCCAAATGCAGGCATTTTCGACAAACGAGCCTGATGCCAAACTCTGCCAAATGCTTTAGAAATATCAAGGGCAACTATCCTGCTTTGACGAGATTGATGTACGTAGGAATTTTCCAACAGTTTCAGAGGGGCAATATATCGGAAGATTTTTTGCTTCGAGAAACGTATTCAATTTTAATACAATTTCCCCAGACTGCATTTAATGCTCGTTTAGCCTTTGTTAGCTTTTCCTTCGAGTGCTTGGCCATGTTTAAGTTCGGTATTATCACCATACCAAGAAACTTGCATTTTTCACTTGTAGTGTATCCTTCCCCCACCATCCCTAAATATCATCTTTTTTGCCTTTTTAAAGCTTACAGTCGTGTCTAGTCTGTTGATCACTAGCTGCATGGTATCTATTTTGTCAGCCACGAAGACGATGACAACTGCAAACATATGTACCGGTATTTTAGTTCCACTGAGCCCTATTCCATCCTTAACGATTTCCGTTATGTTGTTTATGTATAAAAAAAACAGTAGTGAGCTTAGGATAAAACCTTGGTTGACACCTATTGAAGCTTCAAAGTCTTGACTGTGCTAGCTAGAATGGTTAAAAACTAGCATTTTTTACTATGGGAGGGGGGAGGAGTCTATCTCGCCCCGTTTAGGAGTTAGGGGCAATTTTAGAAAAAAAATACTTAAAATGGGAAAGTAATTATTAAAAAACAACAGCAACACTTACAATAAAGTACTATACAGGATTTACAAGCCTAAAATTCTCTTTAATATAAAATTTACATCAAATTATTCGTGTGAATAGTTTTTGAATAATTGTATCTTTGCTATATAGCCGTGAACTCGCTTTAGTATACTTCCTTCATTACAATGCCAACAAACTTCGGGGTCTTGTAATTACCTAACATATCGGTGACTATTTGAACTAAGAATCAGAAACAACCAGCAAACCAGGACACACAATTGTGGTCAACCACTGAATGTTTACGGAAAATGTTCTTGAGGTCAAAGAACCGGGGCTTTTTGTTGGTATCGTAAACTGCAGACTGCCTCATAACTTGTATTGGGCCAGCAGCGCAACAGTCATGTTCGTAGCGTAGTGCTTTCCTTACCTCCCAGTGGTGATCCCCAGTAACTGCATGAGTAGATTCATACTTCTGTTGGCTAAAATGGAAAGATCTCGTGCAAGACAGACATAACCAAGAAGTATGATGGGATGGACCGGACAAACGGGGATGAACAACTGTGATATCTACTATGAAAAATGTCAAAGATCATATTTTGATCCTCCAGTATTTTGATCCTCCTATAATCGAAAGGAACCCCCAGGGCCTTTTCCGATCGAGTTTTCCCTAACCTCTCCGGGAGTCCTATGCCATCAGCATTTAAGCAGCAGTAGAAGAGCAGTAGCATCACTGACAGAGAGCAATCAGAGATGCCGCCTCTGATGTTCGGGGTATCAACTCGCTCCAACAAAGAAACGCCCTGGAAAACAACGGATGTATGTGCAGAGAAGAATTAGAGGGGTTCGCGAGCTGTACGACCAGAAGTGAAGGGATGAACATAGGCTCCTCAGAAGCAAAAAGGAGGAGGAACTACAACATCGGCGCCTAAGAAATACGTCACCATAAGTATGTACAACTTCAAAGCAGTAAGGGACTTTATATACCTCAGCTCCGCTATGAACTCCGACAATGAAACCAGTGCGGAAATAATGCGAGGAATCACTCTTGCTTATCACTACTTCCTTGGCCTCGAGCAACAGAAAAGACATCATACAAGGCACTAATTATCTAAATCCTACTTTACGGCGTAGAAGGTTGAACACTGACGACACTCGGGCGACTCAAGAGAAAAATTCTTCGCCCCATTCACATCAATGGGGAATCAGCTAGAAGAGGTCGGATATCCTGGCTGGACAAGTTTTTGTACGCAAAACACCGGGCGGGGATTCCATGCTGATCAAATGCATCGACGACTTGAGAAATTTCTCGGAGTAATCTGTCATCCACAAAAGCTCAACTCAACTTTCAACAAAAACATTACAAATGTCTCTTTTTCTTTTTCTTCTCTTTATCTCTCTCTCTCTTATTTTTCTTTTCAAACTTCGTTTTCTTTTGATTTTCTTCTCTAATATTGCTCTTTAATAATGTTGTCCCTTTTGTTGTATTTCTTCTATTAATTTTTATTGAATTTTTTTTAATTTGAATTTTGCTAATCCATATTGAACACATTTTAAGTAAAGCTTTTACAACATCCGTCATCAACATAATGGTGAAGAAACTTCAAAGGTATGTATGTAAATGAAAATCAACTTTTTTTGCTTAAGTGTAGGTTTAGTGTCTCTTTCCATTGTTCCCTTAATCAATGACCAGTAATCGTTCCTCATGGGCGAGTTGCATTGACGAATCGAGAACATTGTATAATGTGCAACTTTAAAAAAGGGCTGCACATTTGCCATTTGTATGGACAAAGCATGGTAAACAAGATAGATGATTTGCGCTTGATTTTCGAGGACTCTCAGGTTGACATTGTTTGCATTTCTGAAACTTGGCTGAAACCTGATATGCCCAATAGTTTATTTAAACTAGTAGGCTACAAATTGTATCGAGCTGATAGGAGTAGAAAAGAATGTGGGGGCGCTGCCATTTATATAAAAAATGGTTTGAAGGGCAAGGTTATTATCCAATCCACAGAAGTTGATGACCATGAGTTTATCTTCTTAGAAATCACTTTAAGCAATGATAAATTGCTGATAGGATCTGTTTACATGGCTCCTGATGTAGCGAGTCAAAATAAAATTAGAAACGTTCTGCAGGAAATAACTTTTTTATACGCAAAAATTGTAGTTGCAGGTGACTTAAACCCCGATATTTTAAACAACAAAAACAAAGAGTTGTTTGATGTTATGAAATCAACAAGTTTTGATTTTGTTAACTGTCAAACGCCCTCTCATTTTATGCTCATAAGACTCCTTCCCTTATTGATGTTTTCTTAGTTTCTAATACCGAACTCATAGGTCATTATGATCAAATACAATCTCCTGCTTTTTCACATCACGATACTACGAGTATATTTTTAACCGTTAATATGATTGCTTCATGTTCTGCAGATACTTTTGTTACATATCGCAATTTTTCGAGAATAAACACACATTCGCTACTCAACGAATGCCAATTGCTGGATTGGCCCCCTGTTTACTGTACTTCTGACATCAATGAACAAGTCGTGGCATTGGAAAATAATATACTATACCTTTTTGATAAATATGTTCCCATATGTACAAAAAAAAGTAAACCCCGTGGCATAGAATAGCTTACTCCAGAAATAAGACAAGCCATTTGCAAACGCAATTTACTTTATAAAAGATGGCGAAGGTATGGATGCGAGAGTATCTTGAAAGTGTTTAAGGTTTGCAGAAATATGACGGCAAACCTTGTCCGCAAGTCTAAAAATAAATTTTTTCAAAATAAGTTCTGTAACATAGCGTCTTCTGCTGTATTATGGAAAAACATTCGTCAGATAGGTTTGAACACAAATAATTATCCTTCTTTACACGGTATTAATTTAGATGACCTTAATGATAAATTTGTGCAATCCACACAACCCTTTAACAGCACATTAGGCTCTAGTTTTTCAAGCGTTAGTCAGGGCATGAGTAGTTCTTTTAACCTTAAAAATGTACATATGACGGACGTTGGAGAAGCAATTTTTAAAATAAAATCGAGGGCTGTAGGACTAGACGGCATCTATCCTGATTTCATAAAAATTCTACTCCCTAATATCCTTAAACATATTACACATATTCTTAATACCGTCCTCACCACGTGTGTATATCCGGACAGATGTAAAGTTGGAAAAATAATTCCACTTGCAAAGAGTTCTTCGCCAACAAATCCTGAGTACAGGCCTATTGCAGTTATTTCGTTTATGAGCAAGGTTCTTGAATCTGTTATAAGCAATCAAGTTAAAGGGTACTTAGAGAAACAGAACTTAATAACAAAGTACCAATCTGGATTTCGGGGGAAACACAACTGCATAACAGCACTTATGAAAGTCACTGAAGACGTACGCTGTGGAATAGATGACAACAAAAATGGCTTAGTTGTGCTGCTGGATTTTTCTAAAGCATTTGATTCTGTAAACCACCAAATACTTATTGAAAAAACTTATAAATCAATTTGGCTTGAGATTACAGCAAGTAAACTTATAGCTTCATATTTACAGGGTCGTCTGCAGGCTGTTTTTTCTGAGAATAGACTATCATCATACTTGCCAGTATTATTATTCTTTATTCTTTATTCTTTTTTCCTTATAGAATATTAGTTCACAATTACGAAATAACATTATTGATCATAAGAATAAGTAGTGACATTCATATTATTTTAAATTTAATAGTAGCAATGCCACTTCATATCAAAAATTTAGAAAGTTACAAAAAGTTATAAAATAGTTACAAAAGAGTGGGGTATAAAGTATTAAAAATTTAGTTTTAAGTATTCAAAATTTAATTCGGAATTAACTTACATACGGCAGCAAATTTTTGATTTCTTCGTGATCGAAAGTTAGAAGCCAGTTTTTGATTTTTTTAAAAATTTGGTTGGGCGAATTATGAAAACGAATATCTTCTGGAAGCCTGTTAAACAATTTGCAGGACACAACAGTGAAGAAGTTTTTGTATAAAGTTGTTCGAAATAACGGCACTTGAATAAAGTTGTTAGATCCGCTTCGTAAATTATGTGAATTTGAGATTGGACTTTGCAAATAACCACTTCTTTTAAAAAAAATTTTGGTCACTTTATAGTAATATAAGTGCTTTAAAGGTAAAATTTTCAACGTTCTAAACAAGATCATAGACCGTACCAAATGATTAGCATTACAAATCTTTCTAATAAAATATTTTTGTAAAACAATTAAAGGGAATAACCTTGTGTGGTAGGCACCACCCCAGCAACTTAAACCATAATGTAGTTTAGAATCAACCAATCCAAAGTACACTGACTTCAAAGATTCATTACTACAGTATTTTCTTAGGCGAAATAGGACATGGATTGCAGAGCGTAAATATTTTTTCAATGATGTAATATGGTCAGACCAGTTCATTTTACAGTCGAAATTTAAACCCAGGTATTTATACTGATTCACTGGTTCAATCTTGAAACAACTTGCGTCACATGTCGTTTTTAAAGAATTATTCAAATTACAGTTGCAGACCAATTCATTAGATATGGGACATTTGTTTGAGTGGAACCAGATTTCTAAATTTAAAGAATCACGAGTATTAGTACTAAAATTCATGACTTTTGTTTTATTGCTTGCGACTAACTTATGCATCCCAAACCAAGTCCTTAAGATGTGGACATCATGATTAATATCAGAAGTTAAATCGAGAGGACTTTTTGAACTATAGGCAATACCAAGATCATCCGCAAAAGCAGTGATCTTGCCCAAAAACGGTTGATATAAATGAGAAATAAAATTGGGCCAAGGACTGAGCCTTGGGGGACACCTCGACTGATAACTTTTGGATTACTTGCAAATTTGTCTACTAAGACCTTTTGAGTTCTATTACTCAAGTAGGAGGTAAACCATTTGAGCATAAAACCGCGGAATCCTGCACAAAATAATTTTTTCAGTAAAATATCATGATTCACCATATCAAAGGCCTTGGTGATATCCACAAAAAGCCCGGCGCAGCACATTTTAATATCTAAAGATTTGTAGATAAATGAACAAAACTCTAGAAGAGCATCTTCTGTACAAAGACCTTCTCTAAATCCGAATTGATCAGGGCTAAAGAATTTTTGTTTTTTGAGAAATTTTAATATACGCCTCTTTACGACTTTTTCAAATACTTTTGATATTGATGGTAACAAGGAAATGGGCCTGTAATTGTTTTTGTCTTTTTTATTGCCTCTTTTAAAAAGAGGTATTACATTGGCATATTTTAGTTTGTTGGGAAAAGTACCCGAATGCACACTTAAATTAAAAATAAAGGCTAAAATATCAGCGACGTATATTGCAACTTTTTTAAGTGAAATATTTGAGATACCATCATCGCCACATGACCTTGAATTGCTGAGTGAGCATATAGTACTAAATATCTCTGAACCTGTAATTTCTTCAAAAAGGAAGCTGTTATTACAAATATTCTCTTCCACTAAGCTGTGTCTAAAGCATCTTCTACAGTTATCCGTGTCTTGATCAGCTAAAAGGCCTACCGATGAAAAAAAAGAATTAAAAATGTTAGAAATTTGCACTGGATCATCGACAATAGTTCCATTGTTATCAAGTGTTATTGATTTAGAGGAATTGGGTGGATTACGACCAATTATTTTATTAATAAAATTCCATTCTTTTTTAGGGTTGCCTAGGGCACCCTGTATCTTTGAATGATAGAATCTATCTCGAGCCACTATTATTTCTTTATTAACGATTTTATAGATATTCTTGGCTCTTAGTTTAAGCCTTCGATTAAAGGGATGCTTGCGCGCTTTAGTCACTAACTTGTTTTTAAGTTTAATTCTCTTAAGTAAATTATTATTAATCCAAGGTTTTAATCTGTATTTAGATTTCTTGGGTATGAAAGTGTAAGAAAAATTCTTTACGTAGTTTTGAAAAATTTTTAAAAATAAATCATAAGCCTTCGATGCATCACTTTCAGAGTAAATTTCACACCAGTTTTCAGATTGTAGTTCAATATTAAGTAAGTAATAATTTGTCTTTGTAACACTAGCAGAACATGTATTCTTAATAGTCTTTGTACGCATAATATCATTTAACCATATACCAGTCATACAATGATCAGTTATGCTTAAATCGAAGTTGACACCGAAACTTAGACATGTGGAGAGGTTTGAAAATCGTCCAAATACATGGTCAATGCATGTCCCGGAAATAGGCCTAGAAATCTCGTTTATGAAGCAATATAGGCCGTTATGAGCCATTATTGTAAGGTAAGAATCAGCAAAAGAGTTTGATTTTAAAATGTCTATGTTAACGTCACCTAAAAAAATAAGGTTAGCTGCCTTTTCACTATTTAGGAATCTTGAAAATTCATCCAAAAACACCTGCACACCATGAAAGTGGAGCCTGTATAAACAAATAATTTTAAATTTTTTATTACAATATAAATTATACAATATATACAATATATACAATATATTCGTGTGTACCTCAGGCATCCGTTCTTGGTCTTTTGCTATTTGTGCTTTTTATAAATGACGTTTCAAAATGTATTAAAAACTGCTATCACGACATGCTGATGATTATGCTGATGACTTGCAAATTTATAAATTGTTCGAAAAGTCTAACGAATCAGAAGCAGTATCAGGCATAAACGATGATCTAAACTCATTGCATCAATGCTCCCAACAAAACAAACTTGCCCTTAATCCTAAAAAAAACTAAAGCATTGACAATCAGTAGAAACAAAACAGACCAAATACCACCAGAACTTTTTCTTAATGGTTTAAAAATAGATTTCGTGTCGAAAATTAAAAACTTAAGTATATATCTTAACAGCAATATGACCTGTCATGATCATATTAATAGTGTAGTCGGCAAAATTTACGGCATTCTCCGTGGTCTTAGTCTAACTGCACGCTTTTTGCCAAATAAAGTTAAGCTCCAGCTTGTCAAGTCATATGTTCTTCCTTCGATTTTATATGGGTGTGAGCTTTTTTGTAAATTGGACTATTGCTCTGAAAAAAAATTAAATGTTGCATACAACAGTTGTGCCAGATACATTTTCAACCTTAATCGACATGATCATGTTTCAGCATACGCGCAGAAAATAGCTGGGCTCTCGCTGAATTCGCTCCTAAAATATACTGCACTGTTGTAGCACTGGGATCCTCGAGAATAAGGCGCCAAATTATCTATCTTGCATTTTAAATTTTACACGATCTCAAAGATCTTTGCAAATTAAACCACCTCGCCATAAATATTTAGTTAGTTCTAGACACTTTTTCGTCCATTCAATTCGCCTATGGAGCCAACCTCCGATAGACATTAAACGTGCTAATGCAAATCAATTTAAAAAAACTGGCTTTTCAATACTACCTGGATGCAAACTGAAGTTTCCGATACTAAAGATGACTAGACTTCATTATCTTACAATTCTTCTTTTCTGTTTTCATGTCTCTATCTTTCTCTTCCTTCTCTATTGTTTTCTTTCTTTCATCCTTTTCCTATCTTTTTTAGTACTAATTTCTACCAAAAATTCATTGTTAAAAAGACTTTCAACCTGTGCATAATTAATATTAGCTGTAAGCTTACCTGTACAGAGATAATTTTCAAATAAATATGAAATATGAAAATATGAAATATGAATGGCTACATTACCTTGAGCGCATGGACAACAAGGAAAGTTTTCGTCCCCAACCCAGAAGGACAACGCAGTAGAGGTCTTCTGTGGTGCACAAAAGGGAACTTCAGCCATCTTCATGTACGCGAATCGAGGCAGTTGGCAAAAGACTGTGCTAGCTAGAGAGCCATATTAGCTGAAGTCCTGGTAAATCCCTGACTGTGACGCCATCTAAGTAAGTTATAATTAATAAGAGGAGTGATACCAGAAATTTTTACAAGGCACTTTGTAGCCTGAGATATCACTTTCATAAAATAAACCTCTCCTCTAAAATTGAGTGATTCTGTATAGAGGATAACGAAACCACAAAACCCATACTCCGTGATTGCGCGGTTCAATGTTATTTAAAGAGACGCATCATCTTCCAGAACATTGTCGCCGCTGTCCTCATTTCCAAAGAGTTGACTAGTGACCTCCTCAAATTCACTCCTCTAAGTTATAAATCTAATCGGACTCTAGAAAAAAATCCAAGAACTCGAAGTGCAAATTGCTGTTTTGCTTGTCAAATTTAAAAGAAAAATATTCTGAACTCCGTTAATGTTCTAGAAGCTAGAACTAGTAGGAATGCTGATTTTGAGAGCCCTGGAGATAGGAATTCTAACTGCATTGGCCTTACCCAAATGGACCAAATTTTGTTAGTAAGAACTCCCTCATTTAATAACACATACATCCATGGTTTTGGATTGTCCCCTCTTATATGTAATAATATATGTATATGTATATTTTAATTAATTTTCAATTAGCACTTATTAATAGATACTTTCTTTTTTTTCAGGTTAGTTGGAAACACGTTTGGTCAATTATCGATTGGATTCGAATAGTCAGGTTTACTTTTAATTTTATATCAGCTATATACTCGTACTTTTAGTTTGGTTTAAGGTTGCACGTATCTGAAAACTATTAGTGGGTGTCTTCACTTTGCAAAATAAGTTTCAGCTACCTTCTCCTTAGAACTAAGTTTGGTTCGATCTCAATTATTTGATACATCATTGGGAGGCTGCCAGCAGTAATCTGTGCAACAAAATACGGATTATCGGTTCATTGAGTTACCATTATTATTTTTCAAGAAGAAACTGTTTGCCAGATATTTTGTTACAAATTTTTGCATTTGCATATGAAAACTGAAGAAATGCTCTTAGGTAGCTATGCAACCACATACAGAACTCTGCGGAAAGTATAGAGAAAATCTCCTACATTACCTAGATCCTCCCTAGCAACGTATTTGTGGTTAACGTGAAACCACAACCATTTGTTAGATTTGGGTTGGAAAGTAGATATGTATTTCGTTGTTGAAGCGAATATAAGCGCTCAAGTAATTTTTGGTTAAGGGAGAAGGTAGGTTGTAGTTCTGAGAAATATTAGCTTCATTCTAGAATGCTTGGAGCTGGACTACCCTTTTTATAAAATACCCGTAAGTAGTTTAAATGAAAATAATAATTCCACTTTAAAATATGTTCCCATGACATGGGTAGTATGTATATTTCTTGTTATGTTTTGCTAATCAAAGGTCAGTCGATATTTTCAGAGTACTAATTTGTTTGCTCTCTTGAATGATGGAAGATTCCTAATAGCGAAACCTTTGACGGAATTGAGTCTGGTCTAATATCTTTGAAAGTCGATTCATCGTTGAATGTCTATTCTAAGAGATTGTGTTGTATAACCACCCCTATTCTTGGAAGATATATTACATCTGTGGTTAAGCAAGTATGCTCTCCTCTCATCACTGAGTGGGTTTAATAAGGAAAGTTAACCTGCCATACAACAACTATGCAGAATAGTCTGTAGTCCATATGCAAGCGAATACGGTCTAGAATTCACGTCAGCAGATATTAGCCGTCACATCATCGAGCTTGACGACCAAGATAACAGAAAAACCGAAAGGAACGGATAAAACCACCTTTATAGGAGTTTAAGAATGTTTCTGGACACATTGCAAGGAGTTGGTAGTCTGGATACTAGAACCGGGGACAATGGTTTTGATAGATCGAAAACCCTCTTTATTCAGCAGATTATTTAGTAAGTGGATTATGATGGGAAGTCAGAAATGCCAACAAACCTCACTCTGGTTAAAAGTATTGGTATTTTGAAGAAGGAAGCTACCAAATAAAGTTGGTTGCTATTCATCAAAGTCGATGCATTCGTTCGCTGGCTTAAACAGAGGTTGAGTAGTTGAATATAAGGAATTCGGATAACATTAGCAAAGTTTTTAAGTCAAGATTTGGCTTAAAAACCTTTTAACAGGACTCGGAAGCATGTACATACATGCATAACTATGTAGCTTATCTGTCGCCTATACCAACACCATACCTAAGTCTGGCAAGATTAAAATCAATGGCATTTAGGAGCAAAGAAGGCTCAATATTTCCTTAAGGTTTCGGCGAATAGCCAAGCTGCGTAAAAACAATAATAAAGTTCGGTCCAGAAGACTCGAAGTTACCAGCGTTCATCGATGTTGATTTCAAAACACAGAAAAACTGAAGCACGCTGCTTGTAGACATCATATTCATATGTCAGCGTATTTTAAAGCAGAAAGACCAAATGGTGGTTGATACTCCATGAGATTTTTGAAGAAATCGACTACATCTCAGGCCTGACTCCCAATGACAACTGATGGATCTGTTAAACAAGATAATGGAAGCATTCAGTCCAAAGGTGGCAGACACTAAACGAGGAGCGTTCTGTCATTGATTTCACGTCAGTATACATTATTCATTTAACGCGGATTGTCTTAGAACCACACCACAAGTCTGATGCTACAGAAGTAAAAGCTAATTTGTCGAGCGACTATTTGTGTTCAAACACGAATGTCATTAAGAAAAGCAAAAAGAAATCCTTCAACCGGGCAGAAACTAGAGTGAAACATACTTATCTTATTACCGAACACAGCTCCTGTCTCCGAAACCTCTATTCCAGGTATTTAGTATGCAATCCAACTCCAAAATTGTATCTGTCACAAATGTTTTTACGGATCTTTAAATACAATAGTTGAGGAACTAATAGTAATTTCTGTATTCTTTGGCCAGGTTATTATCATACGCGAAGGTTCCCTCTTCTGTTTGATACCGAAATGATAAAAATTTCTTTCTTGTGTTTTGGAAAGGCTTAGAGGAAGCTAAATCTATCAGATATCTGGAACTCAAAAGAAACTGTACCGTACCTACTAGGCATCTCGTTTTATTGATTCAAGACGATAAGTTAGAAATTCTTGGCATTCTAAGGCCTGCCTTGTACTTTAAGCTACAAATATTATATTTGGTCTTAGTCAATACGTTACGTGCACTTACTCTAATTTTCGCCTCGGTCGTTACAATCATTCCGATAAGAGAACAATTGGGAGCTTAATGACAAAATTCGAATCAACTTATTCACTCTACAATATAACTAAACGCGTTAAGTGAAGAAAATATAACGGCTATATGGAAGTCGGTAAGTCCAGACCGCTGTCAATCGATTTCGTGCCTCTCAAGAGCTGGGTATCTCTCCAACGTCACTGTGGCGTATTTTGAGAAAAAGCTTGGCTATAAATCCGTATAACATCGTATTGACCAAAGAGCTAAAACCAAACGACAATTATACACGTTAACAAAGCACATTTTTGGTCAAATTTGGTCCAGCGAACAAACAGAGTTGTTTCAACATCAGAATTGTATACGAAAAAATGTCTGTTTGGTCTGGGTTTCATGCCGGTGTCATTAATTATGTCTCCAGTGTTCACTTGTGAGTTCCGCACAGTTTTTACAAGTACAATATAATGTTAAGGAAGTTATGTGACAGCTCGTCACCTAGTGTAAAAGTCCCTTACAGTTAAGTCGTTACCGACTTTGACGGAGCAGCGAGTGTTCTCAATCGTCAATCTGCACAGACGAACGAGCTTGGCAGAGACGCCAAAACTAGACATGGCCCTTTATAGCTCGTTTATCTAAATGCTGTCATATGAGGCCTTAAAATCGATGAGAAGATAGCTGGTATCGATTTCTTGAGATTTTTCCAGGATCTGCCGGTGTATGCAGACTTGCTCGATTGTGGATTTTCTTGTTCTGAATCCGCGTTGATAGGGGCCAATTAGGTTGTTGATTGGCAGATACGATCTTGGGCGCAATGTCGACGAGACTTATGTATACCTTTATAGTTGGGTTGAGGGTGTCTCCTTTTTTCTGGATCGGGCAATGGGTGCTGAGATTCCATTCATCCGGCATACACTCTTCTGACCAGATCTGAGAAATGAGTTAGTTAGCTTTTTTTTTCTTTACGAGCGGCTCTCGTCCTTCGGTGCAGCGCCGCTTTGTACACTTCTTGTTTAGCCGGATATGTTTGATGGTATTCATCATCAATCCAGTGATTTCTTGGTGGTAGTTGTGGCGTCTCTGTTGGCACGTTGAAAATTTTGCCACTGGTCTACGGTTCTCGATGCTGGTGGTTTAGGATTTGGTGAAAGATTTCGGGATACGCGTTCGGCGAATATTTTGGCGATCTCTTGTGATTGCAGCTTTTCTATATTACATCTTCTCCCAGTAGTCCTTCTTTTTTTTGGCGTTTGGGAAATCCGCACTTGTTATTTGACTGCGACAAGGTGATGATCCGTGTCAACGTTGGCTGCCTCAAACGATCGGACGTCCAGAATACTATAGCCATGCGCTACGTCTATCACAATGTGATTGACTTGATTTAGCGTTTGATGATCCAGAGACCACCATGTCTCCTGGTGTATATTGCGATGAGGAAACCGTGTGCTTACTATAGTGATATTTCCTGTTCGCCTGATACGATTTTAAAGTCAGATGATTTTAAACATTGCTCATATGGAAACATTCTTTGGTGGCATTGCCACTACCTTCCCTAGGGGCATGGGCGCACATTAGGCTTATTTTAGCGAATGCAAATTGTCATAGGATATTCTCTCACATGTCGGAAGCTCAAGACTTCTTGCCGCACATGACACATCCGCATACGAATAAGCGCTGATTCTTTTCCCTGTAGCAATCATCATAGTCTAATGAAAAAACTTATAGGAAATCGCCAGAAATTGAATCTATTGGGGATTGAATGAATTCGATATAAGATAACACGGTTTTTCTAAATGCTAAAATTATCGATGCATGGGTTGCGAACTATCATAGATACGAGTAGATACTCGCAGATATCTGTTTCCAGATTCCGGCTCTCTCTCTTTGACTTTTCATGAGAAGAATGAAATATGATAGTTGAATTTCGCGTAAGTATTCGCAAAATTCGTAATAATGAATTAAATAAATTAGATAGCGCACGCTTAGATAGTACTCACCTTGTCTTTTACAACAGACGTTACTTGCATTGAAAGTTTTCTTATCCCTTTTCGACAAATGGATAATGAAAGAGTATCACAAAATAACTGTTTATGTTGGTGCATTGGTAATAATCAATTATTAAGGTTCCCCAGCAGGTGCATTTCACAGAAACTCTTTGAATTTAAAATGAGAATCATTAATGATTACCCGTCGTTAGGCAACTTCAAAGATAAATCTCGAACGACTAAACTTAATTACCATGTTGCACATAATTCTGCATAGAGATATTTAGTGCCAAATTAAACAATATTACGTAACCATATTTACATAAATTAAGAGAAATATTTTCAATGATTTCTGCTTTAATAGTTTGTATGCATTTTCTGGGTATTAACCGACTTTATATATTCCAAACAATGCCTCTATTGTTCTTTCAAAAACAATAGTTCTATAATAAGTAAACAGTTCCTGTCTGTATATATATGTTTATCCAAATTTCTATTGTCTACGTGCATCTCCTTCATGTACAATAATTAAAATTAACTGTTGTATCTAATACTTGTAAAGCTTAATGAGATCACTTTTGTCCATTCTAAGGCCTCAAATTTAGCAAAGAGTTTAAGTTCTTATTGTAAGTTGAACAATGTACGTAGATGCACTTATTCAAACATATCTTGAAGCAATGAGGTGCATAAAACTATATATAGGTAGGTACGTTAGTGTTAGGTTAGTTAGTGCAAGTATCTGCTTCAAAGCGAACAAAATGGTAATACTTGGAAGCTATCAAATCTGATATCCGAGAAACACGATGGGATGGACCTTATAAAAGGACAGTTAGAAACATCGGCGCCTACAATATTTCATTGCTGGCAGAATACGGTAACGCCGTGAGCATAGACAGCTTCCAAGATATTTCATCCTAAAAGAAACACTGTCATAGTAAGTTCGTGTTCGTGTAGGCATGTGGAATTTACGTAAGCTCCTGATCAAGTCGGATAGTACCGAAAAATACTATGGAATGTTGATGACCGGCTTTCCTCCAATTTTATTTTATAGTACTACACTATCACCATTAAATGCCGATGACCAGCACCCCTGCAGCTGTTGCCTTAGTGCTGCTAGTCTCATGTTCGATAAAAAATGACGACTAATATTGGCGAGAATGGATAATGGCAGCAGCCACTTGGCGGATATCATCTTTTCCACTTAACAGAAACAATTGTAAAGGTCCAAGTAAAGATTTCTATCACGCAAAATCATTTTTTGTATTTAGAAAAAAAGGATTTCAAAAACAAAATTAGATGATCAATTTTGCGCCACCTTGTACATATTCCAGATATCTTAGCATTGTTTTCTTACGAGGCTGCTAACTAAAATATGCCAATGGCACTTACGTGTATCGTCTCAGTTTTCTACGCTGGACAAACAAATTCGATAATTTTTACAGTTTGTTTACAAGTAACGATTCGAAATTCCTTACAGTACAAGGATCTAACTAGTTGTAGAGTAGTGTATTAGCCTACATATATTCGTTTCTTCATCCGAAGGCGGTTTGAGACCTTACCATGGTAAATGTCAAACTTGTTCATCATGCCTCTGGTCAACCGACCTAATTGCACTTTTGGATGAAAATAATGTCAGCTATATTGCTTCTGTTCGGTTTCGCCTTGATATTCAGTAGCTCGGACAAATCCAAGTCGTACCGTCCTACCTCAAAGAGCTTTATAAGTTTATTTTTTTCTTGCAAGTCCGTGTATTGTATCATAACTTGATTTCATTCACTTGTTAAAGGCCAGATCGTAGTCTTAAACCTCTTGTTTTACAGATGCAAATTATTCCGGTCTCCATTAAAGCCTTAAAGAAATATAATAATTTGCTTCCATTACTTTAACGACAGATGCGTCAAATGGCTACATTATGCTGCACTGAGAGAGAGAATCTGACATATTTACATTTGACGTTCATAACATATACCCCACATAATTACCAGAGTCTACTTTAGACTATCCTGGGATAACAAATATTTTACGAAATGTAATAACTTAATTAAGAGCCGTTAATTCAAAACCAAACCATAATTATAAATAATAAGATATTACAACAAACATCATAGTACGGATATGAACACACTCATTCACTCTCAAACAAAAAATAACAATTCAAATCATATTCTCTGATTGTTAGCTATTATTTGGCTCAATACCCTGAACCCGGTGGTTATCTAATTTCGATTCAGTTATTCGAAGAGCCTAGACCAAAAGCCAATTATAAATTGAAAATCAAGCACTCTTCTCATTCCCCGTCCGATCGGGGTATTGAATTTGCAGGGTATAATTAGTGGGATTTCGAACAATCTAAATATTTGATTATTCTATTAAGCATTAAAGTAAATATAGTAGATACTTGAAATTGTTTGTGTAAACCGCTCTTTGCACGCAAGCATAGAGAGAGCCTATTGTTAATTGGATTTCAGTGTTGATTGTCACATGTGCACAATGATATATTGTTTTCCAGTTAGATATTACTTCCTCAACACGGATAAATCATTTAATTAAGGAATAACTTTGGAATTATACTCCTAGATACTTTTCGAATTCCCCAAGATATTAATTTTATCAGAAAAGTTATGTAAATAATTCGACCACAATTCCATAAGAGTCATACATTGTTGGGGCTGGTATGGGAATTCTTACGCTGAAAGTAACACCTGCTTTACATAATCGTCTGCAGAAATTCCAAGTAGAGGAGTTCCTCAGTCCTACAGTTCAAAATTCATTTTGGATATTTAAAATTAAAGAATGCTTTATTCATACGGTTTTTAAAGGAATCGACTGAATTTGGTTGTACGAGTATGTGCGACGAGTGTTGCCGCTGCAAAGAAATGAGACGCCTTAGGGCTATAAAAAGGTTATAATTTTGTTAATGTGCTAAAAGCCGTAAGATCATGTTTTCACAAACAATAAAAAAACTGGTCTCTACTACTTTTCTGCTGTTGTTAGTACAATTTTCTCATTTTGTTTTATTATAATGTTTATAGCATCTTGTACTTTCACTGTTAGTCGGCCGTCTTGAGTTTGACCCGTATCCAAGTTATTCGACTGTACGTTAAGTCTTCTCCCTTTTACTGAATTTTGTGAAGCTGCAATTCTACATTTCGAAAATATCCTCCACTACAGCAGTCTACGAAAATCAAACCATGAAAGAAATGTCGTCGGTTATCTGCAATAGATGCCCCTCAGGCTTCATAAATATTATCGCTACCCCATCCAAGGTTTTGAATTAAGTTTAACACTGAAAATTATGAGCTAAGTATTGCATGACTGACATCTAGTGTATAATGTAGCGGTTAGCACACAAATGATGATGCTAGTTCCTTGCCACCTTTTTCCTATCGAACCAGAGTAATTAGACAAAGAACTAGGCCATTGTATATTATAGCTTCCTTTTACTCAAATTTCGCAGTCTTTCATAAAAAAAATTAATAAAAAAGGTAAAAATTCAAAATTGATTGGTCTACTGTCATCTGCAGTTATGCGTACTGCATATACAAGTATCTTTGGAAGAGAGATTCAAGTTTTTCTAGCGACTAGTTGTATGTACGAGTAGAAGTGTCTATATCTCCGTTCGGCTGAAGATACTAACTACAGTGTGTCCTTCCAACCAAGTAATTCATATTCGGTGTGAAATTTAAGTAAAAAAAAAATGCCTGCATTATTCCTTTTGTCAATTTACTCCTCTAATAAATGTAAAGGGTTTTCCAATAGGGACTTGACAACTTTGAATTTAATTTGTGAACGCACTCTTTCACTAATCATCAAACTGGCACTGTCAATTTATTCAGTAAACTCAACATTTTCATCATGGTAAAGTACACGAACGAGCAGCGTCTGCAAATTATAAACATTTTCTACCGAAATTCGGAGTCGGTGACTGCAACTTTAAGAGCGTTAACTCCAATTTTCGGTCGTAGTTCTAGCCCTAGTAGACAGCCAATAACAAGTTTAGTGCAAGAATTTGAGTCTACATATTCGTTGTGTGATGTTGCCGTATCAGTGAGAAGTGTCGAAAATATCGCTGCCGTTCAGGCGTCCGTAGCAAACGATACAAATCAGTCGATTCCACGGCGTTCTCAAGAATTGGGCATCGCTCAGACCACATTATGGCGTATTTTGCGTAACGATCTTGGTTTACACCCATACAAGTTTAAGCTGACTCAAGAATTGAAGCTGATGGACTATCCGATTGGGTTCTGGAGAAGATGAGCCAATATTATGAATTTCATCGCAAAATCATCTTCAGTGACGAAGCTCATTTTTGGCTCAATGGGTTCGTCAATAAGCAAAATATGCGTTATTGGTCGGGTGAAAATCCACATGTGCTTCATGAATCACCACTTCATCCACAAAAAGTAACTGTTTGGTGCGGTTTGCATGCCGGCGGCGTTATTGGGCCATATTTTTTCGTCGACGATAACGATCGTCACGTTACTGTGAATGGTCAGCATTATCGCGCTATGATCACGGATTATTTTTAGCCCGAATTGGAAGATATGGACTTGGACGACATGTGGTTTCAACAGGATGATGCCAGAAGCCACACAGAACACGCTACAGTCGAAGGGCCGCCTCGTTCGTGCGATTTAACGCCGCTTGACTATTTCTGTGGGGCTACTTTAAGTCATTGGTTTATGCCAACACGCCGACGATGTTGGAAGAGCTCAGAGCCAACATTGAACGCGAAATAGCGGCCGTGTCGGCCGAAATGTGTGGCCGAGTCGTTGAAAATTGGATCCAAAGTGTCGACCGCTGCAAACGTGCCCGTGGTGGCCATATGAACGAAGTCGAGTTCCATTCATAAATGTTTTGATTGTACTTCAAGCCAATATTAAAGTTTTTGAAATTTCTCAAATGATTTGTGTTTTATTTTAAAAAAAATTTGTCAAGTCCTTATTGGAAAACCCTATATTTGACAATTATCTATGTAAAAATGAAACAGTAAAAATAATCTTCCGACGAAAAAATCCGAATTCTACTGTAGACCTTTCTTGCACGAGGGCTAAAAGAATAATGACGCAAACCATCAACCAGTTTTTTTCGCTCTAATGATTGAACAGATACTTCAAGAAGTTAATCGAAAAAATATATTCAGAGAGAGAGAATGGGCATTATGAATATTTGTGTTCCCATATGGCATCAAAATACCGAAAGGGTTAACCTGAATAACCTTGAGGAACGAAGGGACGCAGCTGACATTCTTTTCATTCACTGACTCCTGTCAGGCTCCGTCGATTACACATCTCTTTACAACGAACCAATCTCCCGTATGCTGCGTAAGGTAAACTCCAACCTTTCCGTTTTCGATTTTAATCCTAGCACTCTCTCCCTCAAAGTCGATCTTCTTCACTATCCCTAGCTTTCAGCTCTAGTGATAATTCCTAGATATTGCTAAAGCTTAATTTTTATTAGTTTTTAAGTCCTAGTCTTTAAGTTTGTATTAAGCCAAATAAATGGAAGCGTTAGCCCCCACCAAAATAAAAATTAATATTATATTAGCTTTAAGTTTCTGGCATGTAATAAAGATTCAAAAAAAAATGTAGTGATGGTTTTGGAAATCCTTTTGAGAAAACTTATTATTTTAGATATCGTTTTTCGTCATATGACTATGTGAATTTGTCTTTTTTACATTTATTTTAAGTCTATTGTGTCTAAGCCAATCATATAAGTTCTTTGAATCTGGCTCTACATAATTTTCAAGAAAATATGAGAAAACATGAATGCAACATCGACGAATGGAGACATTTTTGGCAGATGTTTACCACTCTATTCATACGTATTAAGGACCCACATTTTATTAAAAAGAACTATTATAATATTACAGTAGTTCATACAAAATAATTTTATTGGTAGAATTAAAGAGGATTTAATTTGTTTTGTTTCTGTAAATGGAATTAAATTATTTTTAAGCTGTACTCTCCATCATGTGCAACAAGCCCCTACATACTTACTTCTTCACTTCTGAAAGATTAACATTTTTTTTTCTTTTAAACTTTTTCATTAGAAGTCTAGTATTCAACTTAACAAAAACCGTCGGGAATTTTAAACATTTGTTTTAATGTTTGTTTTTTAACTTTGGGTTCGAAACAACCAAGAATGAGTGGCTTCGGAAAACCCAATTTTCGTCGTTGGCAACCCTGCCACTATCTTTAAAGGACATATGCGCCAGCCTCAATAAAAGGTGACGGAACGACGACCAAGTGAGTTTAACCATTATGCGAATACAAGTAATCTGTGTGCCATTAAGGCGTTGCTATTAAGTACAATTGAATTTTTAAGGACGAGAGACATCATAAACAACCCGCATATCAATGGTGGTGCCATCACCCACAGCGGATGGTACCTGCGTGCGTTATTATTTGCTTTTTCCTGACATTTTTATTGATAGCACGAGCCATATTATTATAGGATTTGATTTTTTTTTTATGTACATATGAGTAAAACCTCTTGGAGGTTTTATTGATGTTACGAGAGCTTGCCACGCTTCAGGCATCAAAGGTGGTGGAATCAGGTGGCGTATGTTTCTAGAATATAAAGCGAGGCATTAGATGATAAATCATAAATCAATATATTTTTTTGGAAATTTTTTCCTTTTCGTTCTCTAGTG
Organism: Volucella bombylans; assembly: GCA_949129095.1. Taxonomy (NCBI): domain Eukaryota; kingdom Metazoa; phylum Arthropoda; class Insecta; order Diptera; family Syrphidae; genus Volucella; species Volucella bombylans. Next base: position 81,701,745 of record OX422144.1, read on the forward strand.
ATACTCGTATTTGAGTGATTTGTATGCGAATTGTAAAACCAATAGATACTTTTGGATTTGTGTTTGTGCTTTTTTCTGGCGAATGAAAAGTCATTCGCATGTTTTATAGAAGTTTGAAAAATAATAATTTCGCACTTAGAAAAATATTAAAATGAATTCAAAAGAATTCAGAGTGTAGGGGAAGATGGAGAGAAACAATTGAAAAAGGCGAGCAATATTATTATGTATATTTTTTTTATAGATTCCGTGGAAATTATTTTGCTTTTTCCCTTTGGGTCCCTTTCTGATGCTTTGCAACTTTTTTGTTCCTGTCATGGTGAAAAAAAAGGACGTCGACAAGAATCAATGGTTAGAATGAAATATTTTCCGTGCGGAAGCATTTGAAGGGATAGTCTCGATCCAGAACTACCTACAACTTACGAGGGCCAAGTATAAATTTGTATTAGGAAATTGTTACTTTACACACACACGTAAGAAACTCTCTACCAAGATGAAATACCAGAAATGTCAAAAGTTTCTTTTGAGTGATACTTGTTCTATGTGGCTTGCTTAGATATGAGATGTTGTACAGGGAAAAAAGAAAAACATTCCGTCATCAGTCTTTCAAGATAGAGGTAGTGTGAGAGTTCAAAGTTTGATGTGAGCACAATGAGGGACTGAAGATGATGAGTTTTTTTTTTTGAATACTTTGAAGTAGCTCTGTGCTATTTCAACTTTTTTTTTCCCAATTTTTGCAGATCACCCATATTATGGAAGTTGACAAAGTTTGTCAGGTAAAGTTACAATTTCTGGCATTAATTGATTATTTTCAGAAATAATGCTCTCATAAATAATTCTCTGTTTTTTATGACAAGATTAGATACGAGGTTTATTTAGGTATTTCCTAAATTGGGTCCTAAAAGATTGATGAATTTGTGTGTCTGAAAGTATGACTTCCTCCTGTTTAAATATTTTAAGGCAAAAAAGAACTTCCTTGAGAGGGTAGGAACGTAACAAACTCCAAGGAAATCATGGGGTCCTATTCGTTGGTAGTGAAAATGAAAGGAAATAAATTTAAATTATGAGAGGAGGCAGGGTTTCTTCACCATACCATTAAATTAGTCAAATAGAAGGAGCCATAATGGCTGTGAAAATAATGACGAGTATCAGAGTTGTATTCTTCTGATCGTTTAATTTCTTCCAAATTCCACTTGGCATTTGTATTCTTGGTCATTTCAGATTTTGACAGAACTTTTGAATATTATTTCTGTAGCACGTTTATATGGTTTCGGTAGAGTAACTACTTATCAGTTTCTACATATATTTTTTCTGATGTTCATCTTTGCAGCACCGTTTTGTTTCGCTGAGTGCTCTTGCCGATACACTTCGTCAAACAAATAGCTTCGTTGTGGTGGTCGAGTGAAACCTAGTACATCAGATGTTTACAATGTTTGCTGACAATGTCTCCAATAGCTTGCTGACAATGTCGCCAATGATATTCTGTGTTTGACAGCATATAACTTCTCAAAAAGTTTTGAGAGACTCGATTACAAAAGGCTCTAGTAGTTTTTTACTATTCGCGCCTTGGCTACATCAAATTTCCGGTCTGAATTGACTTTGGCTTCTCGAAATATTCGGAAATCCAAAATATTATACTAGAATTGTGTTTTCCTTGGCTGTTCTCGGTTGCACTCAAAGGCAAATCGTTAACAATTCGACCTCCCACGATCAGCTTGAATGCGGTTAACCTTAGATATATGACCCAAGTCAAATATCTGCTCATAATAATGGGAGAGAAATTGAACTCCTTACCTCACTTGGTAAGAGCCAAGGAACAACTGATGGGTGTTGTGAGTCTGATAAGGCGCCTAATGCGATCACAGTAGGGGTGCTGTATATACTGTATATGGTGGCTTTTGATTTGGTTGTGCAACATTTAGGGCATCGATATGGTGCGACACAGTCGTGACCGATCCGGATCGCAGGAAAATCCGCTCGTGTCGAAGAGTGGCCTTACTTGGCAATATATCTACCTAAGTGAGCGTGACTAAACGTCTGACATTGAAGTTAGCCAGAGGTCACGAGACATTTGCATCTGTAGTAACAACCAACCCTCTTATGACTTCCAATCCAGTTCGATGCAAGACATCACTGAACGCCATCGGAAGGCTAAATTCACTGATTCTTGTCTGGATCCCAGGTCACAATGGATTGTAGGGAAATTAAATCGCCGATAAACTTATTAGACAAGGTTCAGAGCATAATTTTTCAGAACCCGAACTTACATTAGGTTAAGGCTTCCATTGACAGTTGGGGTTCATATGAGCACAACTAGAAATGGCATGACTTTCCAGGTTGCCGACAAACCAAACGAATGCATCCTGACGTCACTAGGAACTCAAAGGCCTTCTTGCTGCCACTCAGAAGGAAAAACCGCGGGCTGCTTACTGGCGTCGTGACGGGGCACTTAACTGTGCTGGGCATAAGCGATACAACATCAAGAGGCATTTTCTGTGAATGTGATGACACTCGTTGCTGAATGTCCGGCTTATGCCCATATCAATCTGCATGTACTTGGAGCTAATATGGAGAATGTTGGTACTGTAAACAATTTATCACTGAAGCGTTTACTCGTCTTTCTCCGAAACACTGAAAAATTCAATTTACAGAAACTTACAAGGAGTACAATGGACTAGTTCCTTGTCTGAGTGCTCTGTTCCGACAGAAACTAAAAAAAATGCGACTTTAGTCCCAAAGCAATATTGATAAGGTTAGGTTAATTTAAAGGAAACTTATTGCTCTAATGTGATACTAGGCTTGCTATTGACAGTTTGGTAAGGCCACTGTATAAACATAGGCTTAAAAGTCAATAGCGATGGACAAACAAGAAAAAAGCAGCCGATTCTTTTAATTATTGCCGCAGTTTTTTTATCAATTTAGTAATGCTTATGTCACTATGGTTTTAAGTAAGGAGCTTATAGTGTTTCTGCTATTGCAATAGTAATGTTTTCGTCATTAGACTCATTTGACTTAACGAGTGCTATATATACCATTTTTCAGTCGAAGCTAAGTTAAACATCTTAACTTTGTACTCATTTATAAGTTTTACCACAAAAACATTTCCTGATTGGAAGCATGTGCTCTTCGGTGTAATGCACTGTATTTTTAATTGCATTGTCCCAAGCTTATTTTATAGATATGACCTTAAAAGTAGCCAGTAGTTAATGTGGCACTCTTCGTCAAAGAGGTAGACTTTGCACTTTACTTCTTGTTATCTTTCAAGCGGTGGAATACGTCACTATGTTTGCCATCAACTACTTATCAATTTGAAAAAAAAAAGTTAAATGAACAAAGTTAGTATGTGCGTTTGCAGCATCATAAAAGAAACGTTTGAGGTAGTATTTAAGTCTGTAACCACTTATTGTAAGTTTTTTGACGACACCGCGCAAGATTTTATATCTGGCTGTCCGGCTTACACTCGCATCATTCCGTAAGCGCAAAGCACAACATACATATGTGTTTATTAGTGTAAGGACACTTTTACTGAAACTATTATCGACTTTTAATTGAAAGTCGGGAAATTATATTGAAATGAACAAAATAAGAAAATGTGGTATAGTCCTTTGTCAAAAGGGCGCTTTTTCCTATTTTGCAAGTTATTTCGCGACGCCTTTAATACGTATTTAGCCACAGACAGAAATAATGTCATCTATTTTTAACGACATTTATTAACAAATTCCAATATGCAATAGCGCTTTTATGCATTGAAAGGAATCAGAGGCAAGCTGGTGGCCAAAATGGCCAAAGAAGATTAGTACCTTATTGATGAATATATTGTAAAAAATCACATTTGATTTGGAGTAAGTTCAGCTTGAAGTTTTCAAGTGGTACCAATTAGAAGCCTGCAGTGATGTTTTTTTTTCTTTCTTTAGACAAAACAGCATTTCTCGTCTATAGCAGCCAACAAGACTAGGATTTGGTGTATGGGTCTAAAAATTAACTTTGTTCCGTGATCAACTAAACAAGAACTGTCCTAGCTTTTCGCGTATATTTGAACACAGAAATTAATTTATTTTTAAGTAGTTTAAAATCTTTACACAAATCTTTCTATTATGCAGGACTCCATTAAAGTATCGATGTTGCGCTTTACTGCTTATTCGTAATACTCCGTTAAGGGTGACTTCTATTTTAAGAAATATTGTATTAAATTGTCCATTATTTAGGGATTCCTCATCTACTCTAAAAACTTTTCGTTATAGTATGCAAGCTAGGAATCTCCTACTAAATTCTTCAGTGACCTTAAATAAATATATTATCGTCTTTTGGCCTCTTTAATATTTTCAGAATAAATTGACACAAATATACTTGGACCCGCATATTGCCATGACGTCAGCAGATTCAGGTCAAATGGTATCCTTATTAATACATATTTCTATTGTCTACATTCAGACACCTCTATCTGAGTATATTATTGTTTCAGCAACTAGGTAAAGGGAAATACTCGTATATCGGTTTCCGGAAAATTAATAAAACTAATGAAAATCTTCGACGAAATTCGAGTATCCCTTGAAATTTCATGTGCGCTTGCGTCCAGCTAACTTAACTCTTTACAGCTTTAACCCAGATTCTCCACAAATCATTATCTACGAGTAGTTGCAAAATTCATCATCAATCTTTAAGTTTCCCAAACAATGAAAGTAATGAAGACTTCTCAAGAATTCTGTAATTTTTTTTCGTTTTCGATTCAAAGTATCTCAATGTAGTAAGAATATGAGAAAAAGGATTAAGAATAAACAATGGTGTAGACGGCTCGACACCACAGAGAATGCGATAGAATACGACTACAGCTTTTCCATATGATAAATAGTTTTGCTTGGCATGGAACATACCACTGCTAAAAGCTAAAGAGGCATTCGGTTCCGCATTCTCCTGTCGCAACTGAATAAATCATTACTCATTCATGGAGTGTTCTTCATAAGTAACTTTCCATCTTAAGATGGAATGGTTTTTTTGACACACTTCAACCCCTCGAAAAGCCGGATTTATGCGAAATTCTTAATACCTTACGACAAGAGTAATGTAATACACAGTATACTAGTCCTATGGCTGTATATCCTTATGTAGACCTCCAAAAAGCTAACAACGAAAATTCCAAAACATTTGCAAACACCATGATGAAGATGTTTCCGGATGCTTTCGAGACACATATCAGATAGAATGTATGTATGTCTTCATGTGCCGCCTATGCACGTAGAAATTACAAAAGCAAAACATCGCAAGAACGATGCTATTTAAATTGTATTTAATAGAGTGGTGATGGAGTCGTTTCCTTGTGTTGCCTTTTCCGTTCGTTCTTTTTTTTTTATTTGTTTATATTTCTTGTCATTTTAGCATTGTTTTAATGCAATTGAGATGAGTTGAAAGATGAATGAACCTAGGCGAACTAACAAGACGGGAAGTGAGCACTTCTAGAGAATGAAATTGATGGCAGGATCATGGAATTTTATGGGCAATCTTCGTGAATAAAGGGTTTTTTTTTCGAAATTGTATCTTTCTAATTAAAGAAGTTAGTATTGAAAATATGTACAAGTTTATAAGATTATACTTTCAATAAGTTATGGCAATTGAATTTTGTATATGCGGGGTTGTTGGTCACTTTCAACTTCAAACCATCTGGTGAATATACTCATATCACCGGAACCAACTGGAGTCTAAAATTGTTTCATCATCCATATTATGTTAAATTACCTTCCGCTTTTCATTTCTGTAACAATGAAAATACCGTTTTCTCCCAATAGCAATAGTTTTTAAACCGTGCTGTTATTTTTGACAGTTTTTAAATGTTTATGATCAGTATTTTTTTGACAAATCACCATGAATAGACTTAAATCCGAAGAACGCTCCCGTATTATTTAAATTTATTTAAAAAACCGGTGTTCAATCCAATGACTACTTTTCTTGTATATGGAAACATAGATGCTTAATACATTCCATAAAGGTGAGTACCTACTCATCAATACAACTATGCAGTCCTATTTTAATAAAAAATTACTCACTGTATCTGTGGTTTAACGGATGTAAAATTTCATTTTCAGCCTGGAGGATCTTCCCTTTAGCAGCTTGAACAGATAATTTTATGAGGTTTGCGTGATTTTGTTAAGAATTAGTGAAGATAAAAAATCCATACATTCTGGAATTTCAAGCGTTCTAATGGACATTGAATATTCAACCAGATAGGTCATATTATGACTTATTGACGACTTAGAAGTTGCCACTCCGAATTCCGAATCAGATTATTAGCTGATATCAAAATGTATCCGTATATTATAGCAAATTAAGTATGACTTCTTTGTGCATCATTAATAAACAACAACGCCAAACATTTCTTTTAGTTAGTTTAACCCTAGAACCCTACCCATATTTGGTGTAGACTTTTCCTACCCTGGGTGCCAGGTCACCTTGTTATTTATTTCGTAATATAAGAGTAGTCCGAAAGTGGGCTTGACGGTATACTGATGAACATTCATAGCGAATTTCAATGGAGTACTGGTAGTGGAAATAGGGGCAGAACAAAGTGAGACAGGAGAGTAATGTGTTCGGTGTTCGAGGGTGTCAATTAACTGACTGATATTTGTATCACCTATGAGCTTTATCGCACGGTTTTGAAACCTATCTAGCAGGTGCAGAGATATAAGCATTGCTGTTGTCGATGGTTTTTTTTATTGAAGTTGAACCACTGATCTTCCCGGAGCACTTGTGGAAGAGAATTTCGACGGGAGATTTCCCTAATTTTTCGTCTGAAGTATTTTGCTTTATTCCAATTGGGAATGATAGATATGTACTCGTATGTCACTAAAGTATTGTAGGCCGATATATCCAGAATGTTATAAAATAACGACTGTGGCCAGCTGCTGTGTAAATAAATGCAAATAAGTTGGTCAAGAGTAATTGCCCCTGATTTTTTAGAGTTGTAATATTTTATTATTTCCGGTTAATTTGCATCATCAGTTACATCTTTATGTAAGGTGCTCATGAAAATGACTGCACTGGTTTTTTTTCAGAGCATATAGAATAAAAGCTGTATGGTTGTCATTACCAAAAAGAAATGAGAAAATTTCTCCCGCTTTCCTTTCAAATCCGAAATTTGTGGGGGCAAACATCTTTTATTGTATTTTTCCACGTTGTTCCAACTACAGTAAGTTTCCTTTTTAGCAATTCGATTCCTAATTCGTCTGAAGTGGAGAAATTATCACATCTAATATTTATACATTTCAAGTCTTTTATGTGGTGCAAAGACCAGGTAAAACTTTTTGTACTATCGCATAGAGCCCATGCTTTTATTCCAGACTTGTTCATCTGGTATTCCAAAAAAATTCATTATTGGAGCGAGTTTATCCCGAGCTAGTTATTCATTCCTGTAGCACTTTTTTTCGTAACGTATAACTCTGGAAATATTCTGGATTCTTCGAAGACTCATAGTAGCTTTGAAAAATGGCAGTCATTCCGTAAACTTTCTAAGGCCTCTCCATGAGACCGAAAAATTCCAGCAAACAAAAGTATTCCGATATACGATTCCATCAACTCTAATCCAGGTTTCCCTAAATAAGCTTTCTCCTAAAAACACAAATTGATATTTAAAAATAATTATAGGAAACAATACACTGTTTACCTTCAATGTTGTTGACGTGTTTGGCATCATGTTGAGTATGGACAAAAACTATTTTCGTTCTCTCATAAAACATTATTTTTTGAGAGGCAAAACGGCGAAGGAAACAAAAGAAAAGTTGGATAAACATTATGGGGCTAATGCTCCGTCAGATTACACCGTCAAATATTGGTTTCGAGAGTTTCGTGGTGGCCGCAACTCCACTACCGATGAAGTCCGCAGCGGCAGGCAGTCCGATGCGGTTACGGAGGACATTAAAAAAATACATGAAATGGTGTTAGCAGATACCACAAAGATTATTACTGAGCGCCATATTTTAGGCAATATTCTGCATATGAAAAAGTTATCCTGCCGCTGGGTGCCGCGCATGATCACTCCTGGCCAAAAACACGAAATCGAGAGCACTTCGAAAGAGTGTTTGGACTTGCTGATGCGGAATCGGGCGGACTTTTGGCGTCGATTGGTAACTGTTGATGAAACTTGGATCCACTATTACACACCAGAGAACAGAATGAGTGCCCGGCAATGGACTGAAGCCGGCACGAGTGCTCCGAAGCGGCCGAGGTAGACTCAATGGGTCGGAACGATTATGGCGTCAATTTTCTGGGATTCTCATGGCATACTCTATCGTGGACTACCTCGAAAAAGGAAAAACCACCAACAGCGAGTATTACTGTGCATTATTGGAGCGATTGAAGTCCGAAATCGTTGCAAAACAGCCTCACGTGAAGCGAAAAAAAATTTTATTTTTACAAAACAATGCGCCGGCGCGCAAGAGCATCGCAACCACGGCTAAAATCAATGACTTACGGCTCCAATTGCTGTCGCATCCACCGTATTCACCCGATTTGGCTCTCTCGGACTATTATCTCTTCCCAAACCTCAAAAGATGGCTTATCAATAAAAAAGTAAATCATCGACGCCATGGAGGAGTATTTTGCAGACCTTCCGGAACATTACTTTTCGGACGGGATCAAGAAGTTGGAAAATCGCTAAAATAAATGTATCAAGCTAAAAGGGGACTCAACAAACCTTTCGCCATTAGGACACATATCCCCGATGCTATGTGTTTCGATCACGTATGTGAACGTGGTGTTGTCTATTTACACTATATGATATCTCCGCTAGGTAATGAGTAGGTGACTGTGCTCAATATGCTATGGAAGTTATCCTTGTCATCATCATCCGCCCAGTTTAGCTGAGTGTAGCACTTGATAAAGGCTGTGTTCCCGCGTTACCTGTAGGTGGCCGTAGTGGTAGTTTATTCGCTTCCAATGACTAAAAACATTCTTCTTAAAACAAATGTTTTTTTTTTGTTCGGTCGATAGTTATCATGGAACCATAAAGTGAGTAGCACATAATGTTGCCTCCAGCTTTAAGGATAAGTAAAAGCCCTATCTCAAACTAGTAAGTGTTGTTTATTAGTTAGGGTAGACCAGGATGATGTGCATATTTTGGAGGGTTGGCTACTATATTCCACCGTCTAAAATTCCTCCTCTAGATGCAGGAATTTTGGTGAACCCCTTTTCCATTTTCAATGATGATTATCCCGCTGCAGAATCTACACTTTGTCATAGGTCATGTTGCCGTTTCGGAAGAATGCAAGGTTTTAGAGTTTCAGCATTCAAATTTTATTCACGAAATGTTTAAATGAAGATAATAAAGACGGCTCATGGGTAAATAAGTAAAAAAACTATTCGTCGACATTGCAGTTGGAACATTTTTTTGCACATTTGTAGGCAAAAGTAGTATATGTACCACAATTTCCGTGGCTCCTGTGTCGAATACTTTAACTTTATTGGCATCGTACAAAATGTGAAACTGTTTAAGGGGCCACCTAAATTTATTTCATGCACTAAGCGCCGAGTTATGATAAAAAGCCAAAACTCAAGTCATTGGTACAATATTAAAATCCTAAGTCCGCGACTTCATGAGTCATATGAATTTCTTGCAAGTGCAAAATCTTTTTTGATAGATCATATATGTATGTACAGCCAAAAGTCCCTTTCCTGTGTCAATCTGGAACAAGTTTTGAATGAAAAAATAAGAACTAATGAAATAAATTACAAATAAAAGTATATTTCATGAACATTTTTTTTATCATGTATGGAAAATTACATCGGTTAAGTGGCCGCCATTAGAATGCAGGCACTCTGAGCCCTTTTGATAGCATCTTCCATGACTTTTTGAAGTTTTGCCGGAGTAATTTGCGCAATTTCTTCTCGAATGTTGAGTTTCAGCTCCTCTATAGTGTGTGGCTTGCTAATGTAAACCTTTTCCTTCAGCTAACCCCATAAAAAAAAGTCTAGAGACGACAGATCAGGCGATCGTGGTGGCCATTCAATATCACCTTTTTTGAGATAATGCGATTTGGAAATTTTTCGCGCAATAAGTTCATTGTCTCACGAGTGGTGTGAGCGGTGCTCCGTCTTGCTGAAATGACTACATTGTTGACTGCTTGCATGATTGGAAAAAAGAAGTCCTGAAGCATTGTTCTGTAGCGATGCCCATTAACTGTAACGCTTGCACCCACACCATTTTCAAAGAAATATGGCCTATAAATCTTACGCGAGGTTATTCCACACCAAACAGTAACATGAAGTGAGTGTAAGGGACGCTTATGTAGAATTTTTGGATTCTGTATAAATCTGAGATTTAGCTTGTTTACAAATTCACTCAGATGAAAATGTGCCTCGGCGCTCATCATAAAATTTCCTAAAAATTCTAGGTCATTTTCAGTGATGTTAAGGACAGTTCCGCAGTACTCCAAACATTTTTCTGGGTAATCCAGATTGAGTTGTCGGGCCAACTGGATTTTGTAAGCGTATAGGTGCAGATCTTTCCTCAAAATGCGACGAATCGTGCCACTCGATTTGCCTAACTGTGTTGAACGTCGTCGGGTCGATGTTTCAAGATCGGCTGCTACACTTTCACTAACGACCTGAATGTTTTCAGTCGATTGTCCATATCAAGGTCTACTGATACGCCTCATATCGCCAACGTTCCCATATTGTTCAAATTTGGCCATTATTGCACGAATAGTGGGAGCTGTTGTAGCATTTCGAACTCCATAACTGACTTCCAAAATACGATCGTGTAGTGCTCCATGTCAAATCTCCTACGTCTTATGTCTGCAACAAAACAGAAAATTACTCAAAAATATCTATAAATAAAGGAGTTATTATTTTTTTACATAAGAAAGAGACTTTTAGCCCACCCAGTATATAGAATTTGCAGGGGAAAATATTTAAGATTCCAGTCTGTAACGAGAGTAGATCCTAAATTTCGATTTAAACACAGATGGATCTATTATTTAATCTATGATCATATTTGTGTCACAAAATAAGCCTACATAGACACAAGTTAACAGGGCAGAAATATGTGTGGTGATGCTTACCTATGGTTGCACAACCTAAATGATTGTGAGGAAATATCAGAGCGGCAGGGCTCTACAAAATTGCTTGTTAAGGCTCTGCAGAAGAAATTATCCTAGGTATGATGTTAATTATTCATATTGAATATAAGGAAGAAATTATCCTAGTAAAAAGTAATTTCCTTTATTCAATAGAGGTTTTTCGCACAGCAGGGAGGCCAAAAAGATGTCGATATTTTTCAATTAGTTTTTTTTTTTTTTCAAGTTATATCAGATTTTACCAAAGTCTGAGACTGAGAGCACTCTGAAACAGTGCAGTTTACTCTCAGTTGCCTTCTTAAAAAAAAAAGCACCTACCCCATCCTATATCCTTATTAAAACGCAGGTAATGAGGAATCTAATTTCAGAAAGATCTAAATGTGAATCGGAATAAGTGCTGAAGCATTTTGTTAAGTCTTGTAATTTCCTGCTAAACCACCTTATTTTCACTTGTTCTGCGAATTGAAAATTATTATATTTTATTAAACACACAGCACAATACATACCTACTTAGTTCTTTAGATTGCGCTGAAGTCCGTGATGGACCAAGACCAGTTGCGCACACGAAGTGTGTTAGTGTTAAATTCCCTTCCATTTTTCAGCGTTATCTAAGATGAGGTCATCCTCTGCTACTTTACATTTCGCTGTAGAAATTTCCCCTCCATTCTCCATCGATACTTACTGGACCGCAAATTACCTGAATTACTCTTCCTTCGAAGCACCCAAGAGAATTTACATATATCCCTTTTCATCAATGTTAAAGCTTCTGCGTGGATCTTCTAAGCTCTAAGAACCATCGATTATTAAGCATGATTCATCACATGATTTCCGCCCTAATGTCATTATCGGTGGGGGAGTCGATTAAGTCCCGTACTAGCTCAAAGTTACAAGAGGTACCGGTACAAGAAAGAAAACAAAATTCTCTTTGCAGAGGTTGAGACTGTGTAAACCAAAAAGCTGATGTGTCTATTTTACAAAACCTTTCATACATAATTTATGCTGAAAGTTTATAAAAAACGTGTGAAAAGAAATGTAAGTTGATATTAGCATATCGTGGGATAATTCTAAATCAATACTCGTAAATGAAAAATGCAATATATACAATTTATGGAAATGTAAACAAGCAAAGTAGGGTTTGAGCGTTTCGTTGACATTTAGCTCCTAGTTGAGTGTAACATAATTCGCGTTCTTCTTTGTTGACAGGATATACATACATAAATACTTTGTTTATCCTTCATAGACCGCTAAATTTATAATTGTCGCTTCTGTTTCAATATTCGCAAACGCTCTTTTGACAGCTCCATGCGTTATTCCCATCTTTCCAGTGTCGCCTACATATGCGAGTGTCTGGTGTTGACTTGTAGGTTTAGCACAATTCTTTCGAGAACGATAATTAAAAAAATCATACTCGTCACTTGTTTGATCCGATCTGTGAGAGCTCGTATTGTCGTGGTAGAGAATGTTCCGTGCTAGGCGGTAACTTTTCCTCATTTCCCCAAAGACTTCTGGCATATATACGTCTTTTGAGGCACCGCGATTGGATGTTTTCAACATTACTTTAGACTAATCCACACGAGCCTTGTTTTGATCAATTGTCAAAATGTTCGGTATCCAACGCTAAAAAATATTTTTGGCTGCCAAATCTTCCCGCAATATTAAATGTATACGAATGGAACTAATGCCCAGCATGCTTCACTTTCACGATAAGTCGCAGATCGGATCGGATAAGTTCGGAAAATCAGCGAAACACGGTGGCCTAGGATGGTGTTTTATCACCAAAAGTCGAAACAAGTTGATCGGCACACTGCTGTTGAGTTAATCCATGTCGGAAAAAAAAAACATCGCACGAAAATGTTCATAATTTAGTTTCATTTCTTGGCTTGGCCAGTTCATAGGCTTTTTCATTTCCCTCAATTCCCTTGTACCGTTGTACCCACCAGAGCGTGACTTTTCTTCTTTTAGATAAGCTCTGCAGAGTGTTGCAGCTGTGTAGTATCGATCGGGAGTCAAACAAGCTTGACCTTAACGCTTTCAGTTCTTCTTAAGTGTACGTGACTATGTGGATGATGGCGCCATTCATTCCTGTACCAAGAGGCGATATCGACACATTCTTGGATGGGATGAAGCTTAGCTTGAAAGAGGCTTGATGTATTGTGCAGTCTGCACATATACATTTACCACACACATCATATCACATCGCATGTTAGGAATCTTTATGATGAAGCTTCTCCTGTTTGTAATAATCTGACTGCACTGCGTATTGCGACTTTTAACCATAGATGTGAGGTGGAGGAACGATAATGAAAGCTTCGATGGCATCTGTGGGACAGCTTCGTATAGCCCGGGGATATATTCATAAGCGTGCAAATCTTTTTGATATGATGGTTTTTCATTTCTACCATATTATTGACAAATAGACTATCATCGGTCTGACCATCATTGTGTAGATCCAATAGGTGATTTTTGAGAATATCCCCAAGTCTAACATGCGATTACCTCTCCAAACGCCTTTGGAAGTTTTGGTAATTTTGTTATTTATATGTGAGTTCCAGTTTATTTATTTTTATCTAGTCCTACTTCAGATATTTAACTTCATTGCAGAACTCTATGATCGTAAGGTTCAGAGAGATTTGGTCAAGACTTAAAATTCTTCTGTGACTGAACTGGATTCGTGCAGTCAGACACTACTTTTATGAGATTTTGTATTCTGTTGCAAGTTTCGTTGGGATATTTACCTTTCACTATGATGTCGAAATCATTGGCATAGTCAATCGCCTAAGTTGTCAATAACAAGTGGCCACATAAGCGCTGAAAGAACACCTCCTTGTGAACAGCCTTTGACTGCTGAAACAGTAATTGATGTCTCGCCGGAAATAGTGATATTCTACGTCTTTTCAGCATCTCTCTGACCAAACTGCAAGTAGGGTGATCAATAGCTTAGAGTTCCATGGCTCTTGAGATGGAATCGTATCCGGTATTGTCAAAAGCACCTTCTACACTCCTCGACAACTTGTTGAGACACCGCCCTGATTTCGGTGTTTGCCGTTAATTTTGTTCCATATGTGCTGCTAATATTACTGTTAAGTAATCATTACCCATTTCTAAGAAAATTCTAATCACCATAAATCCTTTGTTTCCCTTAATTTTCTTGGAATTTGAAGTTTGTCCCTAATTACCCGCTCCAAGTGGTTGAGACAAGATTTATTTATAGAAATAAAAACAAGCTTTACGCTTTAAGACAATGATTTTATTGTAATGAGTACTCCCTCCGTCATACTCACAACCCCTAAAATTCATGATAGAAGAGATTTAAACGGTTTTTTAATTAATTTTCGTGGGATTTTGTCCCATTCAGCTTCAATGGGGTCTTAAGGTCTGCTACGTTATTGATTTGTCGACCATTTTGGTAGACAGCTCTGAATAGATATCCTCATATATTCCCCGAGCTGTGTGGATTGCTGCATTATTTTATTGTAGGATATAATTTTCGGCGAACTTTTCTTGGTTATGATGCATGATTCGTCAAAGATCTTAAGGTAGTCATCACTTTTCATCCTTCCGTTTACGAAGCGGATATTGGTCTAATTTTGATATGATATTCCTGTCCAAATCATGACTCCACTTCCGCATTGTTGTCGTCGTCTTAAAAACAGCTCTTTGAAAATAATGACTAAAGCCGTCCGGTGCATCACGGCAAAACCGTTTCTCATCGGTGAAGTTCTCCAACGCTTCTTCAATCTTAAATGATTTTTGGCAAAGATCAAACGGGCGTTTCGATGACGTTGTAGTAAAGCGGGTCTTCTTTTCAAACACTTTCTTTGAAGATGTTCCGCTTCAGCTAACACATGCTGGCAAGTTCGTAGTTTTTTGTCCACATTCGAAATCCCTGCTAATACCGCGATTTCCCTTGTTGCTGTAGAATTTGACGCTTCCCTTAGTAGGGATCGTCGATCTGCTGGTGTCAAGCTATATTTTCCTCCATGGACGAATCTTTTCCCATAGGTTTAAATTTTTGAAACAACTTTTGGATCTCCGTTTGATTTAACATCTTTCCATATCCCATTTCACACTGCGAATGGAACCCGCAACTGAATTTCCTAAGTATTTAAACCCTCTCTCAACCACTTGTCGCGGGTAATTAGGGACGAATTGCAAATTCAAAGAAAATTAAACTGAAGTAGTCGTTCATTCCTGGAGGCTTACTGTTATCTGAGTATTCGCTGATATTACCATCTCTTACCCTTCATATCGTTTAAAAAAAACGATGTGAAGCTAATGGGATAGAATATACAATAGTAAGATTAACGTAGCTCACTGGATTTATTTCTTTATTATTATTGTATTGTTATACATATATTCACAAATGATTATTCTTAACAAAAAGCTAACAATGTCTTTTCTTTATTTGTTTTCAGGTAAAAACAACTATTTACAGCAGTTACACCCATCTGTTACAGTAACCATACTTTGTTAAAATTAAGACAAATTCGTAGAATGAACTATAAGTATATATTTTTGGAGGATACAAGAAATTCGTAACACCTTACTTTTTTTATTAAATAACTTATTGAGTAACTTGTAGGGAACTCTTTTTAAGACATTTTTTTTTCATCCATTACAAAAGATTCGGAAAAAACAACGCAGGTAGTTCAATGATGCACTTTCTTTTCAGTGCTTCGGGTATGGCTTCTTGAGAAAAATTTGCCTTTTTCACCGACAGCAGGACGAATTCCACTAAATGAAAATTTTCACTTAACTGAATTTCATTGCTTTAAGTAGGTTTCTGCTTATTATCCTTAATATAGAAGGTCATCCAACAAGAGGTTTCATTGTAGAACGCGCCATCATTATGATGACTTTGATAAATAAAAATTAAGAGGTTATTAAATATGTATCGACGCACACTCGTACAACCGGAATGGTGAAAATATCGCGGAAACGTTTCATAAAGCTCGCCTTCTCGCACATCTACAGTGAATTTAATCGATAAATTTGAACGTCTCGGACAGGTTAGCGATATGAAAACTCCAAATCGTGTTCGTACGGCAAGGCTAGCTGCAAATATTACCCGGAGGTGAGAGTGCGACTGAAAACCCAGGTGTATCCATTTCGAGACGATCGCAGGAATTGGGCATATCCGCAACCACTTTGCTTCAAATTTTGCATAAAGACCTTGAATTTGTGCTGATAAAGTTCAGTTGACATAAGAATTGATTGATTGGGTGCTGGAAATGAATGAATAGGATCATGATTTTTTACACAAAATAATTTTTACACAAATTATCATTTCTATTTGTCTGGGTACTTCAATAAACTAAACTGTTGCATTTGGGGCGCTCGCCACAGAGCTCGTGAAATCTAAACTTCAATTGGCCGTCGAGGTAGTGCGATGTTAAATTGACAGTTCAGTAAACTCAACATTTTTATCATGGTAAAGTACACGAACGATCAACGTCTGCAAATTATAAAAATTTTCTACCGAAATTCGGAGTCGGTAACTGCAACTTTAAGAGCGTGAACTCCAATTTTCGGTCGTAATTCTCGCCCTAGTAGACAGGCAATAACAAGTTTAGTGCAAACATTTGAGTCTACATATTCGTTGTGTGATGTTGCCGTGTCAGTGAGACAACGGATTGACCGAAGTGTCGAAAATATCGCTGCCGTTCAGGCGTCCGTAGCAAACGATCCAAATCAGTTAATTCCACGGCGTTCTCAAGAATTGGGCATCGCTCAGACCACATTATGGCGTATTTTCCGTAAGGATCTTGGTTTACGCTCAAAGAAGATCAAGCTTGAAGCTTAAGAATTGAAGCCGATGGACCATTTGAAGCGACGTACGTTCTCCGATTGGGTTCTGGAGAAGATGCGCCAAGATGATGAATTTCATCGCAAAATCATCTTCAGTGACGAAGCTCATTTTTGGCTCAATGGGTTCGTCAATAAGCAAAATATGCGTTATTGGTCGGGTGAAAATCCACATGTGCTTAATGCATCCCCACTTCATCCACAAAAAATAACTGTTTGGTGCGGTTTGCATGCCAGCGGCGTTATTTGGCCATATTTTTTTGTCGACGATAACGATCGCCACGTTACTGTGAATGGTCAGCGTTATCGCGCTATCACCGATTATTTTTGGGACGAATTGGAAGATATGGACTTGGACGACATGTGGTTTCAACAGGATGGTGCCACAAGCCACACAGCACACGCTACAATCGATTTTTTGAAGAGTAAGTATGGTGAGCGTGTTACCTCAAGACATGGGCCAGTCGATTGGCCGCCTCGTTCGTGCGATTTAATGCCGCTTGGCTATTTTCTGTGGGGCTACGTTAAGTCATTGGTTTATGCCAACACGCCGACGACGTTTGAAGAGCTCAGAGCCAACATTGAACTCGAAATAGCGGCCGTTTCGGCCGAAATGTTTGGCCGATTCGTTGAAAATTGGGTCCAACCAATCGACCGCTGCAAACGTGCCCGCGGTGGCCATATGAACGAAGTCGAGTTTCGTTCATAAATGTTTTGATTGTACTTCAAGCCGATAATAAAGTTTCTGAAATATCTCAAATGCTTTGCGTTTTATTTAAAAAAAAATTGTCAAGTCCTTATTGGAAAACCCTATACTATACTAAGGCTCTGTTCTTAACTTTCAAAACTTTGCTTAAACCTACCGATTCGATATGAGCGAAAGTCGTTCATCCTAAACTTTGACATACTTAATGTTCCACTAAGAAAGGATAAAATGACCGGGACGGAAATAAAAATATACCGAATGTCAGCGGGTGTAACAAAATGTGATTTTGTAAAAAGTATAGGCATTTGCGGAAGCTCCACATGTAGATACTGATAGTAAAAAAGGTTTTGTAATGTTTTCGGAAATCTAGGCCAAAAAGGAATAGGAGCACAAATCTAGCCGAGGTTTAAATAAGAGGCCGATAAAAAATAATTGGATTCTGCAAATGCGAAAAAATCAGAAAACCCTTGACCCAAGGTCCAAAAATGAAGCCAACCCCATAAGCGACGTAGTACAATAGTAATGCAGAACATTCAAGGGTGCCCCGTCAGCCATAAAAATGCAATTTAACATGTTTTCGTCTTGTTCAAACAATTGAAGAATTTTCTGGCGAAATTGTAAGGGAATGAGCATAACTTTTTATGGAAATAAGTTCAAACCTTTCTGCAGAATTGTTTGCTAATACCCTTTTGAGCAGGTAAGCTCCTTGTAGAAGCCGAAAGATTGACTTTTACGGTAACAATAATTTGCTGCATCGTAACTGTAATGATAAAGCCTTTTATTATTGTCCTGTGCCCACCAAAAGTCTTCTCATTATAGTCCACCTGCTCGAAGAAGTGCCGCTAAACACGTCCATAAGCTCTCTTTGGACTTAAATTACACATTTCAATGCACAATACAAATCCTGGTTTCATGATTACAATTGTTAATTTCCGTTAAAATTTATGATTAATCTGTAAAATTTAAATAAAAATGGAACTGGAATGGAATTATTATAGAAAAGGGTTATTATTCCTTTCTTTTGGCAGAACGTTACAGCAGCCACATGGTATTTAATTTCTTATAAATGTTCCTTTCCCTAAAATACGCATTCACTCACAACATTGCATGTTTCGGTTTGAAGTTTTAATTTTATGGCCATTGAATGATCTCTAAATTTAAAAATTTGTATGATATTCCCTATGAATATAGCGGCAGTAAAATGTTTAGGAATTGCATACAACCACCATTACGAGTTCCAGAATTCTGTTTGTGACAGATGAAAAGAAGTAATGATTTGGTCTAATGGATTAGTCGGTTTTAGTTTCATATGAACTTTCGAAAACAAATCAACAGAGCTTGCTTCTTTCAGAGCTCATTCGACGCTTTCCGGTTTTCTTCAGCAAAAGATGGAATTTTCAGTAACTTCAACTAAAAGCCAGCCAACAAGTATATTACCCCTCCAGAATTAATATCAAATATCATTTCACTTAAGAGTTTCTATTAAGTTACATTTAATTAAGAGTATTGCCTAAAAGCAAATCCGATAAAGGCCAACCTATAATATCCACATGCTAAGTTAAAATTTGCAGTAAATATTTAATTAACAGCATAGCTGTTGACATGCTGTGTGTACGAGTATAAAACATAAATAAAATTAAGCCTAATATCGAGCTTAATGTTGTAATAAATTTACACACATTTAAAGTGAAAACAAATTGTTCAACCTCCCAAAGGCAACATTTATGGTTTGATAAAATTTGAGGAAAACACTTATGGACCGAAGTTAAGCAACCACATATGTGTGACATGTGAGTAAATTAAATAATTCGTTTTATTATTGAATAAAATTGACAGGTGGGCAAAGGCTACTTTTTCCTGATCTCACTAATTCATACATACCATACAAATATTTGTTAATTCGTGCTTGAATTTTTAAAATTAATTGGATACCATAATGTTGCAAATATAATATTAAAAAAAATCAATTGCTAGTGGATTAAATATAATAAATTATTTTCAGATTTTTGATAACCTATTATAGATTAATTTGAAACGAAAAAATCAACAGTTTTTATGCTTGCCAAACATTCATATCACTTTTCCAATTAAAAACGTTGAATGGCGATTGGAATATTAAATCTCTCCTCCTTTTCAGAAACGTGGAGCTTATTAGGGTTAGGACTAACTACAGGCTGTTAGTTTCATTATTTGTGGGTGACTTAAGAAACATTTCGGTTGTTCTTTTTTGCTTTAAAAGTAGCCCAAATTGTCAGGACGCGAGTGTACTTATCACCTGAAATAAAAATTATATAAATTATTTATGGAGAAAAACAAGCATTTGAATAACAAAAAATGAAAATAACAATTTCTCTTTACAAAATTGAAGCAAGTAAGTTTTGTAATTGCAGGTACATAGTTAACTCATTAGTTCATAAAGTTAACAAAACAATTCTGTGTATTGTTTATTTAAAGTAAAATACTCCTGGTTTAAAAGAAAAAAACGTGATTTTAAAATATTGTTTTTTATGGTAAAGATATAGGATGTCTTTTTAAACGGACTCTATGCAGAGAAGTGATTGTTTTGTAAGGAAATTAAAACAAACAATCGTGTGGAGACATTTTTCGTTCTTTTTACAAATAAATTAGCTTTTGTTGCCGCACTTACCGCATCGTCCATCTGTTGGACAATAAAATAACTTCGTGTATTGTGGAATACCCATTTTATTTTTACATGCTACAACCAGAGACCATAAATAGACGGCACAAACTTCAAAGGCCTTCTTGGCTTTTGCAAAGAAATTGGGTGTTACACCAGGGCGATTGTTTAGATTTTTGCCATTTGAAGACAAATTCAATTGATTACATAGGGACCGCGATGGGCCCGTTTTAGTGAATAGTGTCTGTGTGATGGCATATCCATCACACCCCTGTTTAACCTAACCTAACCTAACCTAAGCGAAAATCGTTGTTGGTTTTTCGTTGACTGCAAAGTATACGAGCTTTTCTGACAAGGTAGGCATCGCTGTACAGCCCGTACAGTTTGCTGCGCCATCCTCCATTGATGCAAACGGGACCGAAAATTAACCGAAGAACTTTTCTTTCGAAACGCCTAAGAGCATTTTCAGCCGCTTTTATTAGTGTCAACGCTTCTGCACCTTAAAGCAAGAGCGGGATAATCAGTGTCTTGTATAATGTATTCTGCGGCCAAAGCTGCAGTGATCAGCAAGAGTGATTCTTCGTATGAATTCCGCACTGATGTCTTTGTAGATAAGTCCCCTAGTACCTCAAAATTGGAGCTGCCTATCGTGACGTGTTGCCTTAGGCTTCGATGTTGTGTGTCCTTCTATGTGGACAGAATACACTTTGTTTTCCTTCCTTGACCGCTAAACCCATCTTAGCAGCTTCTGCTTCAATAGTCGCAAATGCTCCATTGACAGCTCGGTGTGTTCTTCTGGTTATGTCAATGTCTTCTGTACGAGTATACTCACAAATACTCGGTTTGAATTTTAAAAGATGGTGCCTCTTGACTTGACTTGTTAGCTTCGCATTATTATCCCAAGAACGATGTTGAAAAAATCACATGACAACGCATCGCATTGTTTAAGTATTTTCCGAGATCGAAGCTCTCGGTTTTGGCGTTACCTTCATCAACCGTAAGTAAGTATCGGTCTTATGGACGAGATTTATAGCCAGTGGGTTATGCGAGGTTGAAGGCCTTTTTGCAAGAGAATAAAGCTATTGTAGCTTTATTGACTCTTTCTTGAATGTTAGGTTTCCAGTTTCCTGTCAAAAATGAGACCCAGATATTTTGCTGTATCGGAGAAAACTAAACTGGTACCATTTATTGAAGGAGGCTCAATGATTAGAATAATATATTTCCTGGAAAAGAGGACAAAATCAGTTTTATGGGGATTTATTCCCAATCCACAGCAATCTGCCCAGCGGGTTAATCTATTGATATTTACTTGATGGAGTTCTTTAATGGTATTGAGATGCTTTCCTGAGATGGCTACGGTAACGTCATCTGCATAGGCAATCACTCTGCTACCACCCGCTTCCAGGTATATCAGTAGTTCATTAACTACTAAGTTCCAGAGAAGAGGAGAGAGGACACCTCCTTGCGGCGTATCTCTGCTGACACATCTTTTAACAGAAGTCTGACCCAGTTTGGAGTTGATTATCCTGCTTTTTAGCACTAGACCGATCAACTCCCAAAGTGAGTTGTCTACCTGCAGAGTTGACAGCGCAGTCGTGATTGGGGATGTTATAGGTGCCCTCTATGTCTAGAAAAGCAACCATTGTGTACTCTTTATATTGTAGAGATCGTTCGATGTGGCTAGTCAGAGAGGGCAAAGCCGTGTCCACCGACTTTCCTTTACATTAGGCATGTTGAGCCGTTAACAGAAGTCTTGGATCAACTTAACTCGAATATGGATATCAATCAGTCGTCCTAGAGTTTTCAGTAGGGAAGATGATAGACTTATAGGTCTGAGGACCTTTGGGACCTCAACAGAGAACATTTTCCGTCTTTGGGAATGAAAACTACATTGACTTCTCTCTATGACAGTGGAATGTGGATAAGTTCTACACAGCTCCTCATAATATTTTCTAGCACAGGCAGAATAATATCTGAGGGCCTCTGTAGCTTGGCAAGGATTATACCGTCTGGACCAGCAGACTTATATGGTTTGAACCTATGCAGCGCCCAGAGCAGTTTGTCTCTTGTGATCAGACCATGAATTTTGGTCCAGGTTGCAGTAGGCCTGTTTGGGCTGCTATTGGCTGCGAGTTGGGAGCTACCTGGAAAGTGGGTGTCCAGAAGCAGGTTGAGTGATTCATCGCTTGAGGTTGTCCAAGAGCCATCGGTTTTTTTCAAACAGTTAGGTATCACAGGATTTATAGAGGGGATTTTTCTTAGCCGCGATGCCTCAGAGGTTTCCGTGATTTTGTCACAGAATGAGCTCCAGGATTGTCGCTTTACCTTCTTCAGTTCCTTTTTGTATAATTTGAGGGATTCTTTGTATGAGTCCCAGTCAGTCACTTTTCTTGTGCTTTTTGCTAGGTTGAAAAAGTTTTCTGCAAGTGTTTCTAAGCTGTCCCAGTGCTGATGTCCACCAATGCGGCTTTTTCTTGCCTCTGGGTTGAATAACAGGGCAGGAAGCGGCCATAGCCTGATTAAGAGCCAGGGTGAATTCCTTGACCTGATAGTTCAAAGGATAGTGTTTCTGACAGTATTCCTCTGTATTTTGGGTAAACAGTCTACCTATAATTCGAGAATGCTGGTTGGCTGGGAGGAGAATCACTCAGGCTGAATTGGATGTACATATGTAGCTGTGGTCTGAAAAAGATGATGGATGATGGATGATATCATCCAGTTCGTTAGCATTTGAGTGAGGCTGTCAGAGTTAAGAGTGATATCTAGCACTTGCGGTTGCTTTCTAGATATAGAAGTGTGCTCATTGCCAATGTTGCAAACAATGAGGTTAGTATTGTACTTATAATATAGTCAAAAGTGACCCACCTCTATCGTTGATATCGGTACTGCCTCATACCGTGTGATGTGCGTTTGTGAATTGGCGATTTTAATACATTTTGCATGTTGATCTATCAGCTGACGTTAGCAATAATCTCAGACAGCTAGGGTTATTTTTAAGATTTTTTTTTACTGATACCACCTCGAAAATCAAGATTTTAAGAATTGGAGGGTAATTTGGAATAGTATTTCACATTACACGAATCATAGTATTCCTCTCTTCACGAATCAAATTTATAGACTCAATTAAAAACAATATATAATTATAAAAAAACATGAGATGCATATTGCACCGCATTGCCTTTTTATCATGCACCCAAATCATTTCGCACTGCCAAGCACTGACTCCATTGTGTCCTTGTTGTACGCGACATCTGAGAATATTTCTTCGTCGTCCGAATCTTTCAAAACCAGACTGGTATTGGAATCGCTGAAATAAGAGTTTAGAATGGCACGTTTATGCGTTTTGTCTATGCCTTATCGACCCTTGCCAATTTTTTTCTTTACGCTCTTTAATTTTTTGCAGGCTTTGATTCAGCAATGTTATATGGCGACTTTGTTAGCACAGTAGGCTTTGACGTTTGTCCTCTGCGATTGGTTGTCGGGACTACCGAAGGAGAATGTGCAAAAGCTGCACATGAGGGGATGACGTTGTGTTCCATTCCAATGCCACTAAAGGTTTCTTCTCCGACGACAATGTTTCCATCAACGGATTTTTCATTTTCGTCAGTTTCTCCAGCTATAAACTCATCATCACAGAATATATTTTTATTGATTTTATTTTGTATTTATAGCGATTTCTACATTTTTTGGTTAAGCAGTTGCGAATAGTTCAGTAACGTCGAATTGGGTTACTTTCCTACGGTGTTCGAGTGTGCATTTCCTTATTTCTTCACTGTAATACATTTTCATAGGCCCCATAAATGTCCTATCTAATGGCTGCAACTTGTGGGTTGGTGCGGTGGAAGTGAAATAATTACGACGCCGTTATCATGGGCTAGTTACAATAGCTCTATGTTCCTTGTATGGCTGTACTGACCATCCAAAACTAATAAAATGGGCTTATCTACGGTTGACTTTGTGTATTTTAAAAAATGTGGGAACCAGTTTGTAAATATGTATATCCATCCATCTGTACCCAACCAGAAATGTGATCCAGGAGTGAGAGTGTTTCATCATCATTCATCAAATAAAAAAAAATACAACAAAATATCCGACTGCGCTCATCCAAGTGATGACGAATATCAATTCCAACTAAACAATCTTTGGTCGATGAATTATTGTCTTTGCCTTTCCTCGTACATATCAATCGCGTACAATGTCCGATTCCAACCCCGTCAAAATTATTGTAGTTTCTATTTTGACAACGTTGTTGTGTTTCCATCGCACCAATCTTATTTGACCATTGTTGGTAAAACGAAAATCGTAAGATGCTCTGTCCTTCTTTCCCATCTGCTCTTTCGGTAACAGTGTGCATTTATCATTCCTTCCAAATTCCAATACTGGAAAAATGCCTCAAGAATTTTATTGAGGTAAGGTAATTGCCAAAAAACACCTCTTCTGTATAGATACCAATTTTCCAAACGCTTATCTTAAAAAAATGAGAACTTACCTTTAATACTTTGTTTAGAGGTAAATCTGCTGAGTGCAAAAGACCAGTTCACCATCCACAGTCTTGCATAATACACATCGCATATATATGTAGATACCTAGTCCTGCCATAAGTTCTGTCACACAATTTCCAGCGCTTATCGTTCAAAACTCCTTGCGGGAATAGAACCGTTAACTTTTTGTCAGAACACATTCACTGATCAGTGAAGAATACTAGTCAGTTAGGTTTCAGTCATATATAAACTAACCTAGATGTCAAAATCTACTAATACTTGTGCAAACCCTTAACTTTCGCACAGACATTTTGTAAGTGAATTCCAAGCCTTTTACATCTCTATAACTTTGTCAAAATTGAAAATAGAATGAGAGCGATTTACACGAGTGTGTGTAATGTGGATGACTTTTTTTTTGCGTAAAATGGGCAGGTTTTGTGTAAAATAGGAGGGAAATTGCCATTGATGACAATTACAGGTATTCACAGTAGAAAACCGGTTTTGATTTTCTAATATCTGGAAAGTTTGACATCTAGACTAAGCGGCATATACTCTTGTCAAAAACTCATTAAGCATGTGAGAGTGGATTAGTGAAAATGAGACACGTATATGCTGTGTGTCTGCTTGAAGCGAAATCATAATGTTTGGATTTATGCTGAAACAGGTAGACAGGCTTGATGTAGAGTAAGTTAACGCGGCACACGCCGAATCAGATGATCATGCAAAAACCCCATGATAATGTTCCCACGGGAAACTACAAACATAATAACATAACACCTTGCACATGCAGCCACATGCCGGAGATGACACCTGAGTGAACAAACACCATTTTGCTGATTTAGCGTCTGGATACAGAAACGCGAAGTTACCTTTAAGATTATAGAAATTGTTACTTTAGTTCTTAAGTGACCGTGAAGCGGTGAAGTAAAAATTAATAAAGTTTTTTTTTTATTAATAAAGAACTCAAAATAGTTTAACTGGCTCCCAACGCGGTTGGCCCAATGCAGTAAACGCATAATAAATACGCGACTTAGTGACCTTAAGTAGTTCAAAAAAAGTTCGTGTACGTGCGAAGGCAAAAGACATCAAGTAGCTCGCGATCCACCGAAAATTTAAAAAAAAGTGTATTTGGGCCACCACCCACAAATAAGCACCGACATCATTTGCACATCGTTGGATTCCAAGAATGCGAGGGAGTGTGGACAAGGTGCCCAAGTAAAAAGCGAAAAGGACGAATACCGACTCCACCAGCGTGGGATGTTCGCTGTGCTGAACCTAGCGTAAGCATAGTTTTAAGATTCAAATTTTAAAGAAAAATTGCGTGAATATATGAATATTTTAACTAAGAATACAAATTTCAAAAAAACATATACATAGATATATAATAAAGTGGCCTAGTTTTTAAGAAATTAAGGGAAAAACCCATATTCAAAAAATTTATTAAATTTTAAAATAGATACTAAGAGAAAGTAACCATAATAATTAAATTTGAAAATATTTTTATGTTTTATTAATATGAAAGTGACCTGTCTATTTGATTAAGTTTAATTTGAATATAGGTTAAGGAAATTTCAATATTTCCTCATATATATAAACTCTAAGCCTGCTTAGAAATTAATTCAGAACTCGTTACCCCATTTAATAAATTAGGAATACAACTTCCTAAGCTTTTGCTTGACAAATCTAAAATTTGTTTTCAATTTTCAAATTCGTGTATATTTTATACTTCTTTTCAAAATTCCGAAAGAAAAAAAACCCCGCTTCAAAACGAATACTCCAATTTTAAATCCCCATAACTTTCCATCTACTTCGGATCGTCCTAATCCAAATCCTAGTCAACTCCTAACCAACTCAATATGTCTCAGCCACCACCTTCGGTAAATGCTACACCTGAACTCGAAATGCTTATAAAAAATAGCGTAACTAAGCGAGTTTAGAAGTATTGTTCAGTCGATAATTAACCCTGATGCTAACTTTTACAAAGGGGCAGAACCGGGAATTGACCCACAATATTTAGTGAATTTAGGAGAGTTAGACAAAATACCCGACGTGGTAAGAGGTCTGCGTGAGTTCTCAGGAATCCCTGGTGAATTCAGCTCATGAAGGAAAAGTGTCGAGAGAATTCTCAACATTTACCAACCTCTCACAGGAACTCCTAAATATTTCGGAATCATTAATATCATCCGAAATAAAATCGTTGGTTCTGCAGATGCAGTGTTGGCAATGCATATCGAAGTGCCTAACCGTACACTACGCGGGCAAACGTGACTTGGGAACCTTAGAGTACCAGTTGACAACGTTAGTCCAAGGTAATAACACTCTAGAACAATATTACCAAGCCGTGTACTCTCACCTCACCCTCATACTAAATAAGATCTCTAGTATGGACGTATCATCGGATGCAATGCTTCTATTGACCGAAACATATAGAGGGAAGGCTTTAGACACCTTCACAAGAGGCCTAAGAGGAGACCTACCACATTTGTTAGGTATAAGAGAACCTGCAGATTTACCACAGGCCCTTCATTTATGCCAAAAACTCGAGAACCAATAATATAGGGTACAACACGCAACTCATAATAGTACTACAACTGGAAGACCAAACCTGCACCTCCATTACCTCCTCGTAAACAACACCCGCAACAACAGTTCTATCCTCATTTAGTATATTTGCCACAAGTACAAAGAACGCAACCTCTGAACCACCAACAATTCTCAACCCAGCCTAATTACCAACCCAATCACCAACAAAATCACCAATTGCATCCTCGTCAAAATATCCCAACCAATTCTCAGTTTCCTAATATGCAACATAGAACTCAACTTAATTCTGTCCCAAATCCACTACCGAGAGGAGAACCCATGGACACCACTACAATAAGGACAAACAACATCAACTACGGCAATAGACCTCAAAGAAAAAACTGGCCACCGGCTCCTAAACGACAAACGGACCATCCACAGCAAAACGTTCCAAACAAAATGCAGAGAAATTATCACGTAGATACTTCCGCACCTGATCCGACAAATAACACTGTGACTTTGGAGGAGTATAACGCTATGATCGAACAAATATTGAACCAGACATTAAACATTCAACTTCCTATCGAGAACGAAAACACAGAGCCCCAACGGGGGTGGCCGTGGTGTAGTGGTAGTAGCAAACGCTTCAGTCGTTCATAGACCTCGATCGGGGACAGACGTGTTTTCGACTTTTTCTCCAGTGAAATAGTGCAAAAGTGACAAAAGAACAATTAAGAACATTTTGCCCAAGTGATTCGGTGGCGCAGCGGTAGTGGTGTCGGCCGAGAAACCAAGGGGCGTAGGTTCGATCCCCGGTATAGGACAGACTTTTTATTTTTAAAAAAAAAAAGCTAATAAAGTAAAACAAACAATAATATTGTGAAATCGAACGATGAGTGGAAGGGAGCGGTCCGCTATTCCAATAGCGGAACCAGCAGCAGAGTTAACCATGTCATCGGATGATCAAGCGGCTATATCATCAGGCCATAATGCATCTGGGAATCGAGACAAAACAAAAAAGAGGAGGAAGCTGCGGCCTACTCCAAACCTCGTCAAGCGCCCTTCCGTCACAGTTTCCACCGAAAAGCTGCCCGGCGGAACGAGGGAAGCGGCGACAAGAAGAACAACAAGAGCAGCAATAAACCCAGCAAACGACGAATTCCCATACGTGTCTGACGGTGGGGAAGGTCACTATATGGGCGGCAATAACTTCGCAGCGCTGGCGGCTTCTGAGTCCGAGGACGAAGAAGAGGAAGTGAAAGCTCTAAGCAGCCATATCAATGAACTGCAACTACAGATACTGGCTATTAAAGCAAAACAAGTTGCGTGAAGAGAGAAGGAGCAGCAGCAAGAACTCCAGATCTCTCAGCAACAACAAAAAGTATGCGTGGAGCAACAACAGCCGTCAAAACAACAAAAACTACAGACACCGACACAAGAACAAACAACAAAATATGCACAACCACTACGAAAGCATAAACAGCAAAAACAACAACAGCAACAAAAAACGCAGCAGCAGCAACAACAACAACAACAGCAGAAGCAACAACAACAAAAATCAACTAAGCAGCGGGTACCTCCAATCAACACCTTTAAGATGGAGTTAAAAGAAACAATTGAACTATGTAAGTCGGCCATAGGTAATAATTTTTACATTAAAAGACTTAGTTTAGATAGGCATGCGATCCACTGTAACACAGTGGAGCGCTATACTAAAATAAAAAACTTACTGAAGGAATCGACGACAGAGTTCTTCTCCTACACCCCGAAGGGGGACAAGCTGCAAACAATGCTGCTGAGGGGGATTGAACCGTCGACTGATCCGGAGGAGCTCCTTGCACTGCTGAAAGAGAAAGAGTGCGAAGAGCTCACATTCGTAGGGGTTAAGCCATTCGTCACGGCTAGAGCCAAAAGGGAGAAGCGGCAACTGCCGATTTTCCTGGTTCAGCTAAGTCCCAACAGCAAACTGGATGGTCTAAGGAGCATCAAAGTCCTAGACTACCAGGTTGTACACTGGGAAAAATTAAAGAGGAGCGAAAACATTTTACAATGTGTTCGCTGCCAAAGGTTCGGGCACGCCGCGTCGAACTGCGAAATGCAGCCTCGATGCGTGAAGTGCGGAAAGAACCACAAGTCCGAGGAATGCGCTCTAGGCAAGGACGGAGCGTCAGAAAAAAGCCAACTCTCTTGCGCGTTATGTAGGAACACGGGACACACCGCAAATTATCGGGGTTGTCCCAAATTCCAATACATCAAAAGAGTAAATCTGGCTCGGCAGCAGAAAGTGGAAATTAAACGTCCACTCGTGCAGACACAAACACCAGCCGTTACTCCCCACGTTACCTACGCCCAAATGGCGGCAGGTAGGGGAAATACGGTACAGCAACCAAAGGTAGCTTCTCAGGCCCCAGCGCCTAGAGCACCGGAACCTGTACCTGACATGCTGGCTATCTTGCTCTCTATTCAGGGGCAGATGGCTCAGCTTCAGCGTCAAATACAGGAACAGGCTAAGCGGGTAGATCAAATATACGCGCTGCTGCCGGGCCTAACGCACCTCCAGTCGTAATGGGTACGTACATGGCGGAGCAAACCCTGAAGGTCCTTGCTGTGAATGTTAATTCACTGATAAGGCTCGAACGACGAGACGCACTATTTAAGTTGCTTAACGACCAATCCCCTGATGTGCTTTTGGTTAGCGAAACTAAGCTTACCAAAAGACACAAAATGAGGCACAGAAGATACAAAATAGTACGGAGAAACCGACCCAACTCCATTCAGGGAGGTGGCGTTGCGATTTTCGTACGAAAAGGTATACGTTTTAAAAGAGTATACAGTCATGTAGTACGTAGGTTCCAGGTGCTGGAAGCATGCATCGTGTATATCCCTCTCCGTAGTGGAAAGCGGTTGTACATGGTGTCTGTCTATGCACCTAAGGCTACTCAATCCACCTTATTTATATCAGAGCTCGAGACACTTTTTCGATTTCTGAGGCTGGAATTGGAAGACAACTATTTTATTATCGGCGGAGATTTCAACGCCAAACATAGTGATTGGGGAAATAATACACCAAATACTAGAGGGAACCTACTATTCAATTGGTGGGGTCAAAACAGTGTTATGTATCGACTCGGCCTTAAGGCGACGGATAGTCCGTCGTTTCCTAGACACGGGTCCTATTTGGATCTCCTGCTGTTCGACACACGAATACACCTGACATGCACAAACCAACAAACCATAAACTGTCTACGCACTTTTGTGTATGACAGTGACCATTGCGGACTTAGTACCGAAATAACCGTTCCGAATGAAGCTGCGGAATTGGACGAGTTTGTTCAAAGGCATGCCTACAACTATAGTAGGGTGCGTTGGACACACTTCTCCAGAACACTGACCAGAGCACTCTCCTCGAATTCGCTCTACCCACCGTCCAATAGAAATCTGTCAAACGAGGAGATTGACAGGTATCTAAAACTAATGGACGAGACAATTAAACGAACAATGGACAAAACGATACCTCGGTATCAATACACTGACAACGAAGACTTATTCCGCAACGCAACCATTGACGCACTGCACCGACATAAAAGTAGACTGCTGTCAAGGCTAAAAACCTTGTACAGACAGTTTACTGACAGACGTAACCCGGAGATTATGACGCTAAAGTCGTCGATCAAAAATCTCCAAGTACTAATAAAAGAAAATTACAGAGCATCTGTAAGTTTGTATTGGAACAACAAAATTCGGGCTGTAAACACCAGCAACCCGAATATGTTTCCGCAAATAAATAAAATATTTAGGAGGAAAGATCACAACGACCTTTCGTGTCTTAAAATCGCCCGAACGACTGACAACGAGAACATACTTATAACAGCAGGCATCGATCCAAATGAGGCTGTTGATGATGACAACTTCTTTGTGATCGAGGATCCGCAGGAGAAGGTAGAGGCTATAGGAGCGACTTTCCAGGAAGTATATAAGGCGAATGACATCATTGGCCCGAACCACGACCTGGAAAATCGAGTCCTTGTGCACAATTTCTACCTTCGAAATGAAATAATGAATTGGCGATTCGAGAGCTTGGGTTTCACCCAGTTCAGTGACGAGAATATGGCAAATAATGTCATCACCAACGATAGGGTGCTACCCCCGTTCATTTCGAAGGACGAGCTCCAAACGATCTTCGAATCACTTAGAAGTAAGAAATCAGTGGGAACCGATGAAATACCGAACATTGTGCTTCGACATCTCCCTCTAGAAGCGGTGAACATTTATACCACCCTGTTTAATAATGCAATGAATAATGCGCATTGGAAAACTGCGGTAGTACATCCCATCCCCAAAAGGGATAAAGACACTTCCAATCCGGCGAATCTCCGCTCGATCAGTCTTCTTCCAAACATCAGTAAGGTTTTCGAGAAGGTGATCAATAGAGTCCTGACTAAGTGGGTTGAGGACAAACATATAGTTCCGGATAATCAATTCGGTTTCAAGGCGGGGCATGATGTTATTCATGCTGCGTCTAAACTGGTTTCTGATATCCAATGGAACAAAGGCAAGAATCAGTGCACTGGTGCCTGCCTGATTGACTTGGAAAAAGCCTTCGATACCGTATGGTTAGAGGGACTCTTTTTCAAGCTGGACAGGTTGGGCATTAGTAAACCATTGCTGTATATTCTTTTTGATATGCTTTCCAGTAGACAGTTCATCGTGAAAAATGGCGATGTGACTTCTGCTGGAACATTTAACATTAAAAACGGTCTGCAACAAGGTGCGGTAAATTCGCCGATCCTATTCAACATTTACACGAGTGATCTGATAGGTTCACTTCACCATGCCATAGCGTACGCAGACGACTTAATCGCGTACAGATCAGGTCCAAAGATTGAGGTTATTAATATACTCTTGCAACGTGATTTCGATAAAATTAAACGATATTGCGATGACTGGAAGTTGAAAATCAATTTTCAGAAGTCGGAAACCATTTTGTTTAGGACGCCTTTGTCTGGGGCCTCTAGGGATACCAGAAAGAATTGGCGAAAGTTCTCGATCGTGGGGCAGCACGGGCAGCCACTTGCTTGTCGAAATGTAGTCAGATACCTTGGGATCTGGCTAGATCAATATCTGTATTTTAACAAACATATAGATGTTGCTCTGGCCAGAGCCAAAGGTTCTTTTGCCCTTACAAAGAAACTGTTTTATAACAGCCAACTCGATGCGAGGGTAAAGGTTATCTGCTACATGGCCCTTATCAGGCCTATGCTTGTGTTTGGTTGCCCCGTGTGGTTCAACATAAGAGCAAGTTTATTGGAAAAGATTCGGGTGTTTGAGAGGGCTTGTCTTAGGACTTGTCTTCGCTTATACAGAACACCAGAGTCTGAGTACATAAAATTCTATCCTAATGAGGTCTTATACAATAGGGCGAACCTAATAAGAGTGGATAATTTCGTCATTAAATTGACTCGAAGACACATTGCAAGAGCAATGACCTCATCGAACAACCTGATCTCCGGGGCTTACTACCCCAACTATATGTATCATGAGAGAGTTCGCTTTGACGGCTTTGTTCCTCCAGAAGCGTTCCTCTACCTAGATATGAAAGGTCTGATCCAGGACAGATTGGCGGTGCCGCTAATCTTCCACGTTGCTCGAACAGCTGCGGACAGGCGACTCAACTACGACAGAGACGTCGCACGTGGCAGTGCGGAGCGTCTCCGGTTCAGTAGGTCGGTAGGGAGTCGCGATATATGGGATGTTGCTCGGCAGCACCAACAATTCTGGTGGCTAGATGAAGGAGGAGAAGTCTCGTCGTCGAATTCCTCCAGTCCTACGTAGCTCCATAGGGAGCAAAGTCGGTCTTCTACATATTTTTTTTTAGCCGTGGCCGGCTTACATAGTTTTAGGTAGAATTAGGGTAGTTTTAAGAAAAAATAAAAAATAAAAAAAAAAATAATAAAAAAAAAATCACAAAAAAAATAAAAAAAAAACAAAAAGAAAAAAAAAATTTTAGAACAGAGGTGGGTAACACGCTCTAAAATATGGTATAGGATTAGATAGTTTAAGTAGGATTAAGTAGTTAAGATTTAGTTTTAGGTAGTTTATAGTTTAGTTTTAAGTTTTATAGTAAAAAAGTCCATATACTAAGTTTTTCCACTTAAATTTTATTTTCTTAGTTTTAGTTTTCATAAATGTAAAACAAAAATAAAAATAGTCTGTAAGAAACGTCGAAAGACATAGATTAAGTATTATGTTTAACTTAGAGTGCCCGCATGGGGCCAGTAAGATAGAATAAGATTATTTGTAAGTTATTTAAGCTAATTTTTAAGCATTTTTTTGTCTAGCTTGTAAGTGTAAATGAAGTATGAAAATAAAAATGCATATTAAATGAAATGAAATGTAGCAAACGCTTCTCACTCGGAGGGTCCAGGTTCGAATCCTGCCCATGGCAAAATCATTTTTTCATTGTATAATTGGAACTCAGACAAAAAAATTCTGCGTGTGAAGGCATAACACTGACACGTAGATTTGGCTGTTATAAGAGTTTCAAGCAATGAAAAAAATACTGGGAATTATATCTCGAATCATTCTGAGTGAAGAAAAACTCTCCGTCCTATTCGGACTCCCACCCCTGGAGAGCAAACATTGAAACCAAACACACCTGAGTTTCAAACCACTACAAAAACAATTTTCCTTTCTCCTCCTTCTATGTTTCCGCCCGCGCCCTGGCAACAGTAAAAGGCTATCAACCCCTTAGGCGCGCGTAAATTATAAAAAAAAAAAAAGAAGGCGCTCCAATTGATTCTGCCGACGTCCATTTTTTAGGTTGACCAGCTCGTCCTTGCCCTACTTCGAGTGCAAGACGAAAGACAACGGAATCCTCAAATTTTTGGTAGATACAGGCTCAAACAAAAATTATTTGCAGACAAGTCTTGTAAAAAAAACCCTATTCCTAATAATCAAAACGTTTTTGCAAACTCAATAGCCGGTAATATAGAAATTAAATATCACACTCTACTTAATCTTTTCGGACTAGAACTTAACATTAAATTTTTCCTCATGCCAAATTTAAAATCATTTCATGGCATCTTAGGCAATGACAGCCTAAAGGATCTATCCGATGTAATTTTTACTAATGAAAATTACATGCTTTTAAAGAATGGCCTAAAGATTCGCTTAAAGCAAATGACATCCGAGGCAGTTAACCTCGTTGGTATAAGAACAGAACACATGTCCCAAGACCAGAAAACAAATCTTAAATCATTGACAGACTCATACTCTAACTTGTTCGCTGAACCCAACGAAAAACTCACGTTTACAACTATTGTTGAAGGCAGAATTCGTACAACAACGGAAGACCCAATTCATTCTAAGTATTACCCATATCCGATGTAAC
This sequence comes from Volucella bombylans, assembly GCA_949129095.1. Classification (NCBI taxonomy): domain Eukaryota; kingdom Metazoa; phylum Arthropoda; class Insecta; order Diptera; family Syrphidae; genus Volucella; species Volucella bombylans. Next base: position 81,736,345 of record OX422144.1, read on the forward strand.
GCAAAACTGAAATAGATAAGCAAATTAGTCAGTTGCTAAACGATGGCATAATCAGACCTTCACGGTCCCCGTACAATGCACCCGTTTGGATTGTACCGAAAAAGGCTGACTCTTCAGGTGAGAAAAAGTATCGAATGGTAATAGATTACAGGAATCTCAATCCCGTAACTATTCCTGACCGTTACCCTATCCCCGAGATAAATGAAGTTTTATCCCAACTTGGGAAAAATAAGTGGTTTTCTGTATTGGATCTTAAAAGTGGATTCCACTAAATCCCTCTTCACGAGGCTGACGTTGAAAAAACAGCTTTTTCCGTCAACAACGGGAAATATGAATTCGTACGACTCCCATTCGGACTTAAAAATGCTCCAGATATTTTTCAAAGAGCGTTGAATGACATTTTGCGTGAGCATATTGGAAAAATATGCTACGTATACATAGACGGCATTGTTGTCTTTAGCGAAGACATTGAATCTCACTTCCGAAACCTGGCAACAATTTTTGATACTTTACAAAGAGCAAACCTCAAAGTACAATTAGACAAATGTGATTTTTTAAAATGAGAAGTAGAATTCCTCGGTTTTATAATATCTGCCAATGGGATTAAAACAAACCCCAACAAAGTTGAAGCAATTGCTAGATTTCCAATTCCAAATACGTTAAAAGATTTACGTTCTTTTCTTGGTCTCTCGAGTTTTTACCGAAGATTCATCAAGGACTACGCGAAGCTCGCAAAACCCTTAACGACCCTTTTAAGGGGGAGGATGGACGTAAATCCAAAGCAGCTTCAAGCAAAAAATTATACACCTGACCAACGACGCGTTAGAAGCCTTTAACAAGATCAAAATTTCACTAATCTCAGAAGACGTCATTCTCACATAACCTGACTTTACCAAAGAATTTCACCTCACAACAGATGCATCAGACTATGCATTAGGTGCTGTTCTCGCACAGGGAGATAAACCGATAACTTTCATATCGCGTACTCCCAGCAAAACTGAAGAACACTACGCCGCCAACGAAAAAGAAATGCTGGCCATAGTGTGTGCTCTGAATTCTTTACGTAACTATCTGTATGGTCCCGTTAAACTCAAAATTTTCACCGATCACCAACCCTTGACGCATGCTCTAAGCAACAAAAATACGAACAATAATGTGAAGCGTTGGAAGGCTATACTCGAAGAGTAAAACTACGAGTTAAATTACAAGCCAGGAAAATCCAATGTAGTTGCGGACGCATTATCAAGGCCCCCAAGAAATAGTCAAATAAATTCACTGACAGTTACACAAAATAGTGAGTTCAGGACAAAATTTGATACAAATGGCTGAAGAACCTCTTAATGTCTTTAAAAACCAAATTATTCTTAATATTGGTGATAACTCCTCAGATCAATTTCAAATAACTTTCCCAACTTACCATCGTCATACTATTACTGAAACTGAATATAATCAGGTAAGATAATTAGCATTTTCAAACGCTATCTAAATCCCTCTGTGGCTTAAAATGTGGCTTAAAAACCGAAGAAAGAACTCTAGGACTTATTCAAGAAATTTACCCCTAACACTTTCGACAAAACAAAGTACGATTTTCAAGAAAACTAGTTTCGGATTTAACATATGATTCACAGCAAGAAGCTGAAATCATTAAGGAACATAACCATGCACACAGGAATGCTCAGGAAAACAAAACTCAGATATTGGAGAAATACTACTTCCCGCATATGCGAGCCAAAATCGAAAAAATTTTCAAACTCTGCAAAATATGCAAAGAACACAAATACGATAGGCATCCCAATAAACCAATACTTTAGACAACACCTATACCCCAATACCCAGGCCATATTCTCCACCTAGATATTTATTTCACAAACAAACGTATCATTCTAACCGCGATAGATAAATTTTCGAAATACGCCTTAGCACGAATCCTTAAGTCTAGATCATCAGAAGATACGAGTATAAAACAGCGACTAAGGGAACTTATACTTTCTCTCGGAGTTCCCGAAACCATCGTTGTAAACAACGAAAAATCTCTTAATTCCAATTCTGTTTTGTTTATGTTAGAGAATTTTTTCCATATAAGAGTATTCAAAGCCCCTCCGTATACAAGCTCTGTAAATGATCAAGTAGAAAGATTCCACTCTACTTTATCAGACCTAATGCGTTGTTTGAAATCAGAAAATACCACTAGCACATTTTCCGAACTATTAGACAAATCCATTTACGAATATAACAATTCCGTTCATTTAACTACAGGGAAAAAACCAATAGACACATTTTTTGCTAGAAACTTATTTAATAACCCGGAATAACTTGAAAAAGAAAGACAAAAAACACCATAAAAAAAATTGAACAAAAACAGACTGCCGACTTAGAATATCATAATAAGAAAAAGACCCCACTAAAACATTATTCAATAGGAGATATTATTTATGTTAAAATTAATAAAAGAATAGGTAACAAACTCTCAGCTAAATATAGAAAAGAAATAGTAGCAGAAGATAAAAACTACACTGTAATAACCAAATCAGGAAAAACCATTCACAAAAGTTTGATGAAAAGTTAATTCACTTCTACAGGTTACTGGTGCCTTTGTGCACAGCAAACATCCAAATTTTAGACTACACAAATTCCCAACTCATCAAGATCAGTGCTGGAAACGCAAAGGTACGAAACGGATCGTTCAAAATAGTTCATGTCATTGACATACTGGCATATGAACAACTTATTAACAATCTCGAAAGCATTATAATATCCGAAATAAAACCTAACCATCCTCTATACCACATTCTATCCTATGAAACCTTACGCATCAAAAATTACATAAACAGGCTTAAAATAAACAATAAAACTAAAAGGTACTTAGACTTTATCGGAAGCGCGTGGAAATGGGTCGCAGGAAATCCGGACCACCACGACTTGGAAATTCTTAAAGATAAAATTAATAGAGTTTTAAGTAACAACAATAATCAATTTATTATAAATAGAGTAACGCTAGAAAAAATAAATGAAATAACTAATGTAACTAACCATATATTAAAAATATTTAAAGAAAAAGAAAGCATTGAAAACAACTTAATACTAAGAATTAAATACAAACTAGAATTAATTAAGGAAGAAATTATTAACATAGCATAAGCATTTCATTGGGCTAAGGCCAACGTAATTAATTCAGATATATTGTCAAATAATGAAATTAATGTAACTGAAATTATAGTTAAGAAAGAAAACATACCATTCTTTAACTCAGACAAACACATGTAACCTTTTAATAATTAAAGCTGTTAAGCAATATGTTTAGATTGCCAAAACAAAATATCCGGCATTATAAACAATTGTTAGAACTACAATAAATTAAGCATATGTAACAGAAATAATATTGTAGATTTAAGCTCGTCTATCTGTATTCCAAAGCTGATCAAAAGTCAAGAAGCCAACTGTACCATGATCAACAATCAGCACATACCTACGGTAGAAGAGATATCATCAGGAATACTCCTTCTTAATCAATATAAGGGCCCCGTTGTTATTAATAACGAAACATTGGAACTAAGTGGCACATACGTTATCCACCACATTAATACAACCATTCAAATCGAAGGAAAAGAAATAAGAAATAACGAAGAAATCTTCCACCAACCGATGCCTGCTGTTCTTCAACCCACCACCTTTACAACTAAAACAGAAAAAGTATTTTCACTAGAAATGCTAAAACAACTTTACGCTAAGGGCACATCAAAGATAGAATTGCTGGAAACCAAAAACAAAATCAGCACCATGACCACCTTTGGACTTATTATAATCTTACTCATTTTGGCAACACCTTTCGCCATTGAAATTCGAAGAACATTAAAAAAACGTAATAAGAAAGGAGCAGGGCATATTGAACACCCAATTCCCGCTGAAAGAAGTCCTACGCATACCACCATTGGACTCGAAGACATCCCAAAGTTCTTAAAGTCAAAGTTATCGAACGAGGACGTCCGATCTTAAGGGCGGAGGAGTTAACGCGCCACACGCCGAATCAGATGATCACGCAAAAACCCCATGATAATGTTCCCACGGAAAACTGCAAACATAATAACATAACACCTTGCACATCCCCAAAAAGGGGAAGGATATATCCAATCCGGCGAATCTCCGGCCGATAAGTCTCCTTCCGAATATCAGTAAGGTTTTTGAAAAAGTAATCAATAGAGCTCTATCTAGGTGGGTTGAGGACAAACATACAATTCCGGATAATCAATTCGGTTTTAAGGCGGGACATGATATCTCACATGCCGCGTCTAAACTGGTGTCCTATATCCAATGGAATAAAGGCAAAAAACAATGCACTGGTGCCTGCCTTGTTGACTTGGAGAAGGCCTTCGACACCGTAGGTTAGAGGGTCTTTTCTATAAGCTGACTCTGTTGGGGATCAGTAAACCACTCTTGTACATTCTCTATAATATGCTAACTAACAGACAGTTCATCGTGAAGAATGGTGATGTGACTTCTGTTGGAATATTTCAAATTAAAAATGGTCTTCAGCAGGGCGCGGTCAATTCGCCGATGCTATTCAACATTTTTACAAGCGACCTGATAGGTTCACTTCCCCATACTATTGCGTACGCAGACGATTTGGTAGCGTACAGAGCAGGTCCAAAAATCGAGGTCATTAATGCTCTCTTGCAGAGTGACTTGGAAAAGATAAGACGATTTTGCGATGGCTGGAAGCTGAAAATCAACTTTCAGAAGTCGGAAACCATTCTCTATAGGACGCCGTTGTCTGGAGACTCTAGGGATATCAGAAAAAATTGGCGAAAGTTCTCTATCGTTGGACAACACGGAAAACCTCTTGCCTGTCGAAATGTAATCAGATACCTTGATCTGGCTAGATCAGTTTCTGTATTTTGGCAAAAATGTAAATGCTGCTCTGGCCAGAGCTAAAGGTGCTTTTGCTCTTACAAAGAGACTTTTTTATAGCAGCCAACTCGATGCGATGGTAAAGGCAATCTGCTACATGGCCCTTATCAGGCCCATGCTGGTATTTGGTTGTCCCGTGTGGTTCAATGTACGAGCAAGCTTAATGGAAAAGATTCGGGTGTTTGAGAGAGCTTGTCTTCGCTTGTACAGAACACCAGAGTCGGAGTACAAGAAATTGTATAGTAATGAGGTCCTACAACAGGGCGAACCTAATACGAGTGGACAACTTCGTAACTAAGCTGACTCGAAGGCACATTGCAAGAGCAATGACCTCGACGAATAACCTGATATCTGGGGCTTACTACCCCAATTACCTTTACCACGAGAGTGTGCGCTCTGACGGCTTCGTTCCACCGGAAGCATTCCTCTACCTAGATCAGATAGGGTTGATCCAGAATAGTTCAGCGGTGCCGTTAATCTTCCATGTCGCTCGGTCAGCTGGGGACAGGCGACTCAACTGCAACAGAGACGTCGCACACGGCAGTGTGGATCGCCTCAGGTTCATTAGGGCGGTGGGGAATCGCGATAAGAGGGATGTCGTTCGGCAGCACCAGCATTTCTGGTGGTTTAATGATGGGGAAGTTGTTTCGTCGTCGTTTCCGTCAATTACGGACCAGCCTCACTAATGAGGCAGAACTGACCAATCTGTTTTCTCTGTGAATAGCGATGGCCAGCTTGCATAGGTTTAGGTTAGCATTTAAGAAATATATACATATATTAGTATATACAAAGGTATATACTAATATATGTATATAATTGTGTATAATGTCTATGTGTGTATTGTGTATATAGGTTAGGTAGGCTAAGGTTTATTTTAAGTTAGATACACAGTTTTTATAAAAAATAAAAAATTATGTCCATATGCTAAGTTTTTGTTAACAAATATTTTTTCTTAGCTTTAAGTATAGAAAATAAGTATTTATAAATAAAATGTAACTGCAGTCGAAAGACATAGTTATAAGAATTTAGAGTAGCTTAGAGCGCCTGTGTGGGGCTAGTAAGTTAGCATTAGGTTGTTAAGTAATTGTAAGCTAGCATTTAAGCATTTTTTGTTAGAATGTAAGAGTTAGTGTTAAGAAAATAAAATGCATTTAAAACTGAAACTGAATAACACCTTTCACATGCAGCCACATGCCGGAGATGACACCTGTCTTAAGTTACCTTTAAGATTATAGAAATTGTTAGTTTAGTTCGTAAGTGATGGTGAAGCGGTGAAGTAAAAATTAATAAAGTTTTTTTTTTATTAATAAAGAACTCAAAATAGTTTAACTTGTATATTGGTGATTGCTTGTTTGATCAAGAATTTGCTCATTTTCCCCTGGACAGCGATGAGGCAATATCGCAAGCAGACAGCGGAAATTTTTTTAAAAGTTGATCTCAATTTGACAATATGACAAATAGAATGTTCAGATATAGCACTGATGGATTTTAAAACCGCAAAAAGTAATGCCTGTAGCCAAAAAATGAAGTGTTATTGAGAGACGTTAACTGACAGGTATAGCATCTCGCAATTGTGTATATTCTTTTTATACTTTTGGGTGTTATCATATGCCTTCTCGTCATGCGGAGGAAATTCATCATTCGGTGAACTTAATTTCAGCTCATTCAGGGGACATTCGTCCACACCCGTTTCTTCCGAATCTTTTTACTAGCGCTAGTCCCACAGCGATGCAGCAGTTGTCCGTGTCAATCACATTATTTTTTTAAACCGATTTAAATTGAAATCGCACAAGACACAGCACGTGCTTTCGCCTCAAAATTTACAAAAAAATGAATAATTCAAGACTCAAGCATGATGTGTATATATGCAACGTCAAAAAGAACTCACTAGCGCACTCTCTCATGTTTGATGAGTTTTGACTAGATATCGGAAGCATAAAAACAACAATTCTTTATGTTATTACTCGTACTTTTCTTACCGAAAATGCACCAAATCAGCATAAATATTTTTCCTTTTCTTATTTATAAGTTGTTTGTTGAAATACGTTGATTTGTTGGTTCCCAACACGTTTTACAAATTGTTAAACAATTTGGAGCCACCGACCAGCACCGGAGAACACGAAAGCGAATGTCAGCAAATTTCAAAATCTCCGCAAGACAACGTCTCCCTCTGACATATGTACATATATGTACAATAACAAAAAAGAACAAGTTGTAACGTGAAATTAATTGGGTCAATTTTGCTCTGTTAAACTTGAGCCAAGACAACATCACTTGAGCAAATTATTTATAAGTTCAACTCAACTGAGAACATGATTCGATTGCTAAAAACCGCATTCAAATACGTTCAGTAGTTTTTCTGTATGCATGTATGTGATTAAGAACACTATCAAAAATTTACAAATTGTGTTTTTTTGGGAGTTTCGGGGGTTTTCAGGTCATGGTTTCGGGTTTTCTATATAACTTGTCTTTCTGTTTTTATTTATTAAGAACTTTAGTTTATGAAGTTTTCCATTATATACACCTAGACACTATAGACATTTCAAATTGCCTATATTGAATCGACACATATCACATCATTTCTTGATGGCATGGATCATCAATATTATTGTGTAATTACCACCATCTTCAATGATACGAAAAGAACCACCACAACGATAGTCCTAACCACTGAAAGTTGGATAGCATTTGACAAGTCAATTTACCACATGAGTTCAATTGCGATGATTGCCAGCCACACTTTACATCAACATCACTAGAATGACCACAATCCCCGGCAATCCGACATCTCAACCATAACCACTAAGTTAAGCGGCATCACGAACACAAGTGTGTTGCAGTCACCCCCCCCCCCCCCCCCACGGCCACACTACAACTACTTTTCTTCGGTAAGCTTAACTGGGTGGCCCGACTAATGTCGGCATTATGTCCATCGTTCAGATAACCACCAACCACAGGACCACCACCCTTATCATGGGATAGATTAAAGAGAACAAGCAATAGCGAATCGATGGGGTAACGATGACAAATGTGATGAAGTTCATAATAAGCCAGCCATAAGCGAACGATGACAAGTGGTTATCCTTTAAGAAATTCTGTTATTCACTTCTGGAGCTTTGCTAGTTTGGTGAGTGTTAAAGAAACAAATAAAAAATAAAAAAAAATCTTTAATAGAACAAATTGCAGAAGGATGCTGTTCATAAAGCATTTTTAAGGTGCTGAATGATGGATGACCTTTTTTGAATTGCATTTAAATTGAGTATATCATGCCTACCTACGAAATTATTTTGACAAATTGATAAGACTGTTAGCTTTTTATGCTTATAGTTTCAAATGTTTATATGGAATAGTTGAGTCATCGAAGAACCACCAATTTCAAAACGTTACCATTGTCAACAACAACTTTTCAGCTAAGGACTCACTTAATACGTCAACTCGATCTAAACAACAATTTAGTAATGTAGTCTTCGGCTGACCATGAATAGCAACGCCACATTTTTAAAACCAAGATGTAGCATTGATGTCTGATAATATATCTCAGCCTACAAAACATACTTCTATTAAGACTCCTGATCTCTGACTTGTATTTCATTTACCGCTTTCCCATGAATCCTATGGTTCCAAAAGTATACGAGTAACTGCAAAAAGTTGTTAGCTCTTCCCCTAGAGTTGAGACTATCGGATCTTTACATGGAAGCGGTTTATATAAGGTTTCAACTTGTCCCAGGTGGTTAAAGAAACATTTCTTACTAGTACTATACAGCAAGGAGATCTACGAAAATAAAATTATAAATTCTGTCATAAGTTCCCGCAATGCAGATCATAATTGAGCCTCTCATGACCTCTTGGACGACGAAAAATTGTTCTTGGGTACTACAGTGTTGCGGATATCGAATAGTTCTGCAACAGAAATAATAAACTCTTGTGCAGTTTGTATATAAAAGCTAATCAATTTACTGCTGGTTTAAGGTCCGAAATGCGAGTCCTGTGCTTTTACTCGTATATACTCGTATGTGTTTTACTCGTATATACTCGTATGTGTTTTACTCGTATATACTCGTATGTGTTTTACTCGTATATACTCGTATCTAAGATATATACATGTACATATTAATGGTCATTAAATAGAGGTATCTCTCATTCGATCAAAAACAAGTGTTGTTAGTGCCCTAGGTTAGCCGAGAAGACCTTGATACATTATTTTGAAAAGTAAATATTTCTGTCAGCTTTGACGAGTAACGCTTTGGTGGGGATATGCACTAAATCATCAAGTATGGAAAGATAAAATTATTCCTAATGACTAGAATATTAGCTACATAAATCCTTCATCTAAAAGCAGGCGATATTATGTCTTAAGTTTGAAGAAGTAACAGATATAAATGAACTTACTTAGTTTCTAAGATGGCGTTTCACGTTTCGTGTCTTAACCATAAAAGCTCTCCAGTTAACACAATCTTCGGCCAGGTAATAACCGTCTATATTCACCTTCTGTCGGATTAGTCGATTGTGGATCTCTTCTACTTGACAGTATAAATTTGGTTTTGCTATTTCTGCTACGCTAGCAAAATAAATGCAAAAGTCATCAGTGATTTTTCGAAGCAGATACAAAATAACATTTGTATCTTGTTTCCTTATATCGTCCCTTTTGGTCCCCCTTCTTTTAAGTAGCAGTACTGAGCTCTGGTGAAGGTGCAGAGTACCACAGTCCCGTCAGTCAGTAGTCCAACAATCCCAGACATCGGCAAACATCGAATATGTTCGTTCCTTTGAAGTCAGTCACAATCGTACTATGATGACGGTATGGAGGACTTATCCCTGGAACCTACACAATGAATGTAAAGGCTTGAGGAGCATCATATCCCACTACTGATGAGGATTCAGCTGGTTCTGGTGCTAACTATGGAGCTGTCAACGAGCTAAACGATCGATGCGTAAAGAGACCTCTATAGTAACTCCCCGACGAGTGAGACAACCACCTCAGGGGACAACCAGCATAGAGGTAGGTTCGACTAAGATTGAGGTAGTGGGAAATTTTGTTAACTTTTTGCAACAAAATTAGTAATTTGTTTCTTTTCTTTGATTAAAGTTTAAAACTTAGCGTACATTTTTTTTAAAATTAAATCGCCAATTTTTGACTTACAGAGAGTGTAACACAAAAAGGAGAAAAGAACTGGAAGTACGCACAAGGGACAAAAAAGCTAGATGGTGTTAGAAAGGCCATATTGGTCCTAAATCACATCTATAATATGTGTAGTGTACATGTAGCGTAATGTAGTGCAAAGTTCTTATTTATAATTTAAATAAACAGGATTCCCGTGGCCCGCGCGTGTACATATATCATTCTCAAGAAAAGGCGGGAAAAATAAAAGGAAAAATCTTTTCTTTTAGGTGTTAGTTCTTGTGAGTTTATTTCGTGTTCAATCGCCTTGGGAAGTCTTCTTAACTATTTTTTTTATTTTTTTCATTTTCTCACTAATGGTTTAGTGGATTATTCATAACAATTTATGCCCAATGTTGGGCATACATTCTTTTCCCTGGGACTCCCCTGGAAATTGGCGGGTGACAAAGTCCAAATGAAAAACTCAACCCTTATCCATGAATAGCGCATGTTTTGCAGAAACTGCAGATCTTTTCACACTCATTATGCGTGTCAATGACAAACTGCGTTGTAATCACCACATATTTTATGTTCCAAGAACGCTGTGAAATATCTAGTTTTTCTCTAAATTGGAGTAAATTACCAACATCCAGTTAATGTAAATACATACATGCTCCAAAAATAAGCTGCATCAGTTAGATACGTTTCAAAACCATGCAATTATCCAATTAGGACATACATTTACTGCCCATTCAATTGAAAGGCTCTGACAAAGATGATAGCTTACCTCTATTCGCACCAACAAAGCTCCTATGAAATTATTGTTCTGCTAGCATGTACTCGTATGTAGTAGCAGGTACGAATGCTCATCATCAACCCACTCTCTAATTTACTTTGAAATATCGTGATCCATTATATAATCGTTAAAGGAATGCCCTGCAGAGCTCTTTATTTCCTAGCCATTATAGCCTTAAAAATACAGATAACTAACGTAGATTGGTGGTCCTCTTTCCTTATTTCTTAAAGAAAAGGAAATATTTCCTTCATCACTGGTTTACGTAGTTGCTTAATATGGGATTGACGTGAGCTCTTACTGATTGACGTGAGCTCTTACTGATTGACGCTCAGCCTTGTCACCTTCATTGTTTTGAGTTTTATCTCCATGGAGATGATATATACGCTTCTCGTACTGCACACAAATTTAACTTCTTCTGCAGTTTTGGAACGCTGCGCTGTTGTGACTATATTTCTACGAGTATCTTTAAGGAGCACATGTTTGGATGTTATTTTTATATTTCGTCTCGCTATAGGATTCTACAGCTCGTTCCATAAATTGTTTGTGCCCAAATTCCCATTGACTCGGGTGGCTTTGGTTTGTAGCTTTAATGCAAATCGTATTGATCTTGACGATGATTTTGTGTCTTTAGTTAAGAACTTTGCCAATCACCTAGTGTTTTTTGTTTCTGATTGAGCATTCATTACATAATATTTGGGATTCAATTGATCTATACCTTGTGCTCGCATACCTTGTGCTCGAAATGTTTTCCTCAAATAGTAAAAATGTTGTTGCTATTCTAATTCCCATAACTGGGATATGTTATGGAAACTATTGTAACAAAATGTTTTAGGCACTCAATTTGTAGTACATATATTTCAGCTCTTATTTTATGAAATAAAAGGCTTTCTATCTATAAATTTACCTTCCAGAGGAGTATTGTGTTCTTTAAATAGAACAGCAGTTGGATGGGCTATGGACTGATTAACATTTATCAATCATATCAAAGAAGACTAGAAATTTGTCAACGCTAAGCGTAGGAAACTTCTCAGACCACCTCAGAGTGCTCAGTGAGAAAGCTTAGATGTAGAACTAAGTAACAAGGCTACAGATAGTTATCTATAGATCTTAAAATTTTAGATAACCAATATTAATTAGAAGATCGAGTTTTCAAAAATAAATGCTCGACTAAAAGAGATGCACATGTTCTGTGTAGAAGGCCACTTCTTTAAATATATCGCCGCAATAATTGATGTTTCATATATATTCTCCATCAGGACTTATGTTTCTAAATCTCTTGCTAAAGAGTAAGAAAAAATGATCAACCATTTCTGAAAGTAAAGTATTATTTTCACGAATACCTTTCTGTTAAACTCTGACGGATGAAGCTGAGAAATGGATAATAAAGAGGAAAAAAAAATAATTCCACAATGGAGCCACTACGTTTAATGAGAACTTCATAATCAAATGGTGGTTATATCACCCACAATTCCTGGATTACATACATATTTTAATTAACCAATTCTCACAATAAGAGTTGTATGTAATTCTTGCATAATAATCTCGTTTATAGCGAAACGTTACTGTATCCGTAAAATTAATTACGATTTTATAATACAAGTACACTGTTTTCTCTAAAAAAAAAAACAGTCTTTGCCAATGATACTTTTGTTTGAGCCACGTTCAGTACTTCTCTTAAGTAAGTAAGGGTTCTCGCAGTACCACCCATATCCATATCTGAATCGAAAACGAAAATCTAAAAATAAATACGAATGGAACAAAGAATCAGAAATAAAATCCATCGCATACCATAAAAAACAAGGAAAAAGCGAAAAAATCCCAATTATCTTTTGATAGTGTTGAAAGGATTCATATTTGTTTACGATGCATACATATTTGCGTTAATTTTTTTTAACGTCATCGTTCTCTGGAATACAGCATAACGATTGATTTACGGATTAAATCACAAAAGAAATGAAAATAAAAGGAATCCATTCAATGGTTTTCTATTTCCTGGCCAGACAACCAAATCTCTCTCAGGCCAACGAAAAAAAAGGAGAAATCAAAACAAAGTTATATTCCAATTTCCTCTCGCTCACAAATTACACTTTCTATTCTCGTCGCTTTATCCTCGACTGCCACGAACAAAAAATCGGCCAACAAATTGAATGCTAAATGCAAAGGACCAACGGGGCGAAAGAAAAAAAAATATACATCCAAAACTAAATCGAAGGTCCTTCCGTATCCGATGGTGCTCCATTTATTATGAATACGCGATGGAGAAAAGTTATAACTCAGTCGCTAAATCGCCATTTCTCCCCAATTTTTTATTATTCCCTGGTCCTAGTTGGATCAAGAAGTCCCCCCACAGCCAATAATGGCGAATTCGGGAAAATCTAGGCCATCTTACGTTTACGGATACAATATCCGGCCGCCAAAGTCGATGTCTTAGCCCTTTAAGTCGATGATGCCTTCTTTTTTTTTTTAACAAATTGTTTGAAGGTTGTAAGGGTGATGGTGTAGTGGAAGGCTCGAGTACTAAATATTTTTCTTTCGGCTTTGTTTTTGGTTTTATGAGCATCCAGGGGGAGAAGGAGATGTATGTTTGTTTTATTTTTACTTTTTGTTCCACAACACGATGGAAGGTTGTGTACGGCATGGAATACGTGAGTTACTTACCCTTCATCCTCTAGTTTAAGTTTCCGACTGAAAGTGAGGAATAAACCGTAGAGATGCTAAAGGCGAAAAGTTTGCCTTGTTACTTGTGTTTGTATTTAAATAAGGAAAGGGAAATGTGTGAGTGAGAAAATTTTCAGAAAATTAGTATAAACCATAAAAAAGGAGGGGATACGTGCCGGAGCAATCGTGGTTTTAATATTTTTCCATGAAAGGATGTGTATTCATCTGTGAGGCAATGCAACGTGACAGACCTGTTAGTTGCCTTGAGTAAGACGAACTTTGAACAAAGGTTCTTGTATAAATATTCGAATACACAAATGCCTTGCTACTACTCCGACTACAGTGCTAAGTATTATGTTATACATGCAAGCACCCCACAAAAAAGCATTATTGTGATTCTTATGCATAATTGTTATAACTTTACTATGGCTCTTACAGTGTGTATGACAAACTTATGGCAATGGTGCTGTCTTACTTCTTGAAAATAGGTGCACACCTTTCTCTATTATCACAAGCTTGTAATTTTCAAAGTCTTCCCTGGTAATCCAATGGAAGATAATGGCTCTAAAATAAGTAACATATTTTGATTGGAATGCTTGCAATTAAGTCACGATACGAGTATGTTCACAGGTTACATGTTTATAAGGTATCCGAATAGCTTTCGATCGAACAAGAAAATCTACTGTTTCAATAGAGCGTAAGAACACTACACTAAACGTACGAGGGCGGGTCAATAAGTCCGTGACTTTTTGAATTTCTGACCTCTTTACTGAAGCAGCAACACTGCTCCTGTCAACAGGCATCTGTCAGTTGACTCCTGTCAAAATTTAAACTTGCTGCGTCAGTTAGTTTGTGTTTGACAGCTATTTTTATCAGACTACTCACTAAAAAAAAAGAAAAAAGTTCTTTTCCACCAAGATAATGCAAGGGTGCACACATGTGCAGTTGCCATGGCAAAAATCCATGAATTGGGCTATGAATTGCTCCCTCATCCACCCTATTCTCCAGATTTGGCTCCGAGCGACTACTTCTTGTTCCCAAACCTGAAGAAATGGCTTGGTGGAAAAAGATTTGACTCCAATGATGAAGTCATCTCGCAAACAAAGGCCTATTTTGAGGACCTCGACAAATCATTTTTTTTTTGGAAGGGATAAAAAAATTGGAGAAGCGTTGGACAAAGTGTATAGAGCTCAAGGGAGACTACGTTGAAAAATAAAATTATTTTTTTATCAAAAAATCTGTGTTGTATTCCAAAAGTCACGGACTTATTGACCCGCCCTCGTAGCTTTAAAACTCCTTATACTCGTATGTTTCAGGCATTCGTAAGAAGGCGATATTATGGTTAAAATTAAAAAAGTAAGTGCAGCATCTGTACTGCCATCAAAACCAACAAAGTAGGAGGCATTTTTGCTCAAACTTTAAACATTAAGGTGCTTAACACAAACTCAGGAACTCGATAAGATGTCAGTTAACACAGCCAGAAGGACTGCTATAAAGCTGTTGGCTTTCAAGAAAACTCGATAATGTTTTGTTTGATTGTTCTGTATCCAGTAGGCTCTTGGCAGGTTTGCTCATAAGAAATCAACCTTTAGTAGAAGTGCGTAGTATAAGTCACAATACAGATTTATCGAGTTCGTGATGTGATATGAGATTTATAAAGACCTTAATACTTCACCTTATTCGCTTGTTCCTCACAGTATTTTTCGTTGTTATTTGAATCATTTATGTCTCGTATGCCTAAAAGACAGATGACTGCTTAGTTAACAAGGAGCGAAATTTAAGATTCTTTCCACCAACGGAAACCTCAGCGCTATATTCGTGAATGGTTTAGAAACTACCACCACACGGTTTTTATAGCTTTATGGAACAAAATAACTCTCCTCGCTGACAGGGAACATATTTTGCCTCCTCCTTTTTTCCAGAAAATCGATAGAGTATTGATAATTTTCCGCACGACATGCTTAGTGCAGAGTTATTGTTGTTTGATATATTATACATAAATAATATGCCCCTTTGTTTCGTTGGAAAACGGGCA
Organism: Volucella bombylans; assembly: GCA_949129095.1. NCBI lineage: Eukaryota > Metazoa > Arthropoda > Insecta > Diptera > Syrphidae > Volucella > Volucella bombylans. The sequence goes on from OX422144.1 coordinate 81,751,837, forward strand.
CTTACATTCCTTAACATTAGATGAATGAAGGGTTAAAATTTTTCCCTTTGAATGATTTGACAGATATTATCACTACATAAGCAGATAGTTTGCATTTCCTTAGTCTTTATAACGGCTGAGATCATGAACGCACCATAACAGTGTAGGGGGAATATTGCTTGGCAACCAACGGTCACCACCTTCACCCCATATTTACCAAAGATAGCATTCACAACTAAAGTTCTGCTAACTGGGATTGCTTTTATCCATAGGATCGTGTACCGCTGTGTTGTCTACCCAAGTTAATTCAACATATTAGATTTTGAATTGCAGCTTAGCAAGATCTTTCATATTAGTAAGAACGTTGCATCATGAATAATAATTAACATTCATTGCAGATACTGGTCTTATCGTAATGGTTTCCAGATTTTAACCCCACTGAAGTATAATACGATTTGACCAGTTACAAGCGGTCGATCATAGCTCCTGTAGGCCTACCGGTGGGCTTTCAAACTGACCTTGGAATAGATAGGAGCTCTAGCGGGAGCGTCTTTGTAGCTCTCGTTTAAACCTGAAGTCGCCCGAAAGGTTTTCTATGCTTGGTTGAACCGATGTGGAATTTCAGTGCTGGGTGCCGTGACCCTAAGATCGGCAAGAGGTTTTAATTCGGCCTCAACTCAACAGAAGTTCCGACTTTGGTATTACTTTAAGATGGCGTCACCATGTGTGTATGTACGTTCTGTCACTCATAGCATTGAAGCATTGCGCACGTAATGCATGTACAATTTTCTAGGTGCACTTCAGTGGGAAAGAGGTCAGATTAATGGGTTTTAAGGACGCTGCTTTCACAGTTTCACAAGAATTCGGTATGCATGCCAGTACCGGGTTTACTTCAAGGATTCTCTAAAGAGTTTAATGCAGCAGACCTATACCATTTTGCAAAATAATTAGTATCTCACTTTTCAAGTAACCAGATTATACTCGGCTAAAAACAAAATCTTATCTCTGCAGTAATATAGCCCGCCGTAAATGCTATATGATTCGGCTTTGTTTTCCTGTTTTTGTTCTCTTTGTAAAAGAAAATTATCCACTTTGTCATATGGAATTCAAGATTGTGGGTATGGGTACGCACCAGTATATCCACCGCTGGCCAAATAAGCCTCGGAATCTAGCAGATGTGTGAATCGGCACTATAAAGGATTTGTTTTCTAGATCGGCTCCTTGCCCTTGATTGCAAAAATTTTCTTTTTTAGTTGACTATCACAGTTGATCACCGCAGTATTTTCAATCTATTCCGAGTGTTGTGACAGTAAGAGGAGGTTTCTGCCCTTTTATTTTTTTTGTTTTGTAGAAGTCGATTTTTCTACGACATACTAATTCCTTCTAAAAAAAAAACTACTATTTGTTAGTCGCTGCACTGGTTTCACTCAGCCCTTGTGTGTGGGTTTAGTCATGGTCCGCTTTTATTCGGTCTTCAGATGCAGATGAGACAACAGAGAGAATACATTAAATATTCTTCATCTTCTAAGCGTTGAAAACAGTGGAAAAAACAATGAAAACTGAATGAAATGTAGCTTCTGAGAAAATCTAGCTTTCAGCATTTCTTCTTCTTTTGAACGTCCTTTTTCACAGAACCAGTTATACATACTTCTGAAGCGCGATCACCATTTTCTATTTACCGATTTAAGTAATACTTTATCAAACTACCTTTGTGTTTTGTTGAAGTTTAAGCGTGACAAGGTAAACCTCGCCTCAAAACTTTTCATCCCATCAACCACATCTACCAAACGGCGTAGATAGAACCGAAGAAGGTTACTATAGTAGATTCCTGCTTCCATTGCAGGAAGCTTGTGAAAGAATGTAGTTTGGTGCCCCCAGAATCAGTACCCCGAAATGGTAAGAGTTAGTTTTTATTGACCATTCAGTCAGGAGGTTTCTGATGTTAATTTCGATTTCCCATCGCGGCGCTTATCGAAAACTTATTTTTTGTGCTCTTAAGGCATTCCAATAATAAGCTACGATCTGTCATGCAAATTTACAAGCCTTGTTGGTCGTACTTCGCGGCAAGGTTACAAAAAATAGACTATAATCAATAAATCAATATAATCACGCAAATATAAAAAAGAAACAAACAAAGAAATACTTTGACAATAACAGAGAAAGGGACTCCAAGTCATATCCCGAAATCTAATTTTTTCAATAATAATACAGCTTTCATTTGATCCACCATCAAACCAACCCTCACGCTAACTGCAGGTTGCATCGTACCGTCTTTTGGCAGTTCAACCTATCTTGTACTACCAGAATACTACTTGACGTTTTTCTGAAACTCCTCGTATCTCTACGCCCTAGCTTATGCAGATGACGTCCCAGTTTTGTCTTTGCCCTGCAACCTCTCTCTATCACATTTTCCTAAAAACTTAACAGGTGCTCAGGCATTTTAAGTGTAATAATATCCACTTGAGTGTTAAGTTCTTAAAAAAAACAAAAAGACCAGAGGGTTGACGAGAAAGAGTACTTAAACATACAGAAGATGCTACTTCAACCAGAATTCTAATTAAATCGCAAAGCGTATTAATGAAGTGCATACCAACCTTGATGGTAGAACGAACCTTCCTTGGTCCTGGGTCGAAACTCATTTTTCGATAAAGATTATAGGACTATATGCCAAATAGAATTCGTATATCGCTACCATTGAACCACCATCATCAGCGAAAATCCCTAAATTAAAGCCTTTAAAAGCACATACGCTCTTATTAACTTTCGTATTTTAAATGTCTTTTGTACATATTTTTCCACTTACTCGCATATAAACAAGTACACTGTAATGGCAAAAGTGAACTCATTGTTTTGGAAGCATTTCTGCCAATATCAGGTTTACGATTTGGGTCGTTTTTCCTTCAGGTGCTCTCTGTTCGGAACAATAAAAATACCCACCGTACCGTAAATTGAAATCGCTTTGAAAACAATCTCAATACGAGGATAAATGAAGGCCTCAAAGTGAAAATTCGATGCTGGATGCCATAATTCTATTCTGCTGGTCCCGTGGGGTGGGAAATATCCACACCCGTTCTTTAATTTAAATCTGTTGTTGGAGTTAAATATTTTATAGCATTTTTAATATGTATTGTTTATAAGCTTTCTTGTTCGAAACAGATGCCGAAGTGAATATTACGTTGCTTATTATTCTCCTTTAGCGCTTACCCATCGTAACTATCGGATGTCATAATTCCTACTCTGACGATTCCGAAGATTTGCGTTAGTGTTTGACTGCGTGTAGTCTGACAATTGACCTTAATACTTTTCTAAGAGCTTGTAAAATCCTTGTTTTGTTTTAACCCTCTCCAAAAACGTTATTGGCTCGGGATTCAAATCAAATATCAAATCGTCAGTATCGTAGGTATATGGAATGTACTCGCCCATACTCTGAATCAGTAAAATAAATAACAAAATCTAAAACGATAAATTTTTAATGAAAACAATCCATGAAAATACGATTTGAATTCAATTTCCTTATTTCCTTTTCAGGTAAGCTAATTTTTGAATAATAAAGGCAAAAGCATTTAACTTTTGAAACATGGCACAGGTAATGAGATGTGATACTTGTAGTACTAGTTCATTTTAAAGTAGTGTATCGTTGCTTTTTCTTTGAGTGATAGACCTTCCAAACTAGGCATCAAGCTGGTGAGGGATAATGGCAATGATTTGCTACTGTTCCGTACAAAGACGAAACTGTTTCTCATGAGGGCCCTTTTCTGGTCACCATATTTTCTGTATTTATGTCTTTGGTGGGAAAACTGGTAAGCGTAACGACACAACGTCTGGCAAACGAACTTAGGCTTATTGACTTTGCAGCTGGACGAAATATCACTATAGCTAGCATTTGGTTTCCTCATCTCAATACACACAATGGGACACAGTGATCTCCGCATCATAAGACGCTAAGTCAAACTGATTACATTGCGTAGATATAAAGCATACCTCCAGTATCCTGGACGTCTGAATGTTCCGCGCAACCAACATTGACTCGGACCACCATCTTGTTGCAGCCAAGGCGCCAATGCGAGTTTCCCAAGCGCCACAAAAAAGAAAGACTACTGTGAGAAGGTATAATGTAGAAAAGCTTCAATCGAACATGTCAAAGCAAAAAGATCCATACTTGGTAGAATAGAGCATTCAACTTAGACGAAGATAGCCAAAATTTCCGTCCACCTGACTAAAATGGAGTAAGGATTGCAATATCTACTTTGGCCTCCAACAAAGCAACTGAAGATGACGGCTTAAAGACAGAGATATTCACAGCTGCTGGAAATGACTTGGTGTAGAAAAACTAAATCTCAGATCTGGTCAGAAGAGTGTATGCCTGATGAATGGAAGTTCAGAATCGTTTGCCCGATGTAATACACGAAAGGAGACCCCTTTCGCCAACTATAGAGGTATATGCCTTTCGCCAACAACCTAATTGGCCCATATAAGGGCTTTTTCAGAAAAGGGTAGTCCACAATCGATCAAATCATCACACTCGCACCATCTTTTCATAGATTTTTAAGGGTGCATATGACAGCATTTATAGACACAAGCCATATGGAGCCATGTCTAGTTTTGGCATCTTTGCCAAACTCCTCCATCTGTGCAGAATGACGATTGAGAACGCTAGCTGCACCGTCAAGGTCGGAACGACTTAATCGAAACCTTTGATGTCAAAAAAGATCTCACCAGCGAACGTCGTACGCCGATTTCATCTACATTTTTATTTACTATTCTTGTGTTATGGTGCTGTTTTCTGAGAATAGAAGGAGGGTCAATAGAGTATTCGATTAACTACGGCAGCGAACTCATGTCGCGATTACTCAGATTAACTAATATCTTACACATTTCTGTCGACAGGATGGTGTGGGTGAATCTTTCGTCTCGTAATGACAATTTTCAATAAACGGATTAAAAATGGTCCGCTCATAAAATATCGTTGAACTAATGTTTAAGTGTGTGAATTGTCAAGGCCTGTGGGGACTATTTAGTCACACATTCTTCCCTTGAACATCTAGCGACTGTTAGTTAATCCTCTGGTTTCTTAAAAGGAAATAAAAAAATCGACACTCGTATGCGCGTGTGCTTACGCAAGGTAGAAGAACATGCTGATGGTTTGTAGGACGCTTTCGTTTTTACATGTTGACGGATTTTCCGCTGACGATTGGACCAGCGCAAGGCTCTCCATTTTGTGTAAGTTTTCAGAATTTTCGCTAATTTGAAATCGTGCAAGGATATGTGATAATTGTTTTCACGGCGTCAAAGAACCCATACCCCACATGAAAGAAATTCTTCCTATACCATTTTTTTTTATCGTAGACAAACTGTACATATATAGGTATTATATAATCTTAGCATGGACTCGAGCTAATCGATACTACTCACATGTTAGCTGCAGAACTATATAGCTCGAAGGGCAGGAGTACATTTTCTATTCTTTCTACAATAGCGAAAATAGGATAAAAAACTCAGTTTTAACCCACAAATTTTGGACACTTTTTCAGCCTTATCTGCCTTCCTGTGACTTCAATTCCTTTCCTATTGGTATTTTGGAATGAAGGACTATCTTAAGCCCTGTCCAAAGGTAATTGGAATAGGTTCAGTTATACCAGTTATCGAAAAAGACTTTGTGATTAACATTTCTTATGACTGTACGGGTAAGTTAGAACCATTCCACTTACTCCTAAATCCGGCGCATCTTCGGGGAATGTATCACTCTGCTCTGCAGCAAGTTGAATACATATATCGAAATCTTAACTGAATTGGCTGACTTTCTTAACATAAGCCCACTTATGATGCTTGCCTAGATTATATGGTTTTAGCTCGTGGTGGCACTTACTGGGTAATATTTGTTCATATTTGTTCACCGCTAGGAACTCCTTCTTTGAAATATCATAGTAGCAACCGGCGTACTTTAGGAAGTTTGTCCTTTGGGGCAGATAGCACCACAAATGGATTTAAGTGTTCACATATGATCATTGAAATGAAGCAATTTTATGACTGATTCTTATGTGATTGAATTAGATGGCGCTAAAATGCCACTTCAATTAGCGCGGTCTTTTGCGAGCTGTCTCCAGTTGCGCAGACGAAATTCCTTGAGGTCCCCTTCAACTTTTGTTCACCATCTAAGGTGAAGTTGTACTTTACTGCGTTGGCTTGGCACTCAGGATTGCAGTAGAAAATTTTCCGGACCGGGGCGCTAGTTTCGATCCGTTCAAGGTGATTAGTCATCTAAGCTGGGTTAACCGAGGTTTTGCGATGCGGTAAGCATCGCTGTACGTCAAATGCAGTTCGATATTGAAACGTTTGCTTCATTCTCCATTGATGCAAATGGGACAGAAAATTACCCGAAGAACTTTTCTCTCCCAGCTACTGAGATATTTTCATTCGACTGCATCAGTGTTCAAGCTCCTGCGCCGTAAAGCAGGGCTGGGATGATAAGTGTCCTGTATAAAATGTTATTTGTTGTTCCAGAGAGAGTTTTACTACTCAATCGGTATTGGTGGTATATATCGATTTGAAAGGCTTAGTTTTTTCTAAGATCTGTTGTGATGTGAAAATTTGGTTCATGGTAGAATTTTCTGGCCTCAACCTACACTGATAGGGACCTGTCCATCTGTTGGCGAAGGGTCCTGGGTATTTCCACAATATGGCAGACAGAATTTTGTATGTGATGTTGAGGAGCGTTAGTTTTTTGTATTCGGGGGATTTTTCTTCTTTAGAATCGGGCAAACAATGCTAAGGTTGTTTTCGTCGGGCAAACTTAGCTAGAATCAGATTTTTGAGACGAGTTGATATATGATCCGTATCAAATCAACACCTGCTGTTTTAAACAGCTTGGCGCTTAGGCTATCGGGTACAGCAGCTCTGTTAAGCATAGCCTTGTAAATTGCGGTTCTGACTTCATCACGGTGGGGTTTTTTTTTTTTTTTATAATTTACGCGCGCCTAAGGGGTTAGATACCCTTTTACTGTTGCCAGGGCGCGGGCAGAAAGATAGAAGGAGGAGATAGGAAAATTGTTTTGTAGTGGTTTGAAACTCAGGTGTATTTGGTTTCGATATTCGCTCTCCAGGGGGTGGGAGTTCGAATAGGACGGAGAGTTTTTTCTTCACTCAGAGTGATTCGAAGGTTATAATTCACACAATTTTTTTTTGTGCTTGAAATTCTACAACAGCCAAATCTACGTGTCAGTGTTATGCCTTCACACGCAGAATTTTTCTGTCTGAGTTCCAATTACACAAATGAAAAACTGACTTGTCATGGGCAGGATTGACAGGGCATGGGTTGACAGAAACGCTGTTTGTTGAATGGTTTATTCCACTTTCCACATTCTCAGCACTTACTGGTGTTTCATTATGAGATTTCTTTATCCATCCTTGTAGATTTTTTTTAAACTTCACAGCTTTTACTTTTTTACTTTTTTGTTAAATTTACGTACTTCATTCTTCTGGTGGAACTACTTTAAGACCACGAACGAGCGCTTTTCTGGCCCCTTTGTTTTTCTTTATTTTCTATGCTGTTCCTTTTTTTCTGGTCATAGAGGTCGCCAGCTGATCTCGTACATTTCTGCAGGGCCGCTCTCGACATCCGATGGTTTTCTCACTACATCAGAGGCGGCCTCTCAGATTGCTCTTTGGCGTGACGCTACTGGTCTTCTACATTTACATGTCATAGTGTCATAAATATTTCTTGGAATGCTTTTAAATTTGAATGAAGTAAAAAAGAACAAATAGAACTCTGATGATGTCTTCAACGCCGTTACGGATTCTGGCATCTTAGCTACTCGTACTACGTAAATTAATAGTTTTGTTCCTTAGATGGTGTCATTATTTTATTCTTCTGTTGTGAGTGTTTTTCAATCTGAGATTGCTTATCTGTTTTTGGAGCTCTAAGCCAATCACTAAAGTTTAGTTGTTTGTCGAATTCCATATCAAAATCTAATACCAGATCATTATTATTTACGATTCCATCCACAGGAATGCACTTTACATTTGATCGTTCATACAAACATCAATGATCCATTTTTGCAGCAAAATAGAAAGTGTACTGAATGCACAAAATGACAGTAATCAATCAGTTCTATGAAAAACACTAGTCATTTTACCCGAAGCCATATATGGGTGTAGCAATAAAATTGCTCGTACAAATAAACCAATATTTTCTAAATGCATCTATTCAAACGTATTTTTTTATTCACTGTACTTACCGGTTAATCGGGATAACTGAACTGGAAACAAAAGTATCCCCAACAGTAGTATATTTATACTATATAAATTTAAAAAGTTACTTATAAGCAAAAGCACTTTGATTTAAAAGGGGAAAGAAGGAAACAGAATTCATAATGTAAAGCAAAAAGCAACGAGAAACAATTTTTTGAATTAAATAGCAGTTTTGCACATTTAAATGATGAAGCGAAACAAAATTTCAATTTCATGGTGATTATAATTGAAAAGCCATAATTTTGCATTAATTAAAAATTTCTTTAAAGCCTTGTTGGTCCGTATATCAGCGGGACGAGTATTGAATAGTTTAGAGGATAAAATACTGCAAAAGTTATTTTAAGCTCAATTTGCGAAAAGGTGGAATACTAACCATGGTATTTATGTTCCTTCGAAGGTTATGGGTATCATTGATACCTGATTGATACCTGATCTGATGATAATGACCTCTAATAAAGACAATTTTTGGGACTTTGTAATCTTACAAGTGCCTTACAGGCAGAATTTTCAATTTATTAATTAGCCTTAAAGTGGTGGCTACACGAGACGAATGGCATATTTTTAATATCACAAATGTTTTTAGTACAATACACCTAGTTGGTGTACTTTATAAAAGTAAGTACCACCCCAATAACCAATACAATATTCTAATCTGGAATGGAAGTTCCCAAAATAAAGATTTTTTTAAGATATTTGTGGAACAGTACTTATGAAGCCGATAAATAAAGGGTTTTCCAATAGGGAATTGACAACTCTGAATTTAATTTGTGAACGCACTCTTTCATTAATCATCAAACTGGCACTGTCAATTTATTCAGTAAATTCAATATTTTCATCATGGTAAAGTACACGAACGAACAACGTCTGCAAATTACTCGTATAAAAAATTTCTACCGAAATTCGGAGTCGGTGACTGCAACAGGCAATAACAAGTTTAGTGCAAAAATTTGAGCCTACATATTAGTTGTGTGATGTTGCCATGTCAGTGAGATAATGGTTTGGTCGAAGTGTCGAAAATATCGCTGCCGTTCAGGCGTCCGTAGCAAACAATCCAAATCCGTCAATTCCACGGCGTTCTCAAAAATTGGGCATCGCTCAGACCACGTTATGGCGTATTTTGCGTAATGATCTTGGTTCACACCCATACAAGATCAAGCTGACTCAAGAATTGAAGCCGATGGACCATATGAAGCGACGTACGTTCTCCGATTGGGTTCTGGAGAAGATGCGCCAAGATGATGAATTTCATCGCAAAATCATCTTCAGTGACGAAGCTCATTTTTGGCTCAATGGGCTCGTCAATAAGCAAAATATGCGTTATTGGTCGGGTGAAAATCCACATGTGCTTCATGAATCCCCACTTCATCCACAAAAAATAACTGTTTGGTGCGGTTTGTATGCCGGCGGCGTTATTGTGCCATATTTTTTCGTCGACGATAACGATCGTCACGTTACTGTGAATGGTCAGCGAATTGGAAGATATGCACTTGAAGACATGTGGTTTCAACAAGATGATGTCGCAAGCCACACAGAACACGCTACAATCGATTTATTGAAGAGCAAGTATGGTGAGCGTGTTATCTCAAGACATGGACCAGTCGATTGGCCTCCTCGTTCGTGCGATTTAATGCCGCTTGACTATTTTCAGTGGGGCTACGTTAAGTCATTGGTTTATGCCAACACGCCGACAACGTTGGAAGAGCTCAGAGCCAACATTGAACGCGAAATAGCGGCCGTTTCGGCCGAAATGTGTGGCCGAGTTGTTGCAAATTGGGTGCAACGGATCGACCGCTGCAAACGTATGGCCGCGGTGGCCATATGAACGAAGTCGAGTTCCATTCATAAGTGTTTTGATTGTACTTCAAGCCGATAACAAGGTTTTTGAAATATCTCAAATGGTTTGCGTTTTATTTAAAAAAAAGTTGTCAAGTCCTTATTGGAAAACACTGTATTTCGTTAGCCACAATTTAGATGTAGGTCAATTACAATTACTCCTAATACTTGTAAGACTTATCTAATTCAATCTCGAAACAATTAATATTACAGCCAATATTTTCACTATAAAAGGTATTATAATCGCATTAGAGTAGACTAAATTTTGCGGCAACACGCTGCATGTGTCACAATGATGAATTCTGGTACTTGAGCTTAGTCTTACTGTTAATTATCGGATTGTGATTCGCAAACCAAAGTCTTAATAAGTGAAAATCTTGGTTGATTTCAGTAACGAGGTTGAGGCGATTGTTTGAGCCATACACAAACGCGAAGACAAACAGGCCTTACTCGTAAGTTTACCGACAAATTGAAGATTAAACATTGAGCAAACATAGATTGAGAATAGTATGGGACCTAGAACCGAAACTTGTGGAATACCGAGGTTGACAACTTTAGATTCTTCAAAACTGTCGCCAATTTTTACTTTTTGCATTCTGTTTTTAAGATAAAATGCAAACCAATCTATAATCGCCTCAAAATCCTATGCGATACATCTATCATATAAAAGGTTATGCCTAAAAATGTCCAGCGCAGCGATTCTTATCATCAAGCCGTTTGTATTATAGATATGTGGACAGAAATCCAGAAGAGCATCTTCGTTAGAATGTTTTTCTCTGAAACCAGATTGATTAACACTTACCAAGTCAATTTTATTAAGAAATTTAAAACTTTATATTTTACAGCTTTCTCAAAGAACAAATCGGTCTGTAGTTAGCTTTTTCTTTTCTGATTCACTTTTTGAAAATTGTAATTCGCCTGTTTTAACAATTCTGGGAAAATTCCCGAGAGAATGCTTGAATTGACAATTTTTTTCAAAGTATTCAGTTCTTACCAGTTTTCATGAGATAAAGTAGACAAAATACGTCATACACACGCAGATAGATAAAGATAGTTGGCTTCGTATGCAGTAGAGAGTTATAAGAAATGCGTTGAATCTAAATCTATTAATGCTTCGACTTGAGGCCCAAAAACAATGTTATTTGGGTTAACGCCAAAATGATGAGTCTGCTCAGGTGATTCCCCCAGCGCTATTGACACTGTCTTTATATTTTCATATACTCGTATATTCCCCACTTGATATTTACAGCATGCGTTGAGTTATATATACTTCTTGAGACCAAAATGGGAGCACTTTTGATACAACATAATCGAATGCTTTGCTGCCATTATGCAAAAATTATCGTAGGACCATTACCTAGTAATGATGTCCAATTAAAGTTTGTAGCTTTTTCGCGATTGTAGCGGCCAATCTTTAAGTAGCCATAATAGCATTTGCTTGTAGTTATAGTGTAGCATGGAGCATAGGCTAGGTAATATAATTACTCTGCAGTGTTTTCGACAACGGTCCAAATAAATGCTTTTCTCACAAAATTCGACTGGCTATATCGCGTTGGGTCAAACCATCGGTCAGGACCATATTTGAGATAATAGTGTTTGTTCTTATCGTGTTTAATTTCACCCGAAGCTTCCTTTACAATTGGTGGCAAGTTAAGTCCACAAACGCATCATCACTATGATTGTATCTCTACTGATGACAGAGATTCTTTTCCGATGGATATCACCAGTCGAGACGAGCAATTTTAGACTATTGCGCCAAAGGATTCCTATCGTCGTGAGTTAGGAGATGAAACAGCCAGTTTCAACATACGTAGATGGATCATCTTTTGCCGCTGATCTCCTGTGTTTAGTAAAATGTGCGCCCAATTTTTCAGGAGCTATTTGTCCTAACATGAGATACCGGATGTTCTCCTCTAAGAAGCATATTTAGGATTCTCGAACAATAACTGCTAGTTTTTTTAGAAATAAATTCGTCGATACTCTTCTGATACACATACTGTTGCAGACTCTTATCATGTATGAAATTTCGCCACACATTTTACATTATTTATATTCATTCTGCTCTCCTTATAATTATGGCTCTTTGCAGCCACGTATACATTTACAATTCTTTAATTATGTTTGCACAGGATATTTGTGCTTTTACATCCACCTACACTCAACTGCCCCCTGATACCGCCATCCTAATTTTGTGGTAGCTTTTACCGCTAACGCACACGAGATCTTAATTCACATTCAGGATACGTCAATTTCATTTTTATGTTTTTACATAAATGTAGCACAAAGTGTGCATGATCCCTTGGCATTTCAAGTGTTGTTTCTTTTCTGTTCACAAACTAACAAACTGGGCTCTTTTTGTGGGACCTTTTTTGTTCCTATTCTGTTTTATTCTGCTTTTTTTTTGTGAAATAATTATTTCTCTCAGAATCAGAAACGTGCCATGGGATTTGAATATACCTACAGAGCGATGGCCTCAATCCTTTATTCATGCAGGCCATGGGAATGTGCGTACGCATTAGTCCAAAAGATGGCCTCCAACTCAGCCTCATCACCCTCAAAACAAACCTTCCTGTCGTTTAATAAAGGCAATAAAAAAATCTAATTGTTTTTTGAAAGTATAGTCATAGCAGATTTTGCAAATCCGTTGCGTCGAGGAAGTTAAAATTTAATTCCGAAAATTAGCTTTGAGATTTTTTCGTTTGTAAACATATTTTACGCTCTCCTGGCACACAATTTTCCAAAACTAAAAGCTCGACGTTAGCCAGATGCCAAGTAAAGGGGGGAGGGAAACCATGGCATGGCACTACGAGGAGATTGGAAAGGGTTTGACAGGGCATACGCGGTTATGTTGGTCTAACGCCAAGGTTTCTACGTAGCAGTCGCCAGCTTGGAGGTTTGCAAAATTCACAAAATGAATGCTTGTGGCTTAAGAAGCTCGAGAAAGTGCTGTGCCGGCAGCTGGTATATATCCTTGGGTGTTGTATTCAATTGCATGGGGGTCAACAGCGAGGTAAAAGATGATTTGACTTTTTTGGCAAACAAAACGAAAGGAGTGCACCAATTGCACAGTTTGACCAAAAGGGAATTGGAGCAGAAAAACAGATCGGGAAATAATGAAATACCTGGTTAAGGTTGCTAGGGAAGGAGTTTAGTTTGAACGAGGATGGTCTGCGTAATAATATCGGGATGCTGAAGATGTGAAAGTATTGTTCTGTGGCTTCTGGTCCTTCTTGAAATAATTTCGGTGCCAAAAGGTTTAAGTTTGCCAATAAATTTTAAGGAGTGGTAAACATAGTAATATATTAGGCATCTGAGAAGGTCGATTGCCACTTGGTTTTGGTTAGCAGTTTAGAGAGGATGACCATGTCTTAATTGTGTGTACAAACAGATGATACATCTTTCCTGTTTATCATATCTTACGAGTACATAATTGTTCGTTGGAAATTATAAATGAGAGTTTGTTCAACCGAAAATAAAGAGAGACCAGGCTGCATGTTAGCCATTGTAATTTATATCTTATCTGGACCCTATAGGGATAAGGACTAAATCAATTTGTCCAATTTTCATGAATTCAAAATTGGTGCTGGTCGTCCAAGTAGGATGAAAGTTTATCTCCAAGATATTCTGTAACGGTTGCGAATATTCTTGCCCGAGGGTACGGCAGTTGTAGATGGGGTCGATATTCAGTTTCCTATTTTTTTTTTTGAGTTGACGTCCACGTGTGAGTGCCGGCGTTTCGTTGGTCGATTTTAACACTTCTGGTATTTACCACAATAATTTAAATATCTCATATTACACCAATAAGGACAGAAAACTTTTAGAAGCATAAATCATTATGTCGAAATCTTCTCTTTGATTTGATTTCCAGGTATGCAAATTGTCAGTCTATCTCTAATTTTATATTTTTTGGTGAAAGATTTCCTGGCCCTATAAGCTTCATAAGTTACGTTTTTCTCCGTTAAAGCAAGAGACTTATGTATTCATGCAAACATATTATTTTTCAAAAAGGTTCAAGCTTTGAGATGCTGTTTTCACTCCAGTAATCATAGTGAAAATGACTAATCTTTATGTTTTGTTGACAAACTTCTGTCGTTTCGCGCTGACAAGGTTTAACTGCACCAATACGATGTAAAGGGAGTTTTACAATGCTCTGCAGTATCAGACTTTACAATAGGTATTCAATGTTACATTCAGTTGTCAGGCTTTACTAATTTTTAGTGCCATTTCATTATGGAAATATTGAAGTCACAAAAACGATTTCAAATCGTTGAAATTTATTTCCAAAATTCAAGCTCTGTTCGTGAAACTTATAGCACTTCGTGATATATATATGGTAGACATCATCGGCCATCTGAACGTGCTATTTAGGAATTATTGAACAATTTCGCATCCAATACCCGCTATTGGATATTGACACATCAACAAGAACGATAACAGGACATTCTGAAGATAATATCTCTGCTGTGGAAAAGCTAGTATAGAAGAGGAATTCTATTTATTGATTCGTCTATCTCGAAAATTCTACATAAAGATCTTAGTCTCAAGGCTAACAAGTTCAAATTGGTGCAAGACCTAAGGCCGCCTGAACATTTATTGCATCGTCTACTCCTAAATCATAGATGCTTCCATAGCTGACTGAGCTCCAAAAGCACAGTGCCCCGACACGACGCCAGTAAGCAGTCTTTCCCACTAAGGAACAGCAGGAAGGTTACTGACCTCTTAGTGACGTCGGGAAGCGGGCTACCTAAAGAGCCGTGTCATTTGCAGTTACACTCATATGAAACCCAAATGTCAATGAAAGTTCTAAAGGAGGACGCAGACTATCCTAACGCAGTTTCTTTGACACTATTGTGACCTACGACCCAAACAAGGCTTATTGAAGAATGGCTTTTGCTACAGGTGCAGATACCTAGCTCCACAGATTATTTACAATACAGTTTGTTACCTAACGGTTGCTTGGAAGATATACGAATGTTTTTGTTTTTAACGAGCAGCGAAATCTATCTTTGGCGTCTTTCACCTTAGATCCATATCAAAACTTTGATAGGGCTTCCGAAATCATATTTCCTTTTCCCTCAGGGCATCGACGTAGGTTGGGAAGTGGCTCGATAAAGTGTTTGCCTAATTTTTCTGTAAAATTTGTGTGAAATACTCATTATTTGCATATAAATCGAAGCTTTGTTTTTGTACCATATGACATGAAGACACCATATTTCAAATGAAGCACCCGGAAGTATGCACATATGAACTTTAGCATTATATGGAGTAATTCAGATAATGAACTAAGTGTTTAACAGTTCACCAACATTGTTTGATAGACTTCTATGTATCTATGTATAATTAAATCCAGCAGCCCTGTATCTGATCGAAATTGTAATATTGTTGGTTCACAGTGTTATTACTTACAAGTTTCGAATAGCTGCTCAGTCTATACATAGACTACTTAGGCCTTGAAAGTGAATATCGTTTCAGATAAATCTTCTTAAGAAATTAACCGTTTCCAAGACCGTTTGCAACTTGCTTGTTCCTTAGATTTCACATTCTTCTAACAACTGTGCGAAATCGTGATTCTGGGTACCAGATAGCACCTATCCAAAATTTGGACGCTCGTTAATAACTAAGGAAATTTTTGTTAAGTATTTGTGTAGAATATCTACATCAATATGTATGCTCATACGAATTTGTTCTCGTAATGCACTTACAGTGCATTTCAAAACAATTTGTGCCCTTATTCAAAGTTTAATGCGTTTTTTCAGCCCCGATAAGTCATACTAAAAGATACTCAAATCATATTAAATATCGTATTTGAGGCCTCTCAAACAAACTTTTTAACTTGACAAAGGCTGAAGTAAGTAATCAAAAGTTCTTACTTTTAAATCAACGATAGGCTTACTTACGTATCAAGTAAGACTGCAGCAGTTCTTTAAATGAAGAAGAGGTAACAAAAAAGCACAGAAATACCGTTAAAAGTAATTTGATGCAATCCCTAATAACAGCAAGCAATAACACCCAAAGGGTGCATAGGTACCGTCATCTTTAGCCCGTGGCTCTGTGGAAATTCTCCCAAGTGGAACTTTAAGTGAGCAACATAATCTCCGAAGGATAAACTTCAGAAAAGAAAATTCAAATGCAGTCACATCGCTCTGTGTTGGATTCAGTGACCTAAATCGTTTTTTTTTTCGTAACAATTCCAATTTCTGTCAGCGTCGTCTTGGAAAGCAAAGGAATGTTTTCGTTCACAAAAGAGTCTGATGGGGGGGGGGGGGATGTGGTCATGTTATAGATACCATAGTGTCCAATGGTTATTGTTATGTTCACTGTCCCATTGTTCGCATTGTCCACTAAACATAATCTTCCCTGTTCCAGTCGGTAAACTTGCAGACAGTAAACAGCAATTAATCAAACCAGCTGGAGGTTAGAGGAGTGCACCAGCGATCGGTACCATGATTACATTTCGTTACGCCCGGCTAACCGAATCTGAGCGACAATACCAGATATACATACTCGTACTCGTTTGTAATAAACACCTGCTTCCTAAAATTGACTCTTGGTCGTTGGTTAGTCTTTAATTACAACACTCAAACTCATACATATGAGTATTTGTACAGAATTCTCAGGAGAATCAAAACTATCAAGTAAGTAATTAGGGGAGGAAATCATTCACCTTTCAGTTCACATAATGGTTATGTACCTTGCTGGAGAAGAGTCCTGAAAACGGAAGTACACGGAAGTAGTTGAAATACTTGCTTGATTGAGGACTTCATTATTTGAAGGACTTAACCACAAATGCGACAGCAGGAAGGAAGGGTATTCGTAAGCACCTGTACAACGTCACGCTTCGATTGCTCAACAAGGGGAAAGGTTTCTCTTGTCATTGTGATAATCGTTGTTGGCAGGCGTCTGCTTCACTCCAAACCGCGCCCCTGAATTTCAGTCAAAGCTGCAAATGCAAACAGACAAGGACTGTGCAAGCCAGAACAGTTTGTGGGCGAGACCTGAGACCATCCTCTCATTCGTAGTGTTGCGGTTTTCAAGAATTTTTTATTTTTTTTCTGCCTTCTCTTTTACTCGCAGTTCCTTTTGGGTTCTCGGTTTCTACCCAATTTTTTTTTCTTTCCCGATTTCCTGGGTTCACCATTAATTTTTATTTTTTCAACGTTCATTTCCAGAAGATTTAGCACCTGTCTGGTCGAAACGGTGGTTATCCGCAATAAAAGAAATGCCGCCGTGGCCACCGGCAAGTCAGCGCTGCCGTTTGTCAGGGCGCGCGAATAGTGAATGTGAATCGGAGCGTGATATAAATTTACTGCCAACACTCATGAGTGAGGGTATCCGTGGTAAGTTATATTCTCAGAGGCATTTGCTATATTTTTTTTTTCTGTATTATATTTACGAGTATTTCGCAGTTAGTATGTATCTGTCTACACTTTATCCGGTTATGGACGTAGTTATTCGTATTTGTGCTTTGCACACCCCCAAATGTACGACTAGTACTTTCCTTTAGTTTTGTCAATAATAATGGTTGGTGGATGTTGTCGACAGCCTTGTGGTTGTATTGGCTCGAGGGGTCTTCGATAAATCTGTTAAATTGGTTTCCGTTGTAATCCTTGTATTCCAGCTGGGTTTGGTTGAAGGTCACCCAAAAGCATGTGCGGGAGGCGGGCAATTCTGTAGATTGAATTCGTATGTCTGTAGTAAATTGCTTAGATGAAACGGAATATCTACTCCAAGTTGACTAATTCAATTACCGATTAAATCACAGTTATAGGGAAATTGAGCAACCAGGCAATGAGAGGGATTTGAAAATTAATGAAAGTAACTCAGCAGCTACAACTGCAAATTGTTTAATTTGAGGGGCTTCTCCCATGTCGTTTTCAATCATAGTGAAAATGTGAACCTGCAATCACAATAAAATCAAAAATTTAACCACAGAAACAGTGGAAAGGGATAGAGAGTTTTGGATAATTAAATTCTGGGAATCATAAATACTTATATCTTATGGAAATGGATATAATATTTTCCATTAAGTCTTGCGTATCCTATAAGTAAGTATAGTGATACTACAGTTCGGGGTGAACCACAACCAACAACCAAGTCCCTCCAGTTAGTTTATTAGCTAGCTGCCTCCAGGAGCACACTCCAAATCAGTTGAAGTCCCCTTCTACTTGTGCGCGCCATCTAAGGCAAGGTCTTCCTCTACTGAATTCTCCCTCGGTGATAGGTTCAAAGACCCTGCGGGCCGGAGCATTGGTATCCATTCACCCTACATGTTCGACTCAGGCGGCTGATGTGCAGTTTTCTGACTAGATCGATGTCACCGTGCAGCTCGTATAGTTAATTGTTGAATCTTCTCCTCCAAAGTCTGTTAATCCAAGAGGGAACGAATATCTTACGAAAAAATTTTATTTTATTTTTCAAAGGATACAAGACAGATAAATTTGTAAAGTCTATGTGGCGTTGTCAACAGCAAGCTGTATTTGTACCGAGTTCCCATACGGTCCCCCATATAAGTACTGACGAAAAATTGTTCTACCAAAATGACGGAGTGTATCTATATTCACTTTGAATAGAGTCAATCCTTCACCATCATAACCGGAAAGTAGGACTGGGATGACCAAGGACTTATATAGAGTCTCGTCGGTTATTTGGGATAGGGCCTTTCTACACAACTGCATTCTTAGCCCCAAGAAATAGCGATTGGCCAGAGTAAGTCCCTGATTTTTTTTTTTTTTTTTTGCAGAAATAATAGCAGGGCCAAGACAAAGTCCCTTACTATCTCAAAGTGATAGGATAGCAGTCGACTGTATTTTCACTCCAATTCGTGGACTTTGTGTGTTCCTTGTTATTGATGCCATAGTTACAATACTTAGGCTTGGCCTTATTTACGACTACAAAAAATTTTGCCGCCGCTTTTGTTCCAACAATTGCGAAAGCACCAGTGACAGCTCGCTGGTCAATGATATTAATTCTCAGCGCACGCAACCGATCTTTAAGGAGTAGCGAGTGTTCTCCATTGTCATTCTGCACAATCAGACGAGTTTTACAAGATGCCAAAACCAGATATGCCTCCGTAAATCTCGTCTCTATAGACACTGCTACCTGCGGCTGAATGGTACATTCTACCTGAAAACTGAATTTGGGTTGTCCTTGCTGTTTAACAGTCTGCAGAAATGGTTTTTCCATACCCTCAGTACTGACTGTGAAGAGATCTTAGATTTGGATAAAAGAAATTACTTTCCGGTCATAGTGGTCTACTGCATTGGTAAAGTTCTTGGAAAATAAACACCAATGTCACTTGAAGACTGTATAACTGAAACTTTACGGTACGAAGATATGAAGCCTAAGCTAAACTCTTTATGTAGAAATGTGGGTCACTCAAAGCAATTTTGGCGCACAACAGCGATAATGCGCCAACCCAGCCTAAGTCTGGGATTTCAGCAAAACAGAAACACCCTCGATAGCACTGGCAGATAATCATAAGGAAACTTATGAAGGAAGTCAGGCAGTCTAACCGCTAGATAGAAGCAAGCAGGACTATCTGGGACACAAGTATGACCATTGTTTCCCTGCAAAAGAAACAATCACTCAAACTGGAATTTCGATGTACGAAGCTGAAGCAAAAGCTAGGTGCATTTAAAAGTATCTGACATCTGACAGGCAACTTGCCGGTACATCGTTCAGTAATCGTAAGTACTAACTTATTTTCTTTGTTTTAGGTAACTCTACAATCCATAGTGGACCTGGCTCTCAACCATTCACCTCTCTTTATTTAGATTGGTTTTGCGCTATCTGCCTCAAGTTCCGAACACTAAGATTACTGAGGTTTTGTCTTTTTTTAAAAATACTCTTAAAATGCCGTGGCACGTGTTAAGTTTTTCGAAAAATTGGATAGAGAGAGAGAGGGAAAGATGTTTGGGCTCGGTGTTCATTTCGCTCCATGGGTAGAATTCAACACCATTCATCTCAAGAGATTTTAGTTGACTGAACAGTATTGAACGCCGAACCGTCGGATTAGAAAGCCAATACACTACCACTTGAGCCACGGCCACCCATCCTTCCACTTGAGAGCGTGAGCCTTGTCCCGCAGATATGGACCTACAAAACATTTGCTCAAAATATCCTAGTCATTTTACCCGATGGATTATGAGATTTGACTGTATAGCCCACTTTAACTGACGCTAAAATCTGGTGTGGACTTGCGTCTCGTCTAACAACTCTTTCCATTTAGCGCGATCTTGTAATAATCGCCTTCAATTGCGCACACCAAATTGATTAAGGTGCTCTTCCACTTGAACGTGACTCCTAAAGCGACATCTTCCACTACCGGGTTGTTCATCCTAGATGGATTCAAAGACTCTCCGGGCCAGTGTGAAGCTGTTCATTCCGTCAACCTCCTAGCCATATGAATTTTAATACTTCGCTGTATAGCCTATACAATTGTATTTTCTTCTCCAAAGTCCATTTGTGCAGACAGGACTAAAATAAGTTTTTTCATTGAAGCAAACAATGGTACTTTCATGTCTTTTGATTAACTCCATGTTTTCGCGCGATACACAGGTCTGAGACAGTATGGGTCTAAAAGAGCGCTCTATCCACTTTTCGTTAAGGGATTTATTATTCAGTTGCCTTCATGGTTGATCTCAACGGATGTGTTCTTCTTTACAGCGGAATTTATGTAGAGAAGGTCTTTTACTTGTGTCTTGTGTGAGCCATTGGTATTGGGTGGCCTTTCATTCCGATAGCATATACTTTGTTTTAGCGTCATTTACTATTTAACCCATAATCGCTTCTTCTGCTTCAATAGCCGCAAACGACCCAGTAGCCAATGTCGCCAGCATTTGCTAGCAGTTGTACAGACTTTGTAAAGTAAACCGATATAAAATACACGCCAATAAGACATGATTAGCTATACTCCTAAGGAAGATTTCAGATTTCCCGGGCGTCCGACACCAGCTGGGCAAACACTACGACATTTTACCGCTCGCCCAGAATTGTATGGGACAACACGAGATGCCGTCAGGTCTGGCCGGCCCCGGAGCAGCCGTTCTGCTTAGGATATAGCAGCTGTGATTGAACATGCTGCAGAGGACCCCGAAGTATCAACCAGACGACGTGTCACATAATTGGTCATCAATCGACGGTCTTTACAGAGAATTTTGGTGAAAGACTGTAAGATGTTACCTTACAAAGTGTAGACAGTGCATCAGCTGTTTGCTGTTAAGCGCCAAGCACGTGTACATCATGAGCGACGAGACCCATTTCCATCTCTATAGATATGTGAATAAGCAAAATAATCGCTTCCGGGTCATCCGAAAATCTGCGTATAACCCACGAAGAGCATTACACCCGCTCAAAGTTACTACATGGCGTGCTCTATACTCTAGAGGCGTTATCGTGCCTTATTTTTTCGAAACCGTTAAGGGCCAAACGACTACTGTTGATGGCAAGCCATACAGAGCCATGCTCAACGACTTTCTCCTTTCTCAATTCGATGAATTCGGACTGGAGAACATGTGATTCCAACAAGATGGGGCAACGACTCATACTACCCGAGTCACAACCGAAATTCCGAGGACTGCATTCGGGTCGCCTAATCTTTCTTATTTTTTTTTTTTTTGCACTGGCCGGCAAGATCGCCTGATTTAACCCTTCAAAACTTATTTTTGTTGGGTCCCAAAGGGTCATCAATTCTGGCGGCAGCCACTTAGCCGATATCGTTTGCTCAATTTAATGGAAAATTATTTCAGACATCAAATAAATATAATCCACAAGCAGAACAAAAGTATTTCATTCATAAAAAAATTACAGTCAAAGAACATCGGGTGACAACTTTGTAAGGTTGTAATATACAACCTTGTATATTAATACGTACTGAGATTTTGTAAGAATTTTTTCGGACCACTATCTCAGACGATAGTTTGTCAAACAAACAAACAGTTTTTTCTTTGATAAATTAATTTTAATCATTCACATACTCGTATGTCAGTATTCTGTTTCTCCTGCCGCCGCCGTCTTCCCAATAACTGTTGAACATTTTTGCAATAATAAAGGATATGAATTTCGACTCCACACCTCAAGCAATGAACATTGTTTATATATGTAATTTTCGAAATGTCACTTGGACACAACAACCCGAAGTTAAAAGAGAGACTTATCACACATGTCATGCTGTCAACAGTATTTTATTATAAAGTTTTCGGTTACCATAAATTCAGAAATGTGGCATTTCTCGTTCGCAATGGTATCTGTGTGAGGTTTGCTTCAACGCAGCATGGGCGACATGATAAACAAGTAAAACGTAAAAGATTGAGTCTCTCGACAAAATAATAATACAAGTATTTCAGACTCAGGGCACACATTGACAGCTCACAAAAAAAAAAAAAAAAATCGGATTCCATTCCAAATACCGGACACCCATTGTTACCTAAACAATTGGTCCTCGTAATTTTGGTTTCAATCCTTAAAACATTGAAATTGTATAACCAGAATTATCTTATTTTTCGTTTTAAATTACGTACAGTCTTTACTACATACGTATGTATTTTACTTGTACTCGTACATAGCCTGAGGATGCCCACCTTTCCCAAGGCCCATTGTACGCGCATATTCCATTCCAACTATCTATATCCACTGCTGGTGTTGTAAATAATTAAATTGTTTGCTAATTTCATCAGTTTTGTTGCTGTCTTTCCGTTTCATTGTTTATTTTTGTCATGGTTTTTGTCAGAGCGTTCTTCGGAAAGAGGAAAAGCGAAGAGACAGCAAATATAAAACAGAAGTGCTCTAGTCCATGCGTTTCTAATTACAAAAGCAGCCATTCTGCCGACAAGAAACTAAAGTGTGCTTCCGCTTCCGTTTCCGTTGCCATTTTTTGCTATCTGCTTGGCATAATTATAAATGTCTAGCTGGAAAACAATTAATCATGGAATTACGCTCTTCTGGGGGGTGGCGATAGCCCCAATTGGAGATGAAGTCTTAATTTGCGTGGACGAATTCCTTTTTCCTTGACACAATTTCTTGCTCTGTCTTGGCGTTTTGTTTTTGGTTTTCTATTCTCAATGTTCTATGACGACATTCTCATGACTTTGAATGATTTTTTATCATCGTTCGGATATTATATTTCTTTACTGATTCACAGAATTAACAGTAGACACAATTCCCACTGACCAATATTAACGAATTGAATGCTCTTGGGTTATGGCCAAATATCGGATGGTAAATAGCAAAGCACAAATCGCTTTTGACCAGTTCTGATTTTCCAGATGAAAAAATCGTGATTTTGCACATCTACTCAACCGTATGAGCCCAAATATTGTATATACAAAACAATAAGAGGACGGTCGTATGTACGAAACTATTCTGCTTTCCAGCCCCTATTCACCCACAAACCACCCTTCTCATAGTATCCGAAGCACATCGATGCCGATACAAATGCTGTGATCTGTATTTTCCTGTCATGAAATTAACTCAATTGAAAAATTGTGCCTTTTGTCGCAGAAATAACCGTAAGTTGAGTCGGGGTGGGTAGTTTACCCTGCTCATTTTTGGGTTGCCTTATTGATTTTCAATAGAAATGTTGACATTTATCTAGATCCTATGTCACAAACTTAGATACGAGAATATTTGTATGTAACATGGTATACAATAGTTTGGAGTTTTATATGTGCCATTGCACGAACCATCCTTGGGGTATAAACAGATACGAATACAAATATACATATGTAAGCAAAAACAAGGATACTCCATTTTATCACTCAAGTGCCTTCGAAGTCCTTATAGAATCAAGTGGTTGGTTGTCGTTGTATGGAATACTCGATGAGATATAGTCATAACTACGAGTATACCATAATCTAGACTATGGAAAGTGTTAAGTTCGAAGAAAATAATAGTTCATTCGTATTCCAACCGCACGGACCTGGGCCGTTAGTTTCGAAAAGATGACAAGCCTATCAGCATGCGGAACAGTACGTTTGTGACAATATTTTATCGCCTTGTCTTTGCATAGAAATCAATGTTTGCTGTGCCTATAAGATGATGTCAAGACAGATGATTGCATCTCTTGATGACTTGAAATGTTAAACTTCAACATAAATTAGTTGTACTCAATGAGCATTTGGTATAAATGTCCCCAGCCATGGCCTTTATAAGCTTGAAATCAAAATGAACTGGGGCAAAATAGATTGCATGTTATAGCAAAATTCAAAATACTCGTATAATAGGCAATAAACAATACAAAAAAAATATATCTTTAAGGGTTCTAATTTTATATTTCAATCTGCCAAGAATCCATCTTCTACCTAGTGTTGTTACATACATATATAAAATAATGTCAACGAGCAATTACATTTCTTAATTTTTGGTTTTAGGAAAGCTACTACTGTCGCAATATGTGTCTGGATCAGCATTTTCTATTGATTCAAGGGTAAACTTCTTTCTGTCTGGGCTGAACATTTATAAAAAAAAATACGAAAGCACTTCACTAAAGACTCAGGCTTTTGGGGTCTGGTTTTGGGATTTGGCACCGTCAGTATTTACCTTGTCTAAAATTGACAATGCGGCCCGAAGTGGATTGGTGGAAAAATTAAAAGATGACACGTTTGTGTTTATTGAAATAAAACTATTTTATCTAAAAATGTACTCGTAAGTATTAAAAAATTAAGTTTGAACGTGGTGTGAGTCTGGATAGAACTGAAGTTGAATTATTATACAAAAATAACAAAATAACAATTGAGGTATGCAGTTGCTATATAATGCTGCTACTGGGTCTTGTTTCTTTTCCCTTGTACCTCATTTCATTTTAGTATTGTTTAAAATTATCTCACGAGAAATGGACACGAAAAGTGTGCGATCAGTCTATACTGATGTATGAGGTGCATAAGATAGAAAATGGATATTGTTCTATCTAAAAGGAAGGATATTTAGAATAACTGAAACAAGAATTCCGATTACCTTGAACGTGGAGTGTCCCTTGACTCCAGTCTTTACGACTAACTTTGGTTAGAAGCTCGAAAAAAGATATTATCGAATCATTAAAAAAAGCTTTAAAAGCAAAACGGAAATGCAAAATTAAGCACATCAGTTTTGTTTTAAATTGCTTTTGTTGGCCTTAGTGATTAGTGATAAGTCTGGACGGGACTGTAGAGGTCAACTAACATAATGACATTGTGTTCTGTATAAGACCCGGAAAATAAGTTGAAATATTGCACACTGCAGCACCCTAAATAAACTCGGACTTAAGTGTAATAGTCTCCACCTGCCCTTTGAGGTTGGACAGGATTGAAACAAAGAAAAATGCAACAGTGTAAACAAAATTAGAATTTCCGTCACACATTGATTGTCCTTTTATTGGTGTCACGCTTCCCGGAGTGTTCTAGTAAGCCAGGTTGTAGTTTGATTACTAGAACAAGTACGAATAGATGTTTAACGACGAGATGTACAAAAAACGCAACCGACATAGATCTTTTATGACTGGAGGGATTTTCAGACTTGGTTCACCTTTAAATGTTATGGACTGCGGTTAACGTGGTTTTCGTAGCCAAAAGAGGCAGATAATATATGTTTATCCCTGCATGGTAAAATGACCCCATCGGACTCTCATCATTACTTCTGAAAAATTTGGAAAACCAATGGATATCCATCACACCCAGAGCTTAGATTTAACCATGGTTTCGATACCTTCATATCAATATTTTATGTATAGCTATTCAGTTGAAAACACTTTTCCACTCGTCGTGGATACACTTAAATATATGAAAAATTAAAAAGTTTTACTCCTAAGAAATATTTTATGCTAGTCTATCTTGACTTTGAGAGTACCATCAACAGTGTCAAGGAACAAGCGGTGACAGCAGCGCTGCATATTTTAGAGTATAACCCTTTAAATCGTGCCAATGAGTCAGATTCACACAAGAAGGATCGTTAATACGAAGCTAAGGACTCAGACATGTCACCACCGACGTAGGTAGGTTGCTAGGTAGGTAAAAGTGGCTGTTGGAAAGACCAACCTACTTAGGCCTATTGGCATATTGTAATGACACGTGGATCTGTGATCGTCTTACTCATGGAACCAATTTGAGGTTGTGATGAAGCTTAGAGGACTGTCAACATTTATATTCTTTAGATCGCTTAAGTCATTGTAAAAGAAAGCTGTTAGGTGAAGTTTTCTTCTTTGGGAGAGAGCTGGACATGTACAGAGTAAGTGAAGGATTATCTCTTCCTCCTCCTCGTCTATGCAGCTTCTGCAGAAATCGTTTGTAAAGACGCCAAGCTTTCTTATAAGGCAATGTCCAGTGATGGCACCTATGATGGCGCCCAGATGTTTCCTATTCAAATGGATCAAACTCTTAGAGCGGTTCAGATGCAGCTTTGGCCATTTTTGTTTAGTTATGTTGGTCCAACAGGCCACCTGAAGTCTGTTCTTTTATTAGCATCCAGCTTTAATATTGATTTGCACGCAGCGATTGGTGTACCTATGCTACCCTTTTCCGGCAGAGTAAGTAGAGTGGTTCCAATTTTGACGAGTTCGTCAGATCTACAATTCCCTGGAATATCTCTGTGCCCCGGCACCCAACAAAGGTGAAGGTTGAACTGCTCTGCCATCTCCATAAAAGATGATAGGCATTTAAGGGCAGTCGTAGAATTTAATGAGATTGAGTCCAGGTACTTGATAGCGGCCTGACAATCCGAAAAGATGCGGATATCCTTTGCAGATATCACGTTTTTCTTCAGCCAGGACAGAGCTTCTTCAACCGCCAAAATTTCCGTCTGGTACACGCTACAGTAATATGGAAGACGGAAGGAGAAAGGAAAGACTTAGATTTAGCTTATCTAAGAAAATACCGCCACCAACCCTGCTATCGGTTTTAGATCCATTTGTGTGGAAGTAAATTGACTTGTCCTTCATGAAAGCATCTTCCTCCCAGAAGGACCTAGAGCGGAAGCTTACATGGACGTCTTTGTCAAACCAGAGTGGTGTAATCGATGTTCTCTATGAGGATTCCTTTATACAATATTAAGAATATTAGCGTGGCCAAATAAATTATTTGTCCACTGTGTAGTCGCTTTAAGCCGGATAGCTGTATTCGCAGCTACTTTCCTGCTGAAGATACGGGGGGATGTCAAGTGAAACAGAATGTCTACTGCCGCCGATGGAGTAGAAAGTAGGGCGATTATGCATAGACATGCGGTTATTTGGACCCTACTTAGTTTGCTACAGTTGACTGCATTGTTTAAAGCCGTGCAGCAGACAGCAACCCCGTAGGTGAGTATCGTTTCCATGGCCAAGATGTATAGCCAGTGGGTTATGGAAGGCTGAAGGTCCCATTTGTTCCCAATGGCTTTTTTGTAAGAGAATAAACCTACTGTAGCTTTATTGCCTCATTCTTGAATGTTAGGTTTCCAGTTTAGTTCCCTGTCAAAAATGGGACCCAGTTTTGCTGTATCGGAAAAGACTAAACTGTTACCGTTTATTGTGGGAGGGTCTGTGATTGGAATTTTGTATTTCCTGGAAAAGAAGACAAGATAAGTTCAACGGGGGCTTGCTCCCAATCCACAGCGATCTGCCCAACGGGTTAATCTGTTAAGATTTAGCTGAAGGAGCTTTTTTAATGGTATTAAGATGCTTACCTGAAACGGCTATAGCAACGTCATCCGCATAGGCAATCACCCTGCTACCACCCGCTTCTAGTTATATTAGCAGTTCATTAACCACGAAGCTACAGAGAACGTGAGAGAGGACACCGCCTTTCGGCGTACATCTGCTGACACATTTTTTTGCAGAAGTCCTGTTTGGAGGTGATTATCCTGCTATTTAGCATAACACTGCCCCAAAGTGAGTCGTTTATCTGCAGAGTTGACAGGGTTGTTCAAGACACCCTCTATGTCCTGGAAAGCGAGCATTGTGTACTCTCTATATTGTAGGGATCATTCAATGTGGCTAGTCAGTGAATGTAGGGCCATTTCCAACGACTTTCCTTTGCAGTAGGTATGTTGAGCCGTTGACAAAAGTCTTGGGTCAGTTTTAGCTCGTAAGTATTATATATGGATATCAATCAGACGTTCTAGAGTTTTCAGAAGAAAAAAGATAGGCTTATTGGCCTGAAGTCGTTTTGGGACAACATGAGAGCATTTCCCGGAACGAAAATTGCATTGATTTCCCTCCATAGCTTCTTATGATATTCCTTTGCGTTGACAGGATAATATCTGAGGACCTTTGTAGCTCGGCAGGTATTACACTGTCCGGACCGGCAGACTTGTATCGTTTGAAGCTATTGAAGCACCCAAAGCAGTTTATCTCTTGTAATCAGACCATGAATTTTAGTCACGGTTCCAGTAGTCCTGTGAGGGTTGCTACCTGGCCGTGAACTACCTGATGAACTACTTGGGGTTGTCCAAATGCCATCGGTTTTTTTCAAACAGCTAGGCATCATAGGATTCTTAGCCGCGATGCCTCAGACGTTTCTCTAATTTTGTCAGATAGTGATCTAGAAGATTGTCGCTTTTCATTCCTCAGTTGGTTTTAGAGGAATTCTTTGGATGAGTCCCAGTCAGTCACTTTTCTTGTGCTTTTTGCTCGTTTGTAAGTTTCCTGCAAATGTTTCTAAGCGGTCACAGTGCTTTTATCCACCAGTGCTGCGTTTTCTTGCCTCTAGGTCGAATAAGAATAAGGTCTCCAAATGCCAATCTATGATTTTGTCTCGTAAGTCCAATCAATCCCCCTCTCGACTTTATTTTCTGCATGACCAACCTGTACCCCAGGTTCAATCCCTTCGCAACCTTTGGAATTTTTCGGTTCGCATATTGATGAGATAATCCTTAAAGCCAACTCATCGCTCGATTTTATCAAACGTTGGTCTAAAGAATTTTGCAACTTTTATGTGACAAGGTCACTTTACATTACCCTTGTCCGGCCCCTCCTTGAATATGCCAGGAAGTATGGTCCCCCTTTCAGCGAATTCATATATCCTGAAACGAGAACATTCAACGTCGGTTTCTTCGATTTGCTCTTCGTGGGCTACCCTGGAGTGACCCATTTATATTACCTCCCTATCGGGACCGCCTCAAACTTCTTAATCTGAATACCCTTGAAAAACGCATAGACGTAGCTGACATTCTCTTTATTCATCAACTGCTCTCCGGTTCTGTGGACAGCGCTTTCCATTACAATTCTATTTCCTTCAACACTAACGCTGTCCTGGTCTCTCCTATATCCCAACCCACCGCACCTCTTATGGCTCTAACGAACCAATATCCCGCATGCTTCGTAATGTCAACTCAAACCTCGCCCTTTTTGATTTTAACCTGAGCACTTCCCGTCTTAAATTTGATCTCCTGCACCATTCCCTTACTTCCTAACCATTAACTCTTTTGAGTTTTTAAGTCCTAGTTTTTAAGTTAGTTTAAGCTTGCATTAAGCGAAATAAATGGGGGTCATAGCCCCCACTAAATTATATTAAAAATTAAAATTAAATTAAATAAGAGGGTAGAAAGCCCCCGTAGCCTGATTGGTAACAGAAAATTTCTCTATATTGACAGTGTGAACAAAGCAAAGTTCATTCTGTTTTTATGTAAAAAAGATACAGGGACACGTTAGAACTATTAAATTCAATTAAATACAAATCCTTATGCAAATTCTTAAAGTTTAATAAATATTTTGATATAATTATCTGCGAAGCCCC
Source organism: Volucella bombylans (assembly GCA_949129095.1). Taxonomy (NCBI): domain Eukaryota; kingdom Metazoa; phylum Arthropoda; class Insecta; order Diptera; family Syrphidae; genus Volucella; species Volucella bombylans. The sequence continues at coordinate 81,781,572 of OX422144.1, forward strand.
TATATCCGCAGAAGATTATTTAAGTTATTATTTTATTTATAAGGTTTAGTGAGTACAGTTGGTTATATGTATATAGATTTGATTATATAGATTTTTTTATTTTAAAGCTAAAATATTTGTTACAATATACATTACGAAAAAGTCGGTTGGTATGGCTTTACCGTAAGTAATTCATTTAAAAACAAAAAAAAAAAAAAAATTAAAATAGATTCAGACATTACCCATATGTTAAAATGAATGGTTCTACTTATTAGAAGTTTCAATTTAGAATCATTTCTCGATACTGTAATGCAACCTTGCAACCGCATTTACCGATATGGTATTGCTTTCAAATATTTCCCTCCTTGTCTCCTTATGGATTGGAAATTTGTCAAGAAAATGCAAAATTTCTTCTCTCTCCGCTATGTTGCATACGATACAAAGTTCATATCTGTGTGGTATATAATTCAATCGCAAGAGCTCTCCACGTAGTTTCAGCACCGAAGCTATTTCAACAATACTGTATTCTTCACGGAAATAGTTATTTTGTTGCAAATTGTGGCATAGTCGGCTATAAATTATTATGTGCTGAGACCATAAAACAGTCTCAACAAATTCTGTTCTGGCCTGTTCATCCAAACCTGCGATGAGCTGGTATACGTTGGGGTTCCAGTCCATAGTATTTTCGAAATTTAGCTCTGCCCTACATCCAGTATGTAGCTCGATCCATTTCTTGTATCAGTCGGTTTTATGGCGTATTATATGTAGAGCTCCGTTTTTTGGTAGTCCATAGTCCGGCTTGTTTAGAACTTTGAGCACGAAATCAATTTGGAGTTTTAACGTGTTCACGAAAAGTGTTGATAGTCCTGCTTTCAACATGAGTATATAATTTCGGTGTTAAGTGGAAGATGAAATATACACTATATATAGCACCGAAGTAGCTTCTCCGCTAGCTCAAATTACCTTTACCGTCAAACATGTGCCAGGTATAAAAGAGTAGACTGTATCATAGTTTCAAATACTTTGTACTTGTTACTATAGACAATGTTTTTCGTCATGAAGCATTTCCTCCAAGCCTTATTGACTTGTCAGTCGTTCATAGACCTCCGAAGAGATCAGGTGTACTTCGTGTTCGGCTTTACAAGTGTAAAAAAAAAAACAAAGAAATTTACTTTTAATTAACAATTTGTCAAGTGTTCGGTAGCCTAAGTGGCAAAAACGCGGACGACAAATTTCGGGGTTGCGGGTTCGCTTCCCAGCCTCCGCGCAGGTTTTTGTTTTTTTTTTGTTTTTTTTTCTTTTATTTCCATTTAAAAAGACAATAAGTGATAAGAAAGTGTAAATTAAAGTGTTTTCTACAAAACTAGATCACGTGATGGATGGTGGAGAACGTTCCGCTCTTCCCATGACGGGAGTTGCAAAAGGCAACAATAGTGTTGCCGGTGCCGTGGCGAAAGCCATCAAAAGGAGGAGCAGGTTGAAAACCACTCCGAGTTTATCAAAAATAAAAATAAGTGCTGCTTTAGCAGCTGAAACAGAAAAAATCAAAAAACAAAAGTTGATGTTCATGTCCGATGAAGTCCAGTATGAAGGGGGCAACAACAACTTTGCCTCTCTAGCTACATCTGAGTCGGAAGACGACGATGAGATGATTAAAGATATTAGCTGCAGCATAGAACAGCTGAAAGAAAAAAATGCTTGCTGTTAAGCAAATACAAACTGCACGCAGGCAGAGGGAGCAAGTAAAAGCAGCGAGCTCACAACAAATCCAGCAGCAGCAGAAACAACAACTGCAGCAAACAAAAAAGCAGCAGCAGAAACAACAACCGCAGCAGAAACAACAGCAGCAGCAGATACAGCAACAGCTGCAAAAATAACACTTGAAACCACAGCAGCTGAAAAAAAGAAGCAACAACAACAACAACAGCAACAACAACAGCAGCAGAAGAAGAAGGAGAAGGTGCCTCCCATCAACACCTATAAATTGGAGGTGAATGCAACCAAGGACCTATGTAAGTTGGTAATTGGTAGTAATTTTAATATTAAGCGATTGGGGAACGATCGCCATGCCATCCACTGTAATACAGTGGAGGGCTACGCGAAAGTGAAAGAGCTCCTAAAGGAAACGACGACGGAGCACTACTCATACACACCGAAGTGTGAAAAGCGGCAATCGATGCTGCTGAAGGGGTTGGAACCGTCTTCTGATCCTGAGGAAATCCTGTCACTGCTCAAAGAGAAGGAGTGCGAAGGACTAAAGTTTGTAGGGGTAAAGCCATTTACCACAGCTAGAGCCAGGCGGGAGAAACGGAGTCTGCCGTTCTTCCTGGTGCAGCTCAGTCCCGAAAGCCGTCTGGATAGTCTAAGGAGTATCAATGTCCTAGACTACCAGGTGGTTCACTGGGAAAAACTAAAAAGGAGCGAAGGCATTATACAATGCGTTCGGTGCCAGAGGTTCGGGCACGCCGCGTCGAACTGCCAAATGCAGCCTCGATGCGTGAAGTGCGCAAAGAACCACAGTTCCGAGGAGTATGCTCTGGGTGTTGACGGAGCATCCGATAGGTCGCAGCTCTCGTGCGTGTTATGTGGAAACGTGGGACACACCGCAAACTATCGGGGTTGTACTAAGTTCGCTGACATTAAGAAAGCAAAACTGGCTCGGCAGCAGAAGGTGGAGGTCAAACGTTCACCTGTCAGGTTTCAAACACCAGCCGTCACGTCCCAAATTTCCTACGCCCAAATGGCGTCTGGTAGGGGGGCTACGGTACAGCAAGCGACAGTTGCTTCTGCGGCGCCAACGCCAAGAACAACGGAAGCTGCACCTAACATGCTGGCCATCTTGATCGCAATCCAAGGGCAGATGGCTCAGCTGCAAAAGCAGGTTCAAGAACAGGCCAAGCGGGTGGACCAGATCTACGCGCTGCTGCCGGGCCTAACGCAACACATGCCGTAATGGGTACGCACATGGTGGAGCAAACTTTGAAGGTCCTTGCGGTGAACGTTAATTCACTGATTAGGATTGAACGAAGAGCCGCGATGTTTAAATTGCTACAAGACCAAACTCCTGATGTGCTTTTCGCTAGCGAAACCAAGCTAACCGATAAGCACAAACTGGAGTACAATAATTATATTATTAGAAGAAGAAATCGGCTCAGATCCAAACGTGGAGGCGGTGTCGCGATCTTCATTAAAGAAGGTATAAAATTTCACAGAGTGTACAAGGGAGTGTTGCGCAGGTTCCAGGTGTTGGAGGCAGTTGTCATTTACATTCCGCTTCGCAGTGGAAAGCGGCTGTACTTGGCCTCTGTTTATGCACCTGAGGCTTCACAATCCACCCTATTCATTACAGAGCTCGACACGCTTTTTCGACTTCTGAGGCTGGAATCGGGGGAGAATTATTTTATAATCGGCGGGGATTTCAACGCTAGACACAGAGATTGGGGAAATAATTTGCCAAATACTAGAGGGAACCTACTACTCGATTGGTGGGGTCAGCACGATGTCATGTACAGACTCGGTCTTAAAGCGACGGATAACCCGTCGTTTACCAGAGGCGGGTCTTATTTGGATCTACTGCTGTACGACGAACGTATACGACTGACAGGTACGAATTTACAAACGCTAAACTGTCTGCGCACATTCGTGTATGACAGCGACCATTGCGGTTTTAGCACCGAAATTACAGTTCCCAACGAAATTACGGAATTGGAGGAGTTTGTCCAAAGATATTCTTACAACTACAGTAAGACTCGATGGATACGCTTCTCCGCAACTTTGACAAGAGCGCTCTCCTCGAACACGCTCCACCCACCGTCCAATAGGAATTTGTCAAACGAGGAGATCGACAATTACCTAAAACAAATGGACGAGACAATTAAACAAACTATGGACACTACAATACCGCGGTATCGACGTACGACTAACGAAGACCTGTTCCGCAATCCTACTATTGACGCACTGCACCGACAGAAAAGTAGACTTCTGACCAGACTTAAAAACTTGTACAGACAGTTAACTGACCGACAAGACCCGGAGATTAGGACACTGAAGTCGTCGATTAAAAATATTCAAACGCTAATAAAAGAAAATTACAGAATTTCTATAAGTTTGTATTGGAACAACAAGGTTCGGGCTGTAAACACCAGCAACCCGAATATGTTTCCTCAAATAAATAAACTATTTCGGAGAAAAAATCAAAACGACCTTCAGTGTCTTAAAATAGCCCGGACAACAGACAACGAACGGTTACTGACAATAGCAGGCATTGATCCAAATGAGGCCGCTGATGATGACGACTTTTTTGTGATCGAGGATCCACAGGAGAAGGTTGAGGCCATAGGGGCCACTTTCCAGGAAGTATATAAGGCCATTGATAACATTGGCCCTAATTACGACCTGGACAATCGCGTCTTGGTGCACGACTTCTGCATTCGAAATGAAATAGGGAACTGGTGATCCGAGGGCTCTGGTTTCACCCGGTTTAGCGACGAAAATATGGCAAATAACGTCATTGCCAGAGAGGGTGGCCTACCCCCGTTCATTTCGAAGGCAGGACTAAATGAGATCTTCGACACAATCAGGGCTAAGAAATCGGTGGGGACCGATGGTATTCCGAACATCGTGCTTCGACATCTTCCTCTAGAAGCGGTGGACATTTACACCACCCTGTTTAATAATGCAATGAATAATGCACATTATCCAGCGCATTGGAAAACGGCGGTGGTTCAACCTATCCCCAAAAAGGGAAAGGATATATCCAATCCGGCGAATCTCCGGTCGATAAGTCTCCTTCCGAATATCAGTAAGGTTTTTGAAAAGGTAATCAATAGAGCTCTGTCTAGGTGGGTTGAGGACAAACATATAGTTCCGGATAATCAATTCGGTTTTAAGGCGGGACATGATATCTCACATACCGCGTCTAAACTGGTTTCTGATATCCAATGGAACAAAGGTAAGAAACAGTGCACTGGTGCCTGCCTTGTTGACTTGGAGAAGGCCTTCGACACCGTATGGTTAGAGGGTCTTTTCTATAAGCTGACTAGGCTGTAAACCACTCTTGTACATTCTTTATAATATGCTAACCAACAGACAGTTCATCGTGAAAAATGGTGATGTGACTTCTGTTGGAATATTTCAAATTAAAAATGGTCTTCAGCAAGGCGCGGTCAATTCGCCGATTCTATTTAACATTTATACAAGCGACTTGATAGGTTCACTTCCCCATACTATTGCGTACGCAGACGATTTGGTAGCGTACAGAACAGGTCCAAAAATCGAGGTCATTAATACTCTCTTGCAGCGTGACTTCGATAAGATAAGACGATTTTGCGATGACTGGAAGTTGAAAATCAACTTTCAGAAGTCGGAAACCATTCTCTTTAGGACGCCGTTGTCTGGAGCCGCTAGGGATACCAGAAAAAATTGGCGAAAGTTCTCTATCATTGGACAACACGGACAACCTCTTGCCTGTCGAAATGTAGTCAGATACCTTGGAATCTGGCTAGATCAGTTTCTATATTTTGGCAAAAATGTAGATGCTGCTCTGGCCAGAGCCAAAGGTGCTTTTGCCCTTACAAAGAGACTGTTTTATAGCAGCCAACTCGATGCGAGGGTAAAGGTAATCTGCTACATGGCCCTTATTAGGCCCATGCTGGTATTTGGTTGTCCCGTGTGGTTCAACGTGAGAGCAAGCTTAATGGAAAAGATTCGGGTGTTTGAGAGGGCTTGTCTTAGGGCTTGTCTTCGCTTGTACAGAACACCAGAGTCGGAGTACAAGAAATTTTATCCTAATGAGGTCCTTTACAACAGGGCGAACCTAATAAGAGTGGACAACTTCGTAATTAAGCTGACTCGAAGGCACATTGCAAGAGCAATGACATCGACGAATAACCTGATATCTGGGGCTTACTACCCCAATTACCTTTACCACGAGAGTGTGCGCTCTGACGGCTTCGTTCCACCGGAAGCATTCCTCTACCTAGATCAGATAGGGTTGATCCAGGATAGATCAGCGGTGCCGTTAATCTTCCATGTCGCTCGGACAGCTGGGGACAGGCGACTCAACTACAACAGAGACGTCGCACACGGCAGTGTGGATCGCCTCAGGTTCAGTAGGGCGGTGGGGAATCGCGATAAGAGGGATGTCGTTCGGCAGCACCAGCATTTCTGGTGGTTGAATGATGGAGAAGATGTTTCGTCGTCGTTTCCGTCAATTACGGATCAGCCTCAGTAATGAGGCAGAGCTGACCAATCTGTTTTCTCGGTAAATAGCGATGGCCAGCTTACATAGGTTTAGGTTAGCATCTAAGAAATATATACATATATTAGTGTATACAAAGGTATATCCTAATATATGTATATAATTGTGTATAATGTCTATGTGTGTATGTGTGTATTGTGCATCTAGGTTAGGTAGGCTAAGGTTTATTTTAAGTTAGATATTAAGTTTTTATAAAAAATAAAAAATTATGTCCATAGGCTAAGTTTTTGTTAGCAATTTTTTTCTTAGCTTTAAGTATAGTAAATAATTATTAGTAAAGAAAATGTACATAAAGTCGAAAGACATAGATATAAGAATTTAGAGTAGCTTAGAGTGCCTGTGTGGGGCCAGTAAGTTAGTATAAGATTGTTAAGTAATTTTAAGCTAGCATTTAAGCATTTTTTGTTAGTATTTAAGAGTTAATGATTAAGGAAATAAAATGCTTTAAAACTGAACTGCCTTACTGACTTGTTGGTTTTTTTTTTTACTTCTCTAGTTTTTCCTTAATATGACTGTGCATATTAAGGTTTCTGGTAAGATACACTCCGAGATACTACACTCCTTTACTACGTCAATAACTTCTCCATTAAAGTGCCATATCTCGTTTGAACAGATAAGCTTTTAAATATCATTATTTGTGTCCTATTCAAATTAACCACCAAAATCCACATTTTACAGTAGTGATACAAGGGATTGATCATAAGCTGCATAGATTCGAGGCCAATGACACTATATCGTCCGCAAACATAATGGCTTTAATCAGTAGACCCACATACTCTACACCTCCAGGCAGAAAATCTACTATATCTACCCTTGACTTACTCCAGACCACTATTGGAACCATTCTGATGATCCACCGCCATTCCATATAGCAGTTTTGGTGTCAGCATGTAGGTTTTGGTTAGTCCGACCAAATTTATATGAAATACCCATGCTATAAAGCTTATCGAGTAACGCACAAAGAGTGGATATAATTTATAGAACAAATACATGGTCAATATTGGAATAACCCGTCCTGAATTCAGCTTGGCATTCTTTCAGCAGCTTATTTGCATCTATCCATGATGTTCAAGAAGGAAATACCTCTGTAATTTGCTGGGTCCATCTTACAACGCCTTTTGTAGATTGGAAAGATAAGCGCTTTTTAAACCAATGCGGCACCATTCCATTATCCATGATATCATTGAGCAGATAGGTCAGTCTGTTTATAAGCTCATTGGTGCCATTTTTATTAAATTCACAGGGGATCCCAACCGACCCTGCTGTTTTGCCATAATTCAGCCAACTGAGTGCCACAATAACCTCCTTAAAAGTTATGGCACCGTTCCATAGTTAGTGAATAATTACTACATGGAGCCTCTAGTTCAAGTTTACTTTTCCTTTTTCCCATCAAAGGGTCTTGTACTCTCTTTCTCTTGGCTTTAAGGTACATATTTTTCACACCACCATTGTTGGGGAAGTTAAATAATTTCAGTCAAACAAAGGATAACTCTCTCGTCTTTTCAAACACTCCTTATCAAACTACTATTCCCTAATTCGTTTTTAGCAGTCCTCCTGCGACTGTTATTTTCATTCAAATCCTTAATGAATTCCTGTTTGTATTCACATAGCAAATATCTGCGGGCTAAGAAGTAATCGCTGCTCTGCGTACGTCCACATCTGTAAATACAGGCCAGTAATTTTGGCACTTAGTGAAAACAACTAGAGCCATGACCACACCCCTCAAATAACTCTGATATGAAGCTACCTGGCTACGCCATTTACATTCACTGTGATGTAGCTTACCAAACTCAACCACATTATAACCCCTGTACCAATCTGGATTTCAATTTAATGGAATTAAAATTCCATCTCCGTAAGCAAATTATCCACTATTTACAGAAGCCCCAAACTGGACAGCAATTCGACTTTGAATGAGTCTGATGCGCTACCTGACTCAATTCAAAGAATTGTATCTCTGTATTCTCATACTGAAATCGTTATCACGGGCGACTTTAATACAATTTTGGTTGTCCTTCACATTCTGAAAGCAAACACCCGAAGGATGGTGTGTTGATATCTTCGCTACGAAAAACAACTTGTCCCAGCTTTCAAATGAGCCCACGCGAGTACCAGACGATGATAGTTATACCGCGAACACCTTGGACTTGTTTTTAACTTCTTACACTGATAAGCATACCGTTTGTGTGCTCTCCCCTCTAGGATCTTCGGACCATTGTGCCATTTCATTGTGCTAATTTCTTTACGCTGACCACAAAGTGGAGAAAAGATTCCTAAAAGAACCGTACGGCAATACGAGAAAGCTAATTGGAGCAGACTTAACAGCCTCTTAGGAATTTTTTTTTTTCCTCTTTAGGAATGTTAAGTGGTCGTTATGTTTCCCCGATAATGACGTGAATGACGCCGCTGATATGATCACAAACACTACTCTCTTTGCAATGAGATCCATTATCCCTCACCGGGTTAAGGTTTTTTGAGAAATGTTTTTTCGATACGAAATCTGAGGGAAAAAATACTACTATGTCCCAAAGGCAGTAAAGGATTTTGGTCCTTTGTCAAAAACATCAGAAATTCTGCCCCATCCTCCATCCCAACGCTTATTTACAATGACATTCTACACTTGACTCCGTCGAATATAAAATGGGAGGAATCCACTTTCGCACTCGTATAGTAGCATGAGCACTTAGAGATCTTACCATACACAAATCCGGCAAATCCGCTGGTCCAGATGGTGGTCGCAGGTGTTCTTCCACGCTGGCAAACCACTGCGTAATCATTTTCATCAATCCTACTCTTTCAAACCCTTTCCGAGAAGGTGGAAAACAGCATCTGTACAGCTCATCCTGCAGCTCCACTGGTGATTTGATAGCATGTTTCACCGAAAAGTGAAATCAAACCGTACATCATTCTGCTGAAAGCAAGATAGTTGCACTTGATATTTTTAAGGCATTTGACAGAGTTTTGGCATCAGGCTCTTTTGTCGAAAATACGTGCATTTGGAATCGACGACTCCCTTCTTTCATGGTTTAGAAATTACCTTTAGGAACGTTCAAATCGAATTGTTTTGGATGGTTTCAAGTTTAATATTCACAAAATTGAAAATTGTGTCTACTACACACGTTTTAGTTTTCATCAAGGGCTTCTTATCCAGTATATTCCTTTGCAGACGGCAGCACTCTTTACTTTTCATATTCGTTTCCGAACGCACGTCCTTGCTCATAACTAATTGGGGCACCATTAATATAGTGGAATTTAATGCTTCCAAAACACAATGCTATCTGCTGTCGTTAAAGCAAAATTTAAATACCCATCCACTATCCATGAAACTTTGTGTCGATGACAGACATTGCGAACTGTTTAGGTTTCCTCAAGCGATGTAAGAAATACTTCGCGCCTCTGATCTGGCCTCAATATATAAGGCCACATATGATCAGGTGCTCCTAAAATCTCTCTGCATCTGCTGGATTTTTCTTAACCGCGATGCATAAGACGTTTCTGTTATTTTGTTCACAGAATGACCTTCAGGTTTGTCGCTTTGCCTGTCACAATTATTTTTTATATATTCGAGGAATTCCTTATATAAGACCCATTCTGTCACTCTTCTTGTGCTCTTTGGTTGGTTGAAAGATATCCTGCAAAGGTTTTCTAAGCGGTCCCAGTGCTGATGTCCATCAGTGCGGCCTTTTATTGCTTCTATTGTAGATTGAATAAGAGGGCAGAAAGCTGCCATAGCCTGATTAAGAGTCAAAGTGAAATCCTCGACTTTCATGTCAAACTCGATGGTGTTACCAGAGGGACTTTAGAGTATTTTTATTTTATTTTTAAAAGTGTTCCCCTGTATTTTGGCTAATCAGACTGAATTGGATATTTCTGTGACTTAAAAAAAGTGTACAGATGATATCATCCAGTTCATTACCATTTAAGTGTTGTCGTCAGAGACAAGAGTCACATCTATCTAGCACTTCTTGCAGGTATTTAGTTATGAAGGTTGGCTCATTTTGAATATTGCAGACCATTAGTTTAGTAGAGTAAGTTCGGGTATTGTGGTGTACGTGTTACTTTTATGAACAGCAAAGTGTACTGCCTATTTCAAGGGAGTTGGGCAACCGATTTTACTCTACTATTTATATTGTAACATAATCAACAAATTACTCACCCTATGATGAGTCCAGTTTTTTGTCTTCTAGCTTTCAAATTCACGCTTTCTAGGTTGCCACCAGTGAGAGGACCCACATAGTCGTGGCCAAGATACGCCAAAGCCAGCCAGTAGACACCTTCGGTAGTCTCCAGTCTAGCAACGGTTATTTCGGGGTCGCTGAGATTAGGAAGTAAGAGTACATTACGGCTACGTTTCATTAATATACAAGTTCTGATCTTACCTTTGTATTTTGTATATAGTGGCACCTATTAAAGTGCCCTGAGTTCACGAACTACGCCCCTTCTACAATCCATGGTTCCTGGATTAGGAAGAAGCAGTAACATCGTTGCTACAATCTACCAGAGAAGCTTCCACCACGATATTATTCGAGTCCTTCGATTCTGAACATGTGCTTAAGAGCTCATCTTCATTATCTGATCGTAAAGGATCTCTTTTTAATTCGTCGTCGGTTTTCATTTGCGACAGGGTGTTCGAGGCGGAGACAGGCGACTTAGTTGTCACTTTGGATAGATTGAACTCGTCGCTATCCATTTCAGGAAAAGATACCGACGCGCCAGGATATGGGCGTGTATTTACTGTTTCGCTTAAAGTAGGAGGAGGTTGCTTCTCAGCATCCGGCAAACTTAGCATCGCGCCATATGTCGACTCGCTTGCACAAAGCAACTTTGAATGCCATGAAGCTTTTTATAATCGGGTGGCATCATCGGTCCTTAATTTTCCAAATATGAGAGCAGAACTTGTGGTACAACCAATGAGCAACGGTACCGAACAATGGTCAGCGATTATTTCTTCGAGAGTGTGGATAACATGGATCCGAAACTTCTGATGAAACCATTAAATTACTGAGGTCTCAATTCAACGACAATATTATATCACGAAATGGGCCATTGATTTAGCCAATAAGATCATTGTATTGTATTTGGCGAGACTCAATTACTAATTGTGGGGCTACATAAAATCTTTGGTGTACACTGGAAAACCGCGAACTATTCAGGCTGTATATGTTAAGTCAGTATATGGCGTATTATAGCTAGTTAGACCGGTCCAAAATTGGACCGACAGGATACGCTTTGTCAAAAACATTCAAGGAAGCAAATCATTTGCCCTTGAATGTTTTTAAATCTTAATATCCTAAACTATCTCTTTTTGATTCAAGCTCAATTTAAGTCGTTTTCGTTTAAAAAAAAAAGTTATTTAGCTCTTATAAACAACACCCTTTATTATTTATGTTTTGCAAAAAGTATGCTATTCCGCACAATAATAAAACTAATTTTTTATAAAATTCCGAAAATGAAGAATCAATTTTTGGCTTAATAATTCAGAGACTATTTTTGTTTTATTTTTGCATTAAACGTAAAACTGTAATTTTTCTGTAAAAATGTTTAAGATTTCACACATGAGTAGCTTATATTTGCATCATTAGGAATCCAATTTTAAGAATTCCACTGAAATGCAATAATCAATTGCCAATTACGATATTCCAATTCTTCTACTTTTCTGTACTTGAAAGTTTAAATATTAGAATGGTTGTCAGAATTTCCTTGGCTCGTTGCTCTAATCGGCTTGCACTTGGGTAAGTACTCATACCATGTGTCCATGTCCTTTAGTAGCTGCAAGAAGAAAACCAAAGTATTGAATTGGAAAAGTTGTCGCAACTTTTGAATTGGAGTATTTTTCTTTGCAGTCACTGGCATATACACGGAACTAGTCTCAACTATCACGAGACAGTATCCTTTTCGGTGTCCTAAAACTCTTCGGGGAATCGATTTCCTCAAAGAAAATCATACTCAATTGCCTTGGATCTCCGTTTTGTTTTTTTGTTTTAATTTTTTTGGAAGAATTTTCTTAGAGCAGACATTGTGACAAGGTATGTGATAGAGCCCGAAGTTTTTCTGGTCGATTTCTATTCGTACTATGTCTCTGCCCAAGGATCACTTTGCACTACTGGAAATTCAACATCTGTATCTGCAGCTAATAACAAAAACGAGTTATTTTTCATGAAAAATTCGTACCCCTCTCCAGGCCCTTTGAATTTTTCGTTTTGATTTGGTTTTGTTTTTTTTTGACAGCACAATGCAATTTTCCATTCCCTCACGGGTTTCTTTGCTTCTTAGTGGCAGCATAGGGAATCCTTGTGAATTATTCGTTTTGCTTTTGGAATGGATTGCAATTTTTGTTCAGCCACCCTCAGTACGAATATTTTGATTTCGGAAACGGAAAGGATATGCATAGAGAGTGCAACATTTGTAGGAGAAGATTTTTCTTAGTATTTTCCTTGGAAAAATTAAAAACTTTTCGTAGTTTTGTTTTGTTCGTCGATGAAGCTGGTGGAGGTGATGGTGGGTAGTATGCAAGACCAGAAGCAGAAATTCTGCACAATTGTTCGTTTGTTTGTTTGGGAAATGCATTGTAGACTCTGACTTAAGATGGATGCCTTGAGTTTCAGTTATTTTCTGTTTAATTTTGAGTGGAGTGGATTTTTTAAATTGTTTGATTGTGTCTTGTGCTTCGGGGATAAATGCGCTTTTGTTCGTTCTTAAAAGTTCTTTTTTAGTGGAATTTCTTATAAAGATAATCGAGATTCACACGCATTTCTTTAATTTGTTGACTTAGAACATTTATGGATTTGTGACTATATTCTCACAAAAAATTTAACTTTTTCGACAAATGAGTTTGAAAAGAAAACAATTTAAAAAATAAGCAAGCACCCTTCACTGCGCAGTGTAGACGATCTGATACAACAGAACTCAAAGGTCATAATTAGACTGTGGAATTTAAATTTTTATCTGTTACACTTTGTAGACGATTTGCTACATCTCATAGTAGATGGTAAGTATATTGAATTTGCGAAAAATAACGGTTAATTTTGACATTTGGTTATTCGAAGTTGTGTGAACTGATTTAAAGTCTGCATTGCAAGTAAAAGCACGTGTATAAGTTTTTTTTTAAATAAAAGTGTTGAAAGAAAAGAATTAGTTAAAAATTAATTGACTCACTACAGGTAAAAAAAGCGAATGATTATTCGATAGTAAAGATTCAAAATTTAATGTGCTTGATTGAAATAATCGTCTTTTTGTGAGATGTATCACTTCTGATATATTGTACTTTAACGGGTAAATTATATTATAGGTAGCATGGCATTCCGGAAATCGAAAGGGTTGACAGATCGTGATTTAGAGGAGATATTGGCACATCTTTCAGAGAGTGCGGATGATTTTGACGGAGAGGCTTCTGATGGTGATTCAGTTAGTCCAGACGAAGACCTGGGTGCTGTTGACATGCAAGCCATGCCCATTGAGCAGGACATCAATCAGTACATTGGAGTCGGCTTGTATATGTCTGTGGTACACTTGCCAGATCTAAGGAGTTACTGGTCACCTGACCTTGGTTTTGACAAAATCAAAGATGTTAGAGTTATAACAAATTTGTTAAAATTAGGAAATGTTTGCATTTCATTCAAAACTTCAATATGAAGCCAAGATAATATGACAGATTGTATAAATTACGATAGTTTGAACGCCAAGTTTCAATCTGTTCCACTGCACCAATACCTTTGTGTGGACGAACAATTATGTGCTACGAAGCCAAGGCATTATATCAAACAATACTTACCAGCAAAACCCCATAAATGGCTATACAACCTACAAATTTGAAATCTATGCAGGCGATGAAAATAACCCTAAGTATTCATGACTGTGTTTGCTTTTTTTAATACAATAGTTATTTTTCTTAGATGCAGGAAACCAGAAGATCTAGACTTGGGTTCAAGTGCTAATATTGTCATACGGTTATGCAGAAATGTGCCTCGCTATCAAAACTACCGTGAATATTTTGACAATTTTTATTCGTCGATTCCATTGGCTGTATACCTTGCAAAATGTAGTATACGCTGCCTTGGAACAATAAGAATGCCAACGATTCCCAATTGTAAATTTCCCAGTGGCAAGGATTTGGCGAAAGAAACACGTGAAGTATCTCGAGAGCTTTTGGCTGTTATGGATGGAGTAGAGGTATCAACTGTAGCTTGGAAAGACAATAAAATAGTCACTATTTTATTAACTTTTACTGGAGAGTTGCCATTTTTAAATGTAAGGCGTTATGATAAAAAAAGCCGTTGAAATTACTTGCCCAAATCTTGTAAGAGAGTATAATAGACATATGGGATGAGTTGACCTCCTGTGTGGGTTAATTGGGAGCTATAAAATAAAAATGCGCACCATAAAATGGTACCTAAGGCTATATTACCATTTACTTGATATTATAACAATAAATTCGTGGTTGCTCAACCAAAAAGTATGCACGAAAAGGGAGAAAATTATCTACCCTTGGGAAATTTGGGAAAACTTCGAGCTGAGGTTGCCTACTGTTTGTGCAACTAAGAAAATTTATCAACAAGTAAAATAGGAAGGCCAAGTGATTTGGAAAAATACTTCCATGCCAAGAACAGACGCTCCGCAACGACTGCTTACATACCACCAAAAGACGTGCGCCAGGACTCATGCAGCCATTGGCCTATTTATGATGAATCAAGGCAACGATGTAAAATGCCCAAATGCAAATCATTATCTTTTATAAAATTCTCAAAATGTGGTTTACACTTTTGTCTTAATAATAATAACAATTACTTTGTGAAATTTCATACAGAATGAAACATATTTTCGAGTGTACCTCTACTGCACAGTGTAGCAGTTTTTTTAATAAATAAATGGAATAATTAAAAATATAATTTTTAATAAATTATATAAGAAAAAATTTTTTTAGTAAAAACAGAAATTCACGCCGTGTAGGGTTAATAGAAATTTTCCCTTTTACTGATATAGGCTGGAATCATTGTTGATTCTAAAGCCGTGTTTAAACGCCAACTCCCTAACTGTTGTAAATAGAAATATATCCATTACTATCGTGAACAATGAACTACACTATATGAGCTGTTATTTTTGAAGATGGTACTCGTATAAATCCATTTCTCATGTATTGAGATATTTAAGGGTTTCCATTTGAATAAATTTTTTAGCTCCGATGGACTTTTCAAAAATGGGAAATGAAAACAACAGGAAATTTACGTTCATAGTTTTATAGACATTAGCTTCACTGAAATGGATTTTTTAATTAAAAAAAAAAAATAATTAAAATGAAGACATTTAAATACAAGAGTAACAAAGTTATCATCATGTCGTTGTAATTCTCTCTTGTTATAGGTCTTGACGTTTTATATAGTGACAACATTTTAATTTTCCTGAGGTGTTTAGATGTTCCTTGTATGTATGGGCAGCATATTTTCAGCCAGTTCATAATTTCTCCGTCCGCATTTTTACCCTGTTTGATATTGCCTGTTCTAGAGATTTGGTTGCAGGAAAATCTTCTCTTTTTTATTTCATACAAAATGAAACTACTTTTTTTGGCAAGTTTTTATTGCATTATAATAGTCTTGAGCGGTATATACAATAATTGATCCATTTAATTTAATGCTGTTTTCACAACTGAAAAATCTCTGTCGTTTGGAAGAAATAAATGACCCGAAAATAGAAATGCTCGGTAAATAACATTTATGTTATTATAAGCTGAGATATATGTTTCAATTTTATCCGGTACACATGTCACTGTATGCTATAATATGGTATTGGGTTGTAACATTCTGAACATGTTTCACTTTTAAATACTTTGGTTTCTTCCCATCCATACATACATATAAGCTTTGTTGTCATGAAAATTATGAAAACCTTCATTAAACACATGTGTACATATTTCTCTTATAGTATGCAACAGAAACTGATAATTTGTTATATGGAAGGTCCTTTTGCAGATCAAAGGAAAATCTGAAATATTTATCTGGGTTCGTTTATGCCCAGTTTTGATCTTCTTTTAAAGTTTTTATAGACAGTTCTGCATTGCTTAAGTGCATTCTATTTATATTCTTCTAAAAGGCTGCTTTTTCCATTAAGGTCTGAGGTAGCTTTAATTTTCATATTTACACACACGTATCTGTATGTGTGTGATGAAAACTTAAATTATGTTAAAATTATTCTTAAAAATGTTCCTATAAATGTTCCAAAATGCACAATTTATCTTTTACGGCATCCACTAGTTTCTCATCACTGTTTCTGCAAGATTCTTTCCATTTTCCATGTAAGTCTTCTCCTGTTGCCTTTGAATTCAGAGCGCTATGGAGTCTGCCTATAGATATATCAAATGTTCCTATAAAGAACCTCTTACATACCACAATGCAAAAAGTATTTAAAAAGTATTTATACTTTTTAAGTATTTATAACTACAATCTCTGGCTGATCCCTTAAAATTTCTAGCTCGTTTTCTTTTTACTGGCATACACTGAGTAGATGCACAAGAATGTATTTTGTTTGTTAAAATCGACCATATTCGGTCACTCTCTGTAATGGTCAGAACGACAAGCAAATCCTCTCCGGTAGTTTGCGGTAGTTTGCGTGAAATCTTCGAAAGAGGAAAATGCAACAACATCAGATGAAGCTTTTTACGAAATATATAATCTGAAATCAGCTTCCACAACGGATCAAGAAGTCAAGTATTACACTGAGGCTAGAATCGACGGACAGCCAACTAAAATGGAACTGGACATTGGAGCTGCGGTCTCAGTAATGAACGTTAACACCTTTACAAAGAACTGAACGAACGCACATCTGATTCCTACGAGAGTAATGTTAAAAACTTACAACAACGATGTTTTTCCGGTGGTTAACAAGTCTCAAGTTGAAGTTGAAGCCAAATGCTACCTATACCTGATAAGAGATGGGACGTAAATGGGTAAGAATTTATTTAGAAACAAATCGACTAATACAGAAAAGAAGACAGAGAACAAAATGGAAAGCATTAGACAAAAGTTTTTTAGGAGTTATGGTAACGTCTGCCAGATGAAGATCGGGACTACGTGAGAAACCACTCTAATTTTTATCAAAGCACGAGCCATTCTGTACAAAGTTACATGAACAACTGCATCATCAAAGATAATTACCCAATATCAAGAGTTGAGGATCTTTATCAGAGGTTGAAAGATGGTAAGTTTTATAGCCTTTTCGATATATATAAAGCCTATGTACATCTGACTGTTGTGAGCGAAATTGCCCTTCTACAAACAATAAGTACCTCTAAAGGAACATACAGGGTAAATAGATTGATATTCGGGGTCAAAACTGCACCTAATATATACCAGGGGGTCATGTACCAACATATAATAAACAATCTTGAAGGTACTGCAGGCTTTTTTGACGACATTATAGTAACAGGTTCAACCCTCATTGAAGCTAAAGGAAGATGTAAACTCTTGTTTGATAAGTTGCGCTAATTCAACCTTCGTCTAAAAAACCAAAAGTGTATCACACTTAGCACACCGAAATGACAGAGAAGCTTTACACCAGGCATGTGAAAAATTGAAGCTATCGTTACAACCCTCAACTGACCATGCAAAACTTATACAATTTCTAGGATTGATCAATTACTACCACATAATACTTCGGACGTTGCTAAAAAACTCCATCATCTCTATAAGGACACCGAATTTATATGGACATCTTACTGTCAGAAATCATTCGAGCAGCTGGAAGAGAAAATAACAAGTGACAACGTTTTCATATTTTTTTTCTTTAAAAAAGAACTTAACACTCAAGTGGGTATGAATGAATACACTTATAATGCCTCAGCATCTGTTAAGTTTTTTTGGAAAATGAGATAGAGAGAGAAAGAAAGATGTTTGGGCTCAGTGGTTATTTTGCTACATGGGTGGGGTATCCAACATTTAATGGGTAGGCTAAATTCTTAGTGGAAGTTGGCTTGTTGTTGTTTTCTAGTCAACTACTCATCTTACTTGATTTTCGTTAACTGAAAAAATTAATGTCTTTCGGGCGAGGCTGGGATTCGAACACCGCACCTTCCGATTTGGAAGCCAGTCCTCTACCACTTGAGCCACGGCCACTCCTTTCGATGAAAGGCTTTCTTTAATTTTAGTGGCTGATGCTTCACTGTTTGGACTTTCTGCTGTGTTGTCCCATGTAATGAACAACGGAGAATGACCAATAGCTTTTGCATCACGAAGCTTGTGAAAAGCGGAAGCAAACTACAGTCAACTCGACAAGGAGGCAACAGCTACGAGTATATCTTGGAGACTGAATAAATTTTTCAATTACTGGTATGACTGCAAATTTACGCTAATTACAGACATCAAGCCACTTGCATCAATATTCAGTCCTTAGAAAAATTTGCCATTACTTACTGCATAACGTTTATTACATTACGTCCATTTCCTAAGCGGATTCACATACAGAAATTGAAAAGTCCGGACCAACAAATAAAGGAGTTCAAATTAGTTAAGTCGAAATTCATCACATATGGAACGAAGCTTTGCCTGTCACATTTGAGCAGTTACGGAAAAAACTCAAGCGGGATAACGAGCTGTCATCTTTAGTTATTCAACTGCAGATCGTGTTGTACGAGTAGGATGGATGTGTTTACCGTACTATGGGGGCTACGTAGGTTTTACAAATATGAAAGCACTAGCTAGAAGCTATTACTATTGGGCTCTAATCGATCGGGACATTGAAGAATTGGCACACAGCTGTTCCGGATATGCCTAGGTTTTTAAAGAGCTAAATAAGGTAGTTGTGCACAGATGGGAAAGCCCACCTCAAGAATGGCAAAGGCTACATGTCAGTTTTGCTGGACTTTTTATAAACAGTTACCTTTTGGTCATTGCCAATGCAAAGACAATATGGTTGGAGTTTCTATACAATATGTGGTTTAAGATAGATGTTTTCAAAGTTGGGTCTTTTATTCCAGGAATTCCAGGACTTTTTGATGCCTAGCAATATTCGGCACAATGTAATATTGCCTGCACATCCCTATACTAACAGACAGGCAGAGGGATTTGTGCAAATTTAAAAGAATGGTCATTTTTCGTCATTAAACGATTCAAGAGATTTTCACACTAAAATATTATACATAAGATCATTCGGCGTGACAGTCATTCGCGCTACATCGTGAATGTGAATGGTAGATCCTGTCGGAGGCACATCGATCCAATGAAACGTACACTCATCGAAAGCAGTACTCTCGACAACATTTATTTACATGCAGCCACTGAAGGCATGGAGAAAGGAGATTACTAAGCCTGGATCCGATAAAGTGTTGAAAAAGTTGTTCTTGAAGCTAGTGTTTAGAACAATGGCGAATAGTCTGATGTCGCAGGTGCTACGGATGTTGTCAACAAACAAGAATCAACAGTTTTGTGCGAGGAAGAAGGATGGAGGCAAGACATTCTTCTAGGGTTCGTCGTCCATTTGTCCCATGACTATTATAAACGGAAATATATCGATTACTAGTGTGCACAACGAACTATATATTATTTTTTTACAGTGACTACACTAAATGAATTGTGAAACAAAATGTTACTCTATTGTCAAGGTTGAAGACAGGCACACGTGTTTTGCTCTCTAGAAGATTTCTTTCAAGGTTAAGAAGCTGCGATACAACAATAACCATCATAAATTACGAAATTTCCGATTAAGAAGCTAGTTAGCTTGAGCTTGTATTTCACGTTTACAATTCTATCCTAGCATATTTTGCCGTAATATCAGATATCAGAACTTTTGCCAAATTTATCAGGGTCCCAAGACGATTTTGATTGTATTTGAATTGCATAGGTAATTCAATTCAGTTTATTACAATAACCAATTTATACATTAAAACATTGTCTCTTATAGTACTAAGTAATAATATTTAGTAACAAAATGCTCATTTTAAACTGGAAGGAGGAAATATGTAACAAACAAATTAAACAATTATAAGTTTTAATAGCGATTATAATGATAATAATAAAGTAAAATACTAAAAGGGGTGGGGGGGAAGGAGAGGAAATAAAATAATTGAGAAATTGAAGAAAGACTGAGGCAGAGTTGATAGCAAAGAGATATGTTAAGAAGAAAAGTACACTTACAAGGCAGTTTTGAAGCTAGCAGTATTGGATAAGCACTTTATATGAGACGGTAAGTTATTTCATAGTCTAGTAGCATAAAAGAAAAATAAACGCGATGAATTGAAGTATTTGAAACGGCGAGTGCTAATGTTGAAAGTTATTCTGGAAAGGGAAAATTCGAGTTTCTAGTAAAGATAAGAGGGTTGCTTTGTATTTATAAGTTGACGTAGAAATACGCAATTTCTGAAATCAAGGTGCTTTCTCAATATACAGTCAAGAAACTGGCTGAAAATTCCGAGATTCTATCGTATCGTTGCCTTGCATAAACATACCGAACAGCATCATTATAAGCAACCTGGAGCTTACGAAAAGATAGTGAGTCAAGGTTACTGTAGACAGCTGCGGCATATGAAATAATGGGCATTATGAGAGTGAGCACTAGTCTCCGGTGAGTATTCCATGGGGTATAGCTGGCTGAAATTCAAAGTTTACAAGTTTACGCACACGCGACCAACAACGATATTAACATGGTTATAGCCAGAAAGCTTTCGGTTTATGGTGATATCAAGAATTGTAGCCGCCTCAACTAACCTAATCTTACTACCGGCTAAGTAAACATCAGGAACTAGACTTATCTGGAAAGATTTGTTTGATATCGGAATTACTTGGCATTTTTTTGGATTCAAAGCTAGTCCATTTTTAGTTGCCCATTCAACAATAGAACAGAGATCATCATTTACTAGTGACACTAGTTCACTCTCATCACCGGATGAGATAGGTAAAGTTGAACATCGTCAGCATAGAAATGGAGAAGTGCGTGCTTACAAAACGATGTTAAGTCATTTACGTACATACAGAACAAAATTGGGCCCAATATTGATCCCTGAGCAACCCCTTGAGAAACTGACAGGAGACCTGAGCGGTTGTTACCAACAACGACTCCTTGTGACCGTCCACATAAAAAGTTTCGAATCAGCCTTACAGTTCTACTATACTATTGCAGTGGAATTTCATTTGAAAGATACTTGGGATACCGATAAAAGTTGTAATCTGGGAATTAATAAATTTGGAAAAAGAATTAATTTCCTGTCAGAATTATACCAGTAAATAGTCGGGCTCTTGGTACGAATATGTATTGTATACCACAGTCAACCTATTTTGAAATCCCAAAGAGCAGAAAGAGCGGATATTTACAATAGTTTGAATATAGCGCCGATTTTGATATATTTTTTTAATTTAAGTGACTAACTTGTCTTGCAAATTGTGATGAAAGATTACCTACAGATCGTTTTTCATAACTGTAACACACTTTCACTCGGATTGGGAAATTCGCCTGATCTGACATGCTGTCATTTTGCTTTTATCATCTACATCTGTCGTTTTATTATTTTGATTTCTTCATGTTCTAAATTTGTTCACATATCTTTGTTAGACTGAACATTTATTTTCTTTTTTTTAAATAAAAAAATAACTATGAATTAATCGGCATTTCCGAAAGGTAAAATCTTTAAAAATGCCGACTTGTATACATATACAATTTTAAGAACCTATACATAATGAAAATCCAAACTCATTTCCTATTTCTTAACATTTAGTTCTGAGCTAATTTTTGAAAATTCCTCGTGTCAATAATAATAACAGATTTTTTTTTTAATTGCTCAAATTAATAAACGAGGCTTCCTTGATTTGCCGACTCGGAAAATCGGATGGGGGGGGGGGGGGGTGCTGAATTCAAGCTTCAAGTTAAAGGCTCATAAGGAGTCGAAATTTCTCTAATATGAAAGAATGTTGTGCATCGCGGAGGACCTAGTCTGATACAAATCCGATTTTTTCCCAATCCATTAAGTGGAATGGGATGAGGCAGATAAAAAGCGGATGAAAACTACGGCATCTACTACTCGTACGGCGACTGTTATAAAAAAGAATACAACACTTATTTGTATGTAGATTTGCTGTTCGAGGGGGTAGCAGACAAAAAGTTGTAGGCTTTCGGCATTAATGCGACATATCAAGGACAAATTCGGTAATATAAACCTGATTTGTGTTAATGCTAATCAAAGACGAATTCCATTACCTTCTGGACCGAATATATGCTCAGTGACACCAAAATTGGGCTAGGAGATTTCAACGCATGGCTGAATAAGAAATACGTATTTGTGCTGGTCGTCGGAAAACATGCAATAGATTCAGTTTTTGGAATTTGTAACCGGATATAACCTTTTCGCAGCCAGCACGGAGTTTCCACATTTCAACATTCATAAAGGGGCTTGGCTATCCCCTGATTGACCAGATTGATACATATGTCGACTAGAATTATTACTTTGTTCCAACCGGGGTATAAAAAGAAACCTCTTGTTTGATAAATACAGTCAGGTGCATGTAGCCAAAAACAAGCATTTAAAGCTCCGCTGCATTGAGAAGTGAGAGTACTACGAGCAGAAAAGGCTTCTCTAAAAAAAAAAAACAAAGACCACACAAAGTGCGTTGTTGAAGAAATTCAGCGACGTTAATGCAGAGATGACGTACGAAAGTCTTATCAGAGAATAAAATGACCATGATAGGGCAACAAGGCCCGAATGGACCCCTGCAAAGGTTAACATGAACAACTAGTAGAAATGGTGCAGCCGGTACTGAGATATGAAAGGCTAGTTCTGCAGGCGGTATAACGGTGATTTTTGTCAAAATACTGCTGTCAGACTACGGGCCATCGTATTTCGCTGGTTTTCCGAATTCAATCGTGGTTTTGTTGTCCCAGAAATCATCGATGCTGTGCGAGAACTGATATTGCAAGATTGTCATATGACTTATCGTGAAATTAAGGCATGCTGGGGCATTAGTTCCACTCGAATACATTTAATATTGCATGAACATTTGGCCGTCAAAAAAACTTTTTCGCATTGGATACCGCGTATTTGGACAGTCAGTCAAAAAAAGGCTCGTGCAAATTGGTCCAAAGAAATGTTGAAAAAATTCAATCGCTGTTTTGGAGGTACCTCGTTCGGAGTGGAAAAATTGCTTCAAAAATTGGTTCAAATGCTTGATCTTCATGGAGACTATTGCAGAAAATGATATTAAAGCCATTTTCGACGAAAATATTTGTTTTTGCTTGTTTTCCAAAACTTAAGTAGCAACCTTCGTAGACGAAGCTAAGATAGCAATATCGAAGCCACAGTCTAATAAGGCCGCAGGTGAGAACGACTGCCTGGTAAGCCATTTAAAGCAGCTGGACGTCACCTGGTTTCAAACATGGACCAACTGATCTATGAGATATAGTTAGAAGAACGCACGTCAGCTTAGCATCTGTAGGATCCCTTTAAAATAAAAAAAACATTTTTTTTTTCTCAAAAAGTAACGCAAGCTTACGTCACAGCCCTCAAGCACCACGGTTCCCAGAAGAAGCTCGAAATGGGAATTGGTAAGCCTCTGTTTTTTTTCGAATGTCTGATTTGCTCTTCCATCATCCTATACTTGTTCTTTTGTGCGCAGCAAAGTTAATAGGTAAAAAAAAACTAAAGAGATTATAAAGACGAAAAATTTGTGCATTCAAAAAATAAATAAAAAATATTTGTTTTGGATTTTGTGCATTATCAAGATGTGCACGTATAAGATCTCTTTTTGGAGACATTAACTCAAATAGGCACTGGTCATATTTGGTGGAAACCTTAAATCTCGCTTGGATGCAGAAAGCCCAATCTTACAACCTTATTTTAGGGAGATTCGGAGTCTAGCATGGCTTGTCCAAACCACATACTCGTACAGTTGGAATAAGGTCGACGAAGATTCGGCGAGGTCAGCCATGGCTGTCATAGAGAAGGTCTAGACCAATTGCTGTCGCCAACGTTATTGCTCGCTCCACGTGGATGCTCAACTCTAACAAATTTTCTGATAATCAATAGAACATCAAAGTGCTTTAATGAAAAAAAAAATCCTACTGGAACAAAAAAAAGAAGTTAAAATTGCATACCTGTATCGTATAAAAAACATTCTAAAATGTCAAAGTTTAATTTTGCCTAAATCTACTTAAATTTGCCTATCGTAACTTGCCCTAACCTACAGTGAAACATGTAAAGTCCTATTAAAAACAAAAGAATAGCAAAATTACCTACATATTATATACCAAACTTCCATAAAACCAGACATCATTAGCGATCCAGAGTGCACTCCTGATCTGCGGTTGATCGAGGTAAACTATAAATTTTGTTTTTCATTATTAAGGTACAAATCCATCCATGCATATCTTGGCATATTTCGGTGTGTGTAGGCGTAACAAATAGTACAATTAGTCTATCTACTTTTTTTTTCTTTTACTACTTAAAAAAAATTAATATCTATGTAACTAGAGAATGCGAACGTTTTCGTTTTATTTTTATCATGCAGATTAAGTATTTTCAATCGTACTACTTGTATACACAAAAAAAAATTTAATTCGCTTAATTAAAGTCATAATAAATTTTGACTATTGTAAACAATGTTGAAGCAATGAATTTTTAATGTTCGTCGCTATAGTGTGACGTAGTAGTAAAGGTGATTTAGATTGAGGTGTGTCCGAATAAGTTGGTTGCCGTCAAAGTTCACAGGCAATCGTACCGTAATCGTTGCAGTAAAGGGTGGGTAAGACCTGTTGCGAAGCCATCGTCTTCGTCTGTCCAAACATCCGGCAATACGGGGTTATCTATGATCGTGTGCTCGTTTCTTATGGCACGATAATCAAATCATTTTGCGTGTAGGTTAGTGACAACAAGATCCTCCCCCAATCCGACGAGCTACTGCCGAACATCGCCAGCGTGCCACCCCGTTGTCACAAGGGAAGCAAACACCCGAACCCCGCCGTCGCATATCAGTTATCTGATCTACAAGAAAGCCGGTACTTTTGACTGCGTCAAGTATAGAGGA
The DNA here is from genome assembly GCA_949129095.1 of Volucella bombylans. Taxonomy (NCBI): domain Eukaryota; kingdom Metazoa; phylum Arthropoda; class Insecta; order Diptera; family Syrphidae; genus Volucella; species Volucella bombylans. Next base: position 81,806,799 of record OX422144.1, read on the forward strand.
ATATAGTAAGTCTCCTAAACATCGTCCATAAAATCTTTTCTGCCGTATTATGTGAGAGTTTGAAACCATTCATGAACAATCTGGTTGGTCCCTACTAGAGCACTTTCAGGCCAGGGAAGTCCACCACCGAACAAGTAATCACACACAGATCGACTATCGCCCTCTCTTTGTCTACTTCAATATCGCATATGCATAGAGACGAGCTACACAACCCCAGGTCTAGGTTTGATATTCCTTCAAAACTCGTCAGGTTGTGCAGGATAACTATGAAAACTGCTCGCTTTTCCATTAAGGTCTGTAATAAATTAACCAGACCATTCCCGTAGAAAGAATTGTGCAAAACTCAAAGCCCAGTGAAAAAGCCACGATTTTGTTTAAGTCCGCTCAAATACTTGCGTACGCAGATGACATTGACGTAATTGGCCGAACACAGTGAGCCCTCAACGTAGCCAACATGTTTCTGACTGTAAAAGAGGTCGAAACAAAGTACAACAAAATATTCGTTACCATTGGCAGTTATAATTTCGAGATAGTTAACCACTTCAACAGCCTTGGCTCCGCAGTTATAAACGCGAACGCAATTAGCGCATAAACCAGTGGTAGAAAAGCAATTTTGCTAATCGCTGTTCTAAAAGCTGAGGAAACAAATGAGTAATGTAATAAAACCCCTTTCTAGCAAGACCGAATTCAAAATTCTTGTTATCCCTGTCCTGGTTTGTGATATAGAGGCTTGGATCTGTCGAAAGCGAATGAAGAAGCATTTGGCCCTTTTGGTAAAAATGTACTGCACGTAATTATTGGTCTAATGAGGCGCCTACGGATCCAACCTCTGATGTGGCTGAGCCATGTTGAGTGAATGGACTTCACTGTTCCGGCCCCAAAAATCTTGGATTGTAAACTTGTGGGTGGCGCAGCAGAGGATGACTACATCAAAGCTAGTGCACGGATGTGAAAGGGGACCCCATCCAACACGGAGTGCGATGTTGAGGCTAGCCAGAGGGAGATCGTGCAGCTAGAGAGCCTTATTTTTTAGACCCAAGTTAAACTGAGCTAATAGGAGGTGTGTTTTAAAGAGCTCAAACTTTATTTCCGAACAAGACGTTTTGAATTCATTTACTCTCCCTAAGCTTTATAATTTTCCACCGAATCTCTAGTATGGTGTCATTCTCAGAGTTACTCTCAGTTACTCAAAGGTACTCTTTGACAAAATTATATAAGATTGAAAGATTGCAAAACGTATGTGCTGGAGTTATCTAAATTTTCATCTAAATTCGCTTGCTGTGTGTTTCATATGTTTGATAGAACCCCATATTTGATATCCTTCAGCCTTACCCTTACTTATTTGGATTATGGTTTTTTGCATGGACTCTACAAAACGTCACTTGTATGTTTTAAGAGCTTGTCTGGTAAGAAATCAGAGTTGGATGAGGAACTGTTTCTTTTATCAATTTTCAATTTTCTTTACCAATTGAAGTGATTGTCTTTAACTTTTGTTATGAGCTCTTGGTTACATCTGCTTCTGTAGCAAGCTGGCTCTTAAATGGATGGCGCAATAGGTATATTCAAAACTGGCATTTCCTTTGACGAATATAGTACAAGGATGTATAGTTTACGATACAAGTGCAGCATTCAGACCTGAGCTACGCTTTTCTATTGGATAGCTGAGATCCAATAGAATGGCGACTTTGTCTATGAAAGAACAGTCCGTTTTCCAAAAAGCGTTCGCTAATTTCGTTCCGACTTGCAACACCATGACTTGATAGTTGTTTGGCCGCTAAAACGATTTCATGATATCGGACCGAAAGCAATCTTTTGTTCTTAAAATTGTTGCCTCCTACGTGTTTGGTAAGTAAGATTTCCGCATTCCAGGATCCTATCATTATTATTCATAAACAACCAAATTCCCTAGCATATCGTGCTGATTACATAATATGACTTGATCGATCCATCTACATTAATTCTCCAAAGTTAAAAATTCAATGCATCTTCCATAATACAGAAGACAGAATATAAACGCACAAGTAATACCACATTGTGTCGTAGAAGCATCGAAACATCGCGTAAACCATGAGCTCCAAATATCCATATTATCCATTCAATTTTAAAATTACCAAACGTCCTTTAAACGAGCAGCTATAAAAAATTTACATACTCATCCGACAACCGAAACGTGCAATCCATTTGAGACAAGTGACACTTCTCTCACTTCTCCCCATAATACGGATAACTCAGGATAAGTAGAAAATCAGCTCAAGGACTGCCCCATTGACCTAAAAAGAAAAGTTTTGCCTTTCCAATGTGGATAATGAATAAAACCAGATACGAATAACATGTCACATGACAAAGGGTATATCTGTCTGCGGCATCATCAAAACGAATAAAGTGATTGTCTGACATATCGTGGCGAATGTCAATGCCAGCTGTGGTTTCTATGATTCGAAAAAACATTTCATTATGATGTGCTAACTGTTCCAAATGCAGATTCCCCCCGAACTTGTGTTGTATTTTTTTTTGTTTGGTTTTTATAAATGGACACATTTTTATTATGAAGGAATAGAAATCAAAGAAAAGTCGTCGTTCTTTGCAAAACGTTTTGGCAATGTTCAAGATAAAATTTTTTGAAAAGTACTATCAAAGCCAGAGAGTTGAACGCTTTAAACGGCAAAATCCATTTGAAAATTAGGTTTTCGTCGTAACTTCCGAAATTGCACCAACTGAATGTTGAGTGCTATTGAAGGTTGATTGTGATGGGAAACCAGTTATCAATGTGAATTCAACAGGCGGTCAAAAACCTTTACTTTTATTATTGGTGGCTTATCAAATTATCAAGCTTGGGAAGAATTAGTCGTAAATATTCAGGATCACACATGCGAGTTTTTAACACCATATATAGATATACTGACAATTTGCGGCTGTGTTTCAAAGATGGAAAAACTTCTGCAAATTACAGTAACAGGCTCGGAGTTTTTGTGGTTGATTAGAGTGACTGTCATAAAAAATGTTCAGACTTCTGTTTCTTTGTGAAAAGTCCATTTGATCGCATCAACTTCGGCGGGCTGAAATCAGAGTACCTGATGGGTTCAGCTAATTTTTGTCCACCAGAGCTGCAACCATTCCGTTTAGGGTTTTGTAGAAGATAACACAATTGTAGTATACACCCTTCTACAGGGAATGGTAGTAGTAGACTTTCAAATCAAACGCATCCGCAATTATGATCTTTTTCACTTTTTTACCTTATTAGCTTAGGCAATTTTCTGTCCCGGTCCCTGAAATCAGCAACTACACTCTCAGACAACGTCGATTTTGAAGATTGCTTAGCTTGTCAAATTTAATTTGGCCGTCATTATCCCCATACACCTCGCTGAATTTACCGAACGCGTCTTAGGGGTATCTTTTGACTTTGAGTGTATCAATTCTTTGCTGATTATTCGCATAGACCTGCGACTTGCGATTGAAGACAACTCCAAGGGAAGAAATCAAAAGGCGTTAAATCGTTAAATCTCAGTGGACAGTTCAGGACATCACCGCGCGAGATAACCATGCCCCCATATCGCTCGTGCAAAATGTTTATCATGCCATGCATTGTGTGACGCGTAGCGCCGTCCTTTTGGAACCACATCTCTTCCTTACATATGTAAACCTTTTCCATACCAACGCACTCGCAGCCAGTCATCCCACGCAAACGAACTTCAATCATACGACTCCAACAACAATCCGGCTTACTCATCACACCACCAGTCCAGTCATCCCACACTCTATCGGATGACAATCATCAGACGACTCCAATCATACCACTCGAACAACAATGCAGCTTACGCATCAGACCATCATGCGATGATAATACAGAACGGCATGCAAATCGGCCGATGGTCATCAAGCGTGCCATTGGCTGAGGAATATGTGTTCGAGATGAAAGCCATTGCATCTCGAGGACATATACAGGAACCATCGTTGATAAAATATATAGTCCAGGGGCTCATTGACACCGAGTGTAAGGATGTGTTCAAATCAGCTCAGCCAGATTCACTGCAAGACATGCTGAAGAAGATACGTTGGACTACTGGATTGAGGCGCAAAGGCGAAAATCATTCAGAAGGGCAGAATGCGCTTCAACCCGTAACTGCTCAGGCACAAAAGCAAGACTGGATCGAGGGACAATAAAATGCTTTCGGTGTCAACAGCCGGGTCACATAAGCCGAAACTGTCCTTCACTTAGGACTGAGGGTCAACCAAGCGCATCAACGAGCGGTTTGCGCACAAGTAATAGACCACATCAACTGCTTATCAGTGAGACAAAAAGCGAGTATGAAAAAGAGGTCAAAGTAAATGGGCGTACGGTGCAAGCATTCATCGATCTTGGAAGTGACTGTGTGTCCATCTGTCAGTCAACTGCCGATGATAACCACTTGCAAATCACGAAGGACGTCAGGAAGTTATCAGGATTCGGAGGAGGTACTTGTGAGGTGATCGGAAAGGCATATGTTGAAGTGGAAGTAGACAGACTGAGGAGTTGGTGCGAGTTGCTAGTCGTACGCGATCATAGTCAACCCTACCCACTAATAATTGGACGCGCCTTGTTGGACCAGCCTCAAGTCAGAATCGAGAAGTCGTTCCAGAAACTGGAGATTAGCGACAGAGCAATAGGGAATGAAGCCCAGGCGTTGATCATCAGAGAGAGTGGACGAAATAAACCCAAGGAGGAGGTTTCACTCGCAGAACTAGATGTCGGAGAGTTGGACCAGGGGGATAAGAGGAAGCTCAAGATGTTAATGAACGACTACAGGGAGTGTGTGGCGAAGTGTGCTGATGAATTAGGCGAGTACAAGTGGGCAGATTTTGGCATCGAACTAAAAATGGACAAAGCTGTTTGCATCCAGCCGTATAGAGTGCCATTTGCAAAAAGAAGCGTCATCAAAGACAAAATTGATGAGTTGTCCAACAAGGAGTTATCCAACCATCTAAGTCAGACTTCTGCTCACCCATCGTCTTAACGAAGAAGAAAGACGGAAGTGATCGATTTTGCATAGATTACAGGGCACTTAATGCGGTAACTATCAAAAGAAAATTCCCAATGCCGATAGTGGAAGAGATACTGGCGTCACTTGCAGGAAATACGTACTTCACCACTCTGGATTTGGCGTCGGGATATCACCAGATAAAACTTACCGAGCAAAGCAGAAAATATACGGCTTTTTCGGCTGAAGATGGACTATACGAATTCACAAGGATGCCGTTTGGACTTGTGAATGCGCCTGCTGCATTCCAGGCGTGCATGAATCAAGTCAAGGCCCGCATGCTGAAAGGAGACATCGCTGTCTATCTTGATGACATAATTATCCCGAGCAAAGCAATTGAAGAAGGCTTGCAGAAGTTCGAACGTTTTCTGGAGGTACTCAAAGAATCGGGGCTTACTATAAATATGAAGAAGTGCGCTTTCCTGAAAACAAGCCTGGAATTCTTGGGGCACTCCGTGACCGGTGAGGGAATCAAACCAAACCAAAGAAAAACTGCAGCAATCGAGAAGTTTCCGAAACCCAAAGACGTACGCGGAGTAAGGCAATTCTTGGGCCTTACAGGATTCTTCAGGAAGTTTGTTAAGGGTTATGCAATTATAGCAACACCGCTTACCGACTTGCTAAAAGACGACACACAGTTTACATGGGCGGACCAGCAGGAGAGGGCGTTCAAGACACTGAAGGATGCACTTATCAACCCACCGTTACTAGCACTCTATGATGTTGATTGCTATCATGAGGTTCACACGGATGCATCTGCACAAGGACTAGCGGGTATACTGCTCCAACGATCAAAGGAGGACAAAAACCTGCGACCAGTAGCGTACTATAGCCGCAAAGTAACGGAGAACGAGAGCAAGTACCATAGTTACGAGTTAGAGGTATTGGCAGTGGTCGAAACCCTGGAACGATTCAGAGTATTCCTACTTGGACGTCAATTCACAGTGGTCACGGATTGCGAAGCCATCGTAGCCACTCAAAATAAATCGAAAATGATTCCACGGATAGCCAGATGGTGGCTTAAAATCCAGGAGTTTGATTTTAAAGCAGTGCATCAACCGGGAAGACGAGCAACTCACGTGGACGCACTAAGTCGCCAACCAGTCGAAGATCATCGGGTAGCAGAAGAAGCATCCAACTTGGTCCTCAACATTAACATCACGGATGAAGACTGGGTGGCCAGTATGCAATGGCATGACCCTGGTCTGCGTGACATCATTCACGCGCTGCAGGAGAAAGAAGCGAGTACAACGAAGAAGCAGCTGGAAAGGGAATATGTACTCAAGGGAAATCGGCTATTCCGACGAATCGGTGAGGATATGAAATGGGTAGTCCCAAAGGCGATTAGATGGAAGATCCTCAAACTATGCCATGATGACTGCGGGCACTTTGCCGAGGAAAAGACGCTTGATCGAATTCGAAATACGTACTGGTTTCCAAAAATGAAACGATTCGTGAAGGGATACGTCAGATCCTGCGTGGAATGTGCATACGCTAAGCGGAAGGGAGGGATGGCCGAGGGAGAGCTTCACACTGCAGAGCGGCTTCCTATTCCATTCCACACGGTACACATCGACCACTTGGGACCCTTTGTGGTGGGAAAGGGAGGAACACGTTGCGTGCTGGCGCTTGTCGATCACTTCACCAAGTACGTTGTGCTGAAGGCAGTAAAGACAGCCACAACTAAGTGTGTCGTGAATGCCCTGACAGAAATATCCGGGTATTTTGGAGCTCCAGAAAGGTTGGTAAGTGATCGAGGTACAGCGTTTACGGCAAGAGACTTCCAAAAATTCTGCGAAAGCATGGGAATCCAGCACATAAAGACGGCAACACGAACGCCCAGGGCCAACGGGTAGGTAGAAAGGGTCAACAGGACAATTTTGGCATCGTTAAAATGTGCCCACTCTAGCGGTCAAGACTGGGTGAGTCATCTAAGGTCCCTCCAATGGAGCCTTAACACTACAAAAAGTTCAGTGACAAGAGCTACACCACACGAGCTGCTATTTGCGTACTCTCCAAGGAGCATAGCGAACGATAGGCTGCTCAGGGAGCTAGAAGACCATAAAGTTGTTGGGCCGGGGGAGATGATGGAGAGAAGAAGCGAAGCCCTGAACAACATCGTAAAGGGGCAAGAGTACCATAAGAAACTGTTCGATGAGCGACACAGAAGGCCAACTAAGTACGAGGTAAATGATTTAGTTCTCATTGAAAAAGAATCTATCAGCACAGGCGAATCTCGGAAGTTGGAGCCGCATTTTAAAGGACCGTACATAATAACGAAGTGTCTGGCGAATGACAGGTATGTAGTCGAAGACATCCCAGGAATGCAGCGCACACAAAGGAGATTTACCACGGTCATGAGCGCGGACAAAATGAAGAGGTGGTGTGAACTCCCAGATGATGCGCTTGCTTGTGAAGACGAAGACAACGATATGCTGTCCGATGACGAGAATGGTCGCGAAGGCGCGGCCGACATCAGGATGGACGAGCTGTAAACCTTTTCCATACCAACGCACTCGCAGCCAGTCATCCCACGCAAACGAACTTCAATCATACGACTCCAACAACAATCCGGCTTACTCATCACACCACCAGTCCAGTCATCCCACACTCTATCGGATGACAATCATCAGACGACTCCAATCATACCACTCGAACAACAATGCAGCTTACGCATCAGACCATCATGCGATTAAAATACAGAACGGCATGCAAATCGGCCGATGGTCATCAAGCGTGCCATTGGCTGATAATCAACGAACCAGTGCAAGAAGCGGTACTCACCATAGCTCTCGTGCTGGTATAAAAGGAGGCTGCACTTCTGCAGTGGAAAAAAAAGAAATAATCGTCAGCGAGTTGTACCAAATGGTTGTAGGCAAGGTGTATTAATAAAGAACTTGAAGTCAAACTTGAAAGTGGTATTTTATTGCTGCTGGGTGAATTTCTTCTGTCGGTGGATTTGGATTTTTCCTACACATACTATAATCATACAAGAAGCCTTGTCATCATGTCTGCTATATACTGCAATAAGTAATTCCAAAATTATGACTCGTATAAGAAACCAGTGATAGTCTTTCATACTACAAGAACTGGAGAAGTATTTGCTCGTTGCTTTCACTATATAGGTTAGGTTAGCTTAGGTTAGGATACAGTGCGAAAGTGCATCGAGTAAGATATTTGTTAGCGCCACAAGACAATCTTAATTTCTTTATGCCCGAATGGAACTTGGAAGCCATGAGGAACTGATTTGGAGCAGATTTAATAAAATGCCTACAAAAAGTATGCGACGAATTTGAAATCTTCATTTGTGTTTGAAAAAATTTTATTACGAAGATATTCTTCGTTTTTCCTCACCTAAATCTGAAGGCGTTCAGATATATCAATCACGTACGATTAACCTTTTGATATCTGTAGAAACCAGAAGTCGTTTGGTTGACGATCAGTTCAACTTAACTTTTACTATCTGATTCGATAAACCAATTCCGAATTTTTACTTCACAACTGCGCTTAGTAGGAATTTAGATTGGATACAGCCAATATTCGCGGGCTTAAAAGCAAACACTTTTCTACCTACGTTCACGTCTGTAAACACAGACCAGCTGTTTTGGCACTTAACATAGTGAAAAACTGGTAGATTCTGGCCCACTCCCCTCAGATCACTCTGATATGAAGCTACCTGGCTACGAACTAGTGCCACTATTCTTTTCTCATCGCGGTCTCGCGATTTACGTGCGTAGTGTATGATGTAGCTTACCAAATTCCACCACAAAGTGGATAGCAATTCGACTTTTAACAAGTTTGATGCGCTGTCTGACTCCATACAAAGAATTGTATCCCTGTATCCTCGTTATTGCGGACGATTTCAATACACACAAATCTGTGTAGCTTCGACATTCTGGACTGACAACAACCGAAGGTCGGTGTGTTGAGATCTTCGCTGCGGAAAATAACTTAACCCAACCTGTAAATTAGCTCACGCGAATACCAGATATTGATTGTCATACCGCCAACACCCTGGACTTGTTTTTTTGTGCTATCCCCTCTAGGCTCGTCGGACACCTGTGTCATATCAGCTAATTTCTCGTACACTGACCACACAATTAGAGAAAAGTTTCCTAAAAGAACCGTATGGAGAAAGCCAATTTAATTGGACTTAACAGTTTCTTTATGATTTTTTAACTGGTCCTTATGTTTCCTCAATAGCAATGTGGATGCCGCTGCTGATATGATCACAAACACTATTCTCTTTGGAATGAGATCCTTTATCACTCATCGGATGAAGAGTATCAAACCAAAAGAAAAGGCATGGTACGACTCGCGCTGAGGGTTAGAGAAATGTTTTTTTCTGTCCTTCAAGACCAACCCGACCGAGGAAAACAGAAAAAAGTTTAAACGAGCCAGGAATGACTGCAACGTCTTCCTTAAGCGTGTAAAATTTCAATATGACCATAAGTTGAGGCAAAAAATACTACTCGTACAATGTCAAAAACGTAGAAAAAGCTTTTAGTTGTTTGTCAAAAACATCAGAAATTCCGCTTCATCCTTCATCCCAACGCTCATTTACAATGACATTCCAGCTGTCATCTCTTTAGATAAGGCCAATCTGCTTGTTGCGCCATTTGCGGCTAGCCTAACACTTGTAGATTGTGCTTGTCTCCGCCTACACTTGAGTCGAATTTTCAATGGGATGAATCCATTTTCGCACTCGTGTAGTAGCTAGAGTACTTCAAGATCTAAACGTACATAAACCCGTCCAGATGGCAAAACCACTGCGTAAGCTTTTTCATCAATCTACTCTTTAGGGCTCTTTCCGAGCAGATGGAAAACAGCATTTGTCCAACCCGTCCCCAAAAAAGGCGAATCATCTTCTCTCTCCTCCTACAAACCCATTGCACTTACGTTCCTTCTTTCCAAGTTCATTGATCGTCACCTCATGAAATATCTCGAAACACGAAAACTTCTCAATGACCGGAAATACGGTTTTCGTAGCAACAGCTCCACTGCTTATTTGATGGCATGTCTAACAGAAAAGTGAAATCAAAGCGTACATCAAACTGACGAAAGCAAGACAGTTGAACTTGATATTTGCCAGGCATTTGACAGAGTTTGGCATCAGGCTCTTTTGTCGAAAATGCGTGCATTTGGAATCAATGACTCTCTTCTTCAATGGAGTAGAAACTACCTGTCGGAACGTTCAATTCAAGTTGTATTGGATGGTTTCAAATCTGATATTCACAAAATATATGCTGGTGTGCCCTGGGGCTACGTTCTGTCTCTGACACTCTTTTTAATTTATATCAATGAACTCTTGTCTACCACTTCTAATCCAATATATTCCTTTACCAATTTACTCACTCATTATACACACTTACATTTCTTATGCACAATATCATGGAATCCCGTACATAATTTATGTAAGAAAGTGTTATCGTACCACAAACAAAAATTGTAACCCTGCCAGAAATGGCTTGAAAACCAAAAAAATTGCAAAAACTGTTTTTTTTCTTAAAATTCATTGTATAATATGACTCGTACCTCTGTAATCCTTCAAAATCTCAACATCTGGTGCAGTATGGAAATTGTCATCATGACATATTGTACAAATACGAGTGTGTTACTCCTACTCATAAAAAGGGTCTTTTGAAGTTAATCAGCAATTTCATGTGACTGCACTTGAAGCAAAAACATTTGATGCAAATAAACTGCTACTTAAGGCGGCCGTCGTCGGGGTGCGCTGGTAAGCGATTTCTGGCAAAAGGAAACGACGAATATGTCAAGTGTAATATAATAAACTTTCAACAGGATAGGGGAAGTTGGAGTCCTTCATCCCTGCATTAAAAACTTCTTGTTTCCTCTTTTAAATATTCGTTTGTATACTACTATATGTATGTTAACATAAGTGGGTGTGGTGACAGGAATGGCTGCAGTAAATGTCAGACTATAAATTATGTAAATATGACCTCGTTTAATGCATAGAATATGTGTATATATGTATAGTTATTTGATGAGGTAGCAGAGCGGTTCGACTTTGAAACGTACAAACGAGTACAATACAATATACAAACATACTTACAACGATGATGTCCTGCAAAGTTCAAGAGTTCATTAGTGTGGATCATTATCTGGAGATTATGGGGTGGGTAGGAGTTGAATTCGAGGCTCTGAAACAATCGATTGCAACGAAAGACAAACAAAATTACATTGGCATGATGGGATTTCTAAAAAAAGATATGTTGGCTGTACAGACAGAATGATACTTCACGGATGGCTGTTGTGATTTTAGGTAAAAAGATACGTAAATTCTACATGAAGATTTGGTTTTATGGTAATAAAGATTTTCAAATATACCTTATGTCATAGAAGCTCAGAACAAGGTTATTCTGCATGTATGGACCTGTAAATTAAAATATGCGCTCTCGTTTGTTGATACCGTACGGAGAATAACAATTTGGAAAATAGTTGAGTTAGTTAAGAATTACAAAAATAATAATAAGCATTCGTAAGTGATAGTGAATATGATTAGTGCGAATATTTGAAAACTATTCCAAAAACGCAACAGTAGTATGTGTGACAGAACACTTCTATACACCACAAACTCTCTTATTACGGTTTTACCACAAATTCAAACTACGTATTAAAAAATAAGAAAAAACAGTATTAGCGAAGGCTTATCACTCGTATAATGATTTGATTTTTTTATAAATACTATATCTTCAAACTGAGCAGCGCGGCAACGGCCTGTGGAAAATTTCCTCAGTATGTTCCCTTACTTCTCGTAAAAGGCGACTACAAGAGGAGAATTATACAGATAATTCGATCGCAAAATACATTGGAGACGACTTACACTTGCTAATAAGCAAAATCGAATAGATGAAAAGTTTACTTTATAGCGTTATTAAACGAAGAGCGCAGTACGGTCCCACCTCGGTTGTCTTGTTGAAAATGATTAATGGTGATCGGATGCCTAGCCAGTGGAGTAAGCACTCACTCCACTTGTTCCACTATATAAAGGTAATGGCGACAGGGAAAATTGCAAAAAAATACCGATGGCTTATTATAAAAATATACAAGAGGACTTTAGAAAGTTGACAATGCAATATCCTTAAACTCTATGGCATTCAATGCGGCTTTATGAGTGGCAGGTTGATATATGATGCGTTTCAGAGTTTTCGTATAATGATGGAGAAACATTGCGACATTTCGAATTTATTACCTTCAACGTTTTAGAAAACTCCTGCAGTAGAGTTCCCAGGTATGATTTCAAAATATATCTGAGACGTATCTAAAAATGGTGTGGAATATGTGCAATGATGTTAAAACGAATTTAATATAAATGTACAGAGACAATAACCGTAGTAAGTAAAGTAAGAGTCGAATTATACCAAGGGCTTGTCCAATTCCTTTTACCAACGAAAGTTCCGCAGCACTTTGTGACAGAAAAACAAGAGTTTTTCGTCGAAATATTAGACGATGTACAAGAAATATAAAGTATTTCATTTGCGTCTTTAGTGTGAGACATATTCAAGTATAATATCGAAGGATTCACATGGCACTGTACTTGGTGCTTTATTTTCCCCATTCACTGTCACTGTTCCCTTTCTCCCTCTCTCAAACAACCATTTAGTAAAATCAAAAGACCACAAAATAAGTGCATTCAACGCTTACAAAATGGTAGATCCCTTTATTGGATGTACTGACTTTAGTTTAGTATATTCTTATTATTTCGTTATATATTATACATATGTAACATATATACAAGGTGGCGCAAAATTTTGTTTTTAAATTACGTTTTTACTAATTGAGCGATGGAAATCTTTATTTGGACCTTTACAATTGTTTCTGTAAAGTGAAAAAGATGACATCTGCCAAGTGGCTGCCGCCAGTGTTGATACACATTTGTGCCCATTTTATCGCATTTCCCATGATTTTCCGTAAGATTTCCGGTGATAACCATTCGCATTCCTGTCGAATATTCTCCTTAATGGCTGCGATTGTTTAGGACTTGTTGGCATAAACCCGCGACTTGAAGTAGCCCCAAAGAAAGAAGTCTGGGATGGTTAAATCGGGCGATTTAATGTTTACCAAGCCCCGGTCATCCAATTCCAGCAGTAAGAAGTCGTTTATCATGGCCCAGTAACAGTAACCGCATTGCCGCTGGAGTCTTCAAAAAAATACGGCCCAATCACTCCTCTCGGCTGTGCATCATACGCGGATTATCAGTGCCCAGAAACAAATATTCTGCTTATTGACGTAACCGCTTATGTGGAAATGCGCATCGTCGCTCATGATGATTTTCGACACAATCATCCTCTTCGTTGTTGAGATTGAGGATGGCTTTACCGTAATTCACACGCGACTGACGGTCAGGAGGCATTAACTGATGCACTGTTTGCACTTTGTATGGGAACATATGTAAGTTTTTTACTAAAATTCGCTGTAGGGTCCATCGGGTGATGCTCAATTGCGTGGCCCGTCGCCTGGTTGATATTTCTTTGTTCTCAGCGACATCGGCAGCTCGACCGAACGACCAGTCCGGTGGCGGCCACGTCCTGCATGGTCTCATGTGGTTCCACTCTGTTCGAGTCGAGTAGCTAAGCGCCGGAATGTCTGCCCAGTTGGAGCGGCACGAATAGGAAATCGACGTCGAAATTCACGCTACTTTAACACCACCAACCGATTATTGGTCAAAAACATCGACACAATTATTCCACGTTGTTGCAGAGTATAGCGCTCCATTGTTTGTCTGGTTGTTTACTGCAGCTGTCTAATTCACAAATGTCAAATATGATTGACGCACGACGCCATTTGCAAAAATTATACCATCATTCGACAGGGTGATTAATTGTGCGCTACCTTGTAGTAACACTTCATGTTTAAAAAAATTATTCACTAGATGCATTCAATTAATACAATATATTGACATTTTATATTTTCTATACATAAAGTATTAAAATAGTGTCAAATGGGTTTTTATTCTAAATATTATTAAATTTGGGTGGGGCGACCCGTTTAGTTTTTAATTACAGAAAAGGAAAGAAAAAGTAATGTGAAGATACATTTATAGAAAGCAAAGCGAATGATGCAAAATAAATGTTAAAAGTAAATGAGAGGAACAAAGAACAGAAAACGGTAGGAAGAAAAAAAATAATCAGAGAATATCAGAGAAAAGGTATTCCACGTTATGTAAATCATAATCAAGGAGCCAATTCCTTATAAACCCTTGAAAACTTCCAGAAATTGTTATTATTCTAATTTTTAGAGGTTGCTTATTAAATAACCGACATGATGAGACTAAATAAAAGTTACGAAATGCAGATTACGGAAAGCGGGTACAGTAACAACATAAGAAAAGTTTCTGTGTAGATTGTAGTTAGAAATTAATCTGTAATTTAAATTTTCTGATGTATTAGAGAACGCTTTCAGCACTTTAAAACAATACAATTTGAAAATGCTTTGAAATTACTTCCGTAAGGACTCTGTGTTGCTTGCAAGTGACATCCTAGAATCAATTATAATTAACAATTATCACTGAAATTTAGACTGCTACAGAAGGTTGACACACACTTGCAGCCTGTTAATCCATACTTTTGGCATTCAGATGCATGAAAGTATACGTCCACATTCCTACTCATTGGGGTAGCTAAATTAAAGAACATTATTTTGGTCTTAAAACTAATGATGAACTCGGAGAACCAGATTCTTAATAGACTAAGATCCCAATTAATATCGAAAATTAGACCTGAGGCACTGTGAGAGCAATACAGCAGCCAACATCAGTCTACTACTGAAATTCAGTGAAAACAGTGAATTTATATAAATAAGAAATAAAACGAACCCTCCTTCTTACACCATCAATTTTCACTCTTTGAGATCTGTTTGATAGGTATGATTTAAACCAATTTAGTATGAATCCGCGAAAACGAGCTCCTTCCATTTTATCTAACAATATAGTATGGTTGACCATACTAAACTTTGCTAAAGGTCGGCAGAAGTGAAATAGGCCTATAGATTTTAATATCGTCTGCAGAATCTTTTTTAAACAGGGGAACCACCTTAACGCACTTGAGCGCCTTGTGAAAGGTTCCAGAGAATATGCTGCTGTTAAAAATGACAGCTAGATCATCAACCATATGCGATGCGGTTTTATTATATTTGAAATACCACCAGAGCCACATGACTTCGAGTTTTTTATGGAGCCAATTGCTTTTAAGAGCTCCAAAGCAGTGATAGGCTCGAAGGCAAAACCAATTCTTTGTAACTGGTCACTGAAATTTCCTAAATTGGTACATCGAGTGCATCTTCTTTCGACTGTTTGTGTTGGTAGGCTGATTGTTATTGACGTGTAATACACATTGAATGCATTAGCAGTGTCAAGTTTGTCTGAATGTTCGCAGTTGTTCACGCAAATTGAAAGGGGTTTTCTGGTAGAAGGAGACTTGCACAAAATATCATTCACTACTTGCCATTCTGATTTCAGGTTACCCTTAGCAGAAATGAATTTATTTCGGTAATAATTATCACGGCAAAGAGCAATCTCCTTTTTTTGTTCAAATCACATTTTTTTATACTTACCATATTTTTCAGCCTAAGGTTGAGAGGATTCTTATATTCTTGGCTTATTTTTTTTTTGTTTACTTTTCCAATGAGTTGACTAGAGATCCAGGGTTTAATCTTGTCAGGGGTTCTGTAGAGGAGCAGTTTGATATAAGTTTAGTTAGGCAAACAATAAACACATGATAGGAAGCAGAAGCATCACTTTCCATGTAAACATCGTCGCAAGAAATATGAGTAGAAGATCTTTTAGCTTCATGAAATCAATTGTTGTCTTTGGTTTTTGGGGGCTATTTACTTGGCTAAGGCTGATACTTTTGCTTCGAAAAGTGTTTACCAACAGACCATTGTTTACCATTGAGTGATCAGTGATTTGCAAGTCATATGTGCAACTTTCACAGGCGATCAATGGGAAGTCTGCAAATCGCCGTCAATAAGTGTGATCCGAACACGTACCCGAAGCCAATCTTGTAGGTTCATGCAATGAAACTAGTTAAACCGTTGAAAGCCAAAGAGCCAAGTAATTAGTCACAGTTTCGCTACTATCTAAGAGGTTAAGATCATATGCAGTCGATAGACGGACAACAGAACAAAATCTATCTGATTAAATCTAACAGAAATCTTTAGTTTGCACTCAGAAAGTCGACACACTCCGCTTCATTTACTATTATTTTTTCTTTAATAAAACAGCTTACCCCGCCTGCAGCGTAATCGCAAATGATAATCGTTAATTTCAAACCCTTAAATCCAAATTTCAGATACAATAAAAATATCCGGAATGCAATGAAAAGAATCAAGCTGGCTAGCAAGAACTATTTCCAATTTGCAATCAGAACGAATGAAGTACTCGTATGTACATATTTTCATATTTGGGCGCTTTGAAAGAATAGCAAATCTGCACGTGGAGATATCCTTCCCTTCGCTATTCTTTACAAGAAAGTATTGTTGTTCGCTGTTGTTCATTCATTAAGTTCAGACGTGTTTAAATTTCGCTCTGCTAATTTATTTCTATTTAATTTTTTTTCCTGCCTAATTGCAATAATTCGCACAACCTATTTCTCGTTCATCGCCTTTTGTTGTGTTTTGCTGACTCGATTTGTTTATTAAAGTGAAATTAACAACTAACCCAATTCTCATTCACCGCCTTTTGTGTTTTAAAATTTCTAAATCATCGTCATCATGTCTGAATTATGTGGAAGTGTGAATTGCTCCCTAACAAGTGACCTAAATGCTGTTATGGTGATCTGCAGTGGTCTTTGTAGCAAGTCGTTCCATGCCCTTTGCATTGGCTTGAGTAAAAGATCCATCGCGTACCTAAAAGATTTTAAAAACAACTTTTTGTTTTCTTGTGATGAGTGCAAGGACATCACTCCGTCCCACATATTACTTGCTATTAAGTGTCTGCGATTCGGTTAGTAACTTAGAGGCAGAAAACAATCATGCCTTGAAATCAATGCAAAACCAATTTACAAAATATGATGACCTTCTGAAATCAGTTGAAGATTTGTCAATTTCACTCGAGCAATCTGCAATCTATAACAAGACTCAATTTAGAAACTTATCCATGCAGTTGGCTCAAAACAGTGACTTAATAAAACGAAATGACAAACATGACTTTAGTGAAGATTCAAAAAATTTTATATCCCATAGTGTTAAATCAATAATAAAATCTTACATCCCCACAATAACAGACTCATCAAGTGCTCTACGGTCTTGCCTCGATTTTCATCTTCAAAGTACATCCAGAAGCAGCGTTCCCTCTCCGCCTAATAATGATCAGTTGCTCATAAACATCATGTGCCAAATAAGCGATTTAAGCAACGAGATAACCGAATCACGCGCGCTGTTAATCGAAATTGCTGATCACATCCGGATAACTTCCAGTAAAATCGAAGATATACCGGTGCAATCCCAGCCCCCTCCGACTGCATCATACAACACCTAGCTTCTTACTGAGATGCTTGAATCTGCAATTATGGAACCACCAGTAACTCCTGGATCATCTTCTCCTCCACCACAACCCTCTTCGGTAAACGATGCTACTACACCAACTCCTGAACCCACAATCTCAAGATTCGGAATCTTATGGACACTTTCGGAGTGGAACACAAGAATAAAAAAGTTGAACAATTTCAACAAAGCTGAGTCAGTTGCCTTTTTAATAAGAAGTACTCTCCTCGATCGAAACAGGCTAACTAGTCTCTTCAAATCTAAATTTAAAATAGATGTCAGCAACTGCCGTAAGATCTCCACCAACACCTTCAAGGTAAGCATCCCGTCAAAATATGAATGGATGTTTATCAACCCTGCTTCCGACGTCATCAATCTGGGTGGATTAACTATGGAAAGAATTAAACCGAATACAGGAAACAACAAACATCGCAAGGATACTACCTTTACCTCAAAATCCACTAAATCTAAAAAACAGAATAATGTTAATTTTAAGTCTAACCCTATACCGAAGCCTAACTCTTCCAAAAAAAAACCCAACTCCTAACAAACAATTGGAGTTTTAAAGTTGGGACATTTCCTGTCTTCACTCCTCCTTCAATTCATACTGCCAATCGCGTATACACAAAACGTTCTTCCACCGCGTCCAACTCAATTCCTAAGAGCATATCTTTCAATCTAGATCCTCCTCCCAGTCATTTACAAAACCCAACATCTCCTCATTCCACTCATACAAAAACGGCATACCCCAACTTTATTCGCTCCCATACTTTAAATTCCTCCCCATGTTCTAAGCTACACTCCCACACTAATACCACACCACCTTCTTTCTTAGACCCCATTCTTCCTCCAAAGGCAAAGTTAACCAAGCACCTTATCGATTCTGGGGAAGATGGCCGATATGTTCTCTCTCGTTTAAGAGACCGCAGATTATATGATAATGTTCGCTTATATCTCGCCTACCTACATGACAAGCCTGACTCTGTCTGTATCGACGGTATAACGAAAACCAATGCAATGGTTTCCATTCTGCAAAAGGCCTCCCCACTAATCATAATGATCTGCGGCAACTTTTTATACGTTTTCATGAGCAATTAGATATGTCTCCTGATGATGTGGCTAATGATCTCTCTTCTTTTGCGTCTCATTTTAGTTCCAAACGCATACTAAACCTCCAGAGAACACGGTTTAGTTTCAAATACTACCATCGCTCCTAACCCACCACTCAATTCTTTGCCGAAGCCTCCCAAATATCTGTCCCTGTATTATCAAAACGTAAGAGGATTACGAACTAAGATTTCTGCTATATATCTTAATTCGCAGATTCTGCCATACGACATCTTTGCCCTCACAGAAACCAATCTCACCCCTGATATTAAGAATAATGAATTATTTTCCCAAGACTTCGATTTACACCGTGACGATGGTCTAGATAAAGAGGAGAATTTATATGGCCGTGGTGTACTTCTAGCTATACACTCTCGCCTCGAGTCTAGACCCTTTAAAAAATCGTCCATTGCATTCTTCGAATTCGTTTGCGCTAGAATTCCTATTTGCAAACGCAACCTATATATTTGTTGCTGCTATATTCTGCCCTCTCAACCAATTCAAGGTTACCAGCTAGCTGTTGATGCAATCGACTGCATTTTTAATGCTGCTGATCCCAATGACTTTGTTATTTTTTTAGGTGATTTTAATCTACCTAAGCTTCTATGGACTCAGACTGATCAGTGCTACTATACTGCAACAAATCCTACCTCTGATAAAGAGAATCTTTTCATCGACTGCCTAACTGACTCTGGTCTATATCAATTAAGTGGTGTCACCAATAACATCGGCAGACAACTCGACCTAGTCTTCGCCACTGATACAGATAACTGCGTCGTTTTAGAAAGTAAACATCTGCTTTCTAAGTTGGATAGTTACTACCCTCCCCTTTCTCTTACGCTGACATATGACAATGGTCTTAATCCCGTTTTCTATGAATATTCTTACAGTTTTAATTTTCATAGGGCTAACTACACCAAACTGAACAACCTCCTCAGTATGGTCAATTTTAACTTTCTCTTCAATAACCCTACCTTACGGTTAACGATGCTCTTGCATCCTTTTATACCGAAATTTTAAAATGTTTCTCCCAATCTGTGCCTTTTTTACCCAAAAGGAATCCCTCATCGTCACCACCGTGGTATAATAAAGAGCTGCGATCTCTTCGTAACAAGAGAAATAAGCTCTGGCATACTTACTTAAAATCGCGTTCCGACACCGATTTCTTCTACTACCAGTCTGCCCAAATTAATTTCTCTGTACTTTGCCAAACTCTCTATAACAACTATTTAAACCGAATGGACCACACACTCATTTCCGACCCCAAAAGATTCTTCCAGTTCATCAAAACTAAAAGCAAATCATCCCTAAATTTTCTTGATAGATCCTCGGGCGATTCCCAAATTATTGCAAATCTCTTCGCAATCTTTTTTGGCCAAACGTTCGCCATCCATTCCCAAGAGTCAGACCATTCTTACTTTTCCTACTGAAACAGCTGCCCACAAACAACTTTGGAATCGGTGTCTATAACTTTAGAACAAGTTAGAGATAAAATAATAAAACTCAAAGATGATTATTCTGCTGGCCCTGATGATCTTCCCCCTATATTTTTAAAGAAATGTCAAATGCATCTAGCCCAACCTCTTACAGCTCTCTTTCAGCTTTCTATCACCCAGGGATTATTTCCATCAACCTGGAAAAGGTCGTTTATTATTCCCCTACATAAAAAAGGTAGAAAAGACGATATTTCCAACTATCGACCAATTGCTAAGTTGTCCTGCATACCTAAGCTTTTTGAGAGCATTATCTATGACATAATGCTTTTCCATTGTAAATCGATTGTTTCCCTAAACCAGCACGGATTTTTCAAAGGCAGATCTACGACCACCAACTTAACGGAATTCGTATCAAGCACTTTATGTGCACTGGAATCTGGAAACGAAGTTGATGTGATTGCCACCGATTTCAGCAAAGCCTTTGATAGATTTCTCATGATATAATCCTTCTAAAATTAAAGGCTCTTGGTTTCCAGATAAACTTTATAACTTGGGTTCAATCCTATTTAAATGAACGACTTTACTATGTTCTATTTAGGTCCATTGTTTCTGACCCAATTAAAGCCTCCTCTGGTGTCCCCCAAGGCAGCCACATAGGTCCCTTATTATTTATTCTGACCATTAATGATGTTGCTTGTATCATTAAAAATTCATACGTATCTGTTTACGCAGATGATATGAAAATATTTAGATATATATCATCTTCCTCAGACAGCCTACTTCTGCAGCAAGATCTAGATAGGTTTTGTACTTGGTGTCAGAAGAATTTTCTTGAGCTTAACGTCAATAAGTGTCAGGCTATAACTTATACCCGTAAACGCCTCCCTACTTCACCTCGTTTCTATCTAATCTTTAATCTGCCTGTTCCCTTAGTGAATGAGTTGCGTGATTTAGGTGTTATCTGCGACAAGGAACTCAATTTCCGTTCTCATATTGATAGTATAATAAAAAAAGCCAACTCTGCCCTTGGTTTTATCAAGCGCTGGTCTAAGGAGTTTTCCAATCCTTATGTTACCAAATCTCTTTACATAACCTTTGTTAGGCCTCTTCTTGAATATGCCAGCCAAGTTTGGTCAACCTACTACAGAACTCACATCCTCCGGATAGAAGTTGTTCAACGCAGGTTTTTACGCTTTGCTTTACGTGGTCTTCCCTGGGATGATAGCCAAAACTTACCACCTTACACTGACCGGCTGAAACTTATAAATTTACAACCCCTTTCTATACGCCGAAAAGTTGCCGACATTCTCTTTATTCATCAAATTTTAGTAGGTAATATCGATTGTACTTCCTTACTTCAAATTATTTCTTTTAACACCAATCCCCGCAATCTTAGGTCTGTGCCACTTTTCCGGCTCAATCTTCACAGAACGAATTACGGACACCTGGAGCCAATGTCTAGGATGCTTCGCGAAGTTAACGATGTTCTGCCTCTCTTTGACTACCATCTCAGCAAACTCTCCCTCAAGAACATACTTATTTCCACCTATGCCTCACGTCTTAACTTTCTTTAACCGCTCCCACCCTTTAGTTTTTAAGTGAAAATGTTAGTTTTAAGTATATGTTTGCTTGCAATAAGCTTAATAAATCTGTCCGGGATTGACCCGGGCCGCAAAAGAAAAGAAAAAGAAAAAAAAAAAAACAAAAGAAGAACATCCGCTTGTGTGATGTGGCGGTCTGTTTATTTGGCAGAAATATGTTTTTTTTTTTTTTTTTATAATTTACGCGCGCCTAAGGGGTTAGATACCCTTTTACTGTTGCGGGCGGAAAGTTAGAAGGAGGAGAAAGGAAAATTGTTTTTGTAGTGGTTTGAAACTCAGGTGTGTTTGGTTTCTATGTTTGCTCTCCAGGGGTGGGAGTCCGAATAGGACGGAGAGTTTTTCTCTTCACTCAGAGTGATTCGAGATATAAATTCCCAGTATTTTTTTTCATTGCTTGAACTCTTATAACAGCCAAATCTACGTGTCAGTGTTATGCCTTCACACGCAGAATTTTTTTGTCTGAGTTCCAATTACACAATGAAAAACTGATTTGCCATGGGCAGGATTCGACCCTCCGAGTGAGAAGCGTTTGCTACTACCACTACACCACGGCCACCCCACATGTGTTTGAACAAAGAACATAGATATGTACCTTACGAAATTCATCAATTTAGGATTACTTCTTCATGATGACAATTTGGCATGTAACATTAGCCCAGATATTCCACTCGCTGTGATGTTTTGTTGTATAGTTTTAAATAGGTAAGAGACTTTAAAACGTCTGTAATGAAACGTCCGAAATTCTCAAAAAAAAAAAAAAAATACTTAAGCACTTAGTTATATGGCGCTGCTGCCCTGATGAGCCTGGCCCTCAACCAATAGGACTTGCCAGTTGACGTGGTCTCTAGCTAACTGCCTCCAATTGAGCACTCGAAGTCCCTTCCAATTGTGAGTAACTCTAAAGCGAAGTCTTCTTCTACTTCGACCGGATTGGAATCGAAAACTCATCCGACTTGACCATTGATGTTCTTTCGCTCTAGCCATCTTTGGCGATTTTTTTGCACTTTTCTGACCTAATTAATGTCATTGGATCCCTTTCTCCAAACCGAAGAATTGTGCACCCAAAATGTTCAAAAATATCTTCATCCACCCTCGCCAACGTGCACCATAAAGTAGGACTGGGACGATGAGCGTCCCGTAGTGTTTTCTGACAAGGACTTAGTACAAATTTGCCTTCTTAACACGATGAATGAAACAGCGATTGGAAAGAGTTACTCTTCATTTCCGATGACATGTCATTATCAGATTGAATAGCGGAGACGAGGAATACAAAGTCCCTGACTACCTCAAAGTTATAACTTTCTATTGCGACGATGTTAATGTTGTGTGTTCCTTCTTTTTGAGAGCATATATTGTATTCTTATTCCAAAACATGCAAACGCACCAGTGACAGCTCGCTGGGTTCGGCCAATTATGTCATCAGGGTATGCAAGTAATTGCACACATTTTTATAAAATTGCTCCTCTAGTGTTGGGTTGTGAGTTTGGTACAATTTTCTCAGTATGATGTTGAAGAAATTACATCACAATGCATCACCTTACCCAAATTGGTTTTTGTCATTGTCGATTGTGGACTTACAGGGCATAAAACCGCACTGATATGGGCCAATCATATTGTGGACAAATGGCTTCCAGCATTTGGAAGACAGAAAATTAGATCTTAAATGCCTTGTTAAGGAGACTGATGCCTCTATAATTGGCGCAGAGGGTTTCCTTTCTTGTGGATCGGGCAAACGTTGCTAACCTTAGCTTCTTCAGGCATACCCGTACATTCTCACGATCAAATCTGTAAAGAGGTGGTGCATTCACTCTTCCAAGCCATCTGCCGCTACCTTAATTATCTCGAGAAGTAGGCCATCTGGTCCAGCAGTCTTTTGGTACTTAAATTTGAATCCACACTCCATTTTGTTCGGATGCACAGATGTCTTGACTTTCACCGTCGAAATTGAATGGTTCATTCTACCTAACGGCTGAATTTGGGTTGTCCACATCAGTCTGCAGATGTGGTTTTTCCGTATGTTCAGTACCTACTGGAACTCTACTGTTCTGTATTCTTTTTCATTTCTGCAGACCTTTGTTCGGGTTAAGATTTCCGGACATTGTTCCTGTCCAATTCCTTTTTTTTTCCTCCATAGAAACCTATGTTCTTCCCTCCTCTTTTGCTCGTATAGCCTTCTTTCTTCTATGTGGTGCCGCTTCATAGGCGAATTGTTTCCCTACGTGTGCTTGCCTGCGTTCTTCATCAAACCATGGGTTTCGTGTGATCGGTAGTCGTGTGTCAGTTGTGGTGTTTCAGATGGCTTCTTGTCATCGGTGGCACTACTCTTCAGAACTCGATGTTTATTGCATAGGATATGTCAAGAGACTAGGGCATACGCGATCGGCGAAGATTCTGACGGTTTATTGCAAATGCAGTCTCTTCTCAGTGTATGGGTGGTCGTGGCTCATGTGATAGTGGACTGGCTTCCAAATCGGAAGGTTCGGTGTTCGAATCCCAACCTCGCCCGAAAGACATTAATTTTTTCAGCAAACGAAAATCAAGTAAGATAAGTAGTTAACTAGAAATCAACAACAAGCCAACTTACACTAAGAATTTAGTTTCCCCATTAAATTCTGGATGCCTCCCATGGAGCGAATGACCATTGAGCCCAAACATCTTTCTTTCTCTCTTTATCATATTTTCCAAAAAATGCTGACACATGCTGAGGCGTCATAAGTGTATTCATACACTCTTGAGTGTTAAGTTTAGTTATTGTAGTGTCTGAATTATTCTTAGACGTACCTTGTATTCAACGGGGTAATGATATGCGTCTATGTTCGCCACTCGGAATTTAAAGTAGTCTATCGAACAGGAGAAGTTTCTTGAGTTGATCGCAACATGACCAATGTAGTTGAAGGTTTGATGAGCAGTTAACCGCCATATTACTTTGCGGATGTTAAAGAGTCCAAGCCCAAGCCTACTTGCCTAAGCCGTTTACAGCAAACCCGCGGTACCATGACGTAACGCCAAGCGACATAAGGCCAAATTTTAAAATTCCAGCATTTGGATTTATGTCACTTTCCACTGTTTGGGGTGGGTGACTCTCTTCGCTCGCTGACAGAATTTCACCCTTTTCTCCGCAGGGTTTAGCCGCTCACGCGACTTCGTCACTCCACTAAGGGTATGTCAACAACTGTCAGGCAGGCGCCTATAAGCGAGTCTGTGGGGTGGGTGGCTCACTTCGCTTGCTTCGCGCATAACAGTGTTATCCTTATCTCAATTTTTAGCGTTGAAGGAAATATGTCTGGCATTCGCATATATCTTAATAGTACATTGAAACGTATTTGGTCTTACGTCTCAAAATAATTTGTCGCTTGGCGTTATGTCACGGCACCCAAACCTGCACCTAAATAGACACCGTTTGTTTTCTCAGTAGCAAACGCCGATGTGTTTGTCACAGATTTTCATCCTTCGTTTGCAAGGCCCATCACACCATTCCACGTGCTGATTCGAATGTTAATTTTTCGTCTTGCAAGGTTAACAATAGATCTGTCCTTATCCGAGGTTTTTGGGTGCTTTGCAACAGTGACTTTTTTACATACGCTGGTAATGAGCCACAACCTAGGGATTGGAAATGATTTCTTCTGTATCACAGAATTTTAGTCCAATCTTCCTTAGCATTGTCCATGGGTGATTAGCGATCTAAAAATTTTAACAATATCTTAGATCGCTTCTATAAAGTGGAAATCATAAACCATATCTCGTTTCCTGTGTTTCAAGATGTCAATTCATAAATATCTGTTCGCTTGTGATCAGTACTACAAAGTGGAAGCAGTGAAGTCAACAATACCATGAACATAGAGCTCTGTGACTTGTAGCTTTTCATTTGATTCGCGTTAAACTGCATTTTTCTTCTGTACAATAGTTCATACACGACATTGAGAAATATATGACTCCACAGCTTATCTTCAGGTCATGCGGTTTTTTGTACATTGTAGTCGATGCGGAACAGACAATTATGATTATTTCGTGCAGCTGACACCATTTAACAATATTTTATTTTTTTAGATTTTTTGACCGGCACTGGCCATGCTAATTTGCTGTTGAAATTAATATTTAATATGGAAATGACCCCATGGGAAAATCGTTGTACAAGAGGAAACCGAAGTGCTGACTCCTCTATAAGATATATATGAATGCTTCGAAAAATTGTATCATACTATAATATCTTCCTTTCAGTTTTATTGCTGCGCAGTGTTTCCAACCTTTACACTAAAATTGTAATGCAATACAATTTGCACAAAATTTTCGATTCATCAACCCTTAATATTGCAATTGAGATCATTTTGATAAAATTATACCCCATCATTGTTTAGCCTTAACTAAGCCACAAACAGAACTACAGTTGGTCAAAAAACAACTCTGTTTCTGTTTCAACTTTAGTCCCAAAAGATATACATATTTATACAAGTATATATTGTATGTATAATTTTTTAATACATTTTGAAGGTTTTGTATTTACACATTAAATTCATAACATAATATTCAGATTATTATATTTAAACGGATTATTTAAAGAAAAAATGTTGAATCCAATTCTGACCTCAAAAAATAAGTCGGACACTTCATTTTTAAAAGAAAATACTTTTTTGTTTGGTGTTTTAATACTTAGTAGGTAATCCTTTATTTTGTTTAATTGCTTTTAATCTTTTTGACATCGACTGTACCAATTTTTCACAAAGCGAGATCGGAATATTGTTCCGTTCTAGTTTTAACGCTATTTCGAAATATTTTTTACTACAATTTGTATACTTTTTAAGCTGGTTTTTCAAGTATCTCTAAATATGTTCTATAACATTTACATCAGCGGATTGAGTTGGTGTTTTCAGTAAATTTTTAAATTTAAAATTGTAAAGAAGCTAAAATCGGGTGAAATAGTAGTCGTCATTTATTCCTAATTGCTCCGCACTTTGAGCCAAATCATTACTATCTGTATATGTGGATGTATTTGTATTGATCCATGACTCCATCAATGTTGACGAGATTTCCGAGTCCGACAGCAGACATACAACGCCGCACAAAAACCGATTAAGCTTCATGTTTAATTGTCGGGTGCAAATTCTCTTCCCTTAGCTTCTCGTTAGGTTTTCGCCACACATAAGCCTGTCCATCAAGACGAAATAAATTAAGTTTACTCGCGTCCGAGAATAAAACAACGAGAAGTGATTATATTGGTAAAGTCTGCAAATTTATTTCTTTGTATTCTATTTATAATGCTGATGAACGGTTTCTTTCATGCGACTCTGCCGTGTCGATTTTATTCGCAACACTACATGAATCGTTTCAGGATTTAATTGTTTATGAAGGTAATTTATACAAGTAACTTATACTGTTAGTTTGGGAGCACTTCATCTTCATCGTTCATCTTCTTCAGCGATTGTTATATAGTGACAATACTGAGGGAGAGCTGGACATATACAAAGTAGGTGGAGGATTATCTCCTCTTGCTCCTCGTCTATGCAGCTTCCAAAAAAATCGTTTGTAAAAGCGCCGAGCCTTCTTGCATGCCTGCCTATGAGGCAATGCACATTGATGACACCTATGGTGGCATTGAGATGTTTCCAATGTAGAAGGATCAGACTCTTACAGCGATTCAGATGCAGCTTTGGCCATTTCTGTTTAGTCTGTTCTTTTATTAGCGTCTAACTTTAATATTGATTTTCACGCAGCGATTTGTATACCTATGCTACCCTTTTCCGGTAGTATAGTTAGAGTGGTTCCAATTTTGACGAGTTCGTCAGCCCTACAATTAACTGGAATGTCTCTGTGCTCCGACACCCAACAAAGATGAAGGTTGAACTGCTCTGCCATCTCCGTAATAAATATTCGGCATTCAAGGGCGGTCTTAGAATTTAATGAGATTGAGTCCAGGGACTTGATAGTGGCCTGACTATCCGAAAAGATGCGCATATCCTTTGCAGATATCACGTTTTTTCTTCAGCCAAGATAGAGTTTCTTCAATCGCCAAAATTTCCCCTAGTACACGCTACAGTGATTTGAGAGACGGAAGGAGAAAGGAGAGACCTAGATTTAGCTTATCTGAGCAAACACCGCCACCAACCCCGCTATCGGTTTTAGATCCATCTGTATAGAAGTGGATTGACTCGTCCTCCATGAAAGCATCTTCCTCCCAGAAGGAATTAGAGGGGTAGCTTACATGGAAGTCTTTGTCAAACCAAAGTTCAAATATAGTGTAATCGATGTTCTCTATGAGGATTCCTATTATATATATATCCTATACAATATTAAGAATATTAGCGTGGCCAAATAAATTATTTGTCCACTGTGTAGTCGCTTTAAGGCGAATAGCTGCAGTCGCAGTTATCGAGGGGTGTCAAGTGAAACAGAATGTCTGCTTAGTTTTCTGCAGTTGACTGCATTGTTTAAAGCCTTCCACAGACAACAACCCCGTAGGTGATTATCGTTTCTATGACCAAGATGTATAGCCAGTGGGCTATGCGAGGTTGAAGGTCCCATTTGTTCCCAATGGCTTTTTTGCAAGTGAATAAAACTACTGTTGCTTTCTCTACTCTTTCTTGAATATTAGGTTTTCAGTTTGGTTTCCGGTCAAACATGAGACCCAGAAATTTTGCTGTACCGGAAAAGACTAAACTGGTACCGTTTATTGAGGGAGGGTCTGTGATAGAAATTTTATATTTCCTGGAAAAGAAGGCAAGACCAGTTCCACGGGGGCTTGCTCCCAATTTACAGCGATCTGCCCAACGCGATAAACTGTTAAGATTTAGCTGAAGGAATTCTTTAATCATCCTCATAGGAAATCACCCTGCTATCACCCGCTTCCAGGTATATCAGCAGTTCATTAACCACTAAGTTCCAGAGAAGGGGAGAGAGGACACCGCCTTGGGACGGACACATCTTTTAGCAGAAACCCCTCCAGTTTACAGTTGATTGCCCTACTATTTAACATAAGACTGATCAACTCCCCAAGTGAGCCGTCTACCTGCAGAGTTGACAGCGCAGTCGTGATTGCCGATGTTCTGACGATGTTAAAGGCACCCTCTATGTCTAGGAAAGCCACCATTGTGTACTCTCTATATTATAGGGATCGTTCGATGTGGCTAGTCAGTGAATGCAGAGCCGATTCCAACGACTATCTTTTACAGTAGGCATGTTGAGCCGCTGACAAAAGTCTTGGATCAATTTTAGCTTGTATATCGATATCAATCAGTCGTTCTAGAGTTTACATAAGGAAAGATGATAGACTTATAGGTTTGAGGTCCTTTGGGACAATATGAGAACATTTTCCGGCTTTGGGAATAAAAACTACATTGACTTCTCTCAATGACAGTGGAATGTGGATCAGTTCTACACAGCTCCTCATGATTTTCTCCAGCGTAGGCAGGATAATATCTGAGGACCCTTGTATCTCGGCAGGTATTATACCTACAGTCCGGACCAGCAGACTTGTATGGTTTGAAGCTATGCAACGCCTAGAGCAGTTTGTTTCTTGTAATCAGATAACGAATTTTGGTCACTGGAAAGTGGGTGTCCAGTAGCAGGTTGAGTGATTCATCATTTGAGGTTGTCCAGGTGCTATCGGTTTTTTTCAAAGAGCTGGGCATCATAGGATTTGTAGAGAGGATTTTTCTTAAACGCGATGCCTCAGAGTTTTCTGTAATTTTGTCACAGAATGATGTGGAGGGTTGTCACTTTGACTTCCTCAGTTCTTTTTCATATATTTTGAGGGATTCTTTGGTTGAGTCCTAGTCAGTCACTTTTCATGCATTTTTTGCTAAGTCGAAAAGTTTTCTGCAGTCAGCAGTCCCAGTGTAGATGTCCATCAGTGCGGCTTTTTCTTGCCTCTTGGTTGAATAAGAGGGCAGGAAGCGGTCATAGCCTGATTGAGGATCAAGGTGAATTCCTTGACTTTCATGTCAAGTTCATTGGTGTCGCACAGAGGACTTGAGTTCAGAGGATAGCGTTTCTGACAGTATTCCTCTGTATTTTGGCGAATCAGTTTTCCGGTAATTCCGGAATGCTGGTTGGCTGGGAGGAGCGTCACTCAGGTTGAATTGGATGTACCAGTGATCTGAAAATGAGTGTTCAGATTATAACATCCAGTTCGTTAGTATTTGGGTGATGTTGTGGGAGACAAGAGTGATATCTACCACTTTCTGTCGGTTTCTTGTTATAAAAGTTTGCTCATTGCCAATGTTGCAAACAATGAGGTTAGCACTTATAATATAATCAAAAATTGGCTCACCTCTATCGTTGGTGTCGATTATGCCTATTAAACTTTCGTTTAACCTCACTTGTATTTTAATAATATTAAAATAAAGTAGATTTGAACTGAGCGGTGAATTTTTATTTGAAGTTTTAACAGTGATCTGCCTTGGCCTTAAAGATTTTGGTAAACTGTTTAATAGATAGTGGATTTTATATCTTTTTATAATATCTTCCATATTTGGGGGACTTCTTTTTACTATTTTTTTTTCAATTTCTCGAACTGATTTGCCCTCATTATCGATCACAATTTTTTGAATGTCTATAATAATGATGTTCGACCACGTTGTCGCCTCATTTTGTCTATATTGTTCGACTGGTATTGACATTTGGATGCAGAAAAAGTAATCTGTAAATTAAAGTGTGAAAACTTTGCAAATGCTTGTTAGAGAATTGAAAATAATTCAGTGTGACCATGTGCCCGACTTCTTTTTTCAGATGGAATATGATGGACTTTTTAAAAAAATATTTTTTTACTATCTGTTTTCTAAAACAACTTGAATGTTATGTCATAAATCAAAAGCACAGATATAATGCTTTTTTTTAAATTTATAAAATAAAAACTAATATAATATTGGTGCTAATGTATCTTTGGGTTAAAAAACAGAAAAATCAACTGTCCGACTTCTTTTTTGATCAACTGTATGTTTCGTCTGCTATGAATGATTAGAAGCTTGACTTCTTGGAAATTTGCTTTCAAAATCAAAAAGTATCTATAAATACGAGTTAAGCCAACTTTGTGATTACTACTCGTACTTAATCAGCAAACTGCATGAGTTGTTTTGAAAGCATCTGTGCTGTAGCTGCTGTATCTTAATGTTAATGAAAGCATTTTATAGAATTTTATCAGGCACTTGCATAAAGAGAGCTCACGGTTATAACCATACTTAAGCAACTTAAATTTAATACTGTTGAGATATTTTCGTTGGTAGGTGCCTATAAATTTGTAATGTATATTGCAAGAACATGGTCCATTTCCCATCAGACTCATCCTATTACCTACCCAACCCACCTAACCCGTCCTCCAGGGCCAAAATATCTTTCCCTTGAATTTATTCGCCACTCTGTATTCGGGATTCTGGAAATATGTATTTCGTTAATGTTTGTTTTTAATTCCACCTTCCCTTCTTTCATAACTTTGCTTTCAGATTATTTTCACTACCACCCATGGGGTTGCCCGAACCAATGTACATGGCAGGCATTCCATCTTCCGGTTAGGTTAGAAGATATGATAAAGATGACGCTGGAATCTCAGGCGAAGAGAATTGCAGGAGTAAAGTAAAATTATGCAATAAAGAGGGATGTAATCCTAGCCTTTTATTTACTTTTTCCCATTTTCTTTACAATTCGTCCACCCTCTTGGTGCATAAGGTAAAGCCGTAATTTCCTGAGAATTCATTTGTACGGCCTCAGAGAAAGGAGAAGGTATGCATAGCAACGGTTTGGCTGTGAAGCTTTATGCCCACCGCCAGAGTGGAGGCAGATCCCTGTTGCATGGATTTTATTTTCCCTGTCGTTTTGTTTGAATTTTTTTTTGTTTTATTCAAATTAAATTCATGAACCATAGCCAGTTGTTTTTGCTGTTTGCAGTGAGGCAAATGATGGAACTGGCGCTTCTGATGCATGAAGTGAGATTACTCCCGGAGAATGAGATTGATGTGGGCACAAAAGGTAGCATTCCCGGTCCAGCGTTGAAATAAATGAAATACGAGTTTACAAAGGATGACAAAAGGCCTGATTTCTTTATTAAGCTGAGATTTGTTTTGTCTTTTCATTTTATTTCTTTTTGTTTTTTTTTGTTCATTTACTGACGTTGTCATTGCAAGATTCAATTACCTTTTGTGAGTTCCAGGAATGAACTTATATTTTACTTAGTGACTTGTGATTATTGTGGAAGCGGAGAATCTGTGGAAGCATTTCATCTAAACCTCTCTGCCAAAACAAAGGTGATCTCATGGACTTTGACTTTTACTCAGCCCATTTACTTGTTTTGATCGTTAAAATATAAATACGTTTTGAGAATTGATAACCCGTGGTATCAATTCTGAGAACAGTTTCATTTAAAAAATATGTCATAATTGCCAGCATATTGGATAGCTAGTAAATAGAACAAACAATTATGCTTAATCATCGCATTCTTGAAAATAATGCATCATTCCACATAAGAGAGTTTGAAACAATTAATTCCAAACAACAAGCAGACGTCAAACGGCACTGACGGACTGACAAAAACAAAATTTTGAGACTAAACATCGTTTCATTCACATTTAAGCCGCACCTGATAGAATTTACCACCTAGAGGTAGAGAATTAGGAATCTCCGGAAATTTGATCTAGCTAAGCCACACTAAACTGAAACATATGCGATGCAATGTGTAAATTATAAATGGGAATGTTAATATAACTGTACATAGTGGCTGTCAGTGTCGATATTCAAATACACTTTTACTAATATGATTCTCTGCTTCGAACAAAGTGTCACTACATGGTTAAAAGAGTATCTAACCTCAGGGTAGTACCTATCTCTGAGTAAATATTTAACATCATGACTGCGGCGAAGATTTTGTTTTACTAAATCATCTACACCAAGGAAGTGAAAATCAATTCTTAAGGGCTCATGGAGTTTAAGACAGTCATTTCAAGTTTATTTTTAGTAAGACCCTTACATTAGTCTTTTTTTTTCCAGTATTCGGATGGCCAGGCTTGGGGTTTAACCTCATAATATGTATACACGTCCACAAGTTTTAAAAATAACAACTTAAGTTCGTATTATTAGAACCCGATCTATGAAGTCTACGTATAAAACGGAAAAGTGACTGCCTGGCTGACATCAGTAATTCGAAACATAGTCTTATGAATCCTATGAAAGCATCAATGTATCTATCTAATCTAAATCTAAAAACTCGAATTGTGTAGAACCCTTTGACGAAATAATTTTTAGGGGCGTTTGCACCTGCAAGCATCGGTTAAAATTCCAAACCTTAGACGTCTCCGGATGATTATTGACTGAATACTGAACTGAATACACCAGCAAGCTAATTTGGGCTAATATTGTAGATTTTGGGAATTTACGTCGATGGTGACATCTTTAAAGAGAAAATTCTGTGGAACGTGTATGAGTTAGTTCTACTTTAACTTTGAATAAAGGATCGATTGACTGCAGCAAACTAAGCAAAGTCCAAAGGTCAGAATGTCTGTGCATAAGCAGAGCCTTACGCATTGCACCCTCCGCGGCACTGGATATTCGCTTTCACTTGACGCAACTGTTGGCCTTAAATCGACTACATAGTGGACAAATAAATTATTTGGCCATGCTAGTATTTTTAGTAAACATTCGAAATACTCCCAACGAACATCGACTATGTTATACCCCAGCACTGGTTTGACAAAGACTCTTGTATAAGCATCTCTTCTAGATATTTCTAAGAGGGAGATGCTTTCATGGACGACAATTCAATCCATTTCTACACAGTTGCATCCAAGACTTATAGCGGGGCTAGTAACAGTGTTCTTTCAGGTAAGTTTATCTTAAGCCTCCCCTTTCGCCTTCCAAATCATTGTAACGTGTTCCGGGCGGAAAACGAAGTCCTGTATTAGCTGAAAAAAACGTGATATCTGCAAGAGATATGCGTATCTTTTCGGATATTCAGGCCGCTATCAAATCCCTGGACTCAGTCTCAAAAAATTCGAAAACCGCCCCTGACTGCCGATGATTATCATCTCTCAGGAAGATGGCGGGATAGTTCAACATCCACGTTCATTGGGTGCCGGACCACAGAGATATTCCAGAGAATTTTAGGATGTTCATATCTATTTAATCATACCATATATTTTACTGGCCTTAAGACCCAGCAACAATAAGGCTGTTGGCTTAAGGTTTGTAAAACCTAACAAACTACTAGAGATATACGAGTAACATTGAATGCTATGATAAAAATGCTTATAATACTTTAGATGGGTCTTTAAGGGGTAAATGGAAGAATAGCTCACTATCTTTAAGATTGAGTGATTCCTATATGTGTCATCCAAATATTTGTCACTATAATCATTCAAAATTTCAACAGAAATTCGAAGGATCGACTGCAAATCCAAATATATTTTTTCCTTGTTTACCTCTCGTTCACCGGCCACCTATCTTTATTTTTTAATTAAAATGTTCGAATATATTTTTGTGGTAAGAGGTCTTCATACTACTCGGATCTTCTTCTCTATTCCTTGGTTGGGAATTATTTTCTTACACTTACGTTTCAAATGTCCTTCCTCCCGAGAATCCTTTTTTACTTCTGAAACTAAACGATTATTTGAGTAGGTACTTAAAGTGCTTGCACGCAGAATGGACGAAAGAAACTTACAGGGGAAATGAAGAGAGGCACCGATCAACGTTGATTTTAAATGTTTGAAGGTTATAATGACTATTAAACAAAGAGCACGGCAAGTCATTCCATAAGCCAGTTGTACTGCTTAGGAAAGAGTCACTATTTTTCAATGTAGGTCCAAAAGTGGGCTTGAGGTTATACTGATGAGCATTCATAACGAGACGGGTGTTTCGGTTGAAAGTTTGAAAGAGCAGAATGCTACTGGTAATTTGATGGAGCACTGGTGGTGAAAACAGCGATAGAACAAGGTAAGGCAGGATGCATTACGTCGGTGTTACAGGGTGTCCATTGATTGTGTGATATTAGCATCATCTGTCAGTTTTACCTCACTTTTCTGAATCGTATGAAAGCTTTTCGGTTTCGACGACGCAAGTGCCATTCATGCATAACGGCTGCGTGTTTAAATATTGCTTTAACGACAGCAGATAGCATTGCGTTTTGGATTCACTAAATCCTACCCTCTTAGTGGTTCCCCAATTAGTTATGCTGTTTATATCAGAATTAAATGAGCTTACCATACACTGCTGTTCTCGTTCTACAGGAAAAGGAAGGATTTGAGTTTGGGAACGAACATGAAAAGCAGAGAGCACTGACGTCAGCAAAGGAATTTATTGGATTAGAAGTATCATACAAGAGATCATTCATGAAAATTGAAAAGAGTGTTGGAGACAGAACGGAGTCGTGGGGCACACCAGCAATTTTTTTTTAGGAATATAATTTGAATAATATAATTTGAATTGAACGTTCCGAAAGGTAGTCTCTAATCCATTGAAGAAGATAGTCGTCGATCCCAAATGCACGCATTTTCGACATAAGTGCCTGATGCCAAACTCTGTCAAACTCCTGAGAAATATAATGTGGAACTATATTGCTTTCGCAAGATTGATGTACGCTTTGGTTCCATTTTTCGGTGAGACATGCCATCAAATCACCAATGGATATGTTGCTACGAAAACCGTATTGCCGGTCATTGAGAAGTTTTCGTGTTTCGAGATATTTCATGACGATTTACTCGTAATGAGCGTTGAGATGGAGGATGACGCGGAATTTTTAATACTATTGACGAACTACCAAGAAATGTTACTAACTTTGGGACACTGTACTATTTTTTGCTTCCGGTTTTGGTCATGTTGACATTTCATACGCTTAGGAAAGACGTTGCAATCATTTCTGGCTCGTTTGAATTTTTTTTCGGTCGGGTCGGGTTGGTCTTGAAGAACCGAAAAAAGAACCGATAACTCGGATCGTACCATTCCCTTTATTTTGGTCTGATACTCTTAATTCGATGAGGGATAAAGGATCTCATTCCAAAGAGAATATTGTTTGTGATCATATCACCTGCGGCCTCCACGTCTTTATCGAGGAAACAAAACAACCGGCTAAAATTCCTAAAGACGCTGTTAAGTTCACTCCAATTGACTTTTACGTATTACCATCAAGTTTGTTTTTAGGAATCTTTACTCTAACTACGAGTATGTTGTCGGTGTATGAGAAATTAGCTCATATGGCACAGTCGTCCGACGAGCCTAGATGGGATAGCACATCGACCGTGTACAATACTTATCAGGGTTTGATATTCAAAGGAAGTTTCAGTATGAGTATACAGGGATAAAATTCTTTGAATGGGGTCGAGAGCGCGTCAAACTCATTAGAGCTCCAATTGATGTCCAGTTTGGGGCTTCTGTAAATAAAGCAATAGTGGATAATTTGTTTACGGCGATGGAATTTTAACCATATGAAATTGAATTCCAGATTGGGACAGGGATTAAATTGTGGTGGAGTTTGGTAAGCTACATCACAACGCATGTAAATGGCGAGACCGCGGTGAGAGAAAAATAATGGCGCTAGTTCGTAAACAGGCAGCGAGAGGTATGGACGGCGAACTGTGTGCCAAAAACAGCTGCCCTGTATTTACCGACGTGATGACTTCTTACGCCTCGTGCCAAAGGCAAGAGAGTTGGGTTGCCCGTACTGTGGTTGTTGGTAACACTGCACTCGTGTTATCTGTTTTTTTTCCCCGGCACAGGCGAATTTTTTTTGCAATTAATTTTTTTCTCACTTTTTTTATTCACTCGCGCCAGCAGTAAATAAAAGTTGTTTTCACCACGGAAAGCTGAAACTAAATTTCTATAATATTTCTTAATATGTTAAGAAACACTTAATTTGCAAACGTTCTGGGTTTTTTCATGAGAGTGGTTCAAGGTATCCCTATACTCGTAGCTTAGCGTAGTTTAAGACATCTACATTCATCCTTATATCATCGATAGCAATATAGCACTGGTCCACATAGTTTTTATTCTGAATATCTCTGAAGATGTCGACATACTCGCCTATAACTTCAGACCTATAAAAGATGAATTATCATTTTTTTTGGCACATAAAATGCTTTAATAATCGACTTAACTCTATGCAAAATCTACTATCTAAGAGATGACCAGATAATAACGATAGGAAACAAAGTTTAAATAAAACAACAACAGTCCGGGATATAAAATTGATTCTGGCTTTATTTTGAAGCTACGATCTTGCAATTATGAGTGAAATAGCGCATCATTCAAACGGCCGCCTCAGCTTTGCTGGCAGTACTTCAAGCAGTAGGTCCAATTTTTGATGACTCGGCTCTATAACATATGTACGACGTTATTCTGGAAATAGCGTGTCGAATGTTCGCCTCGAGCTCATCCAAAGTGGTTGGCTTCTTAGCATAGACTAAGAACTTGACGTAGCACCAGAGAAAATAATCGAGTGGTGTCAAATCGCATGATTGCGGCAGCCAATTGATGAACGCCGTGGGATGACCCAGTCGCCAAATTCCTCCTTCACAATATCTGGCGTTACGTCGCTTGTATGGTATGTAGCGTAGTCTTGATGGAACCACAGCTTGGATATATCGATGTCGTCGAGCTCTGACCACAGAAAGTCGGCTAACATCGCTCTATACTCCTTCTCATTTCGAAAGAAATAAGGTCCGATTATGCCGCGACGAATTGAAGCCATGATAACGACCGACCTCACGGCGAAATTCGCGTTACGTATTTACAACTGAGCCGGAATTTCGACAATATTTTTTTAATAATTTCCGGACGTTCGGCAAAGGTAAAACATTGAGCATGCTGGGCTCAGAACAAGAGAAATGATTACGGTTCTGTAGGACAGTAGGAAGTCGCTACATAAGGCATGTTACTTGACAGCACAAGGAAGTTTGGTGGCTTTATGAAAGAAATGAAACTCCTTTGTCATTTTCTTTCCACACGGGGTAGCATTATAAGTGGGTTAAGCGGGTATATGGGCTAATCATAATATGAATATATTTAAAAAAATAACAATAAAAGAAATTAGATGATTGGAATTCTTAGAAAATAAATATAAAATAATTTTTTTAATAATTAAACTATGTTATTCCTTATAGGTAGCTTAAGCAGGTTATCACTTTTTTTAGTTTATGTTTCGGTCTAACAATCTATTTTATCAAAAATACATTTTCTTGTTTTCTACATGCAAGTGAATTACTTAAGTCAATTATGAAAGTTAAGTTAGTCGAAAGACATAAAGGGTTAATGTGGGCATTTTAATTAAAAAACTGCCGATACCGATACCAAAAAGTAACATTTTGGTTAGTTTTCGGTGGGGTGGAGGGATTGGACCTTATTTTTTTAAACTTAGTTAAACTTAATGTTAGTAAAACTTTTGTAGGCTTTAGGAACATTTGGTACCAGCAAGCCGACGTTACCCGTATTCATGTAGCAGCAAACAATAATTTTTTGAAGAGAAAATTCAGAAGTGTGCTCTTATACTTTGCCACTTCTTACCTTGGCTTTTTCTGACAGAACAAGGTATCGAAGCAATAAAAAAAAACAATATTCGGGCCGGTATCCGTCTGATTACACAATAATTATGCCAGAATGTAATCAAAAACTGTGCATAAATGCCCACTGTTTTGTTTCACGTATATTTATATTTAATGAAACTTTCAAGCTTAGTAATCGGTATAGCTCATACTAAACAAAAGATGTTTTTAATTCAAAGCGTGTACACGTTTCATTAATTACGCTTTATATTAAGTATTTTGTTTAGCTTAGAGCTCCTGAAATGTGCCAGTAAGCTGGAATAAGACTTTTTTCTGCCAGAACAGAACACCCAGACAAAGAACTAGTAATTTTTTTTTATTTATTTATTTATTTATTAATCAAAGATAATGCTTATAATAAGAGATAGAGATATCTCTTATATAACTTCTTATATAGATATTCATGCTGATTTGCTTGCATAATGTCGTATAGAAGACATAATGTTGAGCAAGTTTTTTATAAGTACAGCCGCTGATTTGTTTTCAGTAGAAGGAAACGTGATCATATCTTCTGAGATTGAATACGAAACGGCCGACGTTATTATATACATAACATATATACAACGTTTAGTTTTCTTTTGTAATTTTAATCTGGACAACAGACAATTTCACAGCAGTATAAGAGGATTAGCAGAAGGAGTGTTTTTTCCAGTAGAAGTTTAGTTTGTGTAGAGTAAAATATTGCGCGAACCAAACATTTCTGATGGAGACGTATAGATGGCTAGTCCAAGTTAGGGAACGGTTAAATATTTGGCCAGGATTTTTGGCAGAATCTACGTACTCTATTGGGCATTGGGGTAACTGAATTGGCGGTAAAGGGGATAGGTCTAGTTTTCTACTATGAATTACAAGAAC
Organism: Volucella bombylans; assembly: GCA_949129095.1. NCBI lineage: Eukaryota > Metazoa > Arthropoda > Insecta > Diptera > Syrphidae > Volucella > Volucella bombylans. The sequence goes on from OX422144.1 coordinate 81,845,819, forward strand.
TTTAGGCTTTTTGGAATTTAGGCGCAGCTCATTCTTAGGTGACAAATTGAAGATCTTCGTTCATCATAGTGGACTCCGTCATCAGTGAACATGTGTATTGCGCTGTGGTTGAAAGCCTTGATCAGTTCATTCATTCAGAGAGAGTACAGCAATTGGCCAAGAATTGATGATTAAATGTTAGACAATCTAGAACACAAATATGACATCTCTCAAAATATAGAGTGTGTGAATGCAGAGGCTATTGCAAAAACAAAATTTATATTATACAAAGTCCATTTATAGTTTCGTGTTTTAAGGCAAAGCTGTTGAATAGAACTTTGATCATTTGATGGCGGAAAAAAAGAGAAGTTGCCCTCAGGGAAACGTACTATTCCCATTGCTGTGATACATTTTAGAAAACTCGCTTCTGATGAAGTTTCGATTGAATTTTAAGTGTTTGCTCTCTGACGTAACTGATCCATTAACTTAAAGTCAAGTAATTTTTTTAGATTTGTGGTTGTTCTCAAAACGGAAAGAGAAAGACTCATCCAGTGTAAAAATGCATCAACAACGAAGGCACTACTGCTTTTCTGGTAGTGTAAGTAACATGCTCTTGTCCTATAGATATGCCGCCTGATGAAATGACAGATGAACTTCTTTCCCTGGTTTGCGATTAAGTTTGCCTGAGTCAAGAAAGGAATTTTTGTATTTGAATTAGCCGGTGTCCTTGGTTAGGGCTTCTTGTGAGCACAGGTGTGATTCTGCAAATTGCAAACAGCCCTGCATCCCTGCTCCAAATTAAAACCTTTACGATGTCTATTATCTTGATTACAAAACTTTTCATGAGCGACATTTCATATTTTTCGATAAAACGCGTTGGCTTTTGTGCCACTTAATTGTGTTACACCGCTGACTGCCTATAATTTGCAATTGAATTTGATTTTTGTTGTACACATAATGAACACACCCCATTGCTCCATTAGTATTAATATTTTTATTATTAAAGTCAATTGTGAAGTAGCTGTCAACGAATAAACACGACAAATTGTGGCGACGAGGATTTTTATTCGAGCCTACAAAATGGACGCAATGCAATTCGCAGCATTCCTAAAAACCCAGGATATTTTACAACAGCAACAACAAAATATTAAATCCGTAACTGAGAATACGCTCAACACAAGTCATGCACCAGCATCTACGATAATCAAGTCATCATCTGAAAGAGTCATGGAAACTTTGGCAAATTCCATGCAAAGTTTTGTCAACGATCCAAGTATTGGATTGACTTTCTGTGAATGGTACTCTCGATACGAAGATGTTTTTAAAGTAGATGGTAAAGAATTGTTAATACTGTCTTCAGTTAAAAAAGAAAAGCACCGATGATTTTTAAACGTTTGCAGTAATTGTGAATAAGCAATGTGAACTTTTTAAATTAACCTCAATCTCCGCTGACGTTTTCAAATGCTTAATTTTTGTTTGTGGACCAACTAGCATATACAACTCTGACATCAAAACAAGGTTACTGGCAAAACTGGAAGCAGATGAAAACAGCAATAAGTTGACTCTAACAGACTTAGCAAACGGGTGTGAAAGAAAGAAAGCGTATTTAAGGTTAAGCTTTTACGTCAACAAAGAAAAATCAAAACGTCAAAAGTCCATGCTGGTTTTGTGGTGGATTACATTACTCCGAAACATGGTGACGAAGTGGCCATAAGGCACAAAAAAAAAACAAGAAGTACAAAAAAAAAAACAAAGACTCGTTGAAAGAAAAATACAGAGGGGAGTCAATCATAGAATAAAAGGGCATCTTTTTGGTTTCTAGAGTTGTTCATATCGAAAAGCCTAAGTACATTCTCGTACAAATTAGTGGGCATCCTATTCGAGCGCCAGCAGATAGTCCGTTCCCTGTGCGGAGAATTCAAATACCAAATGTCATTTAGGGTGTTCAATCTAGCGGAATCTGTTATGTCACCAAACTGAACGAATTTAATATTCTGGGACTAGATTGCATGGACACCCTACAATTGTTAGATTTACCAATACCAATCAACGCTATCTGCTCACTAACGAGGACAACAGAATCAGCACTAGCTCTATCCTCAAGTATCTCACAGGAGATTTCTTGAATAAAATTGAAGTTTTCCGATCTCTTTGATGGATCAATGTGCAGAAGCAATTCTGCACCTCAAGCCCGATGTCACCCCATGCCTTAAGCCAAAGCGCCCAGTGCCATACGCAACAATGTCAATAATCAACGACGAAATTGATCGCCTCAAACAGCTTAAGGTCATCAAACCAGTAGTTATACCAATACCAACATCTGCCGTTCGGTATCAAATCGGCACCGGGACTTTTTCGAAAAATTATGTCTACGAAGCTTGCTTATCTCGACGACATCATAGTGGTTGGCGAGTCAATGGAAAATCACAACAATAATTTGGAGTCTGCGCTTCAATGAATCAAGGAAAAAAAAAAACACTTGCACTGGTGTTTTGTGTTTATTGACAATTTTTGGGAAAAAAAAGGGTATTCCAGTTTACACCGCACATCGCATCCAGTGTTGCTCATGTATGATTTTAGCGGAGAGTTTATCAACACTTCCAAGTTTGGATACATACGTGGACGCGCTATCGCTGTTGATAAATCTTGAAATGTCCCACACGGAAGAAGATGTAGTCATTGCCGCTATTCACGTTGACGCTGAAGTTAATGCAGTTATGGCGTATGCATTTTCGCATTTGCCAGTCACATTTGAAATGGTACAGAAAGAGACTGCTCGAGATGTTCTGTTAAGGAAAGTCAAAAAATATATTCGCACATCGTGGCCAGAAACTATTAAGGATGGATCTGTTGAGAGCTTTTTATTGATGTCGAGAGGGTTTAAGCGAATCAAATGGTTGTATCTTATTGCAAAATAAAATATAGGGTTTTCCAATAAGGACTTGACAACTTTTTTTTTAAATAAAACGCAAACCATTTGAGATATTTCAAAAACTTTATTATCGGCTTGAAGTACAATCAAAACATTTATGAATGGAACTCGACTTCGTTCATATGGCCACCGCGGGCACGTTTGCAGAGGTCGATTTGTTGGACCCAATTTTCAACGACTCGGCCACACATTTCGGCCGCAATGGCCGCTATTTCGCGTTCAATGTTGGGTCTGAGCTCTTCTAATGTCGTCGGCGTGTTGGCATAAACCAATGACTTAACGTAGCCCCACAGAAAATAGTCAAGCGGCGTTAAATCGCACGAAAAAGGCGGCCAATCGACTGGCCCATTTCTGGAGATAACACGCTCACCATACTTACTCTTCAATAAATCGATTGTAGTGTGTGCTGTGTGGATTGTGGTATGATCCTATTGAAACCACATGTCGTCCAAGTCCATATCTTCCAATTCGGGCCAAAAATAATCGGTGATCATGGATCATGGTAATACCATTGTCGTTGCAAAAGCCACTACTCAAGCAGTTACACTGCTGCCTTGGCGCGCAGGTACGTCTACTGGCCCAATATTGACGATGACATTACCAGAACAGTACTAGAATGTACGGCCTGTGCAATAGCTGCTGCAACACCAGTCAAAATTCCGTTCTCATCATGCAAAGAACCAAATAAATTATGGTCACGTATTCATCTCGATTTCGCGGGACCATATAAGGCAAGATGTACCTAATCATAGTCGACGCTTATTCGAAATAGCCGGAAATAGCCAGAGCTCAACTACAGCCAGAGCAACTATCGAAGTACTTGTAGAAATTTTTGACAGATTTGGGTATCCGAGCCTAGTGGTATCAGACACCGGCACTCAGTTCGCGTCTGCTGAATTCGCCGAATTTTGCACCGACAGTGGCATTCAGCACATTCGGACAATACTATTCCACCCCCAATCCAGTGGCCAAGCTGAAAAGTTTGTGGATATCTTCAAAAGGGGCATGAAGAAATTAGAAGCAGACCTAATGCCGTACAACACCGAATGTCCAGATACCGGACGGTTTGACACCAGCTGATGATGATGATTGGCCGGAAACTGAAAACGAAATTAGACTTGCTTTACCCGCCAACTCATGAAATTCTAACTGCAAACAAGGCCATGGAGGAGAAATTCAATATTAAACACGGAAATATTAAAATTCAAATTCGGATTTCCAGCCGAATGAAGCTATTTACGCCCCGAATTACAACCGTGAAAAAGCAATGCGCGTACCTGAAATTGTACTTAAGAAAATTGGAATTACCCTCTGCGGAGTCCAAGTAGGAAATAAAAATATGCGACAACATGCCAATCAATTAAGGCGTGGATATAACTCAAACATGAATTATAACGTAGTCAATTTTTTTCAGCTCGAATGATTCCAAGAAGAAGGAGGAAAAGAGCCCAAGGACGATGAACGAACAAACAAAACAGCCGAATTAACCAGTTCAGACCAAGATTGAGGAGTTTCATTCTATAGACAAATACCAAGCCTAAGAACAAAAGTTCGACAAGCACCAACGTGGCAAACAACCAGCCAGTCATACATCCAGTTCGAACCAGAAAGCCACCTAAAAGACTCCATCCCACACACACTGATAAATCAAAATATACCTATGATTGAATTAAAATTGAAATGAATTAAATAATTTTTTATAATTGCAATAAGATAGAGATTAATGCACGAATTCTGGCATACCTCTGTGATGCCTCATATGTCACAACAACCTCACAAGAGCGTGGTGAGTCGCAATTTACAACATTGAAACACTTTTTTTTCCAATAAAATGACTTTGCACAGTTTTAGCTATTTTTAAATAGACCTATCTAAATAAGCAAGATAATCATCATCACATTGAGAGATAATGTGTAATGTATTTCATCAAATGCTTGAGTCATCCCAAGACAGATGCCTAAATATAAATTGAATTATTCATTTTATAAATCCAACCAGATCGGAGTGCAATTAGAGCGCAAATATTGCATTTGTATCCAATTAAAGGGGCCAATTACTTAAAATGAAAATTAATCAAACGTAAGTAGTTGGAAAATTCTAATGAAAACACTGCCAAATTGCATTGCGGTCAGAAATAAAAACCCCGAAAATTAATTAGAACCAAACACATGACAAGGCGATAAATTAATTTGACATTATCTAACCATAGATGCTGCAAATGCAATTTGACAATCGCAAATCTAAATTAAAACAACCACTAAACAAAAGCTTAATGAACCACTCGTCAGATCCCATTTGGGCGTGTTCAATGGTGAGGCAGACTAAGTTCACTGAAGGCTCTATGTCGGCCGTTCTCTAATCAAACAAATATACGAAAATTAAAATAAAAAACGCAATCAAAATCATTTGAATTTTTTTTAGCTTCATGGCTAAAAACAAAAAATCCATAAAATTTCACATCTGTTCTGTTTATTCAACTGAAAGCTCAGGAAAGTGAAAACGCAAAACTGAACAGCAAACCAAACTCCATCGCAGAATTCGACTTTGGTCGTCATATGCAATTTAATTCTTTAATTAAAAATCCAAAAAAAAAATGATTTACTCATATCCATTCGAAACCTACTTCATCGAGCCGTAGAACGAGTATACGGACGAGCCATATAATTGCCACATAAAAGCTAAGGCAACACGAGATTTTGCATTTTGCGAACATAATGAGTCCTGACTTGCGGCAATATACAAATATGAATTCGAATAGGGGTACCCCTCAGACTGGGTAAAAAAAAATGGTGAAGCACTTTCAAAAAAACTTCACTGTTATTTATGATCTTGGTCCCTGGCATGGCTGGCGATATGATAGGTTACTCCCCTCAAAAGTATGTCTTCTTAATAACCATTATCATAATAACACAACAGAAACTTAGACTGATGCTGAATCTTGAATTTAGGCATAACCAATGATAACAGCAAAATCATCTCCTCTTCAGGCCTGGAAAGTGGAAAATTTCATATGATGGGGATGAAAGCATCCAAAGCGACGTCCTCGGTGGTGCTGAGAATTTCTGTTTAACCAAAGGATTAAAAAATCAAAACCCATGCGGTTGAGCCAATTTCTGCGTCCATATTCCACACTGTACACAACGTTGAGTTACTTTTTTTTTTATGACCACGTCCATACTAGAAGGAAGATGAAAACACTCGACCATGAGGCAAAACCCTAAATTGCAAAAAAAGGGGCACTTCTATGGTCTATCGCTACTCTGGCAGGATGTTGATTGTGTACACTCTCATCGGCGCATTGGGGCGATTTTACCAGCTCTGTTTACCCGATGGTTTTCATTTCCACCCCTCCAACCGAAGATGCATACTTTGTTTCTAGTCCTTCCTTATTTTTTAATTTCTGGTTGCTGCTCTCTCAATTTGATAATTTGATTAGACTTTCACATCATTAGCCGGCGAAATTGCCTAATGAGCCTACCTCATCAACAGCAAAACAAAACAAAAAAACAACAAAAAAATTAAAAGTCTTGAATAAAAGTTCCTCCTCCAACGTTGTGAAGGACAAGCGCTTGAAAAGAGACGCAAAAAGGACGCCGGTAATTAAATTACTTGATAATTTTATAATTTGCCATAGATGACAGTCAGCTTTGCAATGGAAGGTTTTTTAATGACTTTATCTTTGGTTTTTTTTTTTTTTAATTTTTTTTATTATTACCTTGTGGCATCTTTTGCAGGATAACCATATTTATCCGCTAAGTTATTTGCAGGAAAATAACCGACAATAAAAAAACTCAATTGAGGTGAGGGACCTTTCTGAGTTCAAAACGACGAAATGGAATATATTTTTAAGGGAAATTCAGAGCAATTGCTTTAAGGTTGGTCCTTATTAAAACCGTTTTTACTTTACCATCAAATTTTTTGTCTACAAAAGATTTTCTAATGTTAAGAATTTTTTTTGGCTTGAGTTCCTAAATTGGTTAAAAAAAAAATCCGTTGGAAGAATCGAGTGTAAAGATGCGTGTGAAATGGGCGATTAAACGACTTTTCCACATTAGAGCCACAAATTTATCATATACATAAAGGGTGTTTCAACAAGAGGTGTAGGATTTGTTTTTTTTTAAATGCAACGAAAAACGTTTGAGATATCTCTGAACCCTTTATTGCTTTATAAAGTAGTCACATGGGGATTATCCTTGGAACACAATATCTTCCAAATGTCCGCCTCGGTTTTGCTTGCAGATAATTAAGGCACTATCTCGGCGATGGCGGCTTCAATGTTCGCATTCCGAGTTGGAGTTGTTTGCGGATGGTTGTCGTAGAACTGGGCATCTCCTGAATCACTTGTGGATTTTCGGTGCGTCAATTTTATTTATTAACTTAGCCGTCAATGTGGAAATGGGCCTCATCCGAAAATACGATTTTCCAGAAATCAATGTCAGTGTGCATGTTTTCCGGGACCCAATCCGAGAGCCAAATCTTTCGTCAAAATTCGGTGAAGTGTGACTATGGAGCTCTTGACTTGAGAATGGTGACGAATGGAGGAGTTTAGGTCATTTTCGACACTTTCTTTTATTAAGGCGATAAATATACATATAATATAAAATATATACTCAAACAAACTACTAATAACTATGTACTACAGTATTTTAAATTCAAAACTTCAACATGGTATTTCCTGTTGGGGTGGAATATACACGAATAGAATTCTTAAAAAAATGTTTTAAGAAAGATAAGGTGCAAAAAACGACGACAACCAAGTTATCCATTATTTGAGGTCAGGAGACAATGCCAGTCAAGAACACAAACGTTGTTACGCTGGAAGTACTCTTTCACCTTCCGAGCTGTGTGGATTGATACATTATCTTATTGCAGGATGAAATTGTCATCGTCTTAAAAGCAGCTCGTGATTTCTCAAATCATAAAAATAATGACGAAATCCGTCAGGTCAATCAAGACAAAATCGTTTCTCATCGGTAAAGATGACAGTTCTCCAACGTTTCTTCCATCTTAAACGTTGAAGTAAAGCGGGTTTTCTTTTCAAGCGCTTTCTTTGAAGATGTTCCGCTTCAGCTAACTCACGCTGACAAGTTCTTAGTTTTTTCCCCTAGTTGTTGCTGTAGAATTTGACGCTTCTCTTAGTAGGGATCGTCGATCGATATAGCTGGTGTCAAGCTATATTTTCGCCCAGGTACGAATTTTCTGGATAATTTGAAACAACTGTACGACTGTGCTTCAAAAGTTTTGCAATTTTGTTGACGGAATATCCCTCTTGGCGCATTCTTTTAAAGTTTTGGATCTCCGTTTGATTTAACATCTTTCCAGATCCCATTTTTAACTTTTTTAATTCTAAGACCTGTTTAAATACTTTCTTTTAAATCAAATCACCAAAACTGATTAACAAGTCACACTGCGAATGGAGTCCGCAACTGAATATACAGTTGCATATTTTACAATACAGTACAATATTTATACCCTGTCTCAACCACTTGTCGCCGGTAATTAGGGACAAATTGCAAATTTCATGAAAATTAAGGGAAAAAAAAAGATTCATGGTGAATATTCGAGAATATCTCAGCAATTGGGAGTCAATCGGTGGTGTTTACAGAGAATTTTGGTGTTTACAAAGTGCAGGGGCTTTTGACCGAAAAGCGCATGTAACCTACGCTCAAGCCATCCTGAATCTCGACCACGAGGGAGACAAATTTTCATCGAAAATCATCATGAGTGACGTGGCCCATTTCCATGTCTGTGGCTATGTGAATAAGCAAAGTTATCGATTTTGGGGCACCGAAAATCCGCTTATAAAGCCATTATACCCGCATAAAGTTACTGCATGGTTTGCTGTTTACTCTGGAGGCGTCATCGGGTCTTTTTTTGTAAACGCCGCGGGCCAGACGAGCGTTAGAGAGCCATGCTCAACGACTTTCTCCTTCCTCAATCGGATGAATTGGGACTGGTGAACAGCATGAAGCAACGGCCCTCAAAGAGAATATCCGTCAAGAATGCAAGGACCTATCGCTGGAAGTGCTGGCAAGAGTGATGGAAAAATGGAAAATGCCACAAATCGGGCCCGAACGGTCATCAATTCTGGCGGAGGTCAATAACCGATATCATTTTCTCGACTTAATGTAAAAACAATTTAAGAAATCAAAGAAATATAATCCAAAAGCAGAACCAAAGTTTTTCATTAATGAAAAAAATTACAGTCAAAGAACATAGGGTGACAAGTTTTGCGACGCGTTGTACAACATCGTGTTAGGAGCTTCGCTTACCAGATTTTTAAGTATGAATGCCGATGTGAAGGGCAGCATAGTAACAAAAACATACGAGGTCGGACAGGGTCGGCCGTTCGAGTATTAACGCTTTTTATATTACAGGTTTTATAAGATGACCATATACATGAATCACATACTTCAATGATAAGTCCCGTTAGGCAATGATGGCGAAGGCCAAAGGGAAAAGCTCAAAAGAAAATCGATGAGCTCAAAAGACGAGGGCTCAAATGAATGATGAAACATATTACAGAATTAACACGTCATTTTTCTATTATGTGCACCATAAGGAAGAAATTCGACTGACTACCAAACAATCAAACTCAACACCCGAATATGCTTCACTCTATGAATTCCATCAACATCGGAACGTGGATTGGAATTTGTTACGAAACTGTTCGTAGTACTAGTTTTTTCATACGGTTCATACACGAACTGTAAAGTGCAAGCTGACAAATTTTAATAGAATTTAACTTCCCAGTCCATTTAGTGTTTTCCAGTGAAATTCTTGAAATCAGGAAAGTGAGTGGCTACTCATGAGACTTTCTCATGATACATATCTCGAAGCTGATTGAAGATTGCAATAGGACACTGTCGCTCCAAAATCACTGTCTTTGGGCTTCTGTAGGAGCAAAACGCGAACTGTCAAAATATAAAAAAAACTATGCCAGACAAAGATTACGAAAAGTAAATAAAACCAAAAAAGAGTGAAGGTATGCAATATGATATTTCAAATCCACAAAAGCCAACGACGAAGCTGTGACGTGGGAATCGATTGGTTAGCCATCTGGCATGCCCTGGTTTATCTGTAAAATTCGGTCGACGGAAATCGTACTTGATAGATAGCTATTGTCTGGCCCTAACATCGGATGCAGGATCCTTGGCATCGTATAATATGAATGTCTCAACACAAGTGACAACAATCAGTATTATCTTTAAACTTGGGAAGTCCACTATCGATGAAATATTAACTCTGCGACAGATCCTGGAGAAGCAAAATAAAATAACGATGCTCAATAGTTACTCATCGATTTGAAGGTGATTTGACTAGTGTTGATAGTCAAACTTGTCTGCTTCTGCAGAGTATTAAAGGATATAACACACTGATTGATCAAAGTCGGATGATGAATGGTCGATTTGTTTACAGCCTTACACTTCTCGCATATACCAGTTATATTGGAAATAGCGTTCAAAGAAAGCATAACGAAATAAGTTCTGTATCAGAAAAACACAACCAGAAACCTCAGCATAGACAGAATGTCATAGTAACGTTTTTGTTTCAAGTCTCTTGGGAGCGATGGCATATATCCAGTTATACAATAAAAAGATATAGACTAGCATTTTTGAAGAGAATCTTTACTATTAGCCTGGCAATGACATACATACATATCGAACTCCTAAAGAACCACACCGAAAATTTCAAAAAGATGACTACACGCTCTTATCAATCTGAATCCCGTCATGATGAACAGTAGAGTAAATAATGTTCCCGAAACCGCTTTGCTCTCCATCCAAATTGTAATAGGCTAACCAATGCAAAAGATCCTACGAGAATGCATTTCAAAATCTTATGGGCAGAATTTAAGGCGCTCTCAACAAAAAGCATTTTCATCGACGTTGACGGTGCTTTCAGAAATGCACAGTAAACTTGTCACTAGTTTTGTGGATAAGCACAATGCTGGAGAATACGAGTAGGAATCTGACTGCAGTTGGTGATGGTGGAGGCGTCCTGTCTCCACTGCTATGGCTCATGTTCATCGACTCACTGCTTTATAACGTCTACGCTCAGGCATATGCAGAGGATGTAGCTTTTCTGTCAGTTGGATCATGACAATCGATAATCTGCTTTTAAGCGCAGGCAGCAACAGACGTGATCGATATTTGATGCTCCCGAAGTGGACTTTCATTCAATGTTCTCAAGCTGTCTGGTCTGACTCATCTAGTGCTTAAATGCATTACCATCCGATCCTCCAACGATGCTAAGTATCTGAGTGTAATAATAGATAGTCCACTTCTTTGGTTTAGTCAAGTCGAAAACCTCTTATGCGCTGTCGGCTTTTTGGCAGTGTGAGGCAGTTTCCGACAAGACGTATGACCTGTCACCAAAAAGGGTTCATTGGTTCTACGCGATTGAGATAAGACCAGTTTTATGCTCTGCTCCACTTTCCCATTATTGCTGCTATTTCGGACTCCGCAGAATGGTTTGTCTCGGTGTTATTGGGGCTTTTCCTAGCACATCTGGCTCTGCCGTAAAGGCACTGAAGAATCTCATCTCAATTTCATATTATGGGATGCACTCTCAACCTCATTTTGTTTTTCAAAAGAAGTAGTTTTTGATACAATACGCAGTGGAATTTTGATGGCGTATTCTTTTTAACTCTGGTCTTATGGACATTCCGCCTGATGCAATATTACCATATCGCTGTTTCTGCGAAACTACTATGAAATCGACTTTAACTGTGCCCCATTAATGGCTTCCCAACGATTTTAATAGAGGAAGAGTGTGTAGTCGGATTTTCACCGATGCTCCAATACCGATCTAGGATGCGGCGCTGATGTGCTTTATTTGTTCAATTTTGTTACTCTTTATGAAACTCTCTTCCAAGCGGGGATTTTTCAATGCGCAGAACTGCAATATATTGTGACGAGTTCGTGAAGGGTTAAAGTGAACAACAGTCAACAACCTTCCTGCCACATGTATAGTACCATAATATCATAGTCTCCAATATTTTTAGTTTTATCTTTAAAGTCATTTTCATTTAGTGAGAAGTAATGCAGGTCACTTAAACTGCTGACAAAAGACCAAGAGCAATGTCTGAGTTCATATACTCGTATATAAGTGAACGGTCATATTTCACAGAATCCTGTGCCACAGATAAAAGGCAGTTGGCTGATGAGAGATGACCACTCGTTTCCGCCTTCAAAACGCCTTTATCCTCCCTAGAAATTGAACATGGTGAAAGAAATTTTGAAAAAAGAAAAAGAACAGACGGAAGTTCTTTTTCTAAATTCTAGTACTTGTAGTCGTTTATCTTAATCGAATAACAATTCGATCAATCTTCGTGCCCTCCTTATAACTGTCATTGTGTGAAAATAGTTTCCTATGCATTTTTCATGGCCGTTGGTTCTCAAAATACAAAATGTTCGCAATGAGAGTACAACCGAGAAATTGCTTTTATACCATTACTCGTACCTCAAAAATTTATCATAAGCTATACAGGACAATATTTTGAAAAAAAAAAAACCCCAAAGAAAGGACTAAAAATTGCTGTTTGCTTTGAACTTTTTACCCAGCCAACTGCCAAATGACTTGACATTACTTATGAATTTGCTTTCCGTCGAAAGCAGAAATAAGAAAAACGAAAAAACTCTACAAACTCTCTCGCTTTTCTTGTGTATGTGTAAAGTGTCCCTTGCAAGATTTTGTATGTGGCTTTCTTAACGTACTTTTCATTTTTTATAACAACCTTGTAAAGGTTCGTGTCGCCATGCCAATAGTTTTGGCGAAGCATGTACGAGTATACACTGAGATATGAGTATAAATATTAAATGTATGCAAATATTTTTTGGTTGGAATCCATAGCTTGGGAAAGGAATGATGGCGTATAGTTGCAAATCGGGTATAATATTTTATCCTCTTATATCAGAGTTGCCACTTGCAAAGAACTTGTTGAGAGCGGCTTTGATTTCAATTCTTAAAGATCGAAATAAATATGTCAAAAGTACTATATAATGATTTCTTACTCCACTATGCCTTCTTCAAGTAGAACAGTTAACCGTCAGCGCGCTCCTTACGCCATCGAGAGGCAGAGTTGAAACGATTTTTATTATTATTATTTTTTTTAAAGTAGTGCGCTCAAGGGCTTAAGGTACAAAGGAAAGGTAAGGAGGAAAAAAGAGAGGTAAAGATGTACGTTCGTTTTGAATGTTTGAATGTAATAATGGTCAGGAAATAAGGAGCCAGGCAGGGCATTGCATAAGGAACGAATCACGATATTTTAGAGTACGCCCGAAAGTGATGGTATACTGATGAGCATTCATAGCGAGACGGGTGTTACGGTTGAAGATTTGACGGGGCGGAATGCTACTGGCGATTTCTATGGAGCACAAGTGAGACAGGAGACATTACGTCGGTGTGCGAGGGTGTCAATTGACTGACTGATATTAGTATCACCTATGAGTTTTATTGCATTGTGTTGAATGCTATCTACCAGGTGCAAACAGGTTTTAGGAGCACCTTACCAGATGTGAGTATTGTACTCCAATTTTTGGGTGGATGAATGCCATATATTTTGATACAGAGAAGTATTTCTTACATCGTTTGAAGAAACCTAGACATTTAGTCGCATTTTTGACGACATCGAATATGTGGTTATTCCAACGTAGATTGTCATCAGCACACATACCAAAAATGGAAAGTTTTTCGGTTTCAACGATGCAGGTGCATTCATGGATTTTGCTCTAACGACAACAGACGGGATTGGGCCTTACTAACATCCAAATTAAATACACAGCCTAAGTATAATCTCCACACTTTCCAAAATGTTTGTACCAATAACGAATTTAATAGTCGGCTTTAGTTTTAATAGGGAGCTAAATTTTAATGTTGAGAAAGTTTTTTTTTTATAATTTACGCGCGCCTAAGGGGTTAGATACCCTTTTACTGTTGCCTTGGCGTGGGCGGAAAGGCAGAAGGAGGAGAAAGGAAAAATAGTTTGGTTTGAAACTCAGGTGTGTTTGGTTTCGATATTCGCTCTCCAGTGGTGGGAGTCCGAATAGGGCGGAGAGTTTTTTCTTCACTCAGAGTGATTCGAAGTTTATAATACGCACTAGTTTTTTGTGCTTGAAACTCTACAACAGCCAAATCTACGTGTCAGTGTTATGCCTTCACACGCAAAATTTTTATGTCTGAGTTCCAATTACACAAATGAAAAACTTGAAAGGCTTGTCATGGGCAGGATTTTTAAAATATTACATTAAAGAACAGAGTGGTGCAAATGTAATAATTTAATACTAAGGACAATACTGAAAAGGATTAGATTTGGTAAATAAAATACTAAAGTTATGCATAAGCTGCTAATTGAATTTAGTTGAAATTGAATATTGGAATAAGCGTTATTTAGTTTCATGAATTTCAAAAAAAGATCCTTCACCTTCATTATAATTTATTGAAACACATTCCAGTGAAAACGTGTTTTAAAGTAATCAAATATATGATTGAAAATTATAGACCTTACACAGATATGTCCCCTTAATTAGCACATATTTCGTTGCACAAAGTTATTGATTGATGAAAATAATATTGTATTACAGTTTTGCAAATTACTCTTATGGAATCCAGTTTCCATTTAGGAAGGAACATGGGAGCCAACAAAGAGTATTAACTTCAGTACATTGGTATCACCATTTTGTATGCACTAACGAAGAAAACAATCTCAGTTGATTTTGTTTATTTCGACTTTCAAGTGCCATATGTATAGGGTTTATTCTCTTTTTATATATTTTTGTCCTTCGGGAAGGAACTCATTACAAAATTAGTTGAATATACATATACTCGTATATGTCCTCATCGGAACCCGAAATCATTTCTAATTAATCACAAATATTTCCACACGACTTGAAAATAAATTCAAATGTGAATTTAAAATGTCAAATCAATGTTATGTAGTAGAATCAATGAAAATGTAGTAGTTTCTTTGAAAGAGTAAAAATTGAAAAATTGAAACATTATTGGTATACTTTAGACTTAAGTCTGTATTAAGTCGGCACATTTTTTAAGTCGCGACTGATGATTCGTTGTTATAAGGCTCATGGTATTTTGGAAGTATTAAATTCCACTCTGTTGATTGTTCCCCATTTGGTGATTCTATTTGTATCGGAATTAAATGAGATTAGCATACGTTCTACAACCGAAGAACATAGACGTCCGGAAACATGAAATCAGAGAGTATTGAAGACAGTAAGACAACGGAGTATATTGGATTAGAAGTAGCAGACAAGAGATCATTGATGAAAATTTACGAGTAAAAGAGTGTCGGAGACAGAACGAAACCATGGGGCACACCAGCATTTATTTTGTAGGTATCAGACTTGAAACCATCCAAGACAACTTGAATTGAACGTTCCGAAAGGTAGTTTCTAGTTCATTCAACAGATTCATCAATCCCAAATGAACGCATTTCCAACAAAAGAGCCTGATTGTCAAATGCCTTAGAAATATCAAGTGCAACTATCTTACTTTCGCCAGATTGATGTACGGTTTGGTTCCAGTTTCCGGTAAGGCATGCCATCAAATCAGTAGTGAACTTGTTGCTACGAAAACCATATTGCCGGTCATTGAAAAGTTTTCGTGTTTCGAGATATTTCATGAGCTGACGATTTGTTGCCGTTTCCATGACATTGGAAAGAAGGGACGTGCGTGAAATGGATCTGTATGTAGAGAGAGAAGAAGATTCAACTATTTTAGGGACGGGCTGGACAAATGCTGTCTTCCATCTTCTCGAAAATTATCCTGAAGAGTAGAATCAATGGAAAACCTTACGCAGTTCTTTTTCCAGCGTGGAAGAACACCTCTTCAGAAGAAAGTGAGTGCTAACTGAAACTGTTTTTGCCACATGCTTAAGATTACGAGACTGCTTGTTAAAGAATAGTCTAGCAGACTTGGAATGTTGAAGGTTGATTTGGGTACACAAAATAGATGAGTATTGGGGTGGTCGTCATTTACCTGCACTCATTTAGAAACGAAGTGAAAATTAACCCTTCAAATGTTTTTTTTTTTTTTTTTTACGCGCGCCTAAGGGGTTGAAACCCTTTTACTGTTGCCAGGGCGCGGGCGGAAAGATAGAAGGAGGAGAAAGGAAAATTTCATAGAAACCAAACACACCTGAGTTTCAAACTCAGGTGTGTTTGGTTTCTATGTTTGCTCTCCAGGGGTGGGAGTCCGAATAGGAGGGAGAGTTTTTCTTCACTCAGAGTGATTCGAGATATAATTTCCAGTATTTTTTTCATTGCTTGAAACTCTTATAACAGCCAAATCTACGTGCCAGTGTTATGCCTTCACACGCAGAATTTTTTTGTCTGAGTTCCAATTATACAATGAAAAACTGATTTTGCCATGGGCAGGATTCGAACCTGGATCCTCCGGGTGAGAAGCGTTTGCTACTACCACTACACCACGGCCACCCCAATGTGTGGATAAGGACGTGTGTCATAACTAAATTTAATGGCCTCAGCAGCAGTTTTGTCTAAGTCCACAGCAAGAGAAAAGCCGTCCTTGTTTCTTTTTGTGATTATAGACACTTTTCAGTGTCGAGTCCAGTATTCTGGTTATGAAGACGCATCAGCATATCCGCCGTTTCCTTGAGTTGACCATTAACATAGAATCTGGCGCGCGTTAGTTTAGACCAGAACTACGACCTTTGCTAGTTGTAACACTGGTCTTATTCGGACATCGTGTGCGTGTAAAACAACCACTGGTTTTGTTTTCGTCGATGCGTTTAACCTGTTCATGTTATTTTCCCACTCTGCAATTGCAGTCTTTGTTGGTTACAGTACCGGTGTCATCCGGGCATCGCACACGGAAATATCCATCGACAGAATGAGGGCGCAGTTTCAGATCCATGAGGTTGGTCCATTTCAGTGGGTATTACTTCCGGTTTCTCTTCTACATCGCCGATGGGGGATGGAGACTTTTAGCACTCACGTCTTTGACAGCAATTTCCGTCTCTTTGCACCGTACGTTTATCCCACATCTCCGTTTCCTCTTCATTGCCTGCCGCTTCTAATAACACTGCAACTGACAATTTATCTGATACATCAGAAAAGGAAGCTTGTTGTAGCTTTTCCCCATAAGAAAATTCATAATAGGACGGCGGAATCGTAGGAGGAGGTAATCGTCAATAGATTATTTCATTCGTCGAATGACGAATGACGTTAGGAGGGTTAAAACCGTTCAAAACCTCCATGCTCTCAGTCTAAGAAGCTTTAAAAAACTACATCCCGAAATAGTTCAAGGCATGCATTAGTATAAATAAGAATAACCTACAAATCCTTAATGATTCCCCAAATCTACATCCTAGAATTGTGTGGGGAAAAGGCCAATAAGACGATTAAATATTAAGAAAGGTACTAAGATAAATACAGAACAAGGACCTACCATAGACTCACTGTTTATTTTCGGATTCATTCAAAAACTGGACTTGAGGATGTGCTCTAAGTCGGCTATCCATGTCAATGCCAAGTCAGAGGATAGATATTCACATTTTCAGAAGCATTATACTCGCATTCATTCTGGACGAAGGAATAAACCTCCCTTAGATATAATATATGTGCGAGTAAGTAAGGATACATTTTCCGCCAAAAATAATGAAAGTGGCAACCCTGCTTGCATCGAATAATAAAGTTCTGTTCGCTTTTTTTAAATATTTATTCCCCTTCAATTTCGAAATTGAGAAAGTAAAACTCCGCGATAAGGATAACGAACAACGAACAACGAACAACGAACAACGAACAACGAACAACGAGCAACGGGCAACACAAAAGCGCAACGTATGCTTTGTACACACTCCTATTTGGCCTCGCACTCACATATTTATTTGTTAAATTCTTTTGTTTTCTTTCAACAAGAAAAAGGACGATGTGCTCCCCAGTTTAAGCAAAGTTAACTTTTACCAATGTCCTCAGGCGACTCTTTTACCCTCAGTGATTGGAATTGGAAAGTTTGCGAGGGTGTTACGCTACGGATACATGTAAGGATGTAAGTGAGTTGGCATGTGCTTCTGGTTTTTCACTTTACAGTAAACGGAAATACTAAGTAATGAGGACATAAAAACACTAAAAGCAAAAGATACGAAGCTTGCTTGTTTCTGAAACTTTTCCCTATACTTTCAGTGTTTCTTGCATCTGAATTCGAACACTCATACCTATTCTGATCGGGGAAAACTTTCTACTCAAAACGAAGATAAATGCAAAATGATATCATAATTCGACCTGTGATGAACAACTATTCGTTGGGGTTGACAGGTATTTGGGGGTGAATTGGAAATACCCGAGTAGTTGTCGGAATGTTTCGATGAAACTTTTATCGGAATTTCTTTTTTATTCGGTAAATTACGATTGCAAAAAAGTTACGAATCGGGCGAGATTCTTTTTAAGATATTGATTGAAGTTTCTTTGAATGATTATTCTATAGGATAGGTTCGTTTAATAAGAGAAAGGATGTGTGTGTTTACTGTTTTCCTCTTTTCCTCTTTTCGTGATTGCTTAAACGAGTGAACTCGTACATCCTAGAGACGCAAAAATACAATTTCAGCTTTGCTAAAAGCAAGAAATTTTCAAAGACAGGTAAACATTTCGAATAGGATATAGAAAATTTGCGCAATAGCTTGAGGAAGATAGATCTTCTTTGAATTCATGGTGATGGATTCGTTCCTTTTCTTTATACATAAATATGGTATAACCCCTATGGTAGCTGTAGTAGCAACATTTTATTTGCGTGGTTCATGAATGATTCGAATATAGTTTGACGTCAATTGGCTTAATTTTGTATTTGTATTTCAATTAATAAGCAAATGTCCTCATTGTTGAAGTGGATGCTCTTCATTTTTAGAAACGAAGGATGGATGCGTTTAAAAGAAAAAATGGGAGCAATTCAACGAATCAAACACTAAACTAATTCCACGGAGGAACTCCGGACTTAACCATTTTCGAAAGCAAACAAAAAATTGAGTAACAGTTCACCACATAATAATTAAAACTGAATCTTGTGGGCTTCTCTGTGAACAGACAGAATAACTAAGTTCTGGCTTGCAACTATTGATAACTCAGCTTCCACTTCTTCTTTCATTTTTCCACAACTCTCCCCTCCAGTCGCCTCCCAGCGCAGTTCTATTTTCTTACAATTTTCACAAAGCTAATCAATCTAAGCAGGGCTTCTTTCGAGTTTACCAATCTATCTCTGATAGCTGCCCTCTCCATTTTTTACAGAGAAATATTCAAATCCATCTCGCTTTATTTGCCATATTCCCGCCAGAGAACTTATTCTACATCCCCTCCTTCGTATAATGGTTGACTCCGCTCTCTACGAAGGTTAGGTTAGGTTAGGTAAGAGTGGCTGTTGGAAATACCAACCCACTTAGGCCTATTGGCCAATTGTGATGCCACGTGGATCTGTGATCTTCTTACTACTGGAACCAGTTTGAGCTTTTAATAAAGCGTAGGAGACTGTTAACGTCTATTTTTTCTAGATCGTTTAGGTCGTTGTAGAAGAAAGCTCCTAGGTGAAGCTTCCTTCTCTGAGAGAGAGCTGGGCATGTGCAGAGTAAGTGGGGGATTGTCTCCTCCTCTTCCTCGTCCATGCAGCTTCTACAGAAATCGTTAGTAAAAGCGCCAAGCCTTCTTGCGTGCTTGCCTATGAGGCAGTGTCCGGTAATGACACCTATTATGGCGCTGAGATGTTTCCTATCTAAAAGGATCAGACACTTAGATCGACTCAGATCCAGCCTTGGCCAGATCTGTTTGGTTGCTAGACATGTTTGTCCAGCAGTCCATCTAAGGTCCGTTCTTTTATTGGCATCTAGCCTTAATGTTAGTTTGCACGTAGCGATTGGTATACCTATACTACCTTTGTCCGGTAGGATAGGTAGAGTGGTTCCAATTTTGGCGAGTTCATCGGCTCTGCAGTTCCCTGGAATGTCTCTGTGGCCCGGCACCCAACAGAGGTGAATGTTGAACTGCTCTGCCATCTCCATGAGAGATGATCGGCATTCAAGGGCAGTTTTAGAACACAATGAGACAGAGTCCAGGGACTTGATGGCGGCCTGACTATCCGAAAATATGCGGATATCCTTTGCAGATATCACGTTTTTCTTCAGCCAGGACAGAGCTTCTTTAATCGCCAAAATTTCCACCTGGAACACGCTACAGTGATTTGGAAGGCGGAAAGAGAGGCTTAGATTTAGCTTATCTGAGAAAACACCGCCACCAACTCCGCTGTCGGTTTTAGATCCATCTGTGTAGAGATGGATTGACTTGTCCTCCATGAAAGCATCCTCCTCCCAGAATGATCTAGAGGGGAAGCTTACATGGAAGTTTTTGTCAAACCAAAGTTCAGGTATGGTGTAATCGGTGTTCTCTGTGAGGATTCCTAATGTATTAAGAATGTTGGCGTGGCCAAATGAATTATTTGTCCACTGTTTAGTCGCTTTAAGGCGAATAGCTGCAGTCGCAGCTACTTGCTTGCTAAAAATGTCGAGGGGTGTCAAGTGAAGCAGAATATCTAATGCCGCAGAGGGGGTAGACCGCAAAGCTCCGCTTGTGCATAGACATGCTGTTCTTTGGACTCTGCTTAATTTAATGCAGTTGACTGCATTTTCCAAGGCCGTCCACCAGACAACCACCCCGTAAGTAAGTATCGGTCTTATGACCGAGATGTATAGCCAGTGGGTTATGCGAGGTTGAAGGCCCCATTTGTTCCCAATGGCTTTCTTGCAAGAGAATAAAGCTATTGTAGCTTTATTGACTCTTTCTTGAATGTTAGGTTTCCAGTTTAGTTTCCTGTCAAAAATGAGACCCAGATATTTTGCTGTATCGGAGAAAGCTAAACTGGTACCGTTTATTGAAGGAGGGTCTATGATTGGAATTTTATATTTCCTAGAAAAGAGGACAAGATCAGTTTTATGGGGGTTTATTCCCAATCCACAGCGATCTGCCCAGCAGGTTAATCTGTTAAGATTTACTTGGAGGAGTTCTTTAATGGTATTTAAATGTTCTCCTGAGACGGCTATGGCAACGTCATCCGCATAGGCAATCACTCTGCTACCACCCGCTTCCAGGTATATCAGTAGTTCGTTAACCACTAAGTTCCAAAGAAGGGGGGAGAGGACACCGCCTTGCGGCGTACCCCTACTGACATATCTTTTAGCAGAAGTCTCACCCAGTTTGGAGTTGATTATCCTGCTTGTTAGCATTAGATTAATCAGCTCCCCAAGTGAGCCGTCTACCTGCAGAGTTGACAGCGCAGTCGTGATTGCGGATGTGTTGACGTTGTTAAAGGCGCCCTCTATGTCTAGGAAAGCAACCATTGTGTACTCCTTATATCGTAGGGATCGTTCGATGTGGCTAGTCAGAGAGTGCAAAGCCGTTTCCACCGACTTCCCTTTACAATAGGCATGTTGAGCCGCAGACAGAAGTCTTGGATCAACTTTAGCTCGAATATGGATATCAATCAGTCGTTCTAAAGTTTTCAGAAGGAATGATGATAGACTTATAGGTCTGAGGTCCTTTGGGACCACATGAGAACATTTTCCAGCTTTGGGAATGAATACTACATTGACTTCTCTCCATAACAGTAGAATGTGGATAAGTTCTACACAGCTCCTCATAATATTTTCCAACACTGGTAGAATAATATCTGAGGATCTCTGTAGCTCGGCAGGTATAATACCGTCCGGACCAGCAGACTTGTATGGTTTGAAGCTATGCAGCGCCCAGAGCAGTTTGTCTCTCGTAATCAGACTATGAATTTTGGTCACGGTTGTAGTAGGCTTGTTTGGGCTGCTACTGGCCGCGAGATGGGAGCTACCTGGAAAGTGGGTGTCCAGAAGCAGGTTGAGTGATTCATCACTTGAGGTTGTCCAAGAGCCATCGGTTTTTTTCAAACAGCTGGGCATCATAGGATTTGTGGAGAGGATTTTTCTTAGCCGCGAAGCCTCAGAGGTTTCTGTGATTTTGTCGCAGAATGACCTCCAGGATTGTCGCTTTGCCTTCCTCAGTTCTTTTTTGTATAATTTGAGGGATTCTTTATATGAGTCCCAGTCGGTCACTTTTCTTGTGCTTTTTGCTGCGTTGAAAAGTTTTCTGCAGGTGTTTCTGAGCAGTCCTAGTGCCGATGACCACCAATGTGGCTTTTTCTTGCCTCTTGGTTGAATAAGAGGGCAGGAAGCGGCCATAGCCTTATTGAGAGTCAGAGTAAATTCCCTGACTTTCATGTCGAGCTCATTGGTGTCACGCGGGGGACTTGATAGTTTAGAGGATATCGTTTCCGACAGTATTCCTCTATATTTTGTCCAATCAGTTTTCCGGTAGTTCCGGAAAGCTGGTTGGCTGGGGGGAGCATCACTCAGACTGAATTGGATGTATCTATGGTCTGAAAAGGAGTGTTCAGACGATACCATCCAGTTTGTTAGCCTTTGGGTGATGCTGTCGGAGACAAGAGTAATATCTAATACTTCTTGTCGGTTTTTTGTTATGAAAGTGGGCTCATTGCCAATATTGCAAATTAAGAGGTTAGTACTTAAAATATAGTCTAAAAGTGACTCACCTCTATCATTGATGTCGGTACTGCCCCATACCGTATGATGTGCGTTAGCGTCACATCCGATTATGAGGCCAGTTTTTTGCCTTCCCGCTTCCAGTACCACCCTTTCTAGGTTATCACCAGGGAGAGGGCCCACTTGGTCGTGGCCAAGGTAAGCCGATGCCAGCCAGTAAGAGCCTTTGGCAGTCTCTAATCTGGCAACGGTTAGGTCGGGGTCACTGAGGTTGGGAAGTAGAAATACATTAAGGCTACGTTTCACTAATATACAAGTTCTAATCTTACCTTTGTCTCTTGTATAGAGCGGAACGTATAAGGGTGTCCTAAGTCCACGAACCACGCCTTCTGCAATCCATGGTTCCTGGATTAGAATTATGTCTTCTGCGCTTTTGGAAAGACGCAGAATGAGTGCGGCCGAAGCCTTTTTTGAGTGGTGGAGATTAATCTGGAGAAACCGTATCATTGCTACAGTCTTCCAGAGTCGCCTCCACCACGGTGTTGTTGAGGTCCTCCGATTCTGAAGATGTGCCCAAGAGCTCATCTTCTATCTCTGATCGTGTAGAACCTCTAATTGTTTCGCCATCGGTTTCCATTTCCGACAATGTGTCAGAAGAGGAGACCGACGGCTTGGTAGTCACCTCGGACAGATTGGAGTCGTCGCTATCCAATTCTGGAAAGGATATCGACGCTCCAAGATCCAAGGTTGTGATATCGGGTGTTAAAGGAGGAGGAGGTTGCTTATCAGCATCCAGCTCATCCTTTTTGTACACCCTTAAGTGAATTGACTCGAATCCGAACCGAATCATGCCTTTCGTCTGCGCCAGAGGATTAAGGGATTCCTTATTGATCACAATTAACGCGCATCTATAAGAACCCCTTAGTTCCTCCAGTTTCGCGACTTTCCAGTCATGAGTCGGAAGAGTCGGGTTGCTGAGCCGGATGATTTCCAGGATACTTCCTGGAGAGGATTGTTCGGCTGGAATCCAGGTACGAGTTCGAGGTCTACTAGGAATGTCTTCCTTAGATACGACCTCGAGTTTTGCACCTGGCCAAACCTCTCCTAAACCATCGATGGCCTTGGTGAAGAGATCGAGAGATCTCTGGTTGGAGCAAGCGATGAGCTTGACATGGCCTTGGTGCCAGCCAGCGTCGCTTGTGATAGGAGGTGGTCCTGGGTTCTCCCGCATGATGGCCAAGAAGTTGCTCGAGAGCTTCAACTTGACCAATTGCCACCGTTCCGGTGTAATGGAACCGTCGGTATCGCTTCTGTCGATCACCGCGATCACCAATGCGTCCTTTAGGACTTCATTATAAGACCTCAGAGATCTGCTGTTGGATGGCCCAGGGGTTGTAGAACTGTGTGTTTTGGGCCTCTTGGAAACCGGTACGGTTTCCTCCAACGATCTCTGACGCTTAGAGGAGTCTTTTGACGTTTTGTGAGCAGTGGAAGCAGTGGGAAATCCGTCTTTTAGGACGTTTTTAGCCCACTCAACCTTGCTATTTATTTCCGCACTTCTCTCCACCTCCGGAATGGATCCGAAGGTTTTGATGATGCGTGAAGCATTTCGGGGTCTTATGTAGAGCGCCTTAGATGGAGCTCCAGATTCCTCTTTGGGGGGAGGAGTTTTGGTAGCAGCAACAAGTCCGTGGCCTGCCACAGACTTGCTGCTGCTGGGGGCGGGGGAAGTGATAGGACCATGGCTTGCCACAGTCTTTACACTCCCCGAAGGAGTTTTGGTAGCAGCGACAAGTCCGTGGCCTGCCACAAACTTGCTGCTGCTAGGGGCGGAGGAAGTGATAGGACTATGGCTTGCCACAGTCTTAACACTCCCTGAAGGAGTTTTGGTAGCTGCGACAAGTCCGTGGCCTGCCACAAACTTGCTGCTGCTAGGGGTGGAGGAGGTGATAGGACCATGGCCTGCCACAGTCTTAACACTTCCTGAATTCTTATTATTAGGCTTATTCCTTTTGCCTTTAGAGGATGGCGCACCATGGCCTGCCACAGTTTTGCCTCCTCTCGGCAATGCAGGAGCCTTGCCGGTAGTCGGTGTAGTCACCGTTCCACCGCCCGGTAATAAAGGAGTACCGGCCTCGGTTTTTGTTTTATGGTTATCTTCCATTGATAGTCCCACGAGTAGCGGAGAAAGGGTTGTCCATCTGTACAGAGATCCGCCATATACAGATAAGGCTAGCTAATCCGGAGGTCGCCAGGTATCCGGATACTCCGTTTGCGACTGAGCTATTTTTGGAGATACTGGGCCCTCAGCCAGGTTGATCTTCGGCACGGGTCGTATGACACCTTGATCCAGCCCAGGGGAATGATGGAGTAATTTGGGAGTTGGGGAGGGGGGGGGAGCATCCTTTGGTTTCAGGACTCGTCTGGAGAATTTCTTCTCGAGATTCATTGACCCTACTCAGCCTCTACAACTCGACAAGTTCGATGCTCTCTACGAAACAAAAGAAACAATTTATGCGCACCCATCCTTCCTTCGACTATTCAAATTATTTACGCATTCATTGAACTCTATAACTCTCTCTATCAACGCTATCTTCTATCAAATGCTCTTTCAACCTGTTTCTATCCCTCTCCTACCTTTTTCGTCTAGCCCTTGTACAGGGAGAATTTTCCCAGATTTAGAGGGCCTCTTTTATAATTCCGATGCACAAAAAGAGATCTAAGCATGAAATAACCTATTATCGCCCCATTGCTAAAATCTCTCTCTCTCATATACCCAAACTCATTAAAAGCCTTAAGCTTCAAATGCAAGCCTTTTATTTCGCTCCGACAACATGGTTTTCTAAAAGGTAGATCAACTACAACAAACCTAGTTGAATTCGTGTCTTTTGCAGTGTTAGAAAACGGCAAAGAAATCGATGTTATTGCATCTGATTTCACTAAAGCGTTTGGTACAATATCTCATCAATTGATCCTCTTCAAATTGTCTGCTCTCGGTTTTGAGCCTCTTTTATTAAAATGGATTTCTTCTTACCTGATAAGCCGTTATCATAGTGTTTGGTTTAGATCTGCCTTTTCTGATCCATTCCTGGCCTCATCTGGAGTTCCACAAGGCAGTCACCTTGATCCTCTTCTCTTGATTCTTACTATTAACGATGTTGAGAGGGTCATTCCTGGGACACTCCTCCCTCTCCCTTTACGCTGACGACACAAAAATTTGTCAAACCATTCCTTCTCCCCATGACTCTGCCCTTCTTCAAGAAGACCTTGATAGGTTTTCAATCTGGTGCCTCAAAAACTGCCTAGAACTTAATATCGCCAAATGTCAACCTATAACTTTCTCACGTAAGTGCAACCCGTCTCTTCCCGACTTTATTTTCTTCTCTATGGTCGACGAATTCCCCTGGTTCAGTCTTTCCAAGACCTTGACATATTATTCGACTGTGAGCTTAAATTCCGTTCGCGTATCGACAAGATGATCCTAAAAGCCAACTCATCGCTTGTCTTTATTAAATGGTGGTCTAAGGAATTTTCTAACCAGTATATAACCAGATATCTCTATTTTACCTTTCCTGCACCAGCTTGGTCCTATAATGGGGTGTAGGTTGAAAACATTTCACAAACTTTTGTGCATATGTAGTGGATGATAGACACAGGCCAACGTATTGGTATCGGCAATGTCCTTAAAATTTTCATCCAGCGGCTACAATGTCTTCTGTACGCATATTTTGTCGATACGTTGTTCTTTGCTTTGTGTCATGTAGAACTTTCGCAAATTGCAGTGTGGTTTGGAAGAATCGCTTTTAGAAGATTTATTAGTTAAAGCAGCCCTTAATTTAAAAAAAATAAAAATATACAAATAAATTGGAAAATTCATAATTCAAATTTTATTTTAACAACATATTGAATTTCTTATAAATCTATTTTTTATCTTTTTTTCAGAACTAGCTGTTATAACAAAATAAAGGAAACTGTTTAAGCGGTATGTGTAAATCATAAATTTGGAAATTTTAATTTATAATCTTCTTTACCTTTATTTTATTTAAAATATTGTTTGTATGTTATATCTATTTCTTTCATATACATAAAACCCGAATATATAAGGATGCACCAACGTCATAGCTCCTATAGAATAAATTGCATTTGGGAATAACTGAGTCAGGCAAAAATGTTGGTTGGCCTATTTTTAAAAAAGAAAACAGATTAAATTTTCTCATTTATGTGATTCGAACTTTGTGATACCAGTATATGTGTATAACTTAAATGCGAAGACATGAGCATCTAGCTATTTAAGTGTAGTCGCAATTGCAGAAATGCATGTCCATTTATACTGGCGCTAGAGTCGAAAATTCGTACGAAAATACGGCAACACAATACGAATACATGACTTATTTTTAAAACCTTCCTTATACCACTTTACTCCGAATCTAAGTTCCAATCATTCGGCAGATGATTTTTATAAAACTGTGTGGTGTTTAGCCAATATTTAAATATTATAGTTGTTTCAGACCCAAATAAAGAGTGACCAGATAATAATAATCGGACAAAAATTTAAATACAACAACAACGGTGTGAGATATAATGTGGAACAGCACATCATTCAAATGGCCGCGTCAGCTTCGCTGGTAGTTCTTCATGCGGTCGGTCCAATTTATGATGACTCGGTACAATATGTGCGTCGTTATTCCGGCAAAGCGTGTCGAATGTTGGCCCCGAGCTCGTCCAATGTGGTTGGCTTATTAGCGTAGACTAAGGACTTGACGTAGACATAGAGAAGTTGATAAACGCTTGCCATAAGATGACCCAGTCGCCAAATTTCTCCTTCACAACTTCGAGCGTTGCTTGTATGGCATGGAGCGCAGTCTTGTTGGAACCACAGCTCGGACTGAAAATCGGTTAACATCGCTATATATCTGAGACCATTGACGGTAACGGTGTCTCCTTCCTCATTTCGAAAAAAATAAGGTCCGATGATGTCCCAATGCCATAACCCGCACCAAACAGTCATTCTTTGTGGATGTATTGATACTTGGTCGAACACTTGTGGATTGTGTTCGCTATAATAAAAGAAATTTTGCTTATTGACATAGCGGTAGAGTCAAAAATGTTCCTCTTCCGAGAAATTGATTTTTTGGCCAAAAGCCGTACCTCCGGCCAACTCACGGCGTTGTCTATGGTCATCCAGCATAAATTCTTGCATCAGGAAATCTTATACGGATTTTAGCCCAAATCCAACCGCAAAATAAGTCGGGTTGCCACTCTGGCGAAGCCCAATTCAGCTGATCGGCGCCGAATCGACATTTCTGAGTTTTATTCGATACTAGCCGCTACGGCTTTGTTTTTTTCATTTCGCACCAACCTCTGCCTGGTTTGTGGCTTAAGATCCAGAAGAGTGTATTTACTCTCAAACTTGTCCACGGTGGGATGAATTGCCTTGCACACTGAAGCCATGATAACGACAGAGCTCATGACGAAATTCACGGTACCTATTTACAACTGAGCCGGAGTTTCGATATTATTTTTTAATAATTTCCGCACGTTTGGCAAACGTAAAATAATGCATGGTGAAATGGCAAAACTTACTGAATATTTTGACAGCTGGATGTCATTGGTGGTGCTGAAACATAACAATTGGAAAAACTATCATTGTCATCTGGTCACACGTTACATTGATAAATTACATCTGTAATAACAATTGGTAGACTTGAAATATCACTTAAGAGTACAAGACCCTACCACTTAGATTGGTCTTCAAGTAATGAAGCTTTTGCATATCCGATATCGACGAGTTTTTACTGACAAGGCTTTCAAATAGGCTTCGAAATTCAGGCCACATTTGAAAGGAGCCAGAAAATGTAGGGATTTTTATTGCCGGAAGCTTTAATTCTATTCAAGAAGCCTTTGATCCTAAGATGGAAGTATTAAGTTTTACCAATTTCTTAAGATGGTGGAAAGTTAAAGCCTCTATGTACTTGATCTTTGCTTCTTCCGTAGGAGACGCGACAATTTTTTGATGCATTGCTTGAGCTTCTTCAAAATATTTTTCAATATAATTTAAACGAGCTTCACACATGTGCACGGATTTGTGTTGATCTCCTAACTCTAAATAAGCCTTGTAATCGGCACGCACTTTACCTATTTTGCTCTTACTCATTATAATTTTTATAGATCACACAACACACGATATGTTTATTATGTGCAATGTAAATTATATAAATGAAAAGTTATAAAAACTGTCACACACCTGCTGAAAGCGTTGCTCCCTCGCTGCACCAGATTCATCTTTTCAGCTTCTTTCAGATCACTGCACGAGACTCGTTTAGGATTTTAACTGTTCGTATTTGAAATTAACGCACGATTTGCTGGTATTTTTTAAATTGTCTTAATTGCCTTTACACATTCACTTTAACTTTAAAGGATATAAAGGATCCGGCTCGAAGGACCATTATGTGCGCTAGGACACTTGGCGAATTAATAAAAAATATTTTAATATATTTTAATTTCGCGGTGAAATTAATAAAAGTAGCCTCAGCGAATGCACTATCCCGAAAGGATATGCAATGAGAAAAATTAAATTCATTGAAATTTATTTCAGATGATATTTTATTACCACTGTCCAAGTGGGTGAGAAAATTGAGAATTACCAACGTTCGTTTCTTTGCCTAAACGAAACCTTCCTTCAAACAGTTTTTTGCGGTTGTCTCCAATTATCTGGTCATTGAACCTAGACTACCGGCTCTTCTAATTGAAAATACAGCTGATTCTTGCTTAATTCTTTTGCACTCATCTTCTTCCAATACATCCGCATCGATTTCCACTGCAGATCAGTGGGTGGAGCCAATTACCAAGAACATACCATTTTGCTATGTTAGCTCCCACATAATTTGCTTGGTGTGCGGAGTATTGGCTTTTAGAGCTGTGGGATTTCCGTCTGCAAAATTGCAATTATTATCAAATTTCTTCTTTTGCCGACGGAAGTTGCGCTTTTGAGGATTTCGCAACTCGGTCATTTTCGACGGCGATTTGAACTTGCATGTTTGGGAAGATGGTCCATGTTGCTTCACAACAAACAGATAGTTCGAAGTTAATTCAGCTCATGTGATGGAGGTTTTTCGATGTCGACAAAACTTTGTTTTTCACTTAACTGCATAAAGGTTAAGTGTTTGCTATAGACTCAATAGCCGTAACGGTGATTATGATTCAAGAAGTTCCTTAAATCGTTTCATTCTAGGTTTACTTTCTTATCATATTTACGGGAATTTAATCCATAAACTAGTCTTCAGCTAAACTTATTCTCTTTATTACCCTCTTAAACGAGCTCTAAAAGGGCATAACCTTCTCTCGGTAATATTTGTCCTCAATTCATAGAATCTCGATATTTCACAGTATCTCACTCATTATTTAATTATTATTATAGTATGAATTATTGAAACTATGATATAATACTTGCCCCATTGTTTGTAGTAAACTGCTTTCTCCATTCTTCACACAGATCTTGATATTACTCTGACTTAAAAATAAATAATCGCAATCTGTATCTGCAAGACTACGCGCCCGCTAATCATATTCTGTCATGATTCTGAAGGTCTTAGCTCCCAAAAAATAAAAATAAAATTAAGTACAACCCTTCTCTGCTTAAAATCAGTATTTTCCAAGTTAATATTATTTATGTTTTGTTATGGTTTTAGAATTTATAACGGTCATAGAATATCATAATTTATTCAAAACTTTGGGAAATTTATATTCAAATTAGCCTAATGTGCTGGTTACCTTAAAAGTTTCTCCTAAAAGTCTTAATGTGATATGGCTCATCAAATTTTGAAATATAAGGGACATCTTTCTTGAGTTCCCTTTCCTGTCTGATATTGAAAAGTTTTTTGCTGTAAATGTATTCATGTTTCCATTCGAACTTAACTTTAGTTAGATGATATACAGAAGTATATTATTTTTAAGTTTTTTTTTTTGTTGTTTTCAAGACCAAGTAAAGGTGAACATAGCCATAAAATGGGTTCTACTTAGTTGTAAAATAAAATTTACATAATTGCATATTTCGTGCGTAATATCAATTTATCATCCCTAAAGGACTTTGTAAGGGCATTTTAATTTTTTTTCCTCCTTTGATTTTCCTTGCTTTGTTCTTGTCATTCATTTTGAAATCTTGAAATCCTCGGATCGATGCCGTTTTGCTTAACGTAATTGGAAGTTTTATTCCAATTGAGGTTTTTCCTTTCTTGGTGTTGTGCTTTTGTTTTTTTTTTCTGTTATCCTTGAATTGAGCGTTGTATATTTTTTCCTTAAAACTTGAAAAATCATATCCAAGTTTTTAGTGTTTATTTTGTACTACAACGAAATTTTTTTTTATTTGTTTCTAATTTCTTTATTCTCATTTAGTATAAAATGTATAAAATAGTAAATGTTGTTTGTACAAATTCAAAGCAATTCAAACATAAATTTAGAGAATAGTTAGTGACATGTTATATTTAGTGAAAAAATAGAGGCAATGTCACATTATTTAAATTAATTCAGTGGGGTGAACAGTAAATACAAATAAGTATGTAGATGGCAAAGAAGAAAAGATAGAATGTGACAAACAGTAGGTAAAACGAAACAATTTAAAATAATATAAGATTTAAAGTTGATTAGATGATGAAGTGCAACAAGATTTCCATTTCGATGGTTGATCAAAAATCAAAGGCCACAATTTTACTTTACATAAAAAGATTCTCAATGATTCAAATGTCTGCAGGGAGTTGTTGTTTTTCTTTATGGTTTGCGCCAATGGATGTGGAATCTTCTTCAATATACTGATAATCCGTGTTACCAGCATGAACGATTCACGGAATATTATTCTCCCTTTTCCACGCGCCCACGTCCTAAACCACACCCTGCACACTTCTCCCACTCTCCCCACGGAACTGCCGCTAGGTATTATTTCGTGGAGCTGCCAAGCAATTCATACTACTTCTGTGATTCTATTTGTTCGGCTGTTTCTGCCGCTCTTCTCTCGGCTTCTATTCTCCGTAGCTCGATCTGCACAGTTTTTACAAATCCGCAGATATTTATCCAGTATTCTTCCGACTCCACCATTATCTTAATTACCTCTGGGGGGGTCTGGTAGATTTTCTCTCCATTCCGCGAAGACTCCGGAAAGGAAAATTGCGTGCTTTATGCCTTTCTCCTTCCTGATTTGGACACTCGGGACAAAAGGGGGAGTTGTTATGGACAAATCTGTATAGATACTTTCGGTATCCGCTATGACCAGAGATGAACTGCGTAAGGTGATAGTTGTTGCAGTTTCCTTGGGCTCTGTTCATCCATACATCGATTTTTGGAATCAAGGTATAAGTCAATCTGCCCTTTGTGGCATTATCCCATCGAGATTACCATAGAGCTATAGAACGTACCCTTCCTTCCTCTTTCGTTCTCGTTATTGCCTTGGCATCAGTTGGCATTGAGATTTTCCTGCGGTAAATTCTCTTCATCTCGTCTGCGAGGATGTCGATGGGAATCAATCCAGCGATGATAAATGCGGCTTCGTCCGAGATCGTCCTATAGCCGCTTACTGTCCTTAGTGCAACAAGTTGGTATACCGCTGACAGTTTCCGGCCTGTTTCTTTCCTTCTCAGCGTATCTGCACAGACTGGTGCCGCGTATAGAATAACCGAGCTGACCACTTTAGGAGGATCCTTTTTGTGTATCCAGGTCCGCCAACATTCGGCAGTATTCTGGAGAGTGCCGCTTGTAGCGCTGATGCTTTTTTCCTCTCGTAGTCCACATGTAGTTTGAACTGTATCCGGTTGTTTAACATCATTCCTTGAATATTGATATATTCTACGGTTTTTCTGCTCGTAATCAGAACGGCTTCTGCTTTTTGTTCCGCCAGTTCGAGACCAGCAGATTCGAGCCACTACTTTATTTGAACAATGGCTGCGTATGTGGTTGACTCGACTTCATGGGTGTGTTTTGCGACGATCACGATAGCTATATCGTCTTCGAATCCGATGATACTGACTCCTTCGGACAGCTTTAGTCGCAACACTCCGTCATACATTATGTTCCACAGGAGTAGACCTAACACTGATCCTTGCGGTACCCCAGCGGAGATGGTGTAATATTTAACCCTTTTATCCGTGTCATACCGGCGATTATCTTTAGCATATAGTAGGGTATTTCTATTCTTGCAAGTAATCGCCTGATTTGGGACCAGTCGACAGTGTTGAACGCGTTTTTGACGTCTAGTGTCACTACAGCACAGTACTTTTTTGAACCCCTCCTTCAAGAATGCCCTTCTATGGCTACAGACGCAATGTCGACTACTGTTTGGATAGCATCGACCGGGGAGCGTGATTTTCGAAATCCAAACTGGTGTCTCAAACCACTAGGGCTCCCTTATTCTCTGCTACATTCAGCAGTCTATTGTATATTATATGCTCAAGGATCTTTCACATTGTGTCTAGAAGACATATTGGGCGATATAACTATGGTTCTCCTGGTTGTTTATTTCCTTTGGGTAGTAGCACTAAGTGTTGCAACTTCCACGGTTCAGGGAACACTACCTCCAATGTTGGTTTTATTCCGGCAGCAGCCTTTAATGCTGTGTTCGGAATACCATCGGGTCCAGGTTTGTCTCCTACATTCGATTAAGAGCTCTCTGCAATTCTTCCAGTGTAACAGCTGGGATATGTCCTACTTCTGTTTCCCGGACGATTGTGACCATGTTGTGTAACCTTTTGGGGAACAAGTGCTCCACTATGGTTATCAGCATTTTTGGTCACGTTATTTGTAGAGACCTGCAGGATTTCAGTTTGGTCATAACCATTCTGTAGGTCGTGTGCCATGGGTTGATATCCGCTTCGTCGCATATACGTTTGAACCATCTTGGTTTGCTCTTTGTAATCTCCCTACTTGCCTGTTTAAAGCTTTCTAGATGTTGTTGGAAGTCATCTCTACCTCTAGACCTTTAGACTTTACGTGTAGCTTTTAAACACTTTGCCCTGAGTGTTTTTATTTCATCGTTCCACCAGTAACATGGGGCGCCTCCCCGATTTGCTGTTTTCCTGGGCATTGCCGCATCACAAGCCGCTACGATGTTTTCTGTAAGTTGATGCGACAAGCCTTCGGCTGATCCGCTTGTATCTGTGGTAGAGCTATTCAGTATCTCCTCGAATGTATCCTTGTCGAAAAGGCTGTCCATCCATTGTGGGCCCCTAATTTTTTGTTGCTGCGGGGTTCTTTTGGTTTCGTCGGTCTTGAATATAATCGCCTGGTGGTCGCTATGTCTGTCCTCCTCGCTGACGCGCCAGCTCATGTTGCGTAAGATAGAGTGACTCGCAAAGGTTAGGCCGATGATTGATCCCGTTCCTGCTTTGCGAAATGTTCAGGGCGTGTGTTAAATAATTTACGGGACACAATTGTGTTAAAGCTTCGCAAATTAGAAGTGCGAAAAGTTGGAATGCTAACCATGGAACTAGAATTGCTTCGAAGGTTATGGTTATCACTGATGGGGCTCTGTAAGTATCCACCTCTAATAAAAAAAAATTGTAAAACCTTAAAATAGTACAAGTGTTTAACTGGCAGAATTCTCAGTTTATTAAAAAGGGCTAACCGCTAAGAAAAGCATATTTTTCTGAAGCGCACAAATGAGTCCTTTTCGATTAAGTGTGGAATTATCTTGGAAATGTCATCTCAAATATTTTGTAAAATTAGTTGTAAGGGTTTTGCTTATAACTTGCATGTGTATATAAATCTGGCAAGAAAAACGGCTTTCGGTTTTACTCATACTCGTACTACCTAGGAATTGTTTCATAGTTTTATAGTTATTCAACCAACTCTTTTTATCATTGGCATACGTATACATGTCGACTTATAGGGTGCATAAGCAGATTTGGTCAATTAAGTAAAATCGATGATGATTATGGAATAGGCACACACAAGCGTTAAAATGATGGTTTTTTCAATTTCTCTATATATAAGCAGATGAAGAAATATTGACATAGACAGGCAGATGGCTCTGTGTTAAAGTATCCGTACTGTTATGGAAGTATCGTCGTCTACTTTTAAATTGTTACTTCTCACACTTAAACCGTAACAAAGCGTAGGTTGCGTACGAGGTTATGTCGTTCTTAGTCAGTTTAACGAGAAATTAGGAAAGGAGAGCAGATTTGACAGCACGATTGGAAAATGGACTCAAGCTAATCGACTTCGTAGCGGGGTAAAAAGTCTTCATAGTAAGCACAAATTTCTCACACCTCAACATGTACAAGATAAAGTCTTCAATAAAGTTTATCAGATTGCGATATTCCGGACTACAAAGCACCGAAGAAGTACCTCAAGCGGATTTTAAAGTTTAATACAATCAGGAGATTGCTGGAGAATTGTAAGGTCAGATAAAACCATTCCCAGTGTCAAAGTGTCAGCATAATCTTGCCGATTGATTGTCAAGGTCGTCGTTATACATACATAGTCAACTAATACGAATGTGGGTTTAAGTAATTCACAATTTTATTAAAGTATTATAAATTAACTTGTTATTAGTAAGACAAACTAATTAAAATATATATATCGACTGAAATGCGATGAGTGGTATTAAGACGAAGTGTCCGCTAAGAAAATCAAAAAGCAAATGGCAGATGGCAGATGGCTGGCAGCGGAAAAGGAATGTGCTTAAAATGGCAAGTAAAAGAATGGTGGACGCAGGCGTAACTGGAAGGCAAATCGGATTCTTGTGTTTAAAATTCCATCTTGTAAACCCAACAGTTTCCTCCGCACTTATTTGGAATTCATCCCGATTCGTTTTCTTTCAGTAAGCGTTCGTACCGTCTGGAATTTGGTAAATTAGGAAGTGTATTGAAACGGACTCGCTTCTTCCTGACACATTTACATAGACTGGGTTGTAGGAATGTTGAAACTTGGAACTGGAGCAACCTGGTGCATTAGGTGATGTGAACTCAATCACAGGTGCCGATGGTGAATTCGTCGTAATCACTGAATCCTCTCCAACCTTTGGTGATGATGAAAATGGCCCTTCAATTGATGGATTATTTTCAGCTTGATGATTCGTCTTATTTGGTTGTGATTCGTCTGAATTATTTATTTGCCCGAAATCCTGAAATGGGTTGTTGATTTTTGAAAATCTCTCTTTTTCAAATTTGGTTTTGATGACG
The DNA here is from genome assembly GCA_949129095.1 of Volucella bombylans. NCBI lineage: Eukaryota > Metazoa > Arthropoda > Insecta > Diptera > Syrphidae > Volucella > Volucella bombylans. The sequence continues at coordinate 81,881,433 of OX422144.1, forward strand.
ACGCCAAATAGTCCCATGTCCATTTTTGACTTTATACATCCTCCTTCCCAAGAAATCCAAGATGACTGCTTTAAGCCATTTAACTTTGCATAAACTTTGCATAGGTATTGTCGGACGAGAACAGTCTGACCTCTTGCAAATTTAGAGGATTTTGCTTTGCTGTGAGCATTTGGATCGGGGCACATGGCAGATAGAACAGTTCGATGACAACGTCCATTGAGCTTCTCAGCAGGTGATTTACCATCGGTACCTGATAATGACCGATATGTTGCCAAAAATGCCTGCAAAGCATTCTCGCAACGGGTGGTGTCACAGAGAATCTTTGCAATCGCTGTTTTGAACTTTCGCACCATTCGTTCAGCGGCTCCATTGGACTCCGGATTAAAAGGAGCAGAAGTGATGTGTTGAATGGAAAAAACGGCTACAAAAATCTCGAAATTTAGCTGACGTGAATTGAGTTCCGTTGTGGTACACTATAGTTTTCGGTAACCCCTCCAGAGCAAACACTGATTGTAACGCTTTTATGGTTGTTTTCGATGTGCAAGAAGCCATTTTGACGATAAACGGAAAATTCGAGAAGGAGTCGACAACTATCATCCACATGTGTTTCTGTGGATTCTTCTGTGCGTGGCCAACTTGTAAATTGCTTTGGAGCATGACTTGCGTTCACCTGACAAGCCCCACACTGAGAAAAAGTTTGATGGATGGCGTCATCGATCCCAGGCCACCAACAATACCGACGGGCCATTTGCTTCATCCTGGTCTCCCCCCAGTGACTGAAGACTCTGCGGAACGACTACTCTGGTGTTATCCGTCTGCAATAAAACAATGTTAGTACATATACATAAGCTTAACCTGCGTCTGAAGAAAGGAATTAAATTGTTTTCACTACTTGGCAAATGTCCTGGCCTCCCATTTTGGATGTACCATGCTACTCGGATTATAATTGGATCTTTTTTTGATTTATCAGCGACGGGCGAGGCGTTTATAGGTAAATCTTTAACCACTGAGTCGTACATAGTGTCTATAGTATGACACGTATCTGATTTATCAAAATCTACGTCCGATCCGACTGGTAAACGAGAAAGACAATCAGCATTGCTGTGCTGCTTCGTTGGTTGATGATGAGATTGATGTACCGAAAGGCAGTCTTTGAAGCTCGAACAGTCGAAATTCAGTTGATAAGACACAAATTTTCATAGACTCATCGTCTAAAGAAATTTGTATAATAGATCGGCTTCAGACATGTCTATTTTCGTATAATGTTCTCCGCCTTGAATACGATGAAAAAGTTCTTCCTTCTTAGGCATCGGATGGAGATGGACTTCCAGTTGAGGGTTAACCGTGACCTTGTAATCACCACATATTCCAATCGAGCCATTCGATTTACCTACTACTACAATAGGAGTTGCCCATTGGCTCGTCTGAACGGGGCGCAGTATATCAAGTTGAACCATTTGGTCTTTTTGTTCTTTGACGATAGACTTCCAAGCGCAAGGCACTGGACGAAAAGGCACGTATTTAGGGTGAGAACCGGCTTTTAGTTTCATACGTACTTCGAATTGAGTACTGCGGCTTAGGCCACGACTGGAAACTGATTTGTGGGAGTCACAAAGTAGTTTTGCCTTAACAACAAGCTCCTGTCTATCCTCATGGTCCAATTGCAAAACGCGCTCTCCCGATGAACTATATAGGGAAAACTTAAATGCCTTTAACCAATCTAGGCCCATAATATTGGGACCCTGCTCACCCTCGACGATTAGCAACGGTAAAACGAGTGTGTTTGGCTTCCATGTCAAGTTAAAATAAACGATTCCTTTGACCGATACCTCAAAATTTCGATAAGCTGACAGATAAGTTGACCTAAATCTCTATAGTATTGCATTCCTACTAATACCATCAATCTATCGTTAATTGTCGAGTTCTCGATTATGCCTGAAACCGTACAAATCTCTGCATGGTCTAGCTGACAAATGGAATGAGCAGTTTCATTTGTGCTTCGGTTACGAATGACTTTGGAGCCATTTTGACGAGAATTTGTGCGCACCTGCGAAGAGTCATGGCGAGCGTACCTACAGTTCATGGAGGTCTCTCTTTTGTGGAGTTGAGAGTGTGAAGCTGACTGTGAGGTTTCTAATTTTCTCTGATTTGTCATACACAGGCTTTGTATGTGTCCCCTACGATGGCATTTATCACAAACGGAGTCCTGATGTCTACATTTACTTCGATCATGGCTCACATGGCAATCACGACAAGACTTGCGATTTAAAAAAATTTTATTGGATTTATTTGTACGAGTATGTTGGTAAATTGCGCTTACTTCTGATATGGCTGCTGAGCTTTTGTCGATCAACCCAGTTGGGATGTCTCAAATCCTGCTATAATCTGCTGCAATTTCTTTAGTGTCGGATCTTTTTCTTGAGTCGCTGCCAGTCGGACTTGTTCTTGTGGGGTATGTAATGCACTCATATCTCGGATCATGTAGCCGCCAGCGGTGGCCGTGGTGTAGTGGTACTAGCAATCGCTTCTCACTCGGAGGTTCGAGGTTCGAATCCTGCCCATGGCAATTCAGTTTTTCATTTGTGTAATTGGAACTCAGACAGAAAAATTTTGCGTGTGAAGGCATAACACTGACCTCGAATCACTCTGAGTGGAGAAAAAACTCTCCGTCCTATTCGGACTCCCACCCCCTGGACAGCGAATATCGAAACCAAACACACCTGAGTTTCAAACCACTACAAAACAATCTTCCTTTCTCCTCCTTCTACATTTCCGCCCGCGCCAAGGCAATAGTAAAACGGTATCTAACCCCTTACGTGCACGTAAATTATACAAAGAAAAAATGATTGGTTACATCCTTCTTTCTTACAAAAAATGCACAGTTTTTTGCGATTCCTCTGATATCCGCGATCCAGTCGCTATAGTTTTGTCTTATAACATTTTGTGACGGAGAAATTTAAATCTCGACGCGAGTATATATTGATTAGATTGAAAATATAGGGTTAAACATAAGGTTAGCTTTGCAAATGTATATGTACTTACATTCGATGTCTCACATAAACGTTTCAATAGATTAAAAAGGTGATCCCCACACGACGATAAGAAATATGACCTCTTTAAATTTTCATCTGTGATACCATGCGCTTGAAAATGCTGCTGGAGTTGAAAATAATAGTTCTACCAATTTTCCTTGGCTGGGACGAAGGCTTCGAACCTAGGAATGCTGTTTGGGATGCTTCAGATGCTAGTGGGCGCTGCACCGGTGAGACTCATAATCAACTGCTGCATGTTTTCTGCATTCTGTTTCATCATTTTTGCAAACCACTCTTGCTAACCTTTAATTAGTTCCTCCATCTTCATCGCCAATTAATACGAATGTGGATTTAGGTAATTCAAAATTTTATTAAAGTATTATAAATTAACTTATCACCACTAAGACAAACTAATTAAAATATATATATCGACTGAAATGCGATGAGTGTTGTTAGGACGAAGTGTCCGGTAAGATAATCCAAAACCAAGCGGCGGATGGTAGATGGCTGCAAGCGGAAAAGAATGTGTTTAAAACGTCAAGTATAATAATGGTGGACGCAGACGGAAACTTCAAAGGACGACGTCTGGGTGCTGGAAGGAAAATCGGATTCTTGTGTTTGAAACTCACTCTTGTAAACACAACATCCACAATATTTTATCTAACGAGATATAGATAAAAATCTCTATATCAAAAATCTGACAGGTCCTTAACAGTGTAGTAAGGTAAGAGAACCATCGACCGAAGATTCATCTCAAGGCAGATTTCGGAAAAAATTGACAACTCCATATTCATCATTTATTAATCAATCATAGAGACGAGACTATAAAAAGCCATAAAAAAAATTTGGAATCCCTGCCAATTGTTTTATTGTTTTATTGCACGTGCGTCTGTTACAGATGATAATAGAAAACACTCGCTGCTTCGTTAAAGTCGCCATTGACGTCACCGAAGAATTCTATGTCAAAAAGGAATTTCGTTAAGTTGACGCAGTGTCATGTGAACTCTTCAACATTATTTTTAAATGAGTTGCGCGTTTTTTTTTTTGTTTTTTTTTTTTAAAGTATCGCGCCCTTATTTAGGTACGCTTAAAATGTTTGCATACAACGCGGGCGTTGTTGGCTTGTAAGCGCCAGTATCAGACGTGAAATATTTCAAAATTCTATACAACTGTTTGTAAGCGCTAATAACATTGACAGTATGAGAAGAAATCAGTTAGGTGTTACAAGAGGGTTTATGGCCATTGAAGGAAGGATGAGCTTCATATTAAATCAAGATAAAATGAAGCATATATTGTCGACACCCACCGCTATCGAATCGCAGAGTGTACCATGACAAGAAACTCCAACTTTATGATGGTAAAAGACTTTGGGTTAATTTAAGCAAACACATGACAGTAGAGATCAAAGGAAGTATCACTTTTGGTAATCACTATTGATTTGAACTAGGAAGGCAAATAAGCAGGAAGAAACTGACTTATCGTTCTCTTTCTATTTCGTAAAAACATGGACTGTATCTGAGCAGCGAACTCTATCGGCTATAAAGCGACATTAACTTTGTCTAAAGCGCCAGGATATATTAAGAGAATGAAAAGCACCGGTGATTCGAATGTCTTCCAATCGATGCTTAGCAGACAACGAGGTAAAGGAAGACATCTCGTTAGTTGGCGTGCATAATTCTGACATTCCAGCAATTCCACATCGAATGTTCGCCTCTAAGTCACCTGAAGTTTCTGGCTTGTTGGCATAGTCCCAAAGATAAGAGTGGTAAATTGCAGGAGCGGGCAGCTAATTACATTGTCATTTATGGCAATAAGATGAACACCGAACATTGTTTTCAATAAGTCGACTGTGACATGCGCTGTGCAGCAAGTTACACCGTGCTGTTGAAAGAACATACATATGCTCAAAGCCTTCCAGTTCCTATTTAACCCAAAAATGATTGGTTTCCATGGAATGATAGCGGTCTTATAACACAATGACACATCCGGCAGGAAAAACCTAACTTACTAAAGCCTGACTAAATGTACCAAGTTCGTGCTTCATCACTAAGGACAATTTATCGATCATCATTTATCGTCAATAAAGACCAACCAGCGAAAGTGCACGATGGTCATTTGACTTTAAATCCTGGATTTACCTATAGCCAAGTCTTTTCGCAAAATACGCCACAGGGACCTTCAGGAAATTCCCATGTATTTTTTTTCACTTCTTGTATTTATTTTAATTTTTTTCAGATCAGGACAATCATGACAGCCGAAAATCGACCGCAAATTTTAAGGAAAAACTTAAATGATTCGTAATGAATAGTCACATTTCAGTCCTGAGGCAGAAGCATAGACATAAGCAGATAAGCACATATTCTACTCGTAGTCAACTTAAGATATACATATAATAGGTAATAACAGAGAGCCTACCTTCTTTTTTCCCTTATTCTGAGTTAGATATATCCATCTAATGGGCTCTAAAGTAGTGTAAGACTAAACTCAATGTTCGGGAAATTCACAGCTCAACACATAATCGCTTATGTCCTCTGATACTTCTTACTCTACTTTGGTCAGTCGCAGGAAGTGAGGACATCCATATATTCCAAAGATACTTCACTTCAGTGGCATCGGTGTTAACTGTCAGGCAGAACTCATTTTGTTCTGCTTATATTGTTGCCCAGATTCATCTTTTGCCTTAAAACTGACACAAACACCCGACGGAAAGTTTGTTGTTTTCAGCCGACAATCTTAGTTTCATCAGGATATGCAAGAAATTGTACACACTTTTGAAAACTTGTTGTACCGGTGCCAACTTGTGACGCATTACTTTCAAATATAATGTTGAGGAAATCGCATAATTTTTTTAGACATTGATAGAAATTGTAATCTCTATCCTGCCTACAATCGATCAAGTTTGGCAAGATTGCCTACAAAAATGTTGGCACTGTGAGCTGTGATAACAACCCCGAACTCGATTATGTACTTGGTATTCCTGAGTTCCTTCGGCAGAGTGAATTTAGCACGTTGTTATCGACGGGCTTTGACGTTGACATAATATTTTTGTTGGATTGATGATGATTTTCGGGGTTTTCGTACGGCTTAAATGTTGCAGCATTGTGTCTGTTATCTTCGCTTAAGCACTTAGTGCGTATTCTATGTTCTAATTTTCTACGATGGCTTCTATATTACAATTTTAAATTTCCTCCTTTTACTCTGTTAAGCTTGAAACAGACCCAACTGTTGGTGTGATATCTGTTTGTCACCAATCGTAATGAACAAAACAAAATCCAGCGAAGTTTTTGATATTTCCGTTGTTTTTGTTATTATGTTCCCCATCACGAATCCATGACCGTAGAGTTGTAAATGCAAAGGTCCACACAATGTTGCATGGAAGATATCCGCTACGTTACTTCCAGTATCCAACTGAAGTCTGCGATCGATACCCAAATGTTTTCGATATGTTATCGGACTAGTTGATTGAAGCATATTTGTGCAATACAGATCAGTCGACACATACTCCATTTTATGGTACACAAGGCTTGACGTTCCACTTTCTTTAAATTTGCGGCTACGAGACTTAAGGGTTAAGTTTCGCCACCGAGATATTTTTGTAAAATAAATTTTAACTTTTGTGCTTAAGCTAAATTTAGAAAACTTTTTTTTGCAGTATAGATAAAAGTTTTTCCTTTTTTGATATTTTGAAACCCAAGAGCAAGGGTAAGAATGCCTAATGTCCAATATGCTTCATTAGCTTTTTGGTGATGTGAAAATAAATAGAGGCCTAAGCTTAAATCACCCAGGATAACCCACTTATAATACATAGATATATAGACTGACTCATCAGTGTGGCATATCTGGCAAAGGCATTTGCTCCTTACCGACCATTCCTGGTCCAAATGCCGGAGTAATAATTAATTCATAATTCAAATAAATTTAATTTTTGCATATACTGTAAAGAGCACATCGCAGTGCGTCATTAAAAGACATAACGCTAAAGTAAAACTACTGCAAACAGTGAAGGCAAGATAAAAAGGTAATTTTACATCACCGGGGAATAACCCTTTTTCCAATCCAGAGCATAGTGTAAGTAACCATTTGCCTAGGCACAGCATATTAACGCGCATTAAAATTAAACAACTCTGGGGCACACAAACCCATTAAAATTAACAACGCATGTGTATAAAGTATATAAATTGTATCCCGTTTTAATTTTGGGTAAATAATCCTGACGGAGCTTTGTGGTTTCGCTAGGGCGTAACTCCTAATTACATCGAACAACATCCGTCCACTCAATCGTATAACTTTTTTTGACAGAGTAGGTACAGGATAGATATCTAACCGACTTGCTGCTGTAAATAGGTTAAAGTTCAATAAATGAATTCAAATATTTACGAGTGCTAGATTCGAACAGAATGGTGAAATTTACCTTTGTTTTTAGATGCTTGGCGAATAAAAGAGTTTACCTTTAGTGTCGTCAAACAATACCTATGCCATTGTCCTCACAGACGGAAATAAAAATGCATTCGTGTCTGCTCTATTGTATATAAATCCCAGACATCCTTCACACAATTTAACGAGATGACTTGAATACATGTCTTGAACGAGAACAATATGTGTGTTGACTTAATTCTCATTTAAGCTTTTGTGTCAACAGCAGACATGATACATTTTTGAAAAGTGTGAATTTACCCAACAATATGCTGGAATGCTTCGTCAGATAACAGATAGATAGAGAACATGGACACAAGTCTGCAACAACTGCAATCATATACGCCTAATATGATTGCAGGGACATGTCATATTTTTTTTTTGTTCTGCCTTCGCTAAATATACTTTATAACAGTATTAGTTATGCATGAAAAAAAAAACTTACTTTGTATAGATGTCAAAAGTGGCTTAATATCTTTTGGACGACAAGTGTTATTATAAGACCTCCCTGAAGCAGCGTGTACTTATTGCCCTTAGTTCGGTAAGTAATGAGAAAAAGCCTCTGTAGTTGAACAACTTACAGCTCTGCTGAAAACACCTACTTTATGCATCCCCACAGCACAATTTGGTCTTCGAAGACTGACGAACGGAGAGCCCATTTTACCTAAGTTTATAGGTGTCAGATGATGGAGCCTCATCCATCTGCACCTATGAACTAATGATTTAATGTTGATTTTTCATTATCGAATAACAACAGCGATCGGATTCTGGAAAGTGAAGACCCATACTCTTGACTCACAAGAAGAAGGCTCTTAGAATATAAAATTTGTTTATTCAGTAGATACCCTAGAACTAGCTACAACAAGATAGTGTTGTTTACCTTTCGGGGTCTTACTCTAATCATACAAGCTAGATATAAGGATGCCTGATCAAATAAAGTTAGCACACGGCAACATGATACCCTTAGAGTGACTATTTAAAAGCGGCCATATTCCAGAGGAGGAAAAGAAAGATCGCAATCATACAATGTTAAGGACGGAATCCTTCACCGATGATGGGTATAAAACTTTAATATATCTTTTGCTTACTTACGAGTACTCCTAATGGCGACATCGTAATTGCAATGCGAGAAATGATCACAGGGAACTCGATAACTGGAAAAGCAACTGCTTTCATCGATTTCTGCAATAGCAAAGAATAAGTCCGCTGAAATATCTAATTGCACAACTATGCGCATCCATATAAAATCTATGGATAACGCATTCGCTTCCAAATTGGAGATGTCAGTGGCTGTCAACAGACATCTGGAATCACTCAAACTTTAAACTGCAGCAGCCTCAATAACTAAAAGGCCATACCTTGAAACCCAATATAGTGTGGAAAGAAGAGGAATACAGTGTAGTGCATGTGGTGATAATTGTAATTATATCAACGCTTCAGCTCACAGGTCGAAAATCTTCAGGAACTGCCCTTCTTTTTTTATTGCCAGGCTTTACCGTGAGACGCAGCTCTAAGCTATTTAAAAGCCGATTTAACCAGAGTATGGCTAATGCATATTGAAAACCTTTTACGAAAACCTTTCTTACAGAAAAAGCCTTATTAAGTGAACATGCAAGCTGTAAACAAGCACAGACTGAAGCAATACCCCAATTAAGTCTAAAAACTGACCTATTGCATATTTGTAATATAACACTACTCGCACTGGTGATGGCTTACAATTCTTATTTGCGAGTACGAGGAGGGTTCTATGACACAAAGGTGTTATCGGTGATGGATATAATGTTAAGTTCACTCATTTTAAGGCATTTAGCCAGCTTCACTGCAAAAATATACAATTTACACGCCTTCCAGGTCCATGCATTTTCTCTACACTCTGGTTTCGCATCTGTCAATACCGGCTTCTTATCTTTTCCACAATACGTACATTATCCAATGCCATTCAAGCAGATAATCAGTACGCGCTGAGACTCAGTGCCATACATAAACTAACCTCATCCATACTACACACACTCGTGCAAATCGCTCTTATTCTAGCAATTTTACTGGTAAATTGCTTGCATTCTAGCAAATTTAGACAAAGTTATAGAGATGTAAAAGTGTTGGAAATCACTTAAAGTAATCTGTGCGAAATTTAAAGGTTTGCAAAAGTATTAGTAGAGTTTGACATCTAGGCTGCTAGTGATAGTGCTTAGTGCAATCAACATTAAAGTATGGTCGTCTGGACCACTTCCAGGATTACTGGAATAGACTGGAAAACAGGGCACATGCGCAAGAAATTGCACGGTGATTTGAAATAATCTATAGTACCAATTAATTGATTTATTACCTGAATGCGATTGTATTGAGGTTAGAGGACAGTTGTATTGCTTCCGAAACACCGCAAGAACTCGTAAGCAGTTCATCGATATAAAATAAGCATAGTATAGGATCTCGCGCCGCACAAGCCCGATCTGTATCTGCCACACAGTTGTAATTGTCAAAAGTACATTGATGTAGGGCAAGCACTGACGCCAGGCCATACGTAACAGTAACCAGCAGTTGTCGGAACATTTTCTAAACATCTGCAATCAGCGTCACGGAATAAAGACTGTGATTTTATTTGAGTATCGTTCAAAGAAACGCCATTACTACTACGCGCGCCGGAATTGAAAACCACAGGAAACTTCTCTTGCACAGCGTGATGTGTCATGTATTAGCCTTAATAATGGCTGACACTGCATTCATGCATAAAGTCTGCATATCTCTTGCGAAAGTCCTCATTTCCAGTCAAGCGCCGATCAAGCCAATGAAACTGTCGTAGAGCGTAAGATTCTCCTAGCTTCGGAGCATCCAAACGAAATGGTATGTGTACGACGTAACGACTTTCTTCATTTCGAGAATGAGTTACCTGGAATATTCTATTGTGTTCATCCTGTTCCACGTTGTATAGAAGCACCTCTTCCAGTTTCCAAAAATTGCGTACTAAACCATCTTCACTTATCTGAGCTCAGAGTGAAGGTGGTGAATGTGTTCGTGTCGATATGACACATTCTGGACCATATGCGACCCACCCAAAGTCCGTGTGCTGAGCACATGGTTTATCAGGTTTCTCTCTCCAATTACTTCACCTTCAACTATCTGTTCCCACAGTCAGTTCCAATCAAAATATCGATTCTCCCAGGAGAAGCAAATACAAATTGTCCAAGTCCACAAACGGCGTTGAAAGGAAGAACCAACTCATTTATTTTTAAATCAAATGTATACATCGTAAAACTGAGTGTTAGGAGAACGTTGCCCCTGATGCGGGTGTATGAAACCTTCTATTCCTTCCACTGTCATTTCATACCGAGTTCTTCGAACATTTAATTGATTAGCCAAACAGTCTGTTACGAAGCTTATTTGCGATCTAAGATCGCAGAGGATACGAGCCAAGCGCTTCTCCAAATCACCAATTGCGAATGCCCTCGCGGTCGCAAGAACAACTGTTTGTTTGCACTGTGTTTGAAGCGACTGTGTCGTGCGATCGTTACAACGGGTCTTCTGCAAGACTTAATGAGGAATCTCTGCAGAGCATAATATGATGCTTTTTCCGGTCGACATCCAACAGCAGAACATTGCCTAGATATATAACTACTGTTCAGGGAATTTAAACATAAACCTCTCTCTAGCTGGTAACGAATAATTCGATATGACCCCTGACAATATAGGCATTTGCCTTCACCTGCAGTTATTTAATGTGGCTTCACCGACGACGGTTTGATTCTCGAACGACGTGGGACTGAAGAGTCGTTTCGATTCGGTGTTCGCTTCAGAATTATACCAAGGCTTTGAACACATCTTTCCACATCTATCAAACTAGACAAAGGCGGAATTTCGTGTAAAGAACAATACATGGCCCACTCTCGCTGAGTTGGGTGTGGGAGTTTTGATACTACAATCGGTATCACCAATACGCCCCTACTCTCAACTGACATTTTCATGACACCTATCGACTATCTGTGAAAATGCTCTTGTGTTTCCTTTCCCACAACCATCAAATTTCAAATTGAGGAGACGTGAAACATGGATTTCCACAAGGAGTCTGAGATTGTCAAAACGCTTTTTCGATGCCTGCCATACTTCCTCATATCCTCCCGAGTACATTCCGTACTTTGATCGGATCGATGGCCTGCCGCAGTTTACTCAATTTAAATGCTTCAAGAAATTCCATCTTGTGCACCAGAGTTTCGAAGGTGTCCTTAAAAGCTGCCATCAAAAGATTGGATCACCACTGGGTGCGGTTCAACTTCGTCAATGTGTCGGTCTTACCTTGAAGCAATTTCTCGGTGTCGCGCTTGCCGACTGAAACATCTGATGAATGCGCGACTGGAGGTGGTGTTGATGATACTTCTGGTGTATTTCTGAGATGTGCCAACTTATAGTTAAGAGTTTTAAATACTGCATTGTAGGAAGCCTCTACCTGTCCCAAAAGAATATCATCCTCAGCCAAATTAGAAGGCTCCTTTGCACCTACGAATAATTCATGATTCGTGACAAAACATCGTGCTCCACCTGGACAATATCAACATCTCCCTAGTTAACTTCGGACACGCAGCTCTTCACACGCCGTATTGCACTGATAGCAGACATTCGCAAATTGAGTTCTGAAACAATTACACCAGCAAGTAGTATAACATATGTATGTACACCAAGAAAGTTCTTAAACTGAATTCTTCACAGGGGGCACCAAAATTTAAGGGGTAAAATGAAGAAAAAATAGTATCCGAATGTTCAATACGTTTTATTTAAAAAACTGCATGTTAAGTACCGCAAAGCAACATGACAACTAACAAAAACATGCCATTTAGAAATAGAAGAATATTATATAGAAAATGAGTGAGTAAATTGATGTGTGCCTGCAGGTCAGCTAACTGTTGAATAAAAACGAACATTCCCAGAGATGGTGAATGGATGGATGTGTAGCAATCATCCTAAACAGACTGTTTATTACGGAACCACCTATCTCCTTTGCGGATGCTGAAATGCTCAAAGCGTGTGAAAGCTGAGTTTGGTTCGAAGTACATCTGTTGAATTTCTGCCTATGATGACCTATGATGACCTTCTGCCTATGATGATGATAGAGAGTTCTACTCTGTGTAGGCTAAGCGCTCACTCTGCTTATGGCAAATTAATTTTTGACGGAATTGTAGGAAGGGACTTACTCTTATATATGATCCTTAGCATTTTTTGCCGCAGTCTTTTCCTGATGACTTATTTGTATCAGATAAGGTGCTATTCCTGCTTTCGTTAGTAAATTTAAATATTCATCCATATGTCTATTATATTTCATAATATGGGCATCATGTGAATCTTCTATAGCAATCTACTTTCGGTCATGGTCGTTGTCTTTTTTTGACAGCAGTAAATTATCCATCCGAGTTTATCGACGACAGAATTCACGATATTCATGATCCTTAAAAGAATATTGTCAATAGCCCTCTAAGTTGGTATGAGCGTTTTTGTTGTTTCATTTGAAGCTCATTTGCCACCATACCTACTTTGGAAAATCCCCAAAATAATCAGAGCCCCGAATATTTCCATGTAACTCAAGTGATGTTACGGCTGAATCGACTTCTGACGTCGCCATTGATTCCATCAAGGGGGATTTCTCCATGCCTATATCCAATCCTACCAGTAAGCTGGCACTTTATTTGTTTTTCGGTATCCATCGCCTTTCTTCTCCCTTCACAATCAATGAGTGCCTTCAAAATGCCTGTAATCGGCTCTGGATTAGTTTCTGTTGTATAGCAAACTACGGATAGATATTTGGGGCTGACTTGACTAGCTCTCAGTATATATACGTTTTCATCATCGCGAGAGTTTTCGGTGGTGTTTTTTTCTTAAGTTCTTGAATTTAACACTTAAGATTGGAGTGAGCGATGAAGCTGGCGATATATTATATTATTTCGATATCGATTTTGCTGAACAATTTCTTTCACTTCGAAATTGACTTGAAGATACAGCTCACATCCAAAAAAAGAAACAAAAAAATCCTTACAACCATATACATGCATACATACATACGAGTACCAGTTTCATGTTAAAGGAATGCGCAACATTGCTAGACTTCTCCCACAATAGATGTTTTAAACAATTTAACCTGACAACAATGAGCAACAACAGAGTATTCGTAACTCACTCCTTGGATATTTAAAAACTTAACAAAGTGAAGTAGCACTCGTACTTAGACTCTCGGTATAATAGAGTCTCCGAATCATCCCCTCTGTTTTATGTGATGAGGTTTCTTTGTACCTGCAAGGTATACATACGTGTATCGGTTTTACTCGGTGACAGTATTGTAAGGATCTACCTTTATATACCCCTAGCAGATGACTATCATATGTCTGACACTACAAGTTCCATCACACAATAATTGACCTTTTTAGTGCGAGTAATAAGACGAAAAGCTTCGCATATTTTTGAGGTTGAAATTTTGTTCTTTAAAAATAAGGCCAACCTTGAAAAGAAGGGGCTTTTGTGTATTAGTTTTGCAACCTTGAGGCAAATTGGATCATATTGGTAGGAAATTGTGTTCCTATTTAGATGTGAAGGATCGGTTTGGGGAATCCACTTTCCCTTATTTGTTGCACGTTTTTTTTTTTTTTTTGTCAAAAATCTGAAAGAGGATAAAAGGATTCCATTGTATCAGTATATGAGTATCATAAGTTAGTTGGAGTGGGTTTGTAGTAAAAGGAAAAAGATGTAAAAAGGATAACATAATGACAACAAGGACGTACCTACAACATACGTGTATATGAATATACTCGTACATATAGTACGAGGTAAGAAGTTAAATTCGTAAGGTGATTTCGTAATTTTTTATTTATTAATTTTACATTATCTTGATAGCTGCCATAGGGTGGGCGCTCAGATTTTCTTTCAAGATGCTTGGGAGGGTCCTTTTTATGTTGCTTCATATGTGAAACTTTACATATTCGTTGTGACGATAGAATTTTATAGGCAACCCATATAAAATATTAACCTAGTTTAGTGGTGGCTATAAAACTTCTGACCTAAAACCGGGCTATGAGTTAATTATTAAATAGGGTTTAGTTTTGTAAATTGCAACAAGAGGCGAAATATCTGTGATTTGGCAATGTCGCAAGGATAATATTTATGAGTCGTTAGTAAGAAAACTTAACTTATTCATTTGTTTGGAATTAGCAATGCTGCCAAAGTTTTTATACCCCATCCCCAGGCACATATAACAGCTTCTGTGAAGATAAGTGCTTTAAAGAAAGTTAATGAATATTGAATTGATCGTTAGTTATTTTGGAATCAGGGTTGTGATGTGTGAGATGACTTTTTGTTATCTTTACTGAAATGAAGTTTGCCATTACAAAAGTTTTTTCCAATGTTAGAATTCTAAATAAATTTATCATCTCTAATATTTCCTTGGTATTGAATACTTTTTTCGTAGGCGTTTATGGAGTGTGTGAAAGTTTAATTCTCTTAAGGTATGTGTTGGTTCTAGCGTTGCTATTCGTGCAGAGGTATCCAGTTCCGAGTCAGGCGATAACCGGAAATGTTTAAACTCAATATTTTCACCTCTAAAGCAGCATACAACTAGTACAACGGAGACATGTCTATAATATATAAGCACACGGTTGATTTCATGGTTTGACTACTGCCAAGTGATTAGCGAAGTCGCTGACTGGATCTTTTTATGAAGGGATATGCTGCTGCTTACCATTGTATTAGGTGCGCAAGTAAGTTATCGTTGTTTTTTTTATGAAAATGCAACTTTATTGTGAAAAATGGTTACAAATAAATCATTCAAAGTGTTACCCAACGCTATAACTTTTTCCCATATTTCCAGTAGAGCTCGAATACCGTTACGATAAAAGTGTTCATCTTTTGAAGCTCAAGCCATTTTTTTATGTCTTCATATGAGTGGTACTGCTGATTAGACAGACCATGTGCCATCGAGCGGAACAAGTAATAATCAGACGGCGCAATATCTGCGGAATATGACGAGTGGGGTAGGAGTTCCAATTTGAGCGTTTCCATGTGGGTTTTAGCGGGCTTGGCAACGTGAGGCCGAGCGTTGTCATGCTGTAGAATAACTTTTCCATCAATTGAAGTCGGTACCATTCCCCAGTGATGGTTTCGTTGGGATCAAGAAGAAAATCAACACTTCCCGCAAATGACGATTATTTGGCACAAAATCAGATATATTCACACAAACAAAAGTATATGACACCAAAAAAACATCACTAATGTGTCAAAACGATTTGTTTACCGTATGTCTAACCTTGGTTTATGATGTTTTGGATATGTTAAAATCGACCAGCACTTACTCCTCGAGCCATCTATTGAGAACTTAGTTGCGCACCTAATATTTCTTGCATTTGCGAACTCAGGTAGTTGGAAGCTATCTGTCATTATAAGGAGGATGTATTTCCTAACAAGTCCAGCAAGATATCCTCTTAACTCATTCGAGCCATGGAAGCTCTGAGTAAGGTTTGACGTCTTTAGGCCCCGTCCATAGATAGTTTAAGTTTAAGTCTCGGCGGGTGAGGATTGTGCTTATATTAGCGTTCCGAGTATGTTGAATAATGTGACTTTATTTATGTTCCATTAAGGTGAACCCTTATCGGATTGATCCACTTATACGCGTCAAATACGCATCCTTACAAGTACAGCATTATATTTTATGACAGGTTTAGTAACTTTCGCATGTTTTTTTTTCTAAATTTTCTGCTTCTGCCAACTTCATGAATGGAGGTTATGTCGGTCAAATGCTCAGACAGAGCGCTCTCTAGTTTTTGAGCAGCAAATACTCGTAGTGTACGCTTCGAGAATATTATTATTATATATTTTTTCATTCCGGATCTTGACTCCCTCCAGTGTACTGTCTCAAACTAGCTAACAGAACTAACACAATTGAATTTGCAAACGACAGGACTAAAGACTACACAATAAGACAGGCTCCTTAACCAGTTTGGATGGAAGAAGAAGAAGGGTTTGAAGAGGCCGAGGACAATTCAGTGTCGATTCGTAAGTCATCTGGAAGGTTCGGAACGTTCAAGTTACGTGACGTTGAGGAGTTGATGAATCAGTTCGATGGGTCTGGCTCCATTGACATTAATTTGGGATCCAAGAGTTTGAAGAGACAAGCATTATCGCCAACTGGAACGAATGAAGAAATTTGTTTACACAAAGCAGTTGCTAAGGGATACTACTAGACGTTTCCTTAAAACCCAATTAGGTATTAAAAACTGGACTACGTTGAACAAGGAGCTCATGGAAGAATTTTGAGCAAAGGGTCGCAGAAAGCTTTCGGAGAGTCTATTGGTATATCTTTACTGTCTCATAGATCTTGGAAATATGATCGACCTGAATGATGAAAGTCTAATGGAGTATAAAAGAGTAAAGGGTAAAGTAAAAGGTTGCAGTCATTATGATCGAGGGCAAATTCACGGGCAGTAAGTAACCAGCAGTAAGGTCCAGGCAGCAGTTAAGACAGAGCGCAAAATTGAACTTGTTTTGATTGTGGAGAAGCGACACATTTGGCCAATGTCCGCCAAAAACTTTCACTTTCATAATTAAATGTGTTCATAAAGTCCTTAGGTGTAGCAACACAAATGGGACAAGCTTGGTTTGATTTAGTTCCAGTTATAATATTTAAAACTTTTCCACCAATTAGAGTTAAAAATAATTTAAATGATACTTTAACAGGTTTTCCATCACCAACCGATTTTAGTATCTTTTCCAAAGCATCGATTTCTTTTTTTAAGTCCAGGTCTTCCTTTAAAACAACTTCTTTTGTCCCCTTTATGTACTCCAGTTTAATGGGCCGACAAAATCTTACAGATTGCGGTGTGCGGTTGTTCTGAATTGGCTTTTCCGATAAGAGCAGTAACTTAAAGGAATAACTGTAGTAGCTAAAACAGAGCCCTCACAGCTATTTGACGAGCTTGGCTCGTTAAATATTTGCTTAAATTGAGCTTGTCCAGTCCTGCTATCAAATCCAGAGCTTAAAAAATCCGTGTTCTCCGCTTCCATTACAGATTGAAAAACTTCTCTTTGCATCTCAACAATTCTTTCAGGCATATGCAGTAAAATAGATTGCAACAAAACTTTGGCGAGGGTCTCATTTGCTATTATACCCTGAGGTAGGCATTTAAATTTTACTGCTGTAATGTTACTGTAGTGTGGATATACGTCACAGTTTCTTAATTTGTTTTCGTTTCGTTAGTTTTAAATGCATTTTTATTTTCTTAATCACTAACTATTATATACTAACAAAAAAAATGCTTAAATGCTAGCTTACAATTACTTAACAATTTTATACTAACATAATGGCCCCACACAGGCACTCTAAGCTACTCTAAATTCTTATATCTATGTCTTTCGACTTTATTTACATTTTATTTATAAATATTTATTTTCTATACTTAAAGCTAAGAAAAAACAATTTGTAAACAAAAAACTTAGCATATGGACATTTTATTTTTTTTATAAAAAACTTAATATCTAACTTAAAATTAACCTTAGCCTACCTAACCTACATACAAAATACACACATACAAACACATAGACATTATACACAATTATATACATATATTGGTATATACAAAGGTATACACCAATACATGCATATATTTCTTAAGTGCTAACCTAAACCTATGTAAGCTGGCCATCGCTATTCACCGAGCAAATAGATTGGTCAGCTCTGCCTCCTTAGTGAGGCTGGTCCATAATTGACGGAAACGACGACGGAACATCTTCTCCATCATTCAACCACCAGAAATGCTGGTGCTGCCGAACGACATCCCTCTTATCGCGATTCCCCACCGCCCTACTGAACCTGAGACGATCCACACTACCGTGTGCGACGTCTCTGTTGTAGTTGAGTCGCCTATCCCCAGCTGTCCGAGCGACATGGAAGATTAACGGAACCGCTGATCTATCCTGGATCAACCCTATCTGATCTAGGTAGAGGAATGCTTCCGGTGGAACGAAGCCGTGAGAGCGCACATTCTCGTGGTAAAGGTAATTGGGGTAGTAAGCCCCAGATATCAGGTTATTCGTCGAGGTCATTGCTCTTGCAATGTGCCTTCGAGTCAGCTTAATTACGAAGTTGTCCACTCGTATTAGGTTCGCCCTGTTGTACAGGATCTCATTAGGATAAAATTTCTTGTACTCCGACTCTGGTGTTCTGTAAAGCGAAGGCAAGCCCTCTCAAACACCCGAATCTTTTCCATTAAGCTTGCCCGTACATTGAACCACACGAGACAACCAAATACCAGCATGGGCCTGATTAGGGCCATGTAGCAGATTACCTTTACAGTTTTCAGTTTAAAATGCATTTTATTTTCTTAATACTAATTCTTACATTCTAACAAAAAATGCTTAAATGCTAGCTTACAATTACTTAACAATCTTATGCTAACTTACTGGCCCCACACAGGCGCTCTAAGCCACTGTAAATTCTTATAACTATGTCTTTCGACTGTATTTACATTTTACTTAGAACTATTTATTTTGAATACTTAAGGCTAAGAACAGATTACGAGGGGCGTTCAATATATTCTCGGTATCGGGGTGAAGCTGTGGTTGTATATATAAATTGACTTATTTATCAAGTAATACTATTATTTTAGTGCATTCATGTAAAATTTCATATAAATGTGATTATTAATTCGCGTTTTATCTCTAGTTAAACAGAATCATAATGGCAACTGAGACGATGATGGTGAAAATTGAGCATCGCGCTGTAATTAAATTTCTCACTAAGCAAGGAAAAAGTCAAAAAACTATTCATGAAGAGATGGTGGCTGTTTACCAGGGTTCCGCACCTTCATTATCAACTGTGCAAAAGTGGTCAAGTGAGTTCAAGAGAGGCAGAGAGAGCATTGAAGACGACCCCCGCTCCGGCGCCGCGGCTACTGCTTGTACGGGAGAAAGCATCAAAGAAGTCGAAAAACTTGTTCTTGAGGATGCCCGAATAAAGGTGAAAATGATGGCAGAGATCACCAAGCTTTCAATTGGTACCATTCACACCATTCTTCATGACCATCTTAACCTTTCAAAGGTCAGTGCAAGGTGGGTGCCACGAATGCTCACAGCGCCTCAGAAAAAAGTGAGAATCGCATGTTGTAGAGAGCTTTTGGAGATGTGTAGTGAGAACGCGGACGGTGTTATGGATCGAATTGTTACTGGGGATGAAACATGGGTCCACCACTATGACCCTGAAAGCAAACAAGAGTCCATGCAGTGGCATAAAAAAGGAACAGACCCCCCGAAAAAGTTCAAAGTCACTCCGTCTGCCGGGAAGCTCATGGCCACAGTTTTTTGGGACTCAAAGGGAATCTTGCTCATTGAGTACAAAAAAAAGGTGAAGCTATCAACGCCACATCCTACGCTTCCACTTTGCATAATTTGCGGGAGGAAATTTAAAAGAAAAGACGGGGTAAAAACGCAGCGGGTGTGTTGCTTCTTCATGACAACGCTCCTGTTCACACGGCGCGAGTTTCCAAGGCTGCTGCGCGAGAATGTGGTTTCGAAGAAATCCAACACCCACCCTATAGTACCGACCTTGCCCCTAGTGATTATTTCCTGTTTCCGGATTTGAAAAAATGTCTTCGTGGAAAAAGATTTTCGGATGATGAAGAACTCAAGTCGGCAATAAATGGGTATTTTGCAGAGAAAGAGGAAATTTATTTTTTTGAGGGTTTAAAAAAGCTTATCTCAAGATGTAACAAATGCATTGATGTTAGGGGAGATTATATTGAAAAATAAAAACAATTTAAATTGAATTCGCATTTTCGTTCATATCGATACCGAGAATATATTGAACGCCCCTCGTACCTTTACCCTCGCATCGAGTTGGCTGCTATAAAACAGTCTCTTTGTAAGCGCAAAAGCACCTCTAGCTCTGGCCAGAGCAGCATCTACATTTTTGCCAAAATACAGAAACTGATCTAGCCAGATCCCAAGGTATCTGACTACATTTCGATAGGCAAGAGGCTGTCCGTGCTGTCCAATGATTGAGAACTTTCGCCAATTTTTTCTGGTATCCCTAGAGGCTCCAGACAACGGCGTCCTAAAGAGAATGGTTTCCGACTTCTGAAAGTTGATTTTCAACTTCCAGTCATCGCAAAATCGTCTTATCTTATCGAAGTCACGCTGTAAGAGAGTATTAATTACCTCGATTTTTGGACCTGTTCTGTACGCTATCAAATCGTCTGCGTACGCAATAGTATGGGGAAGTGAACCTATCAAGTTGCTTGTAAAAATGTTGAATAGGATCGGCGAATTGACCGCGCCTTGCTGAAGACCATTTTTAATTTGAAATATTCCAACAGAAGTCACATGCCATTCTTCACGATGAACTGTCTGTTAGTTAGCATGTTATAAAGAATGTACAAGAGTAGTTTACTGATCCCCAACTTATAGAAAAGACCCTCTAACCATACAAGGCAGGCACCAGTGCACTGTTTCTTGCCTTTGTTCCATTGGATATCAGAAACCAGTTTAGACGCGGCATGTGAGATATCATGTCCCGCCTTAAAACCGAATTGATTATCCGGAACTATATGTTTGTCCTCAACCCACCTAGACAGAGCTCTATTGATTACCTTTTCAAAAACCTTACTGATATTCGGAAGGAGACTTATCGACCGGAGATTCGCCGGATTGGATATATCCTTTCCCTTTTTGGGGATAGGTTGAACCACCGCCGTTTTTCAATGCGCTGGATAATGTGCATTATTCATTGCATTATTAAACAGGGTGTTGTAAATGTCCACCGCTTCTAGAGGAAGATGTCGAAGCACGATGTTCGGAATACCATCGGTCCCCACTGATTTCTTAGCCCTAATTGTGTCGAAGATCTCATGGAGTTCCTCCCTCGAAATGAACGGGGTTAGGTCACCCTCTCTGGAAATGACATTATTTGCCATATTTTCGTCGCTAAACCGGGTGAAACCAGAGCCCTCGGATCGCCAGTTCCCTATGTCATTTCGAATGCGGAAGTCGTGCACCAAGACGCGATTGTCCAGGTCGTAATTAGGGCCAATGGTATCAATGGCCTTGTATACTTCCTGGAAAGTCGCCCCTATGGCCTCAACCTTCTCCTGTGGATCTTCGATCACAAAAAATTCGTCATCATCAGCGGCTTCATTTGGATCAATACCTGCTATTGTCAGTAACCGTTCATTGTCTGTTTCCCGGCCTATTTTAAGACACTGAAAGTCGTTTTGATTTTTTCTTCGAAATAGTTTATTTATTTGCGGGAACATATTCGGGTTGCTGGTGTTTACAGCCCGAACCTTGTTGTTCCAATACAAACTTACAGAAATTCTGTAATTTTCTTTTATTAGCGTTTGGATATTTTTAATCGACGACTTCAGTATCCTAATCTCCGGGTCTTGTCGGTCAGTTAAATGTCTGTACAAGTTTTTAAGTCTTGTCAGAAGTCTACTTTTCTGTCGGTGCAGTGCGTCAATAGTAGGATTGCGGAACAGGTCTTCGTTAGTCGTACGTCGATACCGCGGTATTGTAGTGTCCATAGATTGTTTAATTGTCTCGTCCATTTGTTTTAGGTAATTGTCGATCTCCTCGTTTGACAAATTCCTATTGGACGGTGGGTGGAGTGTGTTCGAGGAGAGCGCTCTAGTCAAGGTTGCGAAAAAGCGTGTCCATCGAGTCTTACTGTAGGTGTAAGAATATCTTTGGACAAACTCCTCCAATTCCGCAGTTTCGTTGGGAACTGTAATTTCGGTGCTAAAACCGCAATGGTCGCTGTCATACACGAATGTGCGCAGACAGTTTAATGTTTGTAAATTCGTACCTGTCAGTCGTATACGTTCGTCGTACAGCAGTAGATCCAAATAAGACCCGCCTCTGGGAAACGACGGGTTATCCGTCGCTTTAAGACCGAGTCTGTACGTGACATCGTGCTGACCCCACCAATCGAGTAGTAGTTTCCCTCTAGTATTTAACAAATTATTTCCCCAATATCTGTGTTTAGCGTTGAAATCCTCGCCGATTATAAAATAATTCTCCCCCGATTCCAGCCTCAGAAGTCGAAAAAGCGTGTCGAGCTCTGTAATGAATAGAGCGGATTGTGAAGCGTCAGGTGCATAAACAGAGGCCAAGTACAACCGCTTTCCACTGCGGAGCGGGAAGCAAATGACGACTGCCTCCAACACCCGGAACCTGCGCAACACGCCCTTGTACAATCTGTGAAATTTTATACCTTCTTTAATGGAGATCGCGACACCGCCTCCACGTTTGAATCTGGGCCGGTTTCTTCTTCTCACAATATAACTATTGTACTCCAGTTTGTGCTTATCGGTTAGCTTGGTTTCGCAACGAAAAGCACATCAGGAGTTTGGTCTTGTAGCAATTTAAACATCGCGGCTCTTCGTTCGATCCTAATCAATGAATTAACATTCACCGCAAGGACCTTCAAAGTTTGCTCCACCATGTGCGTACCCATTACGACATGTGTTGCGTTAGGCCCGGCAGCAGCGCGTAGATCTGGTCCACCCGCTTGGCCTGTTCTTGTACCTGCTGTTGCAGCTGAGCCATCTGTCCTTGGATTGCGAGCAAGATGGCCAGCATGTTAGGTGCAGCTTCCGTTGTTCTCGGCATTGGCGCCGGAGAAGCAACAGTCGCTTGCTGTACCCTAGCCCCCCTACCTGACGCCATTTGGGCGTAGGAAATTTGAGAAGAGACGGCTGGTGTTTGAAACCTAACAGGTGAACGTTTGACCTCCACCTTCTGCTGCCGAGTCAGTTTTGCTTTTTTAATGTCGGCGAACTTAGGACAACCCCGATAGTTTGCGGTGTGTCCCACGTTCCCACATAACACGCACGAGAGCTGCGACCTATCGGATGCTCCGTCAACACCCAGAGCACACTCTTCGGAACTGTGGTTCTTTGCGCACTTCACGCATCGAGGCTGCATTTGGCAGCGAACGCATTGTATAACGCCATCGCTCCTTTTTAATCTTTCCCAGTGAACCACCTGGTAGTCTAGGACATTGATACTCCTTAGACTATCCAGACGGCTTTCGGGACTGAGCTGCACCAGGAAGAACGGCAGACTCCGTTTCTCCCGCCTGGCTCTAGCTGTGGTTGTTGTTGCTGCTGCTGTTGTTGTTGTTGTTGTTGTTGTTGCTGCTGCTGCTTTTTTTTAAGCTGCTGTGGTTTCAGGTGTTGTTTTCGGAGCTGTTGCTGTATCTGCTGCTGCTGTTGTTTCTGCTGCTGCTGTTTTGTTTGCTGCAGTTGTTGTTTCTGCTGCTGCTGGATTTGTTGTTGGGAGCTCGCTACGTCCAATTGCTCCCTCTGCCTGCGTGCTGTTTGTTTTTGTTTAATAGCAAGCATTTTTTCATTTAGCATTTGTATGCTGCTATTAATTTCTTTTATCTCTTCATCCTCATCTTCCGATTCGGATGCGGCTAGAGAGGCAAAGTTGTTATTGCCCCCCTCATAGTTGACCTTATCAGCCGTTAAGACGGCATTTGTTCTCCTTTTTGTGAGAATAGCAGGGGTTTTCAAGCTCTTCCTCCTTTTAACGGCTTTCGCCACGGCACCGGCAACACTATTTTTGCCTTTTCCCACTTCCGTTATGGGAAGAGCGGAGCGCTCTCCACCATCCATCACATTATTGTGTTTTTTTTTTTTGTAAACACTTTAATTTCTCTTATTAAAATTGTCTGTTTAATAAATTAAATAGGAAAACAAAAACCCGTTCGCAGGGGCTGGGAAACGAACCCACAACCCCGAGATTTGTCGCCGGGTTTTTGCCACTTAGGCTACCGAACACTCAATAAATTATTGAGTAAACGTATACTTCTTTTCTTTTGTTTTTCTTTTTTTCTTCCACACTTGTGAAGCCGAACACGAAATGATCTCGACGGAGGTCTATGAACTACTGGTTGTTTTCGTTTCGTATTGCATTATACTGATCTTTTAAAAAATTGTTTTCAAGAAGGAAAACTCAAGCCTCATCCGCAGAAGGTGGAATTGAGTTTTGGGATCTTTGATACAAATTTTACGAATTTTTGACGGCCTTATTTGGCTTTCCATACTTTTTTTAAGGACTGCAGTCAAATCGGCATCACCTTGTTTACGAGCCGATGTTGCTGCTGCAAGAACGAGAATATTAGTATCAGCTGTCTCATTTGCAAGTTCTGCGGCTTCTTTTCTTTTCCAAATTCTGATTTTGCACTGAATGACAGACGTGGACGTCCAACAACATTAGAAGTTCCTTTTTTGAAATGTTATCTACTACGAAACTTAAATCAGAATTTAGCCACGCATGATTTTGGTCCATAAAGACATTTGTCTTTCTGTGAGACTTTTCCCACTTCCGAGCTGATTTTAGGCAAAAAAAATGTATTGTTTGGTTTTTGTGTTTCAAATTGAATCAATTCCAATTTTGTCAATTTTGTCAACTGAAAACGGCATTGAATTTTTTCCTTTTTGTGCATTCTTTTCGCCATATTTCAAACAAATTGCTTTTATTTATACTGAGGTTAGCTACCTAAAAAAAAAGGAATTACTTCTAAAGCGCAAAATATTGCAATTGAAATAAATTTACTTATATTTTAATCTATTTTGTTTTAATTAAGGGGCCAAATGGGGTAAAAGTTTGTGACGGCTTACAGAAAGTCAACGTTTGAAATTAATTCTACCGTTTTAAGGTTATGTATTAGCCTACATTTGCAAATGTAGCGACATAAATATAAAGCAGTTTTAATTAAACACGTACTATATACATATACTTACGTGTCTCTTCATTTTCCATTTTACACTAATGAATTATTAGCAACACAATTCGAGTAACACGCAATTAAAGTTGATCAAGTAAATCTAACCTCGCAAGCACATTTTTAGAGAAACTTGCATTGATTGACTTTGACGCACAGCTGTGTAACGGTGCTTTATTCTTAGAACAAACAAACATCACGCGTCTTTGTTTTGAAGCATTTTCTACTAAAAAACAACAACAACAAAAGTAAAACGGCACATTTAATTCTTATCACTTTTGCACAGAAAAAGCGGTCATTCGACCTAATGTGCATCGATATAGTTTTTCCACTGAAAGCCCTGACGCTAGGAAACTATTGCCAGACTGGCACTAGAAACGCGCAGAATTAAGAGGGGCGTTCAATATATTCTCGGTATCGATATGAAGGAAAATGCTAATTCAATTTAAATTGTTTTTATTTTTCAATATAATCTCCCCTAACATCAATGCATTTGTTACATCTTGAGATAAGCTTTTTTAAACCCTCAAAAAAATAAATTTCCTCTTTCTCTACAAAATACCCATTTATTGCCGACTTGAGTTCTTCATCATCCGAAAATCTTTTCCCACGAAGAAATTTTTTCAAATCCGGAAACAGGAAATAATCACTAGGGGCAAGGTCTGGACTATAGGGTGGGTGTTGGATTTCTTCGAAACCACAATCTCGCGCAGCAGCCTTGGAAACTCGCGCGCTGTTAACAGGAGCGTTGTCATGAAGAAGCAACACACCCGCTGCGAGTTTACCCCGTCTTTTCTTTTTAATTTCCTCCCGCAAATTATGCAAAGTGGAAGCGTAGGATGTGGCGTTGATGGTTTCACCTTTTTTTGTACTCAATGAGCAAGATTCCCTTTGAGTCTCAAAAAACTGTGGCCATGAGCTTCCCGGCAGACGGAGTGACTTTGAACTTCTTCGGGGGGTCTGTTCCTTTTTTATGCCACTGCATGGACTCTTGTTTGCTTTCATGTTCATGGACCCATGTTTCGTCCACAGTAACAATTCGATCGATAACACCGTCTGTTGTTGATAAATATATAAATTAAAATAAAATTGTCAAATGTAACAAAAACATAGAAAATTTGTACACATAAAATATTTAAACAAACACACTCACGATAATTCTCTCATGAGATAAAATTCCTTATGTCAAAAATTAATATAAAAGAAAGACATTTTTACATAAAATAAATCTTCAAGTTTATAACGTTCAAGCAAACAGTTTGTTTTATTTCAAATATTTTTCTACACAGTTTTTCTATACAGTTTATCTACACAGTTTTGTACGCAGTTTTCAAATCAGTACATTAATTAACTACACAGTTGATACTGTTGATATACAGTCTAACTAAATACAACCCGGTAAAACAAAATAACCAGTGCCGAACATTTTGGTCCTTCTGAGCCATAGAAAAAACATAATCAGCAAACATTTTGGTGTATGGTGTTAAATTTACAAACAATTTCAAATTTTAAATTAAATAATTAAATCAGTGGGTGGCCCCTTAATCTAAAAAAAAAAAATTAATTTTATAAATACAACACGTTGCAAGTGAGGAATCAGAGCTGGAAAGGAAGAAATCCACGGAGTGGGACTCAACAAAAGGATTCTAAAGGAGAGCTTTTAAGGAGGGATACAATACAATAATTTAGAAGATATAAATCAAAGTGAGTACATTCCGATCGTTACTTATTTGCACATAAGCATACAATATATACAATAGTATTTTTAAATTTAAAAAAAAAAAAAACATGGGTGTATCAAAATTATTTGTAAAAACCTGCAATCAAGTCTCAAAAGACTTTGAAAATTTTAAAAAGACCGTAAGCCCTGCTCGCCGTACGAAAAATTACATTAGCACGCGCCTCGATCTCTTAGAAATTAATTTATCGAATATTGAAAAAAGATATGAGATAATTTATGATAATAAGGAGATTGAGAAGGAAGTTTTGGAACAATTAGATTTTACATATGATGAGGCAAAAGAAGTATACGTTCTGTACAAGTCACAACTTTTAGATGAGCTGCAGAAACTGGAAACATCCACTCAAACAAAGCCTGAAGAGTGTTCACAACAATCAGAGTCTAAGAGGTCCCATGAGGTTCACCTTCCGAAAATCCATCCGCCTTCATTTACAGGTGAATATGAAAACTGGCGTTCATTCCACGACCAATTCGTTTCACTCGTACACAGCAACACATCCTTATCTAAAATAGAAAAATTACACTATTTAAAATCATGCTGTAAAGAAAGTGCTGGTACATTACTTGATCACGTCAATGTGGACGACGTTAGTTACGACCAAGCGTGGGAACTTTTAAAATCCCGCTATGATTTCAAACGGATTTTAGTGAACCAGGAATTGAAGTTGTTTTATGATCTGCCAGTCGTCCGAGAAGAATCTGCCGTCGGAATCCGTGAACTTTTGGATAACTCGACGAAAATTTTACATTCACTGAAGAATCTTGACTTGCCAGTGCAGCATTGGGATGTAATTATCATATTCTTGCTGTTAAAGAAACTTCCGAAATCAACTCAGTCATCGTGGGAGTCTTCTCTGGGGACAAAAAAGGAAATTCCTACTTTCAAAGAATTTTCTGAGTTTTTAGAGACAAAATTCCGAACACTAGAGATAGTGGATCAGCAACAAAATACAAAGCCCCCAACACAAAAAAGGTCTCACAAGAACGTCTTCCATACCAATACGGTGGCAAATGAAAATTTCAGTTGCAAGGTTTGCCACGAAGGTATTCATTCATTGCGAGCCTGTAACAAATTTTCAAATATGGATGTAAGAACCAGGCAGCGTGTTGTTAAACAATTAGGTAATTGTTTTAATTGCTTGGCTTATAGCCACAAAACAAATAGTTGTCCGAGCAACAAATCCTGCCATTTTTGCAAGAAGCGTCACAATTCCATGCTTCATTTTGACACAAACAACAATTCAAATCTGTATAAGCCTCACCCACAATCAGCTTTCCCTTCTAATCAGTTACAACCAAATTACAACACACAGCAATCATTCTCTCACTCTAATCAAATACACAACACTAACCAATTCCCCCTTGCTCAAGCATCGTCGCAACCATCCACTCATATCTACCCAAATAATAGTAATAATAATACAATTATGCCCCAAAACCCAAACACACAGAATAAATACCAATACCAAACACACCATATATCAACCCAAAACAATCTAAATGCAGCTTCATTTAACCCTTCTGATGAACAACAGTCATCGGCAAACTGCTTCCACAATAACGACCATACCAACACACAAATTTTATTGGCAACAGCTATCGTCAAGGTGAAATCTGCTAATGGCGACTATATTAGCCTACGAGCTTTGCTTGATCCTGGATCACAAGCATCATTTATCACCGAATCAGCGGTACAACTTTTAAGGTTGAAAAAACACAAAACGTGTTTTGATGTCCAAGTTTTAGGACAAATTAAAAATGGTTCCTGTCAAAACTTTGTGGAACTCTACCTGGGTTCCAAATACTCAGACTTTAGGACTTCGACACGAGGTTACGTATATAAAACCTTAACAGGGTTTTTGCCGAGTCGCGAGGTGTATCCAAATAGATGGGCACACCTACAAGGTCTGAAATTAGCAGACCCGACCTTTAACCGACCCTCCAGTATCGACTTACTGTTGGGAAATGATATATTTTGTGAGGCGGTTTTACCTGAAATTATAAGAGGAGCAGAGTTAATTGCACCCATCGCCCAAAAAACCCAGTTTGGCTGGGTAATAATAGGTAAAGTTCCCCTCGAAACACCACCCTCAATTCAGGTATTCACCCAATTTTCCGAGATAGACACCCAATTAAGGAAATTTTGGGAAATTGAGGAATCACCATTCGAAAAGGCCCTGACGAAAGAAGAAAATGCTTGCGAAGAACATTTTTTACAAAATGTCAAGCGGTTGCCGGGAGGGCGTTTCGAAGTTGCACTCCCTTTCAAAGGAGGTCAGCGTCCAGCACTTATTTCAACCCAAAAGAATAGCCTAAGTATGTTCTATAGGCAGGAAAAAAGACTGCTTACCAACCCAACACTATACAAGGACTACAATAAATGTATACAGGAATACTTACAGCTCAACCAGATGGAGGAAGTGAACATCATCCAGGACCCCACACTTAAATCGCCGTTCCATTATGTTGTGCCACATCATGCCGTCTTCAAGGAATCGAGCACAACCACTAAACTGCGAGTGGTCTTCAACGCTGCATTCAAGACTGCGGAGGGTAGTTCTTTAAATGATCATCTGATGACGGGACCTAAAACACAGACGGATTTTATATCAATTGTTTTAAGATGGAGAACAAACAAAATTACCTTTACAGCAGACATCGAGAAGATGTATCGCCAGATCCAGATTCATCCAGATGACGCATACTACCAACTCCTATATTGGCGAGAGGATCCAACAACTCCAATCAAACTTTTTAAGGTAAAGGTCTTAATGTTTGGCACATCTCCTGCTCCATATCTGGCAAATCGTACGCTGCAGAAACTCGCTGATGACGAAAAGGCAACATACCCACTAGCAGCTCAAATGATATGGAAGGATATGTACATTGATGATCTCGTGTCTGGGGCAGATTCCACCCATGCAGCTAAAGAAAAATTTGAACAAATTACGAAGCTACTTCTTTCCGCCGGGTTTCATCTCAGAAAATGGATGAGCAACAGTCAGCAGTTCTTGAATTTAATACCGAAGGAAGACCGGGATACCAATGTTTCTCTTAGCCTTGGAACAACACAACACACGAAAACGTTGGGAATCAATTGGCATCCTAATTCAGATATGTTTTCATTTCAGAAGCTCGCCGTCGATGAAGTGGTTTCAAAACGTACCATCCTATCAACGATCGCGCGTCTCTTTGACCCCCTAGGATGGATTTCGCCTTGCATTGTTAAGGCGAAAATTATCATGCAACAATTGTGGCTACATGGTCTATCATGGGATGACCCTATTCCGGTGGAAGTACGTCGAGAGTGGTTGTCTCTTCAACAAGAATTGGCCATGATTGAAGACATCCAGATTCCTAGGGTAAACACACAAGGACAAAATGAGCAGTTGGAACTCCACGGATTCAGTGATGCATCCATCAAGGCGTATGGAGCTGTGGTCTATCTCCGAGTTTTGGACTGCAACAACATCACACACACACATTTACTCATCTCCAAAACTAGAGTAGCGCCACTCAATACGGTTTCACTGCCAAGATTGGAGCTTTGTGGTGCAGTAGTCCTAGCAAAGCTTCTGAGCTACACCATATCTGTTCTCCCAGTGCAAAACATCAAAACATATGCGTGGACTGACTCCACAATCACCCTCAGTTGGATATCTGCATCACCGACTCGATGGAAAACATTTATCGCAAATCGTGTAGCTGAAATTCAGAGACTGACGAATGTCAGCATTTGGCGACACATCCCCACCAAATTCAATCCAGCGGACCTTGTATCACGTGGTGTATTGCCCTCAATACTTAAAAATAACACACTCTGGTGGAAGGGACCAGCCTTTCTTCAAGAACAATGGGAATTTTCCATTCCAACACAGCCCACGCAACTCGACACAGAAGAAGAGAAAAGAGAAATCAAAACTCTTCTCGCTATAAATAATGAAAATGACATTTTAAAATTAATCCGAACTCACTCGAAACTCACAAGCTGTTTACGAATTTTGGCTTATGTGAAAAGATTTACCAACAACACACGGAAAACAGAGAATTTAAAGTTAAAATCAGTTTTGTCACCAAGGGAAATCAAATCTAGCTTGCACACAGCTGTACGAATGGTGCAACAGGAAATGTTTCCTGATATCTTCAACGAGCTGCGTAAGAATAAGTCAACCAAGGTGTACAAAACTCTCAACCTTTATATTGATGGAGAACAAATCATAAGAATAGGCGGCAGATTAAAGAATTCTGCTCTAACTTATGACCAAATGCACCCCATGATTTTAAAACCAGACCACCACTTCACGAAACTCATCGTCAACAACGCACATGAACAAACGCTTCATGGTGGCCTACAACAAATGACAGCTTACTTGCGAAACCAATTTTGGATTTTTAATGTGAAGAGAATGGTGAAAAAACACATCCACCAATGCACCATATGCTTTCGGTACAAACCCAAGCCCATGCAACAGCTAATGGGTAATCTACCAACTCCAAGGGTAACCATATCAAGGCCATTTACGCATACAGGTGTTGACTATGCTGGACCCATCGAAGTAAAGGCCTGGAAGGGAAGAGGATCGAAAATGTTGAAGGGATATTTTGCCATATTCATTTGTTTAGCAACAAAAGCCATTCACCTCGAAGCCGTAACAGACATGACTACACAGGCCTTCCTTGCGGCATTCCGCCGATTCACAGCACGACGCGGAATTTGTTCCAACCTGTATAGCGACTGCGGTAGCAATTTCAAAGGAGCTAATACGGAGCTGCTGAAAATGCTTAAGTCTGCCCAGCACAACTACAATGAAATCGCCGATTCAATTAGCAAATTAGGAACTAAATGGAATTTCAATCCTCCTGCTTCTCCTCATTTCGGGGGATTATGGGAAGCAGGAGTGAAATCGGTCAAATTCCATTTAAAACGAGTTGCCCGGAACGAAGCGTTAACTTTTGAGGAGCTCAGCACGCTTCTATCTCAAATAGAAGCATGTCTCAACTCGAGACCCCTCTGCCCGTTAACCGACAACTTCGACGATTATACCGCACTTACACCAGCGCACTTTTTGATCGGCACTTCATACAACGTTGTGCCAGAAGCAGACCTAGCAGCAGAAAAGATTGGATATATCGACCGATGGAAACGATTACAAGCCTCACTACAATCGTTTTGGAGGGAATGGAGCCGTGAGTATTTAACTCGTCTTCAAAACCGCCCAAAGTGGTTGAAAACAGAGAAGCAACCCAACGTTGGAGGCTTAGTTCTGCTAAAGGACGAACGGCTTCCACCATCGAAATGGCTTTTAGCTCGTATCACGGAGACTTATCCAGGAGCTGACCAACTAATCCGAGTAGTAAAGTTAAAAACTGAAACAGGGGAATTCAAAAGGCCAATAACTAAGATATGTCCACTACCATGTAACGCGACCAATACAAACTATTCCATAGTATAATGCAAATGCACGCAACGCGAAAAACCGATATATTACACTTAAAACTAAAACAAATAATATATTCAATATAACAAAAAAATGAATAATAAATAAAATAAAACAAATAATATATTCAATTTAAAAAGAAAAAAAACTTATAAACTCAAAATATAAAATTACCGGCCCATCAACTTATGCATATACACATATGGTCCATGAAAATAATTGGGGCAATATCCGCTTCAACTGTCCAGTTTTAAATCCCAAATTCTCCAATGTGTCTTCTGTGCTGCTTTCACGGTTAGCTGCAAATATTCAAGAAAACGAAACTTGTTAAATAAGAAATAAAATTCAAAATCTAAAGACAAATATCTCAATCATCATCACAACAAAACATAATAAATCATGCAACAAATCTCACAGTTGAACTAATGTCTACATATCAAAAAACTATCACATCAATGTCACCGAATTAACAAAATCCACAACAAAACAATAACCCATAAATATTTAAACATTCAAATTTCTGCATCTCAAACAATAATAAAATACCCGCTAATTCACAACTCAAATCATCGTTTCATTTAAAGCCAAAACCTTAAAATAATAAACAATAACAAATAATTTATTCCCTATCTCATGCAATTTTCACTTTTGACATTTCATACACCCATACACGCAATAGAATTGAACTCTTCAACAATTAAACTAAATAAATCTTATTAAGCCCATAAAATCAAAATAAAATTACAATATAAAATATAAATACATATACCTAAATTTACATAAAACAGTCCACTAAAATTTTTAAAAATCTACACAACACTTTGCAAAACAATCATACATACGTACAACATGAACATATGATCTAAATATATGTGTGTACAAACGCTCAACTCAAATATAGGTCATACGTGCAATCTCTACACAAATCATATCTGGGTCATTCACTTATCGAAAGCACAGACACACACACACACATACAAACCATATAACAATCAATCAAAACACAAGTCTCCAAAATAATAAAATAAAATTTTATGTATAAAATCTAACCACAAGCATCACACACATCACCAATAAAAATACACATTTCACACAGAATAATCATAAACTAAATAAAATAAAATAAAGAAAAAAGGGAATCACAAAAAAAAACAAACATTAATCAACACAAAAACCAAATGGCACCGGTAAAGTGCGTACACAACACATAATCAACACAATAATAAACAAAAAAAGGATAAATAAACTAATGAAATTATAACATTGAAACATCACTCACCTGGATTTTAAAACACATACGAAAATAAACGAATTATATTCAAAATTCCCGCAATTATATTCAAAATAAAGCACAAAAAAAAAAAACCAAAATTTAAATAAAAACCGCACGACTGCCATTACAGATTACGCACAACTTGTCAATGGACAGCCATCACAATTAAATTACGCACTCTTCTTCAACTATGCATTTTAAAGAAAGTAGTGCAAAGAGGACAACACTATACAATTGAACCAATAGCCAAACATTAGCATAAGCATTCAGCCATATAAGTATAGGGGTGCTCCTTTCACTTTTGTGTCTCAATGTGTTTTGTGTTGTCTGTCCCTTTTGCAAAATTTATTAATTTGGTTTCCTTTCATGTGAGACGTCAATAAAGTAGCAAATCTTCAAGCATGTAGCAGATGATCGAGCCAAAGGGTGTTCCAGTACAAAGGAGAAAATAATTGCGAACTTTGTTCACGGCGGGGAGAATGTTGTTGATAAATATATAAATTAAAATAAAATTGTCAAATGTAACAAAAACATAGAAAATTTGTACACATAAAATATTTAAACAAACACACTCACGATAATTCTCTCATGAGATAAAATTCCTTATGTCAAAAATTAATATAAAAGAAAGACATTTTTACATAAAATAAATCTTCAAGTTTATAACGTTCAAGCAAACAGTTTGTTTTATTTCAAATATTTTTCTACACAGTTTTTCTATACAGTTTATCTACACAGTTTTGTACGCAGTTTTCAAATCAGTACATTAATTAACTACACAGTTGATACTGTTGATATACAGTCTAACTAAATACAACCCGGTAAAACAAAATAACCAGTGCCGAACACCGTCCGCGTTCTCACTACACATCTTCAAAAGCTTTCTACAGCATGCGATTCTCACTTTTTTCTGACACGCTGTGAGCATTCGTGGCACCCCACCCACCTTTCACTGACCTTTGAAAGGTTAAGATGGTCATGAAGAATGGTGTGAATGGTACCAATTGAAAGCTTGGTGATCTCTGCCATCATTTTCACCTTTATTCGGGCATCCTCAAGAACAAGTTTTTCGATTTCTTTGATGCTTTCTCCCGTACAAGCAGTAGCCGGGGCGCCGGAGCGGGGGTCGTCTTCAATGCTCTCTCTGCCTCTCTTGAACTCACTTGACCACTTTTGCACAGTTGATAATGAAGGTGCGGAACCCTGGTAAACAGCCACCATCTCTTCATGAATAGTTTTTTTACTTTTTCCTTGCTTAGTGAGAAATTTAATTACAGGGCGATGCTCAATTTTCACCATCATCGTCTTAGTTGCCATTATGATTCTGTTTAACTAGAGATAAAACGCGAATTAATAATCACATTTATATGAAATTTTACATGAATGCACTAAAATAATAGTATTACTTGATAAATAAGTCAATTTATATATACAACCACATCTTCACCCCGATACCGAGAATATGTTGAATATGTTGTATTATGTAGAAATGCAGGAAGAAAAAAATGTCTACCTAAACTTCACAGTTGCCTCTGATTACAACACCAGCTGAGAGAACATTGTTGTGTATCCCAATCTCACTTTTAATTTTTGAGAATCCGTTGAACCATGAATTGACATCTTGAATTTGTTCGACATAGTACACAGTTTATAGAAATAATTATTTTCGAAATCAAATTGAATGCAGAAGCGTGGAGAACAAACTTGCAAAATTAACTGCAAACGACTCAGTTTTTATTTTTATTTTAAGCAAAGTTCACATACTAGCAGTCAATTAAAAGTTTACATTCTCCAAGAAGCTGACAAGCACCCTTGTATTCACATTAAATATATTTTATACTGAGTACACAATTCTAACTTCAATAAAATGTAACTTATTTGACATGCTACTACCTTTCCACTGCAATTGGCAACTGTCAAAATCTTAATGGCAATATGTCAATGCACGTCGCATCACATTAATTAACGAAACTTTCCTCCATTTTCCAATTGAAATAAGTGCAATTACGAGTGCTCTTGCACATGCCGAATTTATTTTAATTTCGAAAACCACATGCAGAGTACCAGTACTCATATATTCACATCTGAACGATCAGCGAAAAGGAAAAGTACGAGTGTATCTCATTTTCGCTCAAAAATGTGTATAGGTACATATTGAAAAATTTGTGTTCATTCAACGACGGAATAAAGCAGTAAACCGATTTACATGCTTCTTTTTTTTTTGACAGGATACGCATACTTAACCACGTCGTCAGCATCATCGTTATATCCTTTGGTACGAGTGTAATACCAAAAACAAAGCAAAACAGAGCGAGGATGTGAAAAGTGTGTTTCCAATCAATTTGAAGTAGGTATGTACTTCGTGTTAAAGAGGAAAAATAATCTGAAAAAAAGAGAAAACACGTGGGCAGCCATGGAGGGCTAATGCTAAAAGCGGTAAAAAGAGATTCATTACGGAGACAGATTAAGATTAATGAAATATCGAAAGGAAATCTTTCGTTTCATTTCATTGATTGGATAGAACTCGACAAACATAGACAGTGAGGGTGTACAACGTTTAATCACTTCCAGTATGTACAAACATATTGTATGAGTGGACATATGGTTACCATCAAGGAAAGTAGAACACTTCGTCTCACCAATATTTCATATCATAAGCCATTAACATATACGATTCGTACTTAAACCCAGCACTACCCCCAATTGTGCTGGCTCACAAACAATTAAACGAAAAGAGAAGAATTCGAACAGAAATTGGAATATTAGTGGACAGATTCTAAGGAAAGAGGTCTTCCAACCAAAAAACGGAAAGTAAGCGGACTTGTCTTAACTGATGCGAGTTAAGTTTTCCTTAGTAGATTGGAAGATAAGGACGGGATAAAAACGCTTCTGTAGTTGTTCAACTCTGACAGAGCACATGCTCCTCTGCTGCAAGACAGATGTCTCAAAATATAAGGAACGACAACCCTTGTAAACTTGATTTGGCCAGAAGAATAAGAGTTCAAGCTTTTAGATGACTGAATTAAGTATGTAGGGTGAAAGAAAAGAAACTACTAGGTTTGGAAAGAAGATATATGTACATTGTATATCAGAAGTAAATAACTAACTAAGCACACTTTAAAATTGAATAAGATGTCAGCCGGCAATTACTGAGCAGAATTTGGAGTTATTTAATTAACTGTGTCAAGTTATGGGTATGCAGAAAATATACCGGTGGGCTTAAAAAACACTTATAGCCCAATAGTTTCCGCAGTACATCAGATCGCCCTTCTTTGGCAATTATGGGATGATCCATTCATTCCCAGCTAAGATGTTGTTAATGCTGTTCCCTTGTTCTTTTCAAGAACCTTCATCGAAGTATTAATTTCTGCAATGCGACAGTGGATGAGTGGTTAAACACTGCATTTCTTCTATTTCACGAATTGATTTCCATCCGATATCAACAAAAAACAGCTTAGAATTTTCACAGGATTTTGGAATTTGGAGATACGTTCCTCGGTATGCCGTTGCCGGTATAACGGCGTTGATCCGTTAGCAGTTCACACATTCACATATTGAGGTGCACGCCTTTACAAATTGAGAGTGAGCACATTCATCGGTGGAAGCATTGACAGAATGTAGGGAACTGTCATAGCTTGTTTCACATGAAATCAGCGCTTGCCTCGGACATCGGAATTAACATACGTCTTCAAATCGTCGGTTAATATAAATGTCGGTTATCTGGCCTACGGATTGCTGGCTATCATTATGGCAGATGGGGTGCTCAAACAGTGGCCTTTAATGGGCCTCAGTAGGGATTGCTAAGATCGAAATAACTATCCGTTTTGAGGGCCTATGACGTATACCCTTATTACACAACTGAACGGTATTTGTCATTTTCTATTGGCTCTTAAAATATCTCCAGTTAAAATAGCGCAATGTGTAATGATATGGCTGGAACATTGTTGCCCATTGAAACGGATCTCAGTATCTTTAGCTGAAAATTCCATAATGACCACTGCTTAACTCTGGCGTCTGTCAATTTTGATGATATGAGAGTTTTGCATGCTGCCGATAATTTATGTTACTGATGGTCTTACATAAAACTCTGGAACGCTTCTGATCGAGAAACTGCTGAGTGTCCAATAACTTGGATTGCTCCAGCAGTGTTACAATCATGCTAGTAGCGAAGAGCTTGCCTTACCCCCCAGTGGGGGTGCCCGGTAATTGCATGAGTAAACCGTTATTCAATCGGACTAAAATGGCAAGAGCATTCTCGGCCAGCAGCATAATACTGGTCCACGCTATCATAGGGTTCACAACACTATACGGGAGAGATTAAAAAGAACCCACTAATGTCGTCGGAGAGAAAAGGATCCACTGTTGACCACCATTTCAAACGTTTAAAGGATTACGAACTTCTGATTTGCATGAGGAATATTGGCACACTTAATAGACCACGTCAAGTGGCCTTCGCCCTTGATTGCTATCACGCCATTCCCATCATTCATATGTGATGGGATGGGCCGGGCATAAGGAGGATGAAAAACTGTGCTATGCTATAGGGAGAAGAGAGTGCTTTTTTGGATGCGGATTTGCCATATGTGGCAGACTTAGGCACGTAACACATGAACGAACGTCTCATGATAATCCGGATCAGGCTAAATTCGCTAACTCAGACCTGATATGCGCCCATGCCCCTACGGAAGATAACGACGACGCCACCAACGAATGTTTCTACCAAAACATATGAGCAATGTTCGAAGTATGGTATTAAGATCGTACTAGGATATTTTTAACACCAGGATAGGAAAGGAGGACACCTTTGGTAGATCAGTTGCTAAGCATAGCCTATACCACACCAGGTCTGGTAACGACATTAGGCTTATTGACTTTGCGGCGGGACAAAATATCATTATAGAAAGCACATTGTTTCCTCATCTCAATATACCCAAGGGGGCGATATGGTGGTCTCTGGGTCATCAAACGCTAAATCAAATTGATCATTTTGTGATAGACGTAAGGCATGCCTCTAATATTCTAGATGTACTAACATTCCGGGCGACCAACATTGACTCGAATCACCACATTGTAACAACCAAGTTGCGAATGCGGATTTCCCAAGCGCCACAAAAAAGGAAAACTACTTTGAGAAGATATGACGTAGAAAATCTGCAATCGTAAGAGACCGCCAGTGTATTCACAGAACGAGTATCCTGAAATCTCTTAACAACTCCTATGCCGCCAGCATCAATTACCGAAACCAGAGGCAATGCAACCACCGTCCCATCAGAGACACCGCAACTGATGTGCTGGGTTTACCCCGCCCACTACCAAGAAGTCCCTGAATGATGAAAAATTCCGGGAAGCACATGTACGAGTAACTAAGAGAGAAGCCTACAAAGCGGCGTTGTAATGAGGGGCGAAAGCTGCTCGTGAGCTCTGCGAGAAGAAGAGACGGGAAGAACTGGAAGAAGTAAAAACAGCACGAGAACAGCGCGATCGAAGATATTGCGAGGTTACACCTCAGGAATAGCTTACGGCGTACGGAAATACGTACGTTCTTTTACGGAACAGATTAAAAGAACGTATCAAAGCAAGAATACCCGTATGGAAGCCTGTAGAGATGAAGA
This sequence comes from Volucella bombylans, assembly GCA_949129095.1. Lineage (NCBI taxonomy): Eukaryota > Metazoa > Arthropoda > Insecta > Diptera > Syrphidae > Volucella > Volucella bombylans. The sequence continues at coordinate 81,920,688 of OX422144.1, forward strand.
AGTAAACCTTGTACTGGAGTCACTGTCGGTTGCTGAGCATATGGAAAAACTTTTTCTACAGACTGTATAAGGGCGAAGAAGCCCAAAATGCCAGTAAAAATAGATTAATCAACTTAGACGTTGATGGCCAAAATTTCCATCCACCTCACCAGAAAGAAGTAAGGACAAAAATGTCTTAGCTGAAATCCAACGAATCAGCTGAGCCTGACGGCTTGCCGGCGGACATATTCAAAGCTGCTGGAAATGACTTTGGGGAGAGCATGCACCAACTCATTTCTCAGATCTGATCAGAAGGATGTATGCACCATTTGCCCGATGCCAACTATTGAGGTATAATATAAGTCTCCTTAACATTGTTTACAAAATGTTAACTGGAATATTGTGTGAACATATGAAACTCTTCGCCAACAACCTGATTGGTCCTTGTCAGTGCGGTTTCCGACCAGAAAAGTCCACAATCAACCAAATCTTTACGCAGATCTCAGAAATAACTACAAATCGAAAAAGTACAAATCGATACCCACCATCTTTTCATCGATTTGAAGGCCGCACATAACAACATTTATAGAGATGAAGTAGATAGAGCCATGTCTAGTTTTGGCATATCTGACAAACTCGACTTAACCGAGACCTTTGATGTTAAAAGACAAGCTGTCATATGATTTCTATAACATCATGCTTGAAACAATTATGGGGAACACACAAGTAAACACTGGAGGCACAATAATTTCAAAAGTCTTAGCCACTACTACCCGGGCTACCACCAGTGCGTTCACTGGTATTCAAACGGAAGCTGCTACAATGTTTTTTTTTTTTTTGAGAACTTAACTCTCAAGAGGGTATGACTACTCTTAAAATGCCTGAGCACGTGTTAAGTTTTTCGGGAAATTGGATAGAAAGAGAAAGATATTTGGGCTCAGTGGATATCTCGCTCCATGGGTGGCATCCAACATTTAATGTGGAGACTAAAGTATTGCTGTAAATTCACTTGATGTTGTATTTAGGCGACCATTCACCTCACAAGATTTCAGTTGCCTGAAAAAATGTCTTTCGGTCACGGCTGGTATTGAACCCCGAACCGTCAATACACTACCACATGAGCCACGGCCACCCACAGTTTAGGGGTAAATAAGGGCAAAATAGTTATATGCTGTCAACTATAAGAGGCACACAAAATCAACGAATTGGACAGAACGTCACATTCGGCATCTATAATTTCGAAGTAGTAAGAGACTTTGTCTTCTTTGGCTCCGTTATAAATATTTCCAACAATATCTCAGCAGAAATCACTGTTTTTTTTTGGCTAAGAAGACCGTTTGCGTTGACGGGCTTTGGAGGAGAAGATTCACAGACGAACTATACGAGCTGTATAGCGACATCGATGTAGTCAGAAAGCTGCGCATAAGTCAGCTGATATGGCTAACACATACAGAGTGAATGAACACCGTTAAACCCGGAGGAAGACCTCACCTTACGTGGTGCGCATAAGTAGAATATGGCCACAACTGACTTGGAGTGCGCAACTGGAAGCAGTTAGCTAAAGACCAGACTAAATGGGCAGGCTTGTTAGTTGAGGCCAAGGTTCTCCCCGAACTATAGCGCCACCTAAGTAAATAAGTAACTCTTATGTGTTTGTATAATTGGAACTGAAGGTTGAATCACCTTGTACACTGACTCTCGTTTTGACCATCTGAAATAATAAGATCCGAACGCCTGCTACTCTAAAAACAATAGAATAACTGTCCCTGTATTCAGTAATGTATTCGGGATGAGCCTGTGCCACGAAAAGAATAACTACTACGAGTTCATACTTCTGCCTTCCAAGCCAATTTCAACGGCTCATAAAATAGCAGAAAATGTTTGTGCTTGTAACGATAGCGAAACTACACTCGGAACCTTTTTCGGCCTTTTAGTATTCTGAGTTATATATTCTCCGAATATAATCAGGAAGCCGAATTTACTAAGTCCTCTCTGGAATTAAGATTGCCGGTAATTTTGCTCGACAAAACTAGAATTTCCTTTTGAACGGTTGCATTCTCGATCAGAGTCTCCAGTGTTAAAGAATTCTTTTCAATGTCTCTAATTACTCAGCGATATTCTTACTCAAAAACTTATAGACTGCTTACTGGCTTCCTACCTATACCTTAAGGTACACAGGGAATAAGATACATACCTCCTCCGACGTTTGTTAAAAAGGTGACGACGTGATCACAGAGTATATTATCTGTTACTATTTCGTGTCCATAGTGTGTTATAATATTTTTAAATTGCCCAAACACGTGTTCTTTCACTCTTTAAAGTTTTTTTTAGATAGAGAGAGGAAGATATTTGGGATGAGTAATTAATTCTCACTCCTGGGTGCCATTTAACATTTAATGGGGAGACTAAGTTAATAATGTAATTTGACTTGTTGTTGTGCTCAAGGCTTCTACTCATCTCACACGCTTCCATTTATCCAAAAGGATAAATGTTTTCCAGGCCCAATCGCATTTATGTACAACGGAGAATTCGGGAGCCACTGCACTATGAATTTAGAATCCAGTAAACAGCCATTGACACGTACCCTGATAAGTGTAGAGTTACATACTTTATATTGTGAGTGTATCGATTATACTGGAATGTATCCAAAAATCTCTTTGGCAGACTTGTCCTAAAATTAAGGTAAAGAAATACTTGGGTCTGATTTTAATTATGAATCCAATAGAAACATGGAAATAGTTATAGATTTTCGAATTGAGTCGGTGTATGACTACAGGCAATAGCGCTAGTTGGTCTCTTACTCATGCCGCTAGCACCTTCTCGTACCTGGTTGTTTCTTTCCCTACATACAGTTTACAAAATCTCTGCCTCCTCTGCATGGTGTGTTCACTCTTTCAATGATTTGTATACAGCAAAAGGTTTGCCATTATTTCATTAAAGATAAATGAGCCCTGAAGGTCATAGTTGAATGGTATTTCGAATCTTAGTTTTCAACGAAAAATGTATTTTTGTTTTTTTTTTTTAATGTTTTTCTTCAACACCATCAAAGCGCCTTCAATTTAGAAAAGAATAAAACACTCAGTCTTGTGGTAAACCCATTTGCAGTTTCAAACTTTTACCTTCTCTTACTCTTTTCATCATCGCATCGCATACGTAAACTTCGATTTAAATCCTTTTAAGCCCCGAACTCAATCAATCAATTTATTGAAATTTAATAAAGCGGAATCGCCTATATAGGAGACGAACTGGTACATTATTCCGCCATCATAATTGAGTGTGCTCGTAAAATCGATTCTCTCACTCGAACGCAACACCTGGAACCGTCTTGAAAGTTCTTCGTCATACCAACTCCGGATAGGTATTCGTTAGGTAGCCATTTATGAGACCGTAAAGCAGTAGGCTGTAACACACACGTTTCTCACGTTTCCTCTATGCTATTATAGCTGCGCAACGTTGGTACAAGCATACTAATTGAACTTAAAGTGCTGTTTCCGTTTCCTGTACAAATACCTTTAAAGGACTAACTTTGCTCCGTTTAAAAACAATCCTCCAACTGCTGTTGGCAAATGAAAGCAATTGAATACGGTTTCCCTTCTTTTTTTTTTTTAAATTTCTGTTACCGTTATTTTGAACTGCTTGTGTGTAGACTTGTATTATGTTGAATCAAATTGTTCAAAATTTCAATTGCTTTTTAGAAGTTTTTCCTTTTTTTTTTTGTGTTATGTTTGTTTGTTTGAAAAAGTTTGCATGTGCAGCTAGAGTAGAGGATATCCGGGACACCCTTTTAGCAGATGCATGTTAGTTTTTGTAAGGACTTACATTCGTCGGGATGGGAGTATGAGTGTGTCGTGAAATTTTATGTTCAATTCGTTCGTTTTTTTTTGTAATTTAATATCTTTGTTTGTGACGTGCAATAGAAACAGCGAAAATAACACAAACACTTATTTACTTACATAACATCAACAGCGGGGGTTGGGCGTACTCGTACGAATATGTTGATAGTATAGGGTAGGAGGTATTCGTATACCCCTAGGTATATGAAAACAAAAGTAAGAAATTTAACAATACGCCCTCGTTTAGGAGTAACCCACATCGTTCAACTAGATTGTGAGGGCCACTTCTTTGCCAAAGGACTGCTATTTTTCTCAGATTTCTTTTCTGATTTTTTTTTTGTGATTTTAATTAAAAGTGCAAGGATTTGTTCCTTGCACTGGGCTCTGTTTCACATTTTCTATTTGGTTATTTCGTTCTTCATTTTATTTTATCATACTTTAGAGGTTTCTACTTTGTGTTTGTACGTATGTTTGCTTGCCTGCATACTGTAGTTGTATGACTTTGTGGAGGGTGTACTTGTGTGTGCTATTTTCCTTGTTCCAAGTTCTTCTGCTGTGGCATTTCAAATGTTCAACATTCAGCATAGAACAATTTGCGAATCCTTTTCTGGATTTGTTTTGTTCATTTTGGAGTATAAAGTCACCATGGGAGCTCTTTTGTGAGCACCTATCTGCCCGTCATCCTTCAGTGGAGAGAGCAAGCGATTACAATTGAAGTAAATCCCTTTTGCTGCGTAGTCAAGGCTTTTGCCGCTCTCGCCGAATAAAAGGGCCAACTTTAAAATAAATACAATAAAATTCACGCCACGGATTTCTATCCATACAGACTAGGACGACGACTACAAGGACGGTAAAGAAAACAACGTTGGCAACTAGAACCTGGAAGGGATGTACGAGCTTGAGCATGCTGTCGACCTATTTATGAAGTGCAAAAGTGTTTCCGCATCCTCATTTTTTCTACCCTTAACATTTTCATCCGCCGCCGGTTTTAAGATTTTCTCGCTCAAATGAAAACGAGCAAAAGAACAGTGTTGTTGAATATAAGCTGGTAAGATACGAGTAACTGCAAGTGGCGGTTTTTTGGTCCTTTTAGTCGTCATCGTCATCGTTGCGTCGTCATCACCATCACCGTCTTCGTTTTGCTTTTACTTTTGACGTTTTCACTTTCGTCCTTTTCTCTCAAAGCAAAGAACGAATATATGTATGTATTCATAAAAATGTGTATGCGAGTGTGTGCAATATGGCTTTTCATTCGTAGAAGGTTTCGTAGATTGTGTGCAAATTTGTGCTGTAAATGGAAGAAGGTTTGCTTTCAGTTTCTCTACGTCTTTTTTTTATTCGTTTTCTCTTTATTTTTTGGCGGCTTAACCATTGTCGAAGGGTGCTAATGGCTTTGCCTTTGGAATGTTTTCAATAGCGTTTTAAAATTTTGGAAGACTGCCTCCTCCCGTGAGGATATCCTGTCTTTTAAAGCTCATTACGAAATTGATGATGATCCTTTAGCACTAATGTTAAAGAATAGTGGAGAGTTTTAATTGCGTTTCTAAGTAGAATAGTTATATAACAGTGAATGCTAAGAACCTTTCAGAAAGTACTTACTAGTTCATGTTATTCACGGACAATGGCACTACAGTAATTAAATGGATTATGGAGCCATTTTAAGGGCAGACACATTTGTACTATGTTAGCGCCATTGACCACATTCAAATTTACGAGGTACGAGTAATCTTGAAAAGATCTATTGTACAAAAGACAGGTTTTTAACCACAGATAGAATTTATGGTGAAAGGTTCAAATAAAATTTAGAGTGGGTCAACTTGGGATCAAGTGAAACACGATTTAACGCTATAATAAAAAAAAATTTTATTGAACCGGATACCGGATAAGAATGCCTAACAATGTCTCTAATACTTAATATCTAACCTCGCCACGATTGAATCCAACGGCCTTGATCGCCACGCAAAGTTCAGGTTCGCGAAGGCAGATGAAAAATGCATACAATACATCTGATTGGATACTTTAGCCTTCTCACATTTCAGTCAGATAGGTGCCTGCTAACGCATGTTAACTGCCACCCTTCGAAATATCTGCGTCCCGCAGATGTACACATATTGAGCAGCTTAGGTGTCTATAGGGTTGCAAAACTTCATTTGTAACGCGCTGCGCTGGGCAAGGGACTTGTTAGTGACGAACGGACGCTTGAATTTTTAGAATGTTGGCTTTCACGTAGATCTTTCTACATAGCAGACAGATTGAAATGAAGATTACGATGATGATACAAATTCCTGTAATTATAGAAGAATTAGGACTTTCTTTTAAGAATTTAATGTATTCTGTGTTTTTAACACTACTGTTATGCAAATAATCAATATCAAGTTTCACCCTTTTGCTAGTTACATTGACCGGGACAGGAGGACGTGCTTATATAGTCTTAAGAAGTTCTAGAGTATGTTCGTCGACTTTGAAAAGGCCTTCGAACGCGTTAATCGTGATTGCATCTGGAGAGAGGCATCACTGAAAAAATGTTTGATATTTCTAAAGAGTCGTACAACAGCGCAAGGTGTTTCGTAGACAGCTTTCCGATCCATTTGAAGTGTGACAAGGAGTGAGACAAGGAGATGTACTTTCGCCGATGTTGTTACTTTCGATCGGTGATGTATTGGCTGCCACGGTGGGTACATACGAGAGACTTGCTAAGCCATTTGGACTACGCTGATAATATCTGTTTTCTGTCAAACAACATTGGTGCCCTTAATCAAATGTGCCATTCACTGCAACAGGGTGGGGAGGTGACTGGATTAAGGATAAACGCTAAAAAGATAAAAATTATGCTCACTGGCCGATACCAACAATAGCAGGTTATCTTAAGACGAGAGCCCATACGAGGTCATGCGCTTCAATTATCTGGGTTGTTATTGTAATTGTCACTCGATGGTGGAATGGACTTGGACATGGGAAATAGACTAAATAAAGCTCGTAGTGCATTCGGAATCCTTTCTCCAGTGTGGAACTCTAGCAAAATATCGCTTCGCACTAAGATAAAACTGTTTGAATCCAATGTAAAATCTGTACTGCTATATGCATGTGAAACGTGGAAATGCTCCGCACAACATCTCGAGCAGGTTACTAGCCTTTGTTAATTGTTGTCTGCGATTAGCAACAATGACAAGTTAAACATAAGTATTATATATGTATATGTTGACATCAAACAGAGAAAATGCCGCTGGATTGGCCATAGACAGAGGAAGCCAGATGACAACATATCGAAACATTGTTTCAAACGGAACCCTCAAGGTGCATGGTGAGTTGGTAGGCCACGAACAACTTGGTGGTCAACTGTTATAACTGTTATAACAGCAGTCCCAAAGTTTGCGATTGTGGACACAGCTGAGGAATCGAACTGCAAACAGAGAGAGATGGAAGGACCTGGTTGTCGCCCTTCATGGAGGAGGTCAAGTGTTGTTGCTAACAGCAGTTTCGTGTCCAATTTAAAAGTGCCTTCTAAAGGGATTGAGGAGTTTCTATATATTTTTTCTCCGATCAATTGAATGATTTCTGCATTAGTCTTCCTGAAGGCACTGCAGTACTACCATTGATCATTCTTGGTAGACAAGTGTCTTCTGGTGAATTCCATACTACACTTTCCTTAAATACTGATATATTCCACCTTCTAGTCCGAATGATTGGCCATAGTTGATAAGTAGTTTCGTAAAATTTAAGTCAAATTGCTTCCCGTCATTAATTGCAGCACGAGCGTTTACTGGATGAAAACAATTCAGGCCCAACCTTCGGAATTAATAAGACATCAACAATAAGGTTGCATTTGTAAACACGCAGGGTCGCGCGTATTCTACGGATTCCACTACGTTCTGGTAAGGTTGGGTTACTAATTCGTTCACGACGGCATTGATCTCTTTAGAGCCTAATATGTTTGCTCTTGGAGGACACGATTTGTTCGTGTTTCTCAGATTCTGATGAGATCCTGAGCTACCTCTAAAATCGTAGTTTACAGGGGCAGGCATTGTATTAGGTGCCTTAACATGCACAGAATTACTTCTGAAGTTCAGGTTGTGAATCATCAAATAGACTGAATATACCTCAGGCAAGGTTCTTGGTTTCTGAATAATCACAAGTCTTGAAAGATCCCCATTAAGCTCACGTATAAATAAACACGTCCAATGCATGATTTCTATACCTCACCACCAGGGCATTTAAGGTTTCGGTAGAGTACGTTTCAACCCTAATCTTATTGATGATCAAGGTTAAATGATGATTTAGTGTGTCGTAGAAATCATCAATCTTTGAACCTCTTTACTGAATCGTGGAGTTTGGAAATATGCTTCAAGTCTTGTTCGCGTGTCGGCCCACATAATTGTACCCTATCGCCCGCTCATGGAATGGAGATGTCTTCCTACTCCCCAACCTGGTGCCGATTTTCGATAACCTCCAAGTTTTCGTTAACATGTTTAATATACTCTTGTAGATTGAACTGTTCTATTGTATTCTGCTAATATGGCCTGAGTTGTTCTATTACGAAATTTATAGCTCCCGTGACCTGAGTGACTGAGGTCTTAATCTCATACATTCTAATAAATATTACCAAGGAAGTATGCGGGAGAAATTATTTATAAATTTAGAAATAACAAAACACAACGACAGACAGTAAAATGACGACAGTGGGTTTTTTTCTAAATTAAGTATTATTTCTCAATCGAAATTTAATTTTTTGCAAATAGCTTGTTGTATTCTCCAAATATTGTCCATATGGTAATAAAATACCAACAATTCTACTATATGCATTTTGTTTTGTATACTGAGTTTTACGCAATTCCTTCGGGAATTCTTCATTCTTCACCCACGATTCTGAGTTTCTTATCCACAGCAAACCTGTGGTTGCCTCACTCCCTGCTACTTCGGGCTTTTCCCTGACCTGAAAATGTCTTTGAAAGGGACGAGATTTCAATACCATAGAAGACATCATTTTAATTGCGACCATCAGTGATGAGAGGAGTTTTTCCAGCGTCTATGTCAGCAGAACTTTGAAGATAATACAATTAATATAATCGTATCTCAATATATGATACCACCTTGATCAAAATGATCCCGGAATTTAGGAAATTAAAAATACAAGTTTATTCATCTAAATCTATATTGTACCCTTCAAAGTAATCCCCATCGACTGCAACACATTTATGCCAGCGCTTGATCCAATCCTCGAAGCACTTTTTATATTCGGTTTTCGGTATGTCCATCAGTGCCATGTCCATCCTGCGATTTTTCCCTTACTTCCTCTCGGCTGCTGAAACGCGTTCCCCGTAGTGTTTTTTTTAACTTGATTGAACAAAAAGAAGTCACAGGGAGCCAAATCAGGTGAATTCGGTGGCTGTTGGATAGTATTTGTTGCATTTTTCGTCAAAAAATTACGAATAATGATGGCACTGTGCGACGGTGCGTTATCATGGTGCAAAATCCACGAGTTTTCTGCCCACAATTCTGGTCTCTTTCGTCGAATTGCTTCACGCAAACGTCTCATAACGCCCAAATAATACTCTTTGATTACTGTCTGGCCTTCTGCAAAAATTCATGATGCACTACGCCGTTGTAATCCGTGAGCATTGCCTTCTTTTTTGACTGAAAATGACGGCTCATTTGGTGAACGCCATTCACTTGCCTGATATCTGGATTGCGTGTCGTACTCATAAACCCAGGTCTCGATTCCAGTAATGATCCTTTTGATGAATGTGGGATCGGATTCAGTCTCGCCAATCATCTCTTTTGCGACGTCAACATGGTCTCTTTTTGCATGAAATTGAGGTCTTTTGGCACCAACTTTGCTGCTACACGACGGAAACCCAAATAATTGACCAAAATGTCTTGGACGGATCTATAGGCAATTTCAAATCCTCCGCTATCCCTCTGATCGTTAATTTGTGGTTATTGATCAACATTTCTTTTATTCCATCAATGTTTTCGTCGGTTTTCCATGTCGATGGTCTGCCACTGCGTACATCATCTTTGATTGACTCACGACCACTTTTGAACCGCTCGTGCCACTGGTAAACGACCGTTTTCTTTAGAAAATCGTTGCCGAAACACTTTTCCAACATTTCCAACGTTCGCGCACCAATAAATCCATTTTTTATGCAAAATTTAATACAAGTTCGTTTTTGAAAATTTAAATCCATTTCTAAAATTGTAAAAAATCGCCAACACACATAGACATAGATTTAATCTTGGCTGCGTAACTTTTGCATATGTTAAGCTATGACGCTAAGATTTAGAGGGGATATCAATAACAGATTTACCAACTTAAAAAAAAAAAAAACAGAACTCAAATCGGAACAATGGGAGCGCCACACGCTTTTCATTTACTCAGGTAGTTACTAAAATGTCACAGCCACAGCCTAACTGGGAGGTTCCGTTTGACTCGTAGGACGAAAAAATCGGTGATACCATTGCAAGTACTTCTTCTCACGAATTTAAGTACTGAAGTAGGTCCATAAAGAGCTTTTCCTTCCCCCTGACTTGGCTAAAATATTTTGTAGATGCCTGACCTTCTGTCATTTAATTCATCGTATTAATTCTTTTGGCGGCTCTTGTTAAATATTTGGACAGTGTCATTAAAGTAATAAAAAGCAAAGCTATATACATCTTTTTTCGCATTCCAGGATAAAATTTCAAACACGCTGTGACACAGTCAGGTTGCCCGACTTAAGGAGCTGGGTATAGGTCTTAGGGTGGGTCGCTAATGTATGAGAGCTTTTTGTAATAGTAATATGAAAGCGACCCAGCTCTAGCAATAAAAAAGTAACTAGCAAAAGTAGTCTCTTTCTACCCGGGCACCAACTTTAAAGATCTGAATTTTTTTATTTTATCTATCTTTTTAGATTACTATTAGGTTGATTCATAATTTTTATAAAAAATTAACAAAAACATGTTTCATTTCATTTCATTTAATTTAATTTCATTTATTTCATTTAAATGGTTTGTACATTAAGATTTTATCTTTTTTAGTATTTACTCGTACTTAGTATTTTAATTTCAGATGTATACCTTTACTACAAATTTAAAACTACTCGTATATATAAACATTATGGAGAGATAGGAAGAAGGGGATAGGTTTAGTTTTGCTGTGTGGAAAAATATAGGAGTATTACACTTTCAAAATTGCAGGGATTTGATATTGATCTTATATGTGAGGGCAAGGAGCTCCATAGTCTTAGAGTGTGAATGAAACATAAGCGCAAAGAATTAAGAAAATTGCAGCGGTAGGGTATAAGGTTGCTATACAAATTTGACGGACTTTGATCATTAATAATTTTGTGTAACATTATACAGTTTCTAGCATTGATATACTTTTGCAAATTGCAGCCTAGTAAATCCCTAGAGTATTCGGAGATATACTCATATCTACGAATGCCATAAATGTAATGCACCGCATCATTAAAAGCTATTTGTAATTCACGCTGAGATAATGAGTCAAGACTACTATATACGACTTCAGAATGTGTTATGATAGGTAATATTAACGTTGTTAACAGCTTTCGTCGTGTTTTAATCGGTGTGAAATAGGCGCTAAGCCACAACTTGCGAAGGCATCCGTAGATACGATTATTGACTACGTTGGTGTGATTGTGACCAGATAGATTTCGAGTTATTGTATAGCCAAGATTAGTGGTTGATTCTACGATTTTGATTTTATTATTATTAAGATGTAAGCCAGGTAGAAGATTTAAATTGAATTTTTTCTTTGATATTGGAATTATTTGAGATTTTACCGGATTTAGTAAAATATATGCGTTTTAATTCATCCTTAATGAGAAAAGCGAGTTCGCTAGGTGTAGTTGAACATCATCTGCATATAGGTGTACTGGAGAATGTTTGAACACTGATGGCAGGTCATTTATGAACATGCAGAAGAAAATCGGTCCGAATATTGAGCCCTGTGGCACACCTTGTTTGATTTCCACTAATGAAGAACTACGTTCACCCGAAACAACCCTCTGCGAACTACCGGAAAGAAAACTACTCAGTAATTTTACTGCCCCTTCACTAAATTCAAAATTGTTCTTTAGCTTCCAACACAAAATTTTATGATTTTCTTTATCGAAGGCCTTCGAGAAATCCAGCAGACAAAGAAATGAAACATGACCCCTGTCAAAATATTGTCCTATTTCTTAAAGTAAGTTCATCATGGCTGTGGAACAGCTGTGGTTAGCTCGAAAACCTGATTATTGAGCACTCAGCAACTTATTGAATGACAAATGCTTCGCAATTTGTTTTGCTATTATTTTCTCGAAAGCAGTGGACAAGCAGGGTAGAATGCTAATCGGTCTAAAATCGGCAGGAGATGTTGAACAGGTTTTCTTTGATATAGGCAAAACTCTCGCAATTTTCCAGAACTGAGGAAACGTTGATGTTGTTATGCACCAGTTGATTACATGTGTGAGATGAGGTACAATTTGCGGTAAGATAAGTATAATATAATAAAGCGTACTGGTACGCCATCTTCACCTATGGAGTCAGAGTTGATAGCTGTTACGGATTGGATAATTTAGTTTTCACTGACTACTACAAAATTTTCCAGTCTTGGCAGCGAGTGCACTACTTCCTCAGTCTGACTAAAACCAAATTCCTTTGTACTGGAATCATCTCGCAGAAATGCAAGATATACCAATTTTACGCAAGTTACTCCAAAATTTCTTTACAGGGATTGATATATTTAGTTTAGAGGCGAAATAGTCTTTCTTTGAAGTACGTACAGCTATGGTGGCATAGTTACGTGCCGCTTTGTACGAAGAGTATTTACCATTAGATGGTCTATGCTTCCACTTACTATACAATTTGTTTCTTCTTTTACTAGAGTAAACCACTTCAGACGTAATCCATGGATAAGCTCTATTTGTATTTTGACTGTTTTAATGCGTACACTTTGATCGAAAAATTGTGCTAAAATATCTTGAAACAACTTTACTGTTTCATTTGGATCAGCCATTAAGCGGCATTGCTCCCAAGTGGCTGAAAAAGTAGCAATTTGGAGGGTATTTATAGTAAGTCGATGAAATTGAAATCTTTAAACATGAAGGTATCTGGGATAACAGCTTTCGACAAATTCACATCATAGATACAGTAAAGAAGATCATGATCAGAAACAAGAAATACATCTAGAAGACTGGGTAAACAATTATCAGCAAAACATGTAGCGTAAGTAGTATTTACTATTCCCATCCCTACTGAAGAAACTAAATCCTTCATTTGAAAGGCAAGCGAGTCATTCTTTATTAAGTTGGTGTTAAAGTCACCACAGATGATTATGTGCTGATAGAGTGCACAGCATTCAGAGATAACTGCGAAGAAGGGCACAGGGGAGTAGTGTCTATTGTTACTGTACGCACATGCAACCAAATATTTGGTATTGCAGTCGCGTATTTCAGTTATAATGTATTCGATTCCATTGCCACTAGACTTAGTGATAGTTTTACATTTTAGATCCGATTTACAATAAATCACTATAACGCCACTCGTTGTATCAGTAAATCTATCATTACTAAAAATTTCAAAGTTTGGTATCTCATAGGAAAAATCAGGTACGTTCGGCTTAAACCAGGTTTCACTTACACAAATAACATCAATACAGGAACAAGAGAACAAGTATTTTAAATAATCTAATTTGCTGTCGTTTAAACTACGCGCATTTAAATAACAAACCTTAAGTCCCTCAAAACTCTTGAATAGAATATTTACCATAATGTGCGTTGATTTTTAATTCACACTGTATTGGTTTCCTGACCTTGTGATATCCGTTAAAGAAGAAATAAAAAAAAGTACAATACAACTAGGGATGAGGAAGAAGAATTGGGTAGAGGTTTAGGGAAGAAGGGAGGTGAGAAAAACGGAGGAATAAAGACAACAGAATGACAGTAGATGAATAGGGTTACGTATAATTTGTAGACAATTATTTATTGATGCGTCGCAGCAGCAGCAAGCAGATCTTCGGAGCTTTTAATGAGAAAGCTTTTTTCATTCGCCGACTTCTTAATACACACAGATCCATGTTTTGTGTATATAGCAAACAGTTGTTTCTTTCGTCTGAGATCATGTTTAAATGATTATTCTGGAGCATATTCACCCTCCACTTCAATAACTGCTTCCCATTTGCTTAGCAAAGGGGATTCAAAGGGCAAACAAGTCGCGGTTCTAAGAAACAATCGCGTGCTGCATGCAAACATTTTAAGGGTTCTGTAATCCATTGAGAGCGCGCAAATTATAAAAAAAAAACATAGGTCACCGGATCATCCAAATTCTCATAAATTCTGCTTGCTTGCCAACATTAACGGTGTAATCTGTAGGCGTATTTACGGAAGAGTATGACGGATGGCGGATAAGGAGCATCTCCCAGCACTTATTAGTGATCAAGTTGAGCCTGGTAAACGTGGCTGTCGATGTTGAATTGTTATTTTCCGTTTTTGTACGGAATTCGTACAATAATAAATTCCGTTTGAAATGATTCCCCAATGAAATATTCCCACCAAACACACCACATTGCCCTCTTACAGTAGCCGTCTTTCTGTATTCCTTTCGGTGTTTCACCCGGGTAAACGCAAATCTTCTTTCTTTTTAGGTTTTTGAAGAGTCACGATTCCACCTTAGTGACGATATTCTTCAGGAACGCAGTTTGGCCGTTCCGCTGGAGTAAATCGCCGGAAATTCGGACAAGTTAGGCTTTGTTGTTGTTAAAGAGTTGTTGGAGGATCTATACACCCAATTTTCACACTATACCTTGTCAAGCTTTTTCGAACGACGGACGATCGGTAACTGGCAGAAATTGAAGTCTTCGGCCAGCATTCAAGTTTCATCCTCTTCCACGGCTACCAGAAGTCGAAATTCGATGGCCGACCTCATTCTGGATTCTCGTTCAATCTTCTATCACCTGATTTGAAATTGGTAAACCGCTCACGACGTTGTCTTCCGCTAATTGTTCCTCACGTTAAGATCGCAAAATGACTGTGCCTCTTTTTATTGCTTGTCATAGTGGTGAAGCATAATATTACGAATATAAATATGATTCTCAGCACTCACTTTTATCACACCTGAGCAGGGAAGAATATTTTTACGAAAGAAAACTAAACAAAACGTCAATTTTCGCCTAGAAAAAAAACGCGCCGATATAAACGGCGGATGATTATGAATCAAACTATTATTTTTTTAATAAGTCAAAAGGAAAAGCATATAAATATTTAGTAAGTCTTTCTTGTCTTCAAACTTGGGCATTCGTTATCGGGAATGAAATTTATTTTTAATCAAAACTTCTCTTCATTTTTTGTTTGTCTACAGTCTGTCTACAGCTTGCGTGTGACGTGACAATCGGAGAAAAAGAACTTCATCTTTACCTCCTGACTCCACCAAAGATTGAAGCGTTTCATTTGAAATACTGTTTAGTTTTCTTCCAGTCAATCAAACCTACATATATACGGAACGAAATAACCACTGAGCTGAAAAATCTTTCTTCTCTCTCTGTACAATTTTCCAAAAAACTTAACACGTGCTCCGACATTTTAAGAGTACTCATATCCTCTTAAGTGTTAAGTTCCTAAAAAGCAAATTAATCTTAGAGACCTCGAACAAACGAAGATGTCCAAACTTAGGCGCTGCCCTTGTCCTCAAAATGCCCCTAGCAGCGAATTCTCTTATGTGTTTCTGTTCATAAGCATAGACAATAACAACCTTGAACAATTATCTTTTATTTTTAAGTAAGCTTAGTTTGGAGGTATCCGCTATCATTAGGAAACTTAATGAGTTTAACACTTAAAATATGTAAATTACAGTAGATATCATGAAGAGCTTCCGGAAATTACCCAAAATTGTGCAATGCTTCTGGATTTTGGTTATTTTCCCGAAAAGAAACAGATGTAATTGAGTTTCTTGTAGCTCTAGTCAAATGCAAATACCTAAACAAAATGAAACCAATAATTTCTTATTTCACATGAAAGTTCTTTCAAAATCAAAAATAAAAATGTGACGTCAAAAATGCTGAAGCATTACAGGGAAATCATTTAAGTACCATGTTACACGTAAAAACTATGCCAACTAAAAATTGGTTTTAGTTGCTTCAGATGTATTGAAGCAAACGATAGTGAGGTCAATTAAAACAATGGCAATTTGTCCTTGTGCCTAATTCAACTATGTCCGGCTTATTCGGTATTCAATGTTCCCCTTTGTTTTGCAAGGATATCTGAAAAACAAAGAAAAAATAATTATCATACTCGTAGTTACTGTTACTAAAACTATTTTCTTTATTTTAAGAGGGTCCGGAAAATAAAGGTGTGTGAACATTAAATGTCGATTTGACTAACAGGTGGCTTAACTATTGTACTACTATACATATGATGTGTGACAATGATAACAAATATGGTAAAAGGTGACCAGATAAGAACGATAGGAAAAAAAAATTAAATAAAACAACAAAGCACTGTGTGAGATATAAATTTGATTCTACCTTTATTTTGAAGCTATGTTCATGCCCTTATGTGTAAAATAGCACATCATTCAAATGGCCGCCTCAGTTACAAGCGGTCGGTTCAATTTTTGATGATTCAGCTCAATATGTGAGGCGGTATTCCGGTAATAGCGTGTCGAATGTTGGCCTCGAGCTCGTCGAAAGTGGTTGGCTTGGTAGCATAGACTAAGAACTTGACTTAGTCCCAGAGAAAATAATCGAGTGGTGTCAAATCGCATGATCGCGGCGGCCAGATGATGAACGCTCGCCGTAAGATGACCCGGTCGTCAAATTTCTCGTTCACAACTTCGAGCGTTGCATGGCTTGTATGGCATCTTTTGGAATCACAGCTCTGATATATCGATGTCGTTGAGCTCTGACCACAGAAAGTTGGCTTAAATCGCTCTAGACCTGAAATCTTTGACGGTAACGGTGTCTCCTTCCTCATTACCAAAGAAATAAGCTCCAATGATGCTGCCATACCATAAACGGCACCAAATAGTCAATCTTTGTGGATGCATTGATTCTTGGCCGAACACTTGTGGATTGTGTTCGCTCCAATATCGGCAATTTAGCTTGTTGATAGAAGCCGCTGAGTTAAAAATGGGCCTCGCCCGAGAAGCTGATACTTTGGTCAACATCCGGATTTCCGGTAAACATTTCCAGCGCCCAATTAGTGAACTCCCGGCATTACTTTTGGTGGTATGGCTTCATGTCATGCGTCAGAATAATCTTGTACAGGTGTAGGCCCAAATCCAACCGCAAAATAAGCCGGGTTAACTCTCTGGCGATGCCCAATTCAGCTTATCGGCACCGAATCGACATTTAGGGGTCTTCTTCGATACTGACCCCTACGGCGGCTATGTTTTTTTTTTCATTTCGCACCAAACAGTGTCTGGTTGGTGACTTAAGATCCAAAACAGTGTACTCACGCCTAATTTTAAAAATTGCCTGCACACTGAAGCCATGATGAGCACCGACCTTACGACTAAATTCATGTTGCGTATTTACAACTGAAATGGCAAACCTTTCTGAATATGTTAGTAACTTTGACAACTGCTGAAACATAACAATTGGAAAAACTATCATTGCTACCTTGTCACCCGTTATTTTGGAAGGTAAACATTCGTCAATAAAATCCAGTATATCACAGGTTGTGATTGCACAAAGGACATTTTTGTTTTTTCACCGAATTTTATTACATTATTTTTTCCCCATAGAAAACCACTTCTGAAAGTCATTGATTGTTAATTGAGGTTTATGGTGATACGAAAAGAAGGAAAATGGATTCCATAACAACTAAAAGAAAAAGACATCGAAAGGCGAAAACCCATTTCAGAAATTTTGCTTGATCGGCACAATAGAAAAAGTTCCATGATTTTTCCTGAGATAGCGAGGAACACTTTGCATTTTGCTTAACCTCGAAACCTTTGCAGTACTTCTGCCATAAAACCCTTTTGACTTTATAACTAAGTACTTGAATTGCTTCTTACATTGGTTGTACACAATCCATGTACTGTCTCATTTTTAAACCTATCTACCTATTCCACCATTTTGGTTTGGCCAACACCATACTACGAGTATAAATCAATTTCAACACCGCCTACGACAGTATCGATAAAAACGCGCTATGCAGAAATATGTAACTGATATTTTTAGTCCCGGTTTCGCTGTAAAAAAAATAATTTTATTGACTGTTACTCTTAATGCTACTTAATACACTGTTGTTACAAGACCGAGGCTTGGCAGTCGTTCATAGACCTCGACAGAGGATAGACGTGTGATTTTTTCGTGTTCGGCTTCACAGAGTGAAATACAAAAACCAAAAAAAAAAGCAAAAACAAGGAGTATACTTTTACTCAATAATTTATCGAGTGTTCGGTAGCCTAAGTGGCAAAAACCCGGGCGACAAATCTCGGGGTTGTGGGTTCGCTTCCCAGCCCGTGCGAACGGGTTTTTCTTATTTAATTTATCAAACAGACAATTTAAAGAGAAATTAAAGTGTTCACAAAAACAAAAAACAAAATAACGTGATGGATGGTGGAGAGCGCTCCGCTCTTCCCATAACGGAAGTGGAAAAAGGCAAATATAGTGTTGCCGGTGCCGTGGCGAAAGCCGTTAAAAGGAGGAGGAGTTTGAAAACTCCTCCTATTCTTACAAAAAAGAGAATAAATGACGCTTTAACGGCTGATGACGTCAATTACGAGGGGGGCAATAACAACTTTGCCTCTCTAGCGGCATCCGAATCGGAGGATGAGGATGAGCAATTAAACAACATCACCAGCAGCATACAAAGGCTGGAAAAGGAAATGCTTGCTATTAAGCAACGGCAAATAGCACGCAGGCAGAGGGAGCAATTGGAAGTATCGAGCTCCCAAAAACAAATCCAGCAGCAGCAGAAACAACAACTGCAGCAAAAAAAACAGCAGCAGCAGAAACAACAGCAGCAGCAGACACAGCAACAGCTGCAAAAACAAAAGCTGAAACCACAGCAGCAGAAAAAAAAGCAACAGCAGCACCAACAACAACAACAACAGCAACAACAGCAGCAGCAGCAGCAGCAACAACAACAACAGCAGCATCAGAAGAAGAAGGAGAAGGTACCTCCTATTAATACCTATAAATTAGAGGTGAGTGCAACCAAGGACCTGTGTAAGTTGGTCATTGGTAACAATTTTAACATTAAGAGATTGGGGAACGATCGTCATGCCATCCACTGTAATACAGTGGAGGGCTATGCGAAAGTGAAAGAGCTCCTGAAGGAAACGACGACGGAGCACTTCTCATTCACACCGAAGTGTGAAAAGCGGCAATCGATGCTGCTGAAGGGGTTGGAACCGTCTTCTGATCCTGAGGAGATCCTGGCACTGCTCAAAGAGAAGGAGTGCGAAGGACTCAAGTTTGTAGGGGTAAAGCCATTTACCACAGCTAGAGTCAGGCGGGAGAAACGGAGTCTGCCGTTCTTCCTGGTGCAGCTCAGTCCCGAAAGCCGTCTGGATAGTCTAAGGAGTATCAATGTCCTAGACTACCAGGTGGTTCACTGGGAAAAATTAAAAAGGAGCGAAGGCGTTATACAATGCGTTCGCTGCCAGAGGTTCGGGCACGCCGCGTCGAACTGCCAAATGCAGCCTCGATGCGTGAAGTGCGCAAAGAACCACAGTGCCGAGGAGTGTGCTCTGGGTGTTGACGGAGCATCCGATAGGTCGCAGCTCTCGTGCGTATTATGTGGGAACGTGGGACACACCGCAAACTATCGGGGTTGTCCTAAGTTCACCGAAATTAAAAAAGCAAAATTGGCTCGGCAGCAGAAGGTGGAGGTCAAACGTTCACCTGTGAAGTTTCAAACACCAGCCGTCACGCCCCAAATTTCCTACGCCCAAATGGCGTCAGGTAGGGGGGCTACGGTACAGCAAGCGACTGTTGCTTCTCCGGCCCCGATGCCGAGAACAACGGAAGCTGCACCCAACATGCTAGCCATCTTGCTCGCAATCCAAGGGCAGATGGCTCAGCTGCAAAAGCAGGTTCAAGAACAGGCCAAGCGGGTGGACCAGATCTACGCGTTGCTGCCGGGCCTAACGCAACACATGCCGTAATGGGTACGCACATGGTGGAGCAAACTTTGAAGGTCCTTGCGGTGAATGTTAATTCACTGATTAGGATCGAACGAAGAGCCGCGATGTTTAAATTGCTACAAGACCAAGCTCCTGATGTGCTTTTCGCTAGCGAAACCAAGCTAACCGATGATCACAAACTGGAGTACAATAATTATATTGTTAGAAGAAGAAATCGGCCCAGATTCAAACGTGGAGGTGGTGTCGCGATCTTCATTAAAGAAGGTATAAAATTTCACAGAGTGTACAAGGGTGTGCTGCGCAGGTTCCGGGTGTTGGAGGCAGTCGTCGTTTACATCCCGCTCCGCAGTGGAAAGCGGCTGTACTTGGCCTCTGTTTATGCACCGGAGGCTTCACAATCCACCCTATTCATTACAGAGCTCGACACGCTTTTTCGACTTCTGAGGCTGGAATCGGGGGAGAATTATTTTATAATCGGCGGGGATTTCAACGCTAGACATAGAGATTGGGGAAATAATTTGCCAAATACTAGAGGGAACCTACTGCTCGATTGGTGGGGTCAGCACGATGTCATGTACAGACTCGGTCTTAAAGCGACGGACAACCCGTCGTTTCCCAGAGGCGGGTCTTATTTGGATCTACTGCTGTATGACGAACGTATACGACTGACAGGTACGAATTTACAAACGCTAAACTGTCTGCGCACATTCGTGTATGACAGCGACCATTGCGGTTTTAGCACCGAAATTACAGTTCCCAACGAAATTGCGGAATTGGAGGAGTTTGTCCAAAGACATACTTACAACTACAGTAAGACTCGATGGACACGCTTCTCCGCAACCTTGACTAGAGCGCTCTCCTCGAACACGCTCCACCCACCGTCCAATAGGAATTTGTCAAACGAGGAGATCGACCATTACCTAAAACAAATGGACGAGACAATTAAACAAACTATGGACACTACAATACCGCGGTATCGACGTACGACTAACGAAGACCTGTTCCGCAATCCTACTATTGACGCACTGCACCGACAGAAAAGTAGACTTCTGACAAGACTCAAAAACTTGTACAGACAGTTAACTGACCGACAAGACCCGGAGATTAGGACACTGAAGTCGTCGATTAAAAATATTCAAACGCTAATAAAAGAGAATTACAGAATTTCTGTAAGTTTGTATTGGAACAACAAGGTTCGGGCTATAAACACCAGCAACCCGAATATGTTTCCGCAAATAAATAAACTATTTCGTAGAAGAAATCAAAACGACCTTCAGTGTCTTAAAATAGCCCGGACAACAGACAACGAACGGTTACTGACAATAGCAGGTATTGATCCAAATGAGGCCGCTGATGATGACGACTTCTTTGTGATCGAGGATCCACAGGAGAAGGTTGAGGCCATAGGGGCGACTTTCCAGGAAGTATACAAGGCCATTGATACCATTGGCCCTAATTACGACCTGGACAATCGCGTCTTGGTGCACGACTTCTGCATTCGAAATGAAATAGGGAACTGGCGATCCGAGGGCTCTGGTTTCACCCGGTTCAGCGACGAAAATATGGCAAATAATGTCATTACCAGAGAGAGTGACCTACCGCCGTTCATTTCGAATGAAGAACTCCGTGAGATCTTCGACACAATCAGGGCTAATAAATCAGTGGGGACCGATGGTATTCCGAACATCGTGCTTCGACATCTTCCTCTAGAGGCGGTGGACATCTACACCACCCTGTTTAATAATGCAATGAATAATGCACATTATCCAGCGCATTGGAAAACGGCGGTGGTTCAACCTATCCCCAAAAAGGGAAAGGATATATCCAATCCGGCGAATCTGCGGTCGATAAGTCTCCTTCCGAATATCAGTAAGGTTTTTGAAAGGCTAATCAATAGAGCTCTGACTAGGTGGGTTGAGGACAAACATATAGTTCCGGATAATCAATTCGGTTTTAAGGCGGGACATGATATCTCACATGCCGCGTCTAAACTGGTTTCTGATATCCAATGGAACAAAGGCAAGAAACAGTGCACTGGTGCCTGCCTTGTATGGTTAGAGGGTCTTTTCTATAAGTTGGGGATCAGTAAACTACTCTTGTACATTCTTTATAACATGCTAACTAACAGACAGTTCATCGTGAAGAATGGCATGTGACTTCTGTTGGAATATTTCAAATTAAAAATGGTCTTCAGCAGGGCGCGGTCAATTCGCCGATCCTTTTCAATATTTTTACAAGCGACTTGATAGGTTCACTTCCCCATACTATTGCGTACGCAGACGATTTGGTAGCGTACAGAACAGGTCCAAAAATCGAGGTCATTAATACTCTCTTGCAGCGTGACTTCGATAAGATTAGACGATTTTGCGATGACTGGAAGTTGAAAATCAACTTTCAGAAGTCGGAAACCATTCTCTTTAGGACGCCGTTGTCTGGAGCCTCTAGGGATACCAGAAAAAATTGGCGAAAGTTCTCAATCATTGGACAGCACGGACAGCCTCTTGCCTGTCAAAATGTAGTCAGATACCTTGGGATCTGGCTAGATCAGTTTCTGTATTTTGGCAAAAATGTAGATGCTGCTCTGGCCAGAGCTAAAGGTGCTTTTGCCCTTACAAAGAGACTGTTTTATAGCAGCCAACTCGATGCGAGGGTAAAGGTAATCTGCTACATGGCCCTTATCAGGCCCATGCTGGTATTTGGTTGTCCCGTGTGGTTCAATGTACGAGCAAGCTTAATGGAAAAGATTCGGGTGTTTGAGAGGGCTTGCCTTAGGGCTTGTCTTCGCTTGTACAGAACACCAGAGTCGGAGTACAAGAAATTTTATCCTAATGAGGTCCTTTACAACAGGGCGAACCTAATACGAGTGGACAACTTCGTAATTAAGCTGACTCGAAGGCACATTGCAAGAGCAATGACTTCGACGAATAACCTAATATCTGGGGCTTACTACCCCAATTACCTTTACCACGAGAGTGTGCGCTCTGACGGCTTCGTTCCACCGGAAGCATTCCTCTACCTAGATCAGAAAGGGTTGATCCAGGATATATCAGCGGTTCCGTTAATCTTCCATGTCGCTCGGACAGCTGGGGACAGGCGACTCAACTACAACAGAGACGTCGCACACGGCAGTGTGGATCGCCTCAGGTTCAGTAGGGCGGTGGGGAATCGCGATAAGAGGGATGTCGTTCGGCAGCACCAGCATTTCTGGTGGTTGAATGATGGAGAAGATGTTTCGTCGTCGTTTCCGTCATTTACGGACCAGCCTCACTAATGAGGCAGAGCTGACCAATCTATTTGCTCAGTAAATAGCGATGGCCAGCTTACATAGGTTTAGGTTAGCATTTAAGAAACATATACATGTATCAGTGTATACAAAGGTGTATACTGATATATGTATATGATTGTGTATAATGTCTATGTGTGTTTATGTGTGTATTATGTATCTAGGTTAGGTAGGCTAAGGTTTATTTTAAGTTAGATATTAAGTTTTTATAAAAAATAAAAAATTTGTCCATACGCTAAGTTTTTGTTAACAATATTTTTTCTTAGCTTTAAGTATAGTAAATAATTATTAGTAAAGAAAATGTACATAAAGTCGAAAGACATAGATATAAGAATTTAGAGTAGCTTAGAGTGCCTGTGTGGGGCCAGTAAGTTAGTATAAGATTATTAAGTAATTGTAAGCTAGCATTTAAGCATTTTTTGTTAGAATGTAAGAGTTAGTGTTAAGAAAATAAAATGCATTAAAACTGACCGAGGCTTGGCGTGTTTGCCAGTCCCGTTTATTAATTCTCATATTGCTAACTCAGCTATCTTTGATGCAGCGCGTGTGAACTTTTTCGACATTGGACACTTCCTTTGCAACATTGTTGCTGATATTGGATTGCCATGCTCGCGGAAAGTGTGGGAAGATGCTTATTGAAGTTATTCACGAAAGGAAAAACTGGATGATGTGTCGGATTTTATGGGGTACATAACCTGTTAGTCTTGGTTATCTTGACAAACTCGTTCGATGTTATGCAGCCTGCAGCTTTATTAGTACCAGTAACGATCTTAACGAAATCATTGATTCAAAAATAAATCGAGAAAAGGTTATATAAAAAAAAACACTAACGGTTTATGAATAAAACATGGTTGGCACCCTTCAGTGCTCCTATGAATCTTCACATCAGTGGAAGGTGTTATATTAGATAACGCGCTTAAGTCATCTTTGCCACTTTTAATCTAGTCACCAATAACAAACAATCTGTCTATACATTCAGGGACTTTAAAAATCTTAATGTGGAGCAACTTGAACAAGACCTTATTTGCCTTGATTGGCATAACGTATTTTTTGAAACATCGATCGATGCCCAAGTTGAATTTCTCCATCACGTAGTTTTACAGCTCTTCGATAAACATGTTCCTCTAAAAAGAAAAGCTGTCAAATATAATAACATCAAGTGGTTTACCTCTGAAATTGTTGAGCTAAGAAACCAGCGTGATGCTGAATTCAAGAAATGGAAACGATTTCGAATTCCCGAATACTATGACAGCTATCGGTTGTTACGTCAACTCGAAGATTAAAGAAGCCAAACGTTGCTATTATGCTAAGCACTTCGATCATAAACTTCCAACCAAAACACTTTGGACAAACTTACGTGAATTAGGTGTAGGTAGTAACTTGAAGTCCATGGTAGACCAGGTCGATCCTAACGAACTAAACAAAGAATTCGCTAAAGTTCAATCGAAGTTTCGCCCAAATAGAAACAATATCCAAACGCCACACGCTGGCTTATTCGAATTTTGCCGAGTGGAACAAATCGACGTTGCTAGAGCTGTGCTAAAAATTAAATCTAACGCTGTTGGTGTCGATAACATCCATCCAACTTTTATTAAATTAATATTACCCTATATACTTCCAGCTTTAACATATATTCTCAATAATATAATAACAAGATCCACTTTTCCGTGTGCTTGGAAGCAAGCTAAGATTATACCAATCCCAAAAACGAAAGCAGTAGGCAACTCGTCAACTGAATATAGACCTATCGCCATACTTCCATATTTGTCAAAAGTATTTGAAAAAGTTATACACCATGAAATATCAAGTTTTCTTCAACAAGAACAAGTTCTTTGCGCCTACCAGTCTGGATTTCGGAAACACCACAGCTGCACATCAGCGCTCCTAAAATTATCCGACGACATGAGAGCTGCAATAGACAAAAAACAAATCTCCCTTATCGCTCTCCTAGATTTTTCTAAGGCCTTTGACACCATTGATCATGAACTACTTTTATCAAAATTGATGAACTTCTATATATAACTTCTCTGCATCAGCCGCTAATCTCATACGGTCCTATCTGGTTGAAAGAAAACAAGCAGTTCATGTAAACAATGCTGTGTCAGATTATATTGTAATTTGGTGTTCCACAAGGATCCATTTTGGGTCCCCTACTTTTCGCAATTTTTATTACCGATCTTCCTAAAAGCATTAAAAGTTATAATTTTCACATGTTTGCTGACGATATCCAGCTCTATTTAAGCTTTGAGAATGATCTTATTGATCATGCTGCTTTGAAATTTAATGATGACCTAAAACGTATCCATTGCTGGGCAGATGAAAACCTTCTGCAGCTTAACCCAAGAAAAACGAAGTGTCTTCTCATAAATAGAAACCCCTTATCTTTTATCAACGTTCCTTCAGTATACCTTGGTAATGAACCTATCGAATTTGTAAACAGAGCCAAAAATCTTGGAATTTGGTTCAATACAAAATTAACCTGGGACGACCACGTTTGCTCAGTTGTGGGAATAATATACGGATGTCTTAGAAATCTCTCTCAAACTTAAAGCTTCACACCAGTAAATACGAAGCTCATATTGGTCAAGGCCGTGCTCATTCCTCTGATAACATATGGCTGCGAAGTTTTTTGTTGCACCGGCGCCTTTGCCAGACGTTAGCTCAACATTGCTTTTAACAATGTTGTGCGACACGTATACGGCCTAAATCGTTTTGCTCACGTGTCGGCTTATACCAAAAATATTCTCGGTTGCACACTTGACCGATATTTTGACTACTGCACAATCAAATATCTACACAAGATTATAATCAACCAACAGCCCCAATACTTATATGATAAACTAAGGTTTTCGCATTCAAGTAGATCTTTAAGTTTAATTGTACCTCGTGTTACTTATCAAGTTACCGAACGACAGTTTTTCGTTCACGCCATTCCCCTTTGGAATTCACTCCCCCTTAATATAAGACGACTCTATAATACAAATAGCTTTAGTGAAACTCTC
Organism: Volucella bombylans; assembly: GCA_949129095.1. Lineage (NCBI taxonomy): Eukaryota > Metazoa > Arthropoda > Insecta > Diptera > Syrphidae > Volucella > Volucella bombylans. Next base: position 81,946,853 of record OX422144.1, read on the forward strand.
TCTCGATATATAACAGACAACTAGCAGGAATACTGAACATAAATTTCACACCATACAACAATTTTTTTTCTCTCTCTTTGTACTCAAATTTATTTCAATCAGATGTTAATATTTTTAAAGTTTACTTTATTGAGAAAGAATTATAATTTTAGTTTAATCTTAAATCACTTATTAATTGTATCGCATTTATAGCTTAAAGATCTGAATAGTCTATTATAAATGTCGTTGTTATACTGTAATAAAAATACTGAAATACTGAAGTGTCACAGAAGATTCATTAACCAAAGTGGATTTGCGCACTGGTAATCAATTTCTATGTATCAACCGAGCGAGTTGGAAATACTTAATGGCTTAGACCCTTGTTCGACCAGTCTGTAGCTCAATCTAAGTAAGTTAGTATTAATTAACGTTTTACCCTGCTGACACAGGATCATCAGAGCATTTTATTCACTGCTGTTTGTGTGACCAATTAACACACATTTTGTTGTCTCTTAAAATATGTCAAACCTTTCTGACATATTGATCTTTGCCCTTGGTTCAATGCATTTTGTCTTGAATTTAAAACTAACACCCAGTAGGTGCCTTTCTATAAAATCAACCACCTATTAAGTCTCTCTATTGCATTCCTTCTGTCAAGTTATTCAACATGTCTTCCTCAGGCAAACAAGTACTTTGTCAAGGCTGACAATAATTCTCCCTCCTTTCGTTAAGAATTCTTCCGTTTTGTTGCAAAAGAAAGCAACAAAAGAATATAAGGATACGTCCATACATTTATACACATCCGGTCTAAGGCATTGTTAGGCGAAAAATCGTAAAACGGAAATAAAACTCCACCTCAGTCCATGGGGTGGTGGTTGGTGTATGCTGGCGACAAATCCACGGACATACCAAAAATGATCCTTATGATTGCTGAAGACTTTTATGATTGTAGCTGTGATCATCCTTGTGGTAGTATGCGGCCTGCGCTGCGTGCCAAAATCAACAAAGCCTACATCCAACAGAATCGTAAAGTTTTCTTTTATTTTTATTTTTTGGTTCGGCTCCTTATTCTGAGTCTTTTTTTGTTTGCTCTGGTTGAATAATAAAGATTGACGAAAAGGGACGATGACATGGAAAAACAGTGGCAAACACATTACTCCTTCAATGTTTACTTTTGTTCTTTTTATCTCAAAATAACAAAAACAAAGGAAAAACCTAGAGGCTTCAACAAAAACGAAAAACTTTCGTCCTTCGGTTTTATGAATGCAAATTTTTTAAACTTGAATGGTACGAATATTATCAGGGTTTATTTTCCGTCATACGATTATGTACGTGAGTTGGTGGCCATGTTAAATTCGAGTACAACTACTATACACAGAAGGTTGTAAAGTTGGTTTTATATTTTATTTCGGGGCGATACCCTAGTTGCACAACCATACTGGAAAGGAAGCAGGATGTGGGATGAAGCCAACAGCTACCACACACATAGTTTATTTACGATTTTTAAATTATTTTGATTGGTTTCTTGCCTGTGGGTGGGTTAAATTTTGTATTCCATTGTTAACAGAATGGTATTGTGCTTTTTCGCAGTGTCTTGATTTGGAGCAAAATCAACGCAATGCCCCCGTGGAATTATATGATTTGCTGAAGAGAAACAAGTTTTATTGGGTTATTCGGTTGGTTTTACTCATAAGAGGAGACTATTTACTTAAATTTGTAGATTTTTTGCTTGTTATGGCCTACAGTACAAATATTTATTTAACTTGGGTTAAGCTTGTAATCCTTTTATGTTGAGCGGTATGACAAGAACGACTAGACTCTAATAAAATAAAGACGTTGAGTACTAACATTTTAAAACAAACGGGACCATCGTATCAATGATAATCAGCATCAATGAGCTTATTTTCTAAAGGGAGGTTTTACATCGGAAAAATGGTCGCGAAGCGCCTTTGTCGTAGAGTAACTAAATGTAAGAAAAAGACTCATGAACGAAATCAAGGCATTCCGGAGGAATTTTTTCAACAAAGACACGTAAGCGGAAAACACGGTGTAGTCTTCTCAAGCCCCCTGCAAAGTTCAAGTATTATAAATACGGAGTTTTGACAGATGTTCTAATTCACGTTCTGTTTCCCTTTTTTAAAAGGAATTTATTATTACAGAGACAGACGATAGCTTTTACTAAAGCATAAGATTGCATTTCCTAGTTACAAGAAAATTATGTATACTGAACATAAACACTGCAACATTCACAGTTCTACAATAGAAGTAAGTATGCCATGGAACTGAAAGTAATGGACAAGTCTAAGACTTGTTTGAAAATGAGAAGGACGGCGTAATGCAGGCAGACCACACAATAGGACTACAGTTACAGTTGAAGGCACCAGCGTTAGAAGCAACACATCGATTAACCTATTGAAGCTGAAACTATCACCTTATCTTCCACCTCGAGGAGGAAACATCTGTTTTCCCCATAATTAATAGCTTTTCCAATAGATGATGCCTGAATGAAACCGGCATTACGATCAGCAAAACCCGTAGTTCTGGTAGACAGCAATTGGTTCAAGCAGTTTAATATATTCAGAGGAATCTTTTTGGTGCTGGATTTACCTGGGAATGAAACCAGTTCTGCCACCTTCAAAGATAATAAAGAATGGATGTTCTGGAAAACAGAAAATCCACTTTCAAAAACAGCTTGATATTCATCAGAGGAGCAAATGAGGTAATCTCTTAGACCGTTTTGAATCTGCAAGGCTTGTAATGGTAACAGTCTAAATGACGTGAAGTGCAAACACTGAATCTGATATTTGTAAGAGCTCTCATTTAAGCGGTTAGCTCCAATATGGAAAACCATAACACACTGGCAAAGTTCTCCACGCACTACGCAAAAATTCTGTGCCGAAAATTGTCTTTTCTTGTATGAAGTGCAACCTCAAGGTTTTATACCCACCATCGAATGAGCCCCGGATTAATGTAGGAAAACTGAAGGTCTAGAACCCTGAATTCGACACCAAAAAATCAAAAATCTATTTTCAAAAGAAAGTCCAGTATGGGGAAAAATTATGACGCTTCTCTCATTGAGCGTTTAAAGAAAGCTTCTGTTGAGACCATTAAGTTGAGATACCTGTACCTTGGAACAATTCATATATTTGCATCCGCTAATTTCCGAATAGGGCAATGCGTGTACATACTTTTTGAAGATTACCGAGATTCCCTCAGTGGCTTATCATATTCCTACTGCATCTCTTTTTACAAGGCCGTTTGTAGAATATAAACCGTCACACAAGACGAGTAATCACACCTCAGGTGTTGTTAATTGGGATCAGTGGCCTTAAAAGTTTGCGGGATTTTCGACCACTTTATTACGAGTGAACTGAAAGATCGAGAGCTTGTCTTGTAGTGCTGAATTTATAGTATTTAGTCCTGAACAGTTCTCCTATAAAGATTTTCCATCTACAGCTATAGGATAAGAAATAAGCGGAGGATATTGTAAGTATCGTCGTTGTCGTTGTCTCCATTCTAACATTTGTTTTAAAGTAACGACAGCGATTAATATATTTAACCCTTACCAACAAGTATGTTATACTAGAGAGACTACCAGCTCGAATGTACTATTGCAAGCTTCCAATTCGAACCACAGGTGCCTTGATTGAAACACGAAGCCAACTTGACATGACCTAAGGAAGAACTAGGCCAACTTCACCTAAACTCTAAACAAGGCAAAAGTTAGATTAAGCTTTTCAGAACCTGGGCGGTTCCAGAAATACTTTACCAGATCGCTTGTTTCATGGTAATTTTGTAAGAAAGCCGGGAAACCTCTTATCAGGTCACATATGAATAATTTGAAGAAGGTCTGGATCTCTATATTATACTAGATAGAAGCAGAAAGAATAAAATAGGCTTATTCGGATTTCAATGAGCGCCTACTTGATGAAACGCGCAAAACGGTCAACAATTAAAAATGGAAAATCTTATGGTTTCAATATTTAGTCTCATGAAAAAGAAAGCGAGTCGAATAATAAGCCCCTGTAGTTGGTATCTGTCATCGATTGTATTTAGTAACCGACTGGCACCGCTAGTATATTTCCAGTTCTACTGTAAGAATCTATAAACCAGTCTTACATGTTCTGGTGAACATAGATGTTAGCTTTCTGAATTCTTACCTGCGGAATAAGTGGAGAGAACGGATACATTTTATTTGGGCTTATGAATGCATCTCTTGCCTAAGATGAATTATACATACAGACGCGTAAGATTTTGTGGGACTTCGGGCAGATTTTAATGTGTATTCGACAAGACGCAGTAAGCGGTCGGCACTGTTAAATGATATTGAGAGTGCCTTAGACAATGCAACTATTAATAACATGTGTTACTCGACTAAACGATACTGGGCAGATGAGTCACTAGTTTCTGAATAAAATCAATGCTGGTGAACATTTAGTGACTGTTTGTTCTAACCCTATATTGACTGGTGAAATGAAATGGGCTTTCGGTCGATCCTGAAACTGACTGCTGGGACTCATTCAGTGCTAAAACGACTCGCCATTTATGTAATGGATATGGATGTAAATATGTATTTCTTTAGACCGTATATTTAGCTTCATAGATTTCCATTTGCCACTAGCTTTTTGTGAAAAATAAGGTAGCTCTCGGCAAGACATGGAGCTAGCTACCGAGGGGATTTGTGTTCTGTATTCTATCTGTCAGTTGTTAGATGGAATAAGCTTTTACATATATATATATGTCAATGCTGTTTTAAATAAACTTTAGCTGGTAGCCTGTTCCGATTTGATGAGTTCTTTCCCCACATGAATGGCTCCACTCTAGACGATATGCCATAGAATTTCCTCCCAGTAAGCCACGTGTACCACCAGTGGGTCATGCGCTGTATGTTTTTGTACTAACATTATCTCAATGGCATAAGAGGCAAATATTGTTTCCTCTTCCTGGACATCTAGTTAAAAGTACATTATTTGATTCAAGCTAAAAAAGTGGTCAGTCTCGGGATAATTTTAGAGGTTATGGACACTTTTATTCGAATATAAAAAAAATAACAGAAGTTCTTTGACTTTCAAAGTAGTAATTTATTTAGTCCGAATAGAACGGAGAGTTTTTTCTTCACTCAAAGTGGAAGGTTATAATCCGCAGTAATTATTTGTGCTTGAAACTCTACAACAGCCAATCTACAAATCAGTGGTATGCCTTCACACGCAGAATTTTTCTGTCTGAGTTCCAATTACACAACTGAAAAACTTGAAAGACTTGTTCATGGGCAGGATTCGAACCTAGACCCCTCCGAGTGAGAAGCTATTGCTAGTACCACTACACCACGGCCACGGATGTTTGATGAAATTAGGATTTCGTAAAAACCTTACCTATAATATAAAAAATGATTTAATAGATGGTTTCGAAGACCTTGGTGTAGAAAGAAGTAGATTGTTTGCTAATAAAATATGTGTGTTCATGCTAAATGGGTTGCTTGATAGTTGGAAAAGTGTTTTAAATTATTTTGTGTCAGCAAACGGTGTAAATGGGGATAACCTAAGCGAAATTATAAAAAAAAATTTGAAAATCTGTCAAGAACTTGATCTAAATGTATGTGCTATTGTTTGCGACCAAGAAGCCAATAATAGAAAAGCTTATGAAATGTTAGGTGTTTCTGAAGTAAAACCCATTTATACTTTTTTATCATGAACAAATAGTTTGTTTTTATGATTTCCCTCATTTGTTAAAATCACTTCGTAATGTTCTATTGAAATCAGATCTACAAACTCCAGATGGTAAAGTGTCTTTTGATGTTTTCAGAGAAATATACAATTTGGAAGTTAACAACGCAGCTAAGACATGTTTAAAATTTAGAAGTTGTCATATAGCACCAAATGCCTTCGAAAAAATGCATGTTCACCTTGCAACGCAAATATTTAGCCGGACAACTGCGGCATCGATTCAAACTGCTTTTGAACTTAATTGCTTAAAAGAAGGCTCTAATAAAGTTGTAGCAACGAAAGAGTTCGTACTAAAAGTGAGCAATATATTTGACTGCATGGATAGTGGTTCACATTATGACAAGAATGTTTTAAGGCGGGGAATTCAGCTAGAGAATCCAGCTTATAATGAGTTGCTAAGTAAGAGCCTCTTGATAGGAGATTTATGGCTACAGCTCACCAATTTGGAACCGGATTTAGTTAGATTAGTAGAAAGTCACCAGGTTCATCCATCACACTGAATTTTTTATATTTTTGTTTTTTTTGCTTTACTATTTTACTGTTTTTTTTTTTTCAAAAAATACTTAAGTATTTTTACTGAATTTGTATTAATAATTATTAATTACCCTTGAATCTTACTGAATTGTATGTTTATTTATTTTGTTAAATTTAGATGAGATAATTATGTCAAGTTTACTCATTTAACCAACTGCAAAGTTTTTAAATTGGTCAGTATTTTGTATCAGTAGGAAAAAACTATAGAAGGGATTTTTAAAGTAATTTGGTAATGGGGTCTGAGGTTTCGGTTCATTTTGGTAAAGGGGTCTCTTGTCCAAAATAGTTTGGGAATCTCTGCTTTAGATTAAGAAATTCAATAATTTTGGCAGCGCGGTCGAAAATGGATTAACAATGACATTAAGTTGAGAATGAGCCTCATCGCTGAAGATGATTTTGTTTGAAAAACCCGCTTCCACTTGTTGTTGTTCCAGAATCCATTAAACGAGCACTTTTCGCTGTGTGTGGTCAGTAGGCCTTAGTTCTTGAGTCAATTGCATTTAGCATGCCTGCAGATGCAAATCTTTTGTGAGAATACTCTGTAGAGAATTTTTTAACGTTTGTAAAGTTCACTTCAAAGTATTTTGAAGTTCTCTGAATTTTCAGAGAACGTCCACAAGAAAGAAATATAAGAGAAACAATGACCTTGGAATGCATAAGGATAACAAATACTAGAGATCCGATATGGTTTGATGAAAAAAGGACCTTCTATAATCTGCCCTCCTCGCTCTATTACGGAAGCATTGTTCGTGGAAGATAGAAAAAAACATAGCATCCAAAAATCAAAAAATTCAAATTTTATCTGGAAAAAAACGTAAAACAACTATTCAATAAACACAACATTAAAGAGAGCGCATTCTGATTTGATCTTCCTACGGTTCTCAAATATAATTTTATTATCAGTCAAATTTGATTTAAAAAAATTACGTTGCGAAAAACGGAAAACTTCTATCCAACAAACAGAACACGCAACTTGATAATACAAAACAATTAGAGTAACATCATGTCTGAGTATGATTCACTCTAGTTCGATCGAACGTCGTACAGGTACGTCCCATTGAATAGAAAAATGGAAAAAATGAATCGGTGCTTCAATAATCATTTATATATTAGATAACCATTTGACAATACCCATATATATAATACGCCCAAGAAACTTTTTTATTTCGCGAAGTTCTGTATTAACCCATCTCTTTATTCATGAATTGCGTGATTGTCCTACTAGCCAAAGTATTTTGAGCGTTCAGATTAGTGTGGTCAGCTATCAGTTCATAAATTTCTTGGGTCACCATGAGCGAAAAGAATCATAAGTATTCATTGTAGCACTGAAATCGCCACCAGATTCAGCAGTTTCCAGGAAATCAAATTTTTTAAAAAGATCTTCCATCAACATTTTTCCACATATTAGCAATAGAAACCTCTTCCTTATCTGCATCCGAATAAGCTTCCGATGGTTCCATTGCGTTGGAATTGCTGGATTGGTTATCAGAATTAGGAGGCAGATACTCATCTGAATCCGAACCCTCAAAATCAACATCACTTATTTCATCATAAAATCAAAACTCACCATAAAATCTCCTGGGATCCATTTATTACAATTACTCGTGCAATACAAATCCTATAAAAAAAAATTAACACAAAAGACGACCACCGGTGGGTCATGTGGCACCATACACATCTACGAGTATGTATTATCAAACTGTCACATGATCCACCGGTGGTCATGTTTCAAAAACACTGAAAAACGGCACAATTTTACTAAACTATGAAACACTTATAAACATTAACTAAACCACACTTTACCACAAAAAAACACACTTGGCACTTTGCTAATATTTCTAATTTGCACGTGGGCAGTCAATGTGTTAAGTCTCAAAGCCATCGTGCATATAAAAAGAATCGGTCTATGGCACAACTCGATTGCGTTGATAAATAGAAAAACCCTTGGTTGCATTGAATACAGTGACGAAGGTACTACCTGCATATGCGGTTAGGCTTTCCACTTTAAATTTTAGCCTGCTCTGAACTCAACCACAGACTATAATTGGCATTTATCTCCATGTTTTAAGTAGAGTGCTTCCCGAATTCTCTAAAAAGTTACCATTCCCACTGTACCTCAGTAAAAAAGACTAGACCTTTTACCAAGTGAAGCCGCAGAGTAGCGTAGGAGCCGGGTCTAAAAAGCTTTTCCTCTGTATACGCAAGTTTGTTAAGGGTGTCCCAAAATTCACGCAAGAAGTAATTTTGATAGAAAACACAGGCTTTTTTATTGATTCATAAAGTATAGAGTATAAGGTTATGTATGGAACAGCATATTGGGTAAATGCCGCCACAGCTTTACTGAAATAAATGCACTCTTTTGCTGAAATTTTCCATCACATTTTTGCTCCTTCAAGGCGTGGGTGGTAATAGTTTTGTTGCCATAAACCCGTAGACTTAAAAAAAATTCGAAAGAACAGAGTCCAACGTCGTTAAAACACATGATTCTGGTCAGCAGAACGGGAGTTTATTCGATCAGAAAATCACTCATGAAATAATTGAATTGTTTCGTGGGCTGTATGGCATGTGGCACAATCTTATTGAAACCACATCTTGTCTATATAATTATCTTGCAACTGTTATTGCCTGACCAGCCACATTTTCAAAGAAGAATGGCCCGATGATGACTCCAACCCAAAATCCGCACCAAAGAGTGACATGCTGTATATGAATTTGCTTCCCAACAATCTTGGATTTTCTAAACCCCAAACTCGACAATTTTGACAACTAACCCACTTCCGACCGGTGTGCGATTAATCGAACGTGAAATTTGTCCGTTTTCAATAATTTTTTATAAATATGAAGGTAAATGATAACAGGGAGGTAGTTAGTATCCAATATTACTTTGATCATTGGCTATTCGAAAATAATGTTTAGCGACCTAAACCATCACCCATAATTCTGATGGAGCTGGTTGAAAAATTCCTTACCGATAGACCTTTCTTGTAAATTACGAGTATATTAAAACTATATAACTGCAAAAAAAAAGGAAAAAGCAATGAAATCGATAATCAAAGCTAAAGCACTAAGCTATCTTTTGCAACCAAAAAATTAACACCAGGCAACCTGGTACGAGTCAAAGTTAGTGTTCGATTAGTCGAAAGTTGGCGCTTATCGCATACAAATGAAGCATATCGTAATATAAGTGAATAGACAAGATTATTTCAGTAAAAAAACAGTATATAGAATAAATAGCCAGTTGACGAACAGAGGCACCAAAGTTTATATCCAAAGCGAATCTTCAGACTTTCCCCGAATAAACATTTTGCAACTGTGGCGGCCGAAATAGGCCACCATCTGCTCGTCTATGAACAAGAACTCTGCCTAAATGCCAAACTGTATAAACGTTTGGTTTATATAGTAATGTCGATGAATGGACGAATCAATGAAATACAAATTAGAAAACTTCCATCATAATAATATAATGAAAATTAAAGTATCTTAGTCAACTTATCATTACGACCTAATTCAACATTATTTGCAAAATGGATGTATCTTTTGATGTGAGTGAACTTAAATCTCGACATTGCCTGCTTTACCATTATGATTCATATTGACGGCTTCGAAGACCAATAATCCTCAACAGAAGGCAAAGTGTGGTAGCCCGATAGCAGTAAAATCCCCAAGAATCTCTTCAATAAAACCACGTTCAAATGAAGAACGGTGTTCTTCTTGGCTGCAAATCATTTGGTCTCAATTATGATATGATCCAATACCTCCCCATCATAAAATTCTAAGAACAATTGAATAGGCAAACGACCCTTCAGTTCCTCACACAGCTCTTTTTGCATATCGGTCAAAGGAGTTACATTAGGTGATCGCAATGTAACTGCTTCTTTCCTTTATTCCTGGACCATTTTGGAGTTCAAAATGAACTCAATTGTTAGAAGTTGTCCCTCGCTTTTTTCGAGGGACGATTTGGCGATTTAGCTGCAGATTTGGAAATTGACAGCCCAGCCTCCGGTTCAGTTTCAACAGTCCTTTCATAACCAATATTCTCATGAATGTTTCGCTCAGTCTCAATTTCCACATAGCCGGAACCTCAATCAAAGCACTTGGATCCGAATTAATTGCAATGAAATTCTCGTCTATTAATTCTTCATCCGACTGTTCATCTACCTCGGGTGGGAATATGTTGACAGGCTGGACGGGATTGTAGTTAAGGCTCCAATTTTCAATAATATCTTCAATTTCCTTCATTCTTCGAACTTCGCATTTTGCAATTCTGGAACCAAAGAGAACCATTCGGAAACACTCGAAATAACACATATTTATAATCTAATAGATTCTTGCCGCATATATTGCGAAGTAAACGAAAAAAAAAAACAAAATTTACTCGTAAAATTATGATTAACACGAAAATAGTCCACCCTTGTTAAAAACGTAAAATAAATGGGAAAGACGCTGTGCTGTTATTTGGCGGCGAAATTTGACATTTCGTATTTGTATGGGATTTTATGGTATGGGATAAGCGCCAACGTTCGATTAATCGAACATTTGATTTTCGGACATAACGAGAAATGGGGGAGGAGGTATAAAGGATTTGTTGCTAACGGATTTAGAATCAAGCGGCCTTAATTATTCTAGAAATATAGAATGAGCCTCATCGCTGAAGAAGATTTTGTTTGCAAAACTCTCATCCACTTGTTGTTGTTCCAGAATCCATTAAACGAGCACTTTTCGCTGTGCGTAGACTTTAGTTCTTGAGTCAATTGCATTTAGCATGCATGCAGATGCAAATCTTTTGTGAGAATACTCTGTAGAGAACTTCTCGAAATGTCAAATTTTTGACCAAAGTGTCGAATTGCTGTTCCTGGATTCTCAAGAACTGCTTCGATTTTGTGTGTTGAGAGACTTGTTGAATGACGGTCAGAGTACCTAAGATCACTAATTGATCTAGTCTCCCTGAAGTTTTGAATTAATCCCTTCACAGTTGATGAAATTAAATCACTATTTTGAACATATTTTGTAAAAAAAAATGCGCAGCTGGTAAACCTTCATTATTTTTAAAATATTGCTCAACAATGAAAATGCGCTGTTTTTCGTGTAGCGCTTTTAATTATACTGCACTATCAGCCATCATGCTTTGTTTGTTTTCGTTGGCAACACTTTACCGCATAAGTTGCGCATAACTCAAACCTTGGGTGATTTTTGAAACACCCTTTACGAAACATTATTTTCGAAACTTTTAACGTGAGCCGAAGCCAAAAGCGAGACAATAAGTAAAATCTACTGAAGAAACTAGAATAACCATTGAGGTCTTGGCCTTTTTTGGTAGTATTTTCGGGGAGATGTAATAAATTAAGTACTGCTTGGCTGTAACAATAAACTCAAATATCACTTTTCGTGTATCTCTCCTTGACAAGTCCTTTATTCACCTATTATAAGGCAAACGCATATTAGCTAAATATAACACATAAGACTCAGAAAAGAGAAGTTCTGTTATCCCAAATGCGGACCTAAGAAAAGCATTAACAATCCGCTTCAATAATTTGTAATCTTTTTTTTCAGTTGATTTAGTTTTCTTCTTTTGATCCCTTGAAATCACAACAAATTCTTCTCTGCTGTTAAAACTCTTTATTACAGCACCACAGAAATTATTTAATACAGGGTTCAAAATAAATCAAAGGCTTTCTTCATATTTTTTAAATGTTCTTCACTCACTCCTTTTCATCTGGGAAATCTTAATCAGATGTTCTGCGAAACCTTGTCCTAATTGATTAAAAAAAAAAAAATTAAATTCATTGAACATTTGCAAGGGCGCTCAGTACATGCCAGATTGATTTTATTTTAATTACTTCTCGTACCGGGCTTAAAATTTGGAAAACATTGACATCTTATTATGAAGGAATAAATGAAACATTCCATTCAAATGAGCATTCTCCCATAATTAATTCGATTCGAGGTCGTTGTCATTGTGACAACGCAGTGGCATAAGAGAGAAGCAAAGCCCATCTTTTCTTTCAGGGATATTATTGAATAAAATTACTTTAACATCCCTGACACTGTACACCCTAGACTCCCAAGATAGATAAGACACCCAATAATACTCATTACTCAGGCGGAAATATTTCATGGGGAAACCCGTCCAATTCTTTCATTATTTCCCTCATCCGTTCAACTACCATAATTTTTGACTGGAACGACGTATCTAACGATGATAAATTTATCATATTTCGCGGCATTCTGATATAAGATTTTGGTGGTAAAACTGGCACCCTCAAATCTTCACTTGCTATAGGTACCGCAACTCATAATGGGATTGTAGATAAATGAATCTAGCTAAAAGTTTTTCGGTTATAAATTAACAAATTTCCACTTGTTCTCCTTGATATCTTGTCAATGTAATTCTCGTTAATCCTTATCTACTCCCATCATCCCTCCAGAGACAGTAAGACAACGGATTCCTTGTTTTAATTTGATTCAACTTTCTGAAGCTCCCTGGGATACGAGTACATCTCTCCCCTATGCAATGTACGAAATGCAAAACCAAATGTCCTTGAAGATATTGTTCGGCGAATGCTTTGTCTTCTATTCAACATCAGTTTGACATGTTGGCACATTTGTATCGCTATTCATAATGGCAAATTAATCGAAATGATCTTTGAGGTCAGCCATATCAATGGAGTGACATAACAAGAACAAGGATTCCCTATTTCTATTCTTTCATCGTAGACTTCACACAGTGTTGTGGCATTGTTGGATATGGGAATGCTTTTGACACTCCTAATGATTGAAGAGCAAAAAAAAATTGGGTCAGTGGAGATGAGTTACTATAATTATCTAATTGAGAAGTCATTATCGGGGCTGTCAGAAGCAATGTATTTTTCGATTGTGCTTTAGGCGGCATATACTTTTTACTTGTACTTGTGATATGATGATGTTTTATTAGGAATAAATTGCCTGAAATAGTTTACAACTTGTATAAACTAGGAACAAAAACCAATCCCAATGCTGGTATTCAGGACTTCAATGAAAGAAGAGACTGCTATGATGCCAAGATCTGCTCTGTGTGCCATCTTCAACGGCCATTAAGGAAATCGACGACATCCTTAAGCAGTACTTGGGAATAGGGACACATTGTTGCCTGCAGATAACAGACGGATGCAGTTTATGGGGAAAATTCCGAAAATGCTAGGAGCTAGGAATAACGATTCTTGGGTTGGAAATAATTTTATTCGGAATTGAAGAGGTACGAGTATGCTTGTTGATGGTGCATGTAGTGCTGTAGTTATTAAACAGATTTTTTTCAAGTCTTTTAAAATGTTCTCGTATCTGTATTTTATTCTACACGTATGTATGTGAGACATTTTCGAATTGTTAAGTTGAATTATATTGGCAAGATGGAAACACAAAAATACATATATTCAGCTCAGTTTCCTGATCATAAAAACGATATTACACATAAAAATATATCAAACAATTTGAGTAAATATTTTCAAATGGTGTTTGATAGTCATTTGTATGATTGGGTTTAGAATATAGCATAACAAATTAAGTTTTTGTAGTTTTTGTCACGAAAACCTTGCTGTTTCTGATTTTAAGAAAAAAAAGGGACACAAGCGGGTAATCGGTATCACTTCATCTTCTACTTTTTTTAATGGTTGAAATAAGTAATGCGTGTAATTACATCTAATGCCAAATCTTTATCCGTGGGATAAATAATTGGTGTTTCAGCAAGTGGTGTAGGATTTGAAAAGCCTATTATTTTGCAGCTGATGTACGCAGGGTTGGCACGTGGTGACAGATGCCATCTATAAATTTGGGAAATTTACCATGGAACGCTACACGGTGAAATAAAAAAAATTCAAGTTGTTGAATTTTATTACGAAAATTCACGTTCAATGGTGATTTGTGCCAATTTGGCACGTAATCATGTGCCACCCGCGACTTGTATGTGCAATATAATCAACAAATTCCAGGAGATGGGCTCAGTAGATGTGAAGACGCGAAAAAGTGTTCGGCCCGGACGTTTAGCTCACCATGCGTACAAGGTCAAATTAAAGAAGGAACTGAAGCCGGCCGACCACCAGCAGTCCCTTACGTTCTTGGAATGGGCTTTGGAAAACATGCATGCTGACATTGATTTTCCCAAGAAAATAGTTTTTTCGGATGAGGCCCATTCCCGGTAAAATTGCTGGACCTGGGGCATCTAAAATCCAGGAGTGAATCAGGAGACGCTAAAGAGTGATTGAGTGAGTGATTTCGAGAAAACAATGAGGTTCTGTAAGAAAAGCCGAAGCGGTCATTTGGAAGAAATTGTATTCCATAAATAATTCCCATGTTCCTACTTTATAAAGCAATATTAGAAGAATTTATTCAGAAAAACTAATTCTATACCTCTTGTCGAAACATGCTTTATTAGCATTTCCATTGTGTCAGTTCTGTGTTGTACACAATTTATGGGGCCTCAAACCATTCTACAGCCGCTCTATTTTGAAACATATCATTAGTGTGGCCAAGTGTTTACTGACGTTTACTACTGATTTCCTCCAGTAGAAAACATTTCTTATTAGATCATGTTTTGACACAAATGTTATGAATACACATTTCTCTGTAACATACTCCTGCCATGCTCTCGTGTCTCATTCTCACATGCGTCTATATAATCCAGTACGACTGCTCGCCCTCGGATATTTTTTTCTGTAAAATCTGACGTTTACTCTTCACAGGCTGTGGGAATCGTACTGCGTGGGAATTTTTCATTGCGTAATTCTACTCTTGATTACTTAATTAGTGTTGAGAAGGTGTTTCAGTCAGCGTTACGTATTTATATATATTCAGCTACTTGAGAACTCACTTTCGTACGTATTTACTTACTTAGAGTGCACTAAAGTTCGCGGTGAACCCGGCCCTTAACTGGCAAGCCTCTCCAGTTAGTCCGGTCTTTAGCAAACTGCATCAAGTTGCGCACTCCAGGTCTGTTAAAGTCCCCTTCTAGTTGTGCGTGCCACCTAATGTGAGGTCTTCCTCTACTGTGTTAGATTAGGTTTGAAGACTCATAGGTGTCCATTCGGTCTACATGTCCAAGCCATCTGAGGCAACTGATGCGCAGATTTCTGACTAGGTCGATGTCTTAATACAGCTTGTACAGTTCGACGTTGAACCTTCTTCCCCAAAGCCCGTCAACGCCAACGGGAAAGAATATTTTTCGAAGAAATTTTCTCTCTTAATAGCTGAGGATACCTTTCGTTAGGTTCCATGCTTCTGCACCATACGGTAGGACTGGGATAATCAAGGTCTTATATAGAGTCTCCTTAGTTTTTTGGGATAGGGCCTTACTACTCAATTGTCTTCTTAGTCCAAAGAAACAGGGATTGGCAAAAGTTGTTGGAAAAATTTATAGCAGAGCCAATTTAGAAAAAGTCACTTACTACCTTGAAATCAAAACTGGCGAACGTTCTGCCCAATTCGTTGATTTTGTGTGCCCCTTTTTGTTGGCGGAATATAATTAATTTTGATCTGATTTATCACTGCACCCATTTCGGCAGCTTCCGTTTCAATGCCAGGAATGCACCGGTGACAGCCCGTTAAGCTCTCCCAATTATGTCGATATTATCGGCTTACGCTAATAGTTGCACAGACTTTTGAAAGATTGTGCCTCCACTGTTCGCTTGTGAGTTCAGCATAATTCTTTCAAGAATGATATTAAAGAAATCATAAGATGGCGCATCGCCTTGTTTAAATCCTTTTTTGACGTCAAAGGTCTCGGTTAAGTTGTTACCCACCTAGAAGGAGCAGCTAGCGCTCTTAACCGTCATTCTGCATAGACGGATGAGGTTGGCAGGGATGGCAAACTAAACATGGCTCTATATAGCTCATCTCTGTGGCCTTAAAATGGATGAAAATGTGGTGGGTATCGATTTTGACTTTTTTAGTTTCTTTTAGGATATGCCGGGGTGGGAAGATTTGGTTGATTGTGGACTTCCCTGTTCTGAAACTGCACTGACATGCGCCAATCAGGTTGTTGAACAAGCGTTTGAGAGATTTACATAATATGGCAGATATGTTCCTGTATGCGATGTTTTATATTTCTATAGTTAGCGCAGTTGAGGGGGTCTCTTTTTTTGTGGATCGGAAAATGATATTGAGATTCCATACATAAAACACAAACTCTTCGACCAGATCTGAAAAATGAGTTGATGTACAGCCTCTACCAAGTCATTTCCAGCTGCTTTGAATAGCACGGCCGGTAAGCCTTCAGGTCCAGCTGGTTTCATGGATCTCAGCTTAGATATTACTATCGCTACTTCGTTTTGGTCAGGTGGACGGAAGTTTTGGCTGTCATCGTCTAAGATCCAATGGTCTATTCTGCCTAATGGCTGAATGTTTGACTACTTCGTTTTGGTCAGGTGGACGGAAGTTTTGGCTGTCATCGTCTAAGATCCAATGGTCTATTCTGCCTAATGGCTGAATGTTTGACTACTTCGCCGATGTACAGTCCGCAGACAAAGTTTTCCCGTTTCGCCCGCGATGTGAGCAAACATTTTAAGGGTACTTTAACCCCTTGAGCTCGCGCTACTTTATAAAAAAATATTTCCAGCATCAACTGTGACTCTACTATAAGTTTTTTTTTTCTTCACCTATACAGGCTTCTGTGATTGGGACAGCCTTTTTACTTATTGGGAAAACTCCCGTATGACATCTCAATATCTTGGATCACGCGCTTCGCATGCTCTTTTTTTTTCTTCTGGATAAATCGATGTTCTTCCCGTCTGTTATCCGCATACAGCTCACGACCGGCTCTCGTTCTTCATTACAGAGCAGCTTTGTACGCTTCTTGCTTAGATACATTTGCTAACCGGCATTATTCATCAAGCCAAAGATTTCTTGGTGGTGGTCGGGTGAAACACTGCACACCAGTTGCGGCATCTCTGATGGCACGTTTCCATCTTAGCCACTGGTTTTCGGTAGTAGATGCTGCCGGTATAGGAATCATTGAGAGATTTCGGGATAAGCGTTCGACGAAGATCCTGGTGGGCTTTTGCGATTGCAGCTTTTCCACGTTACATTTTCTATTAGTACTTCTTCTTTGTTGTGGCGCTTCTGAAATCGGCATACATACCTTGGCTGCAATAAAGTGGTGATCCGTGTCATTGTTGGATGTGTAAAAGGTTCGGACTTCCAGAATGCCTAAAGTCTTTCTCAAAATGACCAATTTGATTTAGCATTTGATGATACGGAGACCGCCATGTCCCCATGTGTACATATATTGATATGAGGAAATCTTGTGCTTTCTATAGTGATATTTCGTCCCGTTGCAAAGTCAATAGGATTAAGTACGATTTTATAGTCATACTTAGCGAATTTTGCGTTGATGCTACGCTCACAAACATGTCGGAAGCTCAAGATTTCATGCCTAAATCTGCCACATATTGCAAATCTGCATCCGAATAAGCTCTTGTTATTTCCCGTATAGGAATCACCATAGTGTATATACAGTTTTTCATCATCCTTGTATCCAGCCCATTCCGTCACACTTCCGGGATGTCGGTGATATCTGCATCATAAGTCAAGTGCCTCTGCGAATTGCTTGGCTGCATGTGGCCTGTTAAGGGTTCGTACGTTACATGTGCACATCCGAAAGTCGTTGTGCTTTAAACATCAACAAGGGTCGTCAACAGTGAGTTTATTTTTATCCGAGGCCATCAGTTGGTTCGTCAGATCTTTTTAACCCTCTACGTGTTGGGTTGTGGATCCTATGACGGCGTAGGTTAGTATTATGCTATTTGGCCGAGCATGCCCTTACCACTTTAGCTTACAGGAGTAAACTCTTACCGAGGACCACCTATGGAAGGTAAGGCAAGCTGCTGGCCAAATCCAAGTTATAGAGCAGTCAGCAATTTCCCGATCGTACTATTCTCTTTTAATCCTTTTGGTGCTGGTATACGTGGATGTTTGAATGTATATTCCACTTTTGTTTTACCCGACGATTTCAAGTTGTCTGATTAAATTTTAATGCACCTTAGGCTCATGAGAGGTGTTAGAGTGCCTAAATATAATTTTCCACATTTAGTACGAAGTGCATTACGAAGATGTAATTTTTCCCATATCCCTTGCTAATACTTGCTAATTTATCCCTTAATATTTATAAATGT
The DNA here is from genome assembly GCA_949129095.1 of Volucella bombylans. Taxonomy (NCBI): domain Eukaryota; kingdom Metazoa; phylum Arthropoda; class Insecta; order Diptera; family Syrphidae; genus Volucella; species Volucella bombylans. Next base: position 81,965,226 of record OX422144.1, read on the forward strand.
GGCCAGATTCTTCTTATTGTAAGAAGACTTAGTATTTTTTCATAGTATTTCATAGTATTTTTTCTCCAATGAGCTATTCAGATAAAATATTTTACCTCTTACAATATATTGTTGAGGCCTTGTCGTTATGGAAAATTTATTTATTTATTTATTTTATCATTATACTCGTTTTACAATTTACATATAATTTCTAAATAAAATATGTTGCAGCTTTAACTACGAGAATAGTTAGTGACATTTTGTATTAAATAACGTAAATAGAGGCAAATGTCACTTTGTATTAAACTATTAATAGTGGGATGAAGAATTCAATACAAGAAAAGAGGAAAAAAAATATAATTAACAAGAAAAACTAAGAACAATTTTGTTTTAGATGCAAAAAGGAAAAGCATTTCATAAGGAAAATTTGTTAAAAGTAAATGAAAAACTATTATTCAACGTAGTGTAGCAAAATCTCGATTTCGTTCTGATTGTAGCTAAAAATCCATTCTTTTCATGAAAGTACACAAATTACGTACGAATCTTGTATGTACATGGAAACTACAGAATAATTTGCAGGATAGAATGGAATATGAATTTCTATAGCAGGTGGTGCGAAAAGCAGGAATAGCTACAAGAGATTGTTCATGGCTCCTCAAGTTGTAAGCGTCAGAAAGCGGACTCTGCATATGACCACCTCGGATGAAAAATATTTTTAAGACCTTAAAATAGAACAGACGCCTGACTGGTAGGATTTGCATGTACCTAAATAATTCCATGAAGTTGGCCAGACGAGAAAAACTACAGATCTTCCGTGTGACACACTTCTGTAGAACAATCAACTGCTGAATTTTATTCAGGTAAGGACTTCCAGAACACCTTATACCGTACTGCAATGTTGAATGAAATATCCCACAATAAATTGTTTTTTACTCTAAAAAGTACAAAACTTCTTTAGACGGCAGAATGAACGAATGGTAGATGACAGATATTGCTTTAAACTTAAAATATGATAAGACCCACTCAAATGTCGGTCAATAATAACACCTAGGTATTTAAAATGGCTTACATTTTCAATTTTACTTGTAAAACATTCGCGTCGAAAGACATTTTAGAGCATTGGACAGAAGATGGACAGTGAGACAAGTTAAACTTTGCACATTTAGAAGCAGAGAATACGACCTATATATCTGGAGACTCGTGCGTGGTAAGGCTGAAAAACATAAGTTTTGTCCTATCGCTTACTATACTCCGCTTATAGCTTATACTCCGTGAACCAAGTCTTAGGAATTCAACATCGTGGTTTATATCAGCCACTAAGTTTAAGGGATTGACGGAATCGCAGGCGATCCTAAGGTCATCTGCAAAAGCCCTGATTTTTCCTACAAGTGGCTGGATAAAAAAGAAGTTGACATATATAAGAAATAATATAGGTCCAAAGACCCAGCCCTGAGGGACACCAAGGTTGATAACCATAAAGTTACTTAGGCTAGATTTGATTTTCACTTTTTGTTTTTTGTCTTTTAGATAGGACATAAATCAACTATGTATGTATCGAACCACCAAAACCTATATTATATAGCTTCTTTAGAATAATATTATGATCAACCATATCTAACACTTTTGTTATATCAACAAAAAGCCCAGCACAAGATCTTGTTTCATCTAAACCTTTCTGTATAATTGAGAAAAAATCTAAAAGGGCGTCTTCAGATAGCCCAGTTCTAAACCCAAATTGCATTGGACTAAAGAGTTTTATTTTGTTCAGATACTCTAACACTCTTTTTTTACGCATTTCTCAAAAAGCTTAGTGACAGAAGACAACAGTGAAATTGGTCTATAGTTTCTTTTTTCACGTTTGCTTCCTTTTTTAAAGAGAGGAATAACAATAGCACATTTTAAAACTTCAGGAAAACATCCGGACAGGATACTCAAATTGAAAATATGTTCCAAAATATCTACAATATTGAAGGAAATGTTTTTAAACATAATATTGGATATAATATCACTGTCACAGGAGTTTAAGGAGTGAATGGTCTTCAAAATCTCAACGCTAGAAATTGGTTCAAAAAAGAAGCTATCCCTTTCAAAACTATTATGTGTAAGCCTGGGTTCAGGATAACAATAATTACAAAAGTTAAGATTATTTGTTTGAAAAGATTGTTGCCCAATTGAAGCAAAGTTTTCGTTAAATTCGTTTGCTATTTCTGTGGGTTCTGAAACAGTAACATTTCCATTTTTTAGGACAAAAGAATTATTTTGCTTGGTTATATAACACTTCGCTTCATAATGTTATTGATCACTTTCCATTCTTGTTTAAGATTCAATTGCGCAGCCCTTATCTGATTATAATAGTAATCATGACTGCATTTTCGTACTTATTATTTACTATATGATTTGACTCCTTAGGCTAACGTTCTGTGGATGTTTAAGGCACTTTTCCCGTAATTTGTATCATTGCCTAATTTTCCTAAGAAGTACCCAGCTATTCCAAGGCTTTAGCCTGCAATCTGACTTTTTAGGGATAGTGATAAAGCTAATTGATCTTATATAATTTTTTAATATCTTCAAAAATAAATTAACAGCCGTAGATATATTTTCTTGAGTATACAACTCTTCCCAATTTACGAAACGCAGTAAATTATTCAGCAGCTCGTAGTTAATTTAATTCAACTTTCTTGGAAAATTATGCTTTCTTTCCTCTTTACTTTCCAAGCCATTAAAAATTACACCAGTCATCAGATATTTGAAGTTCGAGGTTAATACCAATGTACACATTAAGAGGCCATGGCCAGTGCAAGTACCTGCAATTGGTCTAGTAATATCATTCACTAAAGAGGTTAAACCATGCTCTGCGATAACCGCAAGATATAAATCTAACACAGGAATAGCGTTTAGATTAAAATCGCCTAAAACAACAAGGTTATTCGATTTTTCATCACATGAAAGAGTTTGAAATTCATTTGGAAACACATGAAATGACTGTGAATTAAATCTGTACACACAAACAAAAGTATAATCTTCATTACCTATGTTTATAGAGATTTTTATAATGTCTGCACTCACCAAATTATAGCGCTTCACGTCGCATTCATCCAAATCATACAAATCTCATATAAAAATTCCAAATCCCCCTGTAGAATACGAGTCATTGGCATTTGCAAAGAATTATAAACAGGTACACTATATTCATTAATCTCGTAAGAATAATTGCAATAAGAATTGCAGACAAGTTCTTAAAAGATTCTAGGTTGCTTACTAATAAATCGAAATTTTGCCGTAAGTTTTTAATATTTTTATGAATAATGTAAACAGTTTTGCTATTAGTGAACGAAAATGGAAAGGTGGTTGTTTCATTCATATTAAAAAAAATTTCATAAAAGTGTGATTAAAAATTATATAAATTGCGTTTAACTCATCAAAAGATCTTATAACAAAAACCTCACAATTTACAGCCTTTCTCAACAGAATGTTACAATTGTTAAATCATAAGTACTTGAATTTTTTATTCTGCTTTAATTTTTTTAGCTGCCAGAAACAACGCACGAATGTGCTTAGTGAAACAATCATTGACAAAAATATTTCTTTTATAATCACCGGCAAATAACGAGGAGTTCAGCTTCTTTTTTCCATTTTGTTTGCTTTTCATAATTCTCTGTTTGACATTAAGCGATGAGAAATGGAAGCATATAATATTATTGTGTGCATGCTTCAATCCACTAGCATTTTTGTATTCCATCAGGAGTGACAGAGATGTTTAGTGCATTACCGAAAATTTTTTGCACGCATTCCCCAGCATTATTGTTATTATTATTATTATTATTATAGAGTTTAACTGCACATCTCAACCTTTATGAAGTTGGAAATTACCTATCCCGGGCTATGTCAAGGGATTAGGCTCTGTTGGGGCTTATACCATGTTCTAGCCTTTTAGTTGGGGTTCGTCCGCAGGAAACGCCGCACGATGTTGCATGTGTTAATAATCACAGCTTTTTGCATAGTCTGAAGTGCGTTTTCGAGACTGTGCTGCTTAAGATGTTCAATAAGACTCTTTGGTATTAGACCAGTTGCTGATTTTATTATTGGCGCTATTGTTACTCGCTCAGCTTGGTACATCATCCTCAGCTCCCCAGCAATTTCCTTGTATTTCTCCACTTTCGTGCTGTATGTTGTTAGCATGTTGTTGTTAAGTGGAATGGCTATATCGAATAGATGGATCATTTTCGCAGTTTTATCAAACAGTACTATATCTGGCTTGTTGGCTCTTATAGTACTGTCGTTAATGATTGGTCTATCCCAATATAGCTTGGCGGTGCTGTTTTCCATTACAGGTGTTGCAGTGTATTTGTAGTAAGGAACTATTGTGATATACCAAATTGTATTTATGTGCCAAAAGTTGATGTATAATTTGAGCAACTTGATTGTGTCTCATAGTATAGTCCACTCCTGCCAACACGGGGCGCCCACCGATGGTGTGGTCTATTGTTTCTGCGTAATTGTTGCATCGCCGACATGTATCGCTGGCAAGGTTTTCTTTCAGGATATACTTTCGGTAGTTCCGAGTTGCTATTACTTTGTCCTGAATTGCGATCATGAATCCTTCGGTTTTTCCGAAAAGATAACCTCGTTTCAACCAGAGGTTGGAGTTAATTATATCGATTTGGTTTTGATGAATTTGATTTGGGTGTACTCCGTGTAATGTCTTGGCTTTCCAGGTTGTTATCAGCTCATCTTGTGAGTATACATTACTAGGAATTTCGAAGTCACCCTCCCTTAGATTTAAGGGAGTGTAGTTCTTATCTGCTAGACATACAGTCTGGATCGTATTAGATGTTTCAATTTGGTCCCTAAAGTAATTTCTGAGTTTCAATACTTGACAGTAGTGAAAATTTGGGATATCCTGAAGTCCTCGTCCACCAGCATCATTTGGAAGAGAGCATCGTTCTACTGCACTTCTTGGGTGAAGACAAAGGTGCTTTGATAATCTCGTTCTAATGGATATTGCAATCTGATCAAGGTAAGTGACTGACCACTTAACTATTCCGAACGAATAAGACAAAACCGGAATTGCCCAGGTTTTTATGGCCTTATGCTTATTTCCAGCAGTTAAATGGGATTTTAGAATTTTTCGCATCCTTTGGTCGAATTGATATCGTACTTTCTTTTTGATTTCACCATTGACTATTCCCCTCAATTGCATAAAACCAAGATACTTATAGTTTTCACCCGTTGTTAGGTTGGCGAAGGTATTTTGCTCGTCTACAGAGTATCCATCAGTGTCATTTTGAACTTTGCCTTTCTGAATGTGAATGGTTTTATACTTATTGAAACCGAACTGCATTCCGATATCATCACTGAACCTTTTTACTTGCTCTATCATTCTAAATAATTTCTCTTTTTTGTTCGCGTAGAGTTTCAAATCATCAACATACAGGTTGATAGGCTTTTAGGTTGAATCCAATGTTGAGTTTTCTGAGCATCTTACTCAGTGGGCTCATACCAAGACAGAACCATAGTGGAATGAACGCGTCTCCCTGAAAAATTCCACATTTTATTGAAATGGGTGGGCTCGAATTAGGTCACAGATGGAGTTTAACATTCCATTTTTTCATTGCGACCTCCATAAAACGGATAACGCTGGCATCAATTCTATATGTTTTCAAAATTTGCAACAAATACGGATGCGGAAGGCTGTCAAATGTTTTTCTATAGTCGATATACCCCATGGAAATATTACGTTTGTTTTGTAGTGCCTTGTGGACCACTACAGAATCGACTGTCAGTTGTTCTTTTCATCCCATAGAGTTCTTCGAACATCCCTTTTGCTCACGTGTTATGATGTTGTTGGAAGCGCAGTGCTGATACACACGATTGGTAAGAATTTTTGTCAAGAGCTTGTATGTTGTAGAAAGACACGTGATAGGCCTGAAATTAGTTGGATCTGATGTATGGGTTCCTTTTGATATTAAAAATATGTTCCCGATCGTCAGAAAGGCAAGAATCATATCAAGTTCTATCAGAAGCTCGGTTAAAAATTTTGCGAGAAACATATGTGAAGTAGTGAACTTTCTAATCCATATATTTTGAACTTTATCGGGGCCTGAAGACATCCAATTACTGGTTTCTCTTACGGCATCTCTTACTTCTTCTGGAGCAATGTTGATGCTTTACATCCCGTTGAAGCTCTTCTTTTAACCATGTTGTTTCCAGGTCCTGGTTGGTATTTTTTGGTTTACTCCATAAATTTTTCCAGAACTCTACAACTTGTTCCATAGGAGGCAGTTCAGATGTCCTACTTGTTTCCGAGTCCTCATTCTTTCGATAAAATTGACGTTGGTTCCTTTCAAAAAGCTGGTTTTCTAGCTTTCGGGCCCGGCATTCTTTAAACCTTTCCAGTCTTTTTGAATAAGCTGCTAGTTGATGTGTTTTTCTGTCCTTGATGTCCGTTAGTAAGTCTAAAGTCAAGTTGTGTAAAGGTGTCGGGGAGATATTAGTTTCTATATGCCTTAGGATGTGTTTTGATCTAACTACTCTCCAATAAGCTCTAAGTCTACCTAAGTCTTGCCTTATCTTATTAATTTTGTTATTGAGTCGGCGTTCCCATGGAAGCATTCTGAGATGGCGGTCTTCCGTGAGGGCGCATTTTTTTCCCCATTGTTTTTACTATAGCAACTACAGCGGCGTATATGACGCAGTGAACCTGCTCAATATCACCAGCAGTTGTAAGGTCAGGTAAAATTTGAATATATCTTGAATATGTACTCTTACATGTTTAATTAATTTTTGATCTTATAGCATTAGAAGTTCTCATTGTCTCGATAAATTATGGCTGATTCATAATAGGAAACAAATTTTTTAATATTGTTTTCACAATTGAGGAGTGCTACAGTGTCTTCTTTCGATTTCGTGTCGCTACCTAAAAAGTATCTTCGTATTTCCTTGAGAATAGGGCATCCGTCAATGAAACGGATAACATCTTCCCCCTCTGATAGGTTACAAAGGCTTCAGTAGATAGGTAGGTCAGGACGATGCGGGATATAGTTAAGGCATATCAGTTCTCTTCTCATTTTAAATATGGACGGTATTATTTCTTTACTGTTGTTATTGTTGAAGTAGTTCTTATCACACAAATTATGATTTAAAATATTGTATGTATATCTATGTACTGATGATGTACATGTCTCATTGAGACAATCTTATCTATATTTTTCGTCCACTTTTCCAATGATATTATATAGCACCTCACTGAATTATCTTCCAGTCCTATCTACGAAGTTGAATTCTATTCCGCAATACGTTGCCAGCTCCTCTAAATGTTTATACCACAGGGTTCTATTTTCAATTGTCCTCCTTGCTATGATTTTTGGAAGTCTGTCATCAGGCATCTCTAGAACTTTAATAAAGTAATCCGCATACAGTTTCAGTGTTTTGACGAGTAGTGGAGATAAACCTTTTTCAATGTTTATCATATTATTATGCGTTGTACTCGGTAGACTGAAGATTCTTTTTATGAAACTGCTGACTCAGTTACAGCTTGGAACACTTTATATTTCACACAGTGGTCGACTAGATTATTTGAAAAACATCTTTTCTAGGTTGCACCTATGGTACTTTTGGCTTTTATTAGTCTGTCTTTTAAGTGGGGTTCCATATTTAGATTAAAAGTAATAATCACTCCAAGATATCTGTATTGTTTTACCGTTTCGATGGGCTGACCGTTAAAATGCCAGCTCTCGTTTCCACATAATCTGCCTCCAGATCCCTTTTTAGAAATCCTAATTTTTGATTTTTTGTGGCTTACCGTAATATTCCATAATTGGCAGTACAAATCCAGACGACTAATCATAAGTTGAAGGGATTCTGGTGAATATGCAAAAATTACCACATTATCTGCGAACAAAAGAGCCAGCAATCTCAATTCCTCCTGGAAGGAAGTCTACAAGTTCATCTATGTATGTATATTGGGAAGAGATTCGGGCTAAGTGCACAACCTTGCCTTACTCCTGATGATGTTTCAAACCACTCCGAAGTCTCGATTCCGCTCCATACTGTTGAATGATTTTTTTCATAGATTTTTTCGAAGGCCTTCCCAAGCTTGTGGCTTATTCCGGCGTTGTATAACTCAAAAATTAGGGCTCTTCGATCGATTTTATCAAACACTGCCTTGAAATCAACGAAAAAGGCAAATAACCTCTTTTTTTGTTCTAGGAAAGACCCGGCAATATTTTGAAGTACGAAGATGTTGTCTACAGTTGAATAGCCTTTTCGAAATCCTGCTTGGTATTCTTTGGTCAGTTTATTGTTATCCATTCAGTTTGACATGCGATTATTTAGAAGTTTATAAGATGAATTGGGAAAGGATAAGTTACGTCTCAGAGACCACTACCCTTTAATTCCGTTAGTCTCCCTACCTGCTCTTGCCAATCTAACCAATGAAAAAGTCATGAATGGCAGAAGATGCCACTTCCCCCTTTTCCCGTTACTTCGCCATCATCCCAATCCAACCATGCAAATATGCATCACCACTACCATACTCAGGTGAATGATCACCCATACCCCACATGCGCACTTTGCACTCACAGAAGATGCCACTTCCCCCTTTTCCCGCTACTTCGCCATCATCCCAATCCCACCATGCAAATATGCATTACCATCACCATACTCAGGTGAATGATCACGCATACCCCATATGCACACTTTGCACTCAATTGTGCACGATCAGTACATGCGCTTGGAATCAGATGACAAGCCAACGGCAGACGAATTCTTTTCCCACGAAAAATGATTACGTTTGCAAATGTGTAGCTATAGGTAAAAAAAGATATGTTAAGTTAGTTCTTAAGTGCAAGTCGATAACAAATAAAGTTTTTTTTTTAAGCAAACTGGTGTTTGCTCCCATAACTAATATTGCTCGGTAATTTGTTTCATTTTTTATGAATAGGAAATATAATAGCTTCTTTAGAATTTTGCGGTATATTACCCGTTTTTAATATTTGATTAAATATGGTTGTTATTTTTCGATGAAGTTCGGAAATGGTTCATCAATGTATTTACGTCAAATTGCGCCCCAATTCGGGGCGTTTTGCAGTTGAACTTTTTTACCGCCTACAAAAATGCTTTCACATTCTTGCCACAAGTTAGTTTAAGGGCTTTGTTTTCGAAATAAACTTTCTTTTTCTCCTTGCAGATTTGTTTAAAGGTTTTGTTTGCTCGTATATATAGTCTTTTATAATAACAATTGCCAAGTTTTCGGAAAGCTTTGAACCATTCGAACGACTTTTGCCTTGCCCCTTTGCATTCGTTATCAAACCATCTCTCCTTTGGTTTCGAACTTTTTCCTTGAGCATACATGCAGCCTGAGTACGATCTTTTAATCAGATCTACAATTCCTCCAATGCTGCAATGAATATCTGTGTTTAGGTGTATAGTAAATCAAGATTGTGTCTGTATTTGAATGCATTATTGTTATTAGTGTTTGGTACGCCAATAATTTCAATGACATTCCCCACCAGCTCCTGCTCTATCCAGTTTAATTTTCTCTTAAGGTTAATGACCTTTAGTCTGAGAATTTTGTTTTCTTCTTGCAAATGCCAAATGCAAACCGATAAATGCCAATCCTACCAAAATGCGGGATCATACTATATAGTAACTAGTAACTATATAGTAACTAATAACTAGTAACTTGTTATACAATATTAGCTACAAAAAGTATTATATAACAACTTTACAACCGAATTACACCGTTTAGATTTTTTTTTAATTCTATGCAATGTTTGTTTATAAATACGGTATATGTATATGCATGTAATACAATTTATTTTTTTTTAGGTATGTACTAACACTAAAAAATTAATCATCTCCAAGGTGAGATTATTTTGTACTATTGATAAATTTTTACAATTGGCATCTATGTTATACATACATAATGTTTATTATTTAAGTAAACTTTTACAATTTACAGTGTTTTAATTTTTTGTTTAAGATAAGATTCTGTTAGAGGAGAGATTTGGCTCGTGTTGGAAAAACAACCGAAGTTCCAAAAGACTTATCCAAAGTTCACTTGTAATACAGCAGTCGGACCTTACGTGTAACGTCTTCTGTGAGAAAGCATTGCAAATGTTTACCTTAGAGTTCGGATCCAATTTTTATATTTATAAGCTTATCGGGGCGCACAAACTATCGTACATTCCCTAGTTTAATATAATTTAAGCTCTCAAGTTGCATTCCCAAAAGTATTAAAAACGATAATGATGTCATTCGATTATTGTCTTTTAGGAGTGGGGACGTTTCGCAGTGTTCCGAAGTTCGCCAGCTATGACGCGAGCGTGGTTATGTTCGAATCATAGGCCAAACGCGGAAAAGAAAGAAAGAAGTTATCTGATCTCATCACGCCCACTAACAAACCTCCCAAATTGAGTTTTTCTGTCCATAAAAAAGAGTCTCACGCTTCCGTCTTTTAGAGTCAGTACAAACAACACTAGGCCTTGGACCATATCAAACTATTGCACCATCAATTTCAACTATTGCACCATCAATATTCAAGTGCAGCAGCAAACATTTTTGCGAAAAATTTCATCGCTCAAGGACATATTTGTTTTATTTCACACAGGGTGCTATTATCACGGTCGGCAAATGTATCTTATGTCGAAGAGAGGGTGATATACTACTCGTAGCTACGAAGAGCTGTATGAGGTATGTATCAACAAACCTCAATTCTGTCTTCCGTGTTGTGCCTTGGTTGTGAGCATATTGTTATAACACGATTGTTTTTCTTTGTAGCTACAAGTAGAACTTGTATGACTACTTAAATCTGTATCTCAGACTAAAGCGCGCCCTAGTTTAGTTGTATGTGCTTCTTCATAAACACATAATTAAATCAAATATATAAATATCAGCTCATGTTGAGATTTCATACTAAGAAGTTACCACATCCGCAACCCAGTAGGAATTTTAAATCAGATTTCAGACTCTCCTTTGAAAAAACAGTGATATCCAGATGCCAAATTTGAATTTTTTTGTTTTTTTATGCAAAAGTTGTTAAAATGTGTTATATCTTGTTAACAGAAAAAAAAATCACCCAACAAACAAACTCATACAATCAGAACTCCATCCCTTTTCACCAAACAAAACCCACACCTAATCGCATTTATTTGTAGCACACAACATAAAGACATTTCGAAAATGGGTTCCACATTTACGGGTAGTGCCCTTAGGGAATTTAAACTTCAAACCGCATTTCGTTTTTGAGAAGAACAGATACACACGTCCTCAATTTCAGATTGTAACAGAAAAAGCAAACATTTGTTCAATGTTACACTGAAGAATGGGAAGTTTTCATGGAGACTGAATAAAAGAAAATTCCGCCCACAGTTTCCAAATCCAGGTGGACTCAATTTTGAAGGTGAAGATCTGGTTTGACGAGGTCTTCCCCCCTGAGCTTTTGTCGTATATAAATTACAAATGAACACCACATTTCTCTCGTTCTTAGAAGAAACATGAAAAGTGTGACCATATGCACCAACTGAAGTTTTATATAGGTTACGTTGCGTAGCGTACAAGTATAAAAGTACTTGTGTATGCAGTTCGGTCATTGCAAAGAGTTTTAACAACCGAATTGCAGATGCTTTCATACAAAATTCTATTTAGGAAAGGTTTAAAGTTACGAAATCCTCTACAGCGTATTATTTACGTGGTTAATGGCAGCAAACTCATTTCCACTTACAAGTAGGTTGGCCAGTTAACAAAAAAAAAATTCTAGAACAGGGAGTTGTGAAAATACCCAGGATTGATTCCTCAGTCTCAGTGGCATCTGCAATATCTGGGGGATTATTAAAAAAGAATTATTGGGTTAAAGATATCGGAACATTTTTGAACACATTTCGAGGCCAGAGATAGCTGAGAACCATGAGACGTGGTTTAACAGGATGGAGCTGCTGCGCATACAGCGATGTATTGTATTAACATTTTGATCGACCAAGTTATTTTAATATTCAGGATTTTAGACGTCCGCACGTTTTCTGCACTTTATGAAAAAAACATATGTGAGCAAAAAATGTATTGTACATAAAAATACATAAGACCACTATTCTTTGGGGCCAATTTCCCACCACTCTTCCACCATATCGGTCGAAACGTTGGAAATTACGCGTTTAATATTGTTCTTGAGCTCTTCTAACGTTGTTTGCTCCTTGGAATAAATAAACGATTTAACGTAACCCATTAAAACAAATCCAAAGGCGTTAAATCGCTTGAGTGAGATGTCCCTTCGACTGGACCATTTCTCGGGATTACACGATTACCGAACTTCCCCTTCAATAGATCAATTGTTTGACCAGCTGCGTAGCATGTGCCACCATCTTGTTGGAACCATATATCACCGATATCAAGTTCAATTCTGGACAGAAATAGTCTAGACGAAAAAATACGGTCCAATCATTCTTCGGGCATGAAATCCACACACACGGTCACTTTTTGTCAATGCAATGGAGTCCCTTGAAGCACATGTGGATTTCTTGCTATCCTATAACACATATTTTAGTTATTGATAAAGCCATTAAGCCAAAAATGGGTTTCATTTGAAGACGATTTTCAGGATTTTCTTCGAACTTTCGCAGAGCCCAGTCGGGGAAGTTTCGGTGCTTCAAATGATCAAGGACCCTCAGTTTTTGAGTTAATTTGATCTTGTAAATTCGCCACAATGTGGACAGAGAGATTATCAATTCCTGTTAACGGCGTGGTATCAACTGATTTGGATCATTTTGAACTAAAACACTTACGGCCGCTATAAAACGTGCACAATAGTGAATATGTTGACTCGAATTATATATATAAATATTGTCTATAGCACGCATAGACTATCTGGTGGGACGATTATTACGACCGAAAATTGGAGTAAGCGCTCTTAAAGTTGCGACCATCGACTCAGAATTTCGGTAGTGATTTTTAATGAATCAAAAACGTTGCTCGTTCGTGAACTTAACCGTGATAAAAATGTAATCCTTGACTGACGTTCTGTCATTGACAGATCATAAAAAAGTTTAAAGGTTCGTTTGTATTATAATATAAAATTATTATACCCCTATTGAAAAACCCTTTATAATATTCATTGTCAATATAAAATGAAAAAAACAAATAAACGTTCAAAAAAGTAAAAACAAAAAAAAGATAAAGAATAGAGGAAAAAGGAAATATAATTTGCAGAGAATATGCAAAGAATTGAAGAAATGAAGGACGTAGAAGTTAAGATCGAAGGTAAAGTGTGACCATAAGCCAACGTTAACTGAAATAATATCATTGCTTTACGTGAGCGCATACTGCTGTTGAATTTCAGGTGGATGTACTAGTAATAGCACAGCGCTTTAAGTAATTACGGTTGATACCGACACACTAAGGGATTATGTATCCATATATAAGAAAGGGTTGAAATATTGTAAGAAATATGCTGCTTATCGGAGCAATAGTTAATATGGGCAGATCACAATGTTGGCTGAGAATATCTGAGGTTGGATCCAGAATTAGCATTCTGTCATCATTTCGCTGCCTGAAATAGTAAGTTCCTTACGTTGACAACAGCAGCAGCTTAAGTTAAGACTTGAGAAAAAATTTCATCTAGTTCGTTGTTAATTTGGCTTAATTTTCAGAGAAACGCAGGTGAGGGTTTTAAAAGAATTCGAAAAGTGTATAGGTATTCAAGAGTGTGTTATTACCACTCCTTTTTTTCGTAATTAGTTACGTTTTAAAAAGTTCACTGCCCAACCAACCATCAACAACAGCCACTTTGTGGGCTGACTGAATTGTTCCAGTTTGGTTTCCCATTATACTATAAATAGATTTATGCCAGAGCAATGCCTGCAAATTGTTCAAATTTATTTCAAAAATCGTGGTTTAGTTTACGAAACCTATCGTGCGCTACGTCCATTTCACGTTTGAAATAATCGCCCACTGCGCAAGTATGTAATTCGACCGAACGTAGATCATTTCCGCGCCACGAATATTCTAATTTGCTATACATATGCTAAAATGGCAACAACTTCCTGCTAAAAATGGCAACAAATGTCTGCTCGCGCATCACACGAAAACTACCGAACGAATATTAACGAAACCATAGAGTTATATACCTAATAGGCTCGGTTATTATCTGCAAATACAATTTTTTCGATATGCTGCATGGAAGTTGATTTATTGTCTGCTATAATTCGTGTATTTTAACTTGGTTTATTTATTTATTTATTTATTTATTTATTTATTTATGATATTACTTACACATTAAGAATAAATCTTATAATCTTGTGAAGTTATAAATATGGAAAACATTTTTGAAGGACAAATTAAAAGTGAACTTACAAATAAAAGTGTACATAAAATTAAACTGAAATTTACTACATATGTATTACATGAATATAAGGTAAAGCATGTTTGAAAATTAATAAATTAATAAGAAAAAAATACATAAAGAAAATCTAAATTAAGAAAAAATGCCATAAAAAGAATAAACATTAATCATTACGATTGGAAAAGTATAACTGAAGACTTTTTATAAAAATTCGCATGTCGCCGATTTCTCTTAAATTTATTGGTAGTGAATTCCACAGTCGTATAGCAGCTATAAAGAATTGTTTTTCTGATATCAAATATAAAAAGCGTGGTACAATTATGCTGAAAGATCTCTCAGATGCCGGAAATTGGAGCTTGTCATATAAGTATGATGGTTGACGCGTTACAAGTACATTAAACAATTGCTTTATTGTGCGATATTTAACAAAATTTTCAAATGACATGTTTAGTAGGTTCTTAGATAAATATGATACGTGGTCATATCGGCGAAGTCCATAGATATAACGAATTATACTATTAAAAGCAACTTTTAGCTTTCTTTTACTTTCAGCGTCACAATTAGAAAAAATTTCACATCCATTTAAAAGTGTTGGAATGGCTAAAGATTTGGCTAACATTATTCTGGTTGGCAGGGGCGTATACATTTGAGCTGTCCAAAGCGATCGCAGAATTCCGTAGGTCTTTCCAACATTGTTGTTGATGTGGTCGTTCCAAGTAAGGGTCCTATTGAACACTATACCCAAATTCTTAGCTGACTCGATGTATTGAATATGTGAATTATTTAAAGTAATAACTGGGAAGTACGAAAGATCTAATTTGTTTCGGGATATAACGAGACATTTACATTTACAGGGATTTAGTGTTAAATTGTTCTGCGAGGACCATTCAGAGATGTTTTTTAGGTCTTGGTTAATACTTTCAACACAGTTCTCAATAAGACCAAGAGGACAGTTTTGGTAAACCTGGACATCGTCGGCGTAAATATGCATCATCGAATTGCGAACTATGCTGGGAATCTCGTTGATGTAGATCGAGAACAAAAGTGGGCCTAAAATTGATCCTTGCGGGACACCATTACGAACGGGAAGGAAATTAGACAAGGCATTTTGTACTAACACGGTCTGCTTTCTACCACAGAGATAATTAGACATTAACTTTATTGACAACAGTGAGAAACCAAAGGAATAACGCAATTTATTACATAAAATAGTGTGGTCGACCATATCGAAAGCTTTAGAAAAATCGAGTAGTACGAGAAAGCTAATGTCATCGGTGTCAAGACCAATACGAATATCATCTATAACTTTAAGAAGAGCTGTAGTGCAGCTGTGTTTCGTACGAAAACCAGACTGTATTTTTGTTAAAAGCTCATTATTGCTCAAATGTGTGTTAATTTGTGTTTGCAAAAGTCTTTCATAAACTTTCGATAGAAAAGGGAGTATGGAGATCGGTCTAAATTCAGTGCAATCGGGGTTTTTTGGTATTGGGATAATTTTTGCCAATTTCCACTGGTAAGGATATAACCCGGTAGTGAAAATCGTATTAAAAATGTTTGTGATATAGGGCAAGATTATTGGCAGAATGGCCTTGATAAACACTGGATGAATACCATCCACCCCGACCGCATTCGATTTTACAGAAATTACAGCCTCAACTACGTCAAGATTATTAACTCCAGAAAAATCAAACAAGTTCTCCGGTTCTGAAAACTGAACGGGATGAACATTGTTTTCACTAATAGGTTCGCTTGATTCTACACGTAAGGTTGTGGAGCTGCTTTGAAAGACTGACACTGGAGATGTAAGAAAGCTACTATTCAGGGCATTGCCATCGACATAACCACAATCCTTAGACCTTGATTTTCCGATGCCTAAGTTTCGAAGATTTTTCCATAGTTCACGGCCGTTTAAATTAGTTTGCAGCCGACTTGATAAATACAGAGTTTTAGCTGCCCTTATCTCACGAACAACAGTATTTCGTAAATATTTATACTCTTCGTGCAATTCTTCAATTCGAAAACGCTTCCAACGACGAAATGCTCGGTCGCGTTGTTCTATTAGTACTCTTATATTTCCAGTAAACCAGGATTTCAGAAGCTTTACCACGCATTGTACTCGAATTTTGGGCGGTTGAATAAATTTAAATATTTCTTACATCGCTTAGGAAATCCTAAGCATTTCGCAGCATTTTTGACGACATCGAATATGTGGTCGTTCCATACCGAGAGTGGAAGGTTTGTCGGTTTCGACGATGCAAGCGTCATTCATGGATAATGGCTTGGTATTTAAATTTTAGTTTGAGGACAGAATTCAATTCTGTTGGTAGTTTCCCATTTAGTGATTCTTTTTATATACGCTGCCTTTCCCGTTATACAGCCGAAGGAGCAATAACGTGAGTTAGGGTACGAGTAAAAAAAGCAGAGAGTACTGACGTCAGCAAATCAATATATTAGAGATGAGATGATTGAGACAACACACGGACTTCTAGGCCCTTAACGACTGCCGGATTAATGGCAAAACTGAGTGTATTCCAGTGTGAATTACAGCTAGCATTAAGAGACAACACACGGACTTCCGGCCCTTAACGACTGCCGGATCAATTGCAAAACCGAGAGTATTCCACTAAAGTGAATTACATACCAGGGGTGATGTTTGACATCGTTAATGACTGCATTTTAAATTTCACCTCCGAGCAAAGACAGATTTATAACATAGTCCTCCAAAACGTGAATTCAAATGAAGGCAAGTTAATCCCTGGTGGGACCGGAAAAGCTTTCGTTAGAATAGCCATGCTGACAGAGGGGAGAAGGCAAGGAAAGATAGCACTGGCTGTATCATCTTCCAAGATCGCTACTACAATGCTTCCTGCGTACATAGACAGCAATGAAACTCCCGTGTTCAGTTTACCATAATACTTAGTGACAAGGTAGAAGTTTTTCATATCAAACAGGAATACAGTGGATGCTGTAGACCGAAAATTAGGAAACGTCCACCAAAATAACCAGCTTTTGTGCAAGTTCACATTTCTCTTTGGCGGCAATTTTCGACAAACTCTCCATATTATTACTCGAAATAACCAAGGTAAATACCTCACTGAAACGATACTCTCTTTCGTCTAAGATTCACCGACTACGCCTGAGGGTTAACATAAGAGAATAACTTGGCGGAACCTCACACACTCAAGAATTCTCTGCTATTATATGAATGTTGTTGAAAGTTGACGAATGAACTTTAGCGAAGCAGAATTGTCAAGTGAAACTGTCAGATCCCACGAAGTCAAAGCAGTTTCTGGATATTTGAACGAATTATTCCGACATCTAAAAATGACCTAGCCGCTGGAATAAATGATATTACAAGGTGCAACAAGATAACTTCTTTATTTCATAATGCAATAAAACAAAAAGCATTAAAGATATATTTTTAATTTTTTTTTTATTAAAAAGTTGAACATTTAAAGTTGTGCTTTGCATCGTCTTAAAAGTCAAAGCGACGACCCACAATGTCGATACATTGGTTGAACAGAATTCTGCTGTTTCTTTTCACTCAGCATATTTATGGCCGTTTATTCCTGAATGTTTCTTTTCAGGTCGTCCAGAGTCTCTGGGCGATTGGTATAGATAGATACGGTATTTCAAATACCCCCACAAAAATAAGTCACAATGGGTTAAATTGGGTGAACGCGCTGGAAACTCCAAATCATCCTTAGTAAGATGATGCGTCCTGGGAAGTGCTCTCGTCCTTGAAGTATGGACAGTTGCACCGTCCTGTTGAAACCATATGTCTCTTAAGCCCATTTCATCAGAGCAGATCGCAAAACTGCAACCCTTACTGCTTCGATGTTCTCAGGTGTTATGATGGGACGTGCGTCCCCAGTTCTCCTTTTCTGCACCGAACCAGTTTCCTTGAATGTTGTGACTCACAAAAGAACTGGTTTCCGGTCCGTGTCAGTACCCAACGGCGCAATATTGAAGCAATTTCGAAAGGCGCGTTGAAACCAGCGAACCGCAGTTGGAAAAAAATAGGCCTCTAAGGCAAACGCACGCTGGTCGTTACTCCAACGCAAGAAACGTATGATGACGACTGAAATACAACTTATGATCCCCTCTCTCGAACGAGCTCACGCACAGTTGCCTGGAACTCCCATCAGCTTCAAAGCGCTCATTTTAAATAATGAAGTTATCTTGTGGCACCTTTTATTTATCCGGAACTATTCGATAAAATATCTGAATTCTCTCAGAATTAAAGTCGGTGTTCTGATAATGCCTCTTTGAAACTTAAATCCTCCGAAATTATGCAACAGAACCCGACTTAAAAGTGATCAGTTTGCAAAGAAATCAGCTTGAAGCGAAAATTCCTACGGGTTGTGGTGTAGGTTAAACGGTGTTTATACAACGTATTCCACTTATTCCCAACAATATCCCATTTCAATTTAAACGAGCACAGTTTACTGTGAGCGTCTGCTTTACCATGGCGATAAACAATTCGCAGGGACAGACGCTCAAATTTGCTGGTGTTGACTTGAGAATTGGTTGTTTCTCGTACTTTGCTTGATTTCGAGTCAGCAAGCCTGTATACCCTTATGTATTTTAGATACAGAAGCAAAATCAATAAATATTGCTTACAAAGGATTTTGGTAAAAAAATTATTATATATTTATTATTTTTTTATTTTTTTACCGGCCTTCCAGCTTTGTAATTCAGACTTCAGACAATAACCAACATACAAATTCTAAAATCATTTAAACTCATACGTTTCCTCATATTATACATATGACTCTCAACCCGCGACGGGTAACTGCTATTTGATATAATACGTTCAGTGGATACCGAAAAAGCTGTTACTGATATAAAGCGTTGTATGGAGGAACCAAATGAGTCTAACACTTAACGAAAGATTTGCGAAATGGTCATGGTTTAGGAGCTAAATACCCAGCTCGTGGAAGAAATAAATCCGCTTGATCAACGCGTGCGTCGTACATCCGGTTAATGGCCGAAAAACGAGATTGTTTTTCACCACAAAAAGTTGTTTATTGCTGAGACTGCTTTTTGGTTGAATGACTGCGTTAACCATCGAAATTTCCGCTTTCGAATTGAAAAAAATCCACTTGCCATTATTAAGGCTGAATTACATCCACAAAATATCATTGTTTGGTGTATTTCGTTGCCAAGTGCAACCATTCGTTCCCTATTTGAACGAGGTTAATGCGGGACAGCTGTGGTTTTAGTAAAATGAAGCCATATACCACACAGCGCTGTGATGAACCTGTGAATTGGTTCCCAAGATCGTATAGGTCACCAATTTTACATATATTTCTAATAAAATATATGAAACCGCTGATCTACTCTGATAAACCAGATACGATGGACGACTTGGAAGCCAATATTCGCCATGATATTTTACACAACTGATAGAAAATATAGAAAATTTGACTCCCAGCCTGCGCTTTATTATAGCAGGTAAAAAATTCATATGCTCAAAGTCTTATTCAAATACTAGTGGCATGGGATTATCTTATATAGTTATATCTTATTCTGAAATTCTACAACTCTAAAAAAAAACCTCTAAAAAACGGTGTTGACAGTGTCCGACTTTCCAATAGGGGTTAAAAGTCAAATCAGCTGTCACATTAATCTGTCAAGTTTCATTTATTTTCAGTATACTATAATATGCCATCTCATCACGGGAAGATTGACGCCACAGTAATAGTTACAAATTGTTGAAATTTATTTCCAAAATTGCAACTTTGTTATAAAGCTTATAAAGCGCTTTGTGAAATTTACTTCAGACACCATCGACCATCTTAAAGGGCGACCTCTAGATTGCATGAGGCAGCCGTGGTGGACCTGTGCCCAAAAATATTTTCAAATATTTCAAATATGTCATCAAGTTAATTTTGTTTTGTTTTATTTAAACAAAAAGTCTAAAATTACAAAAAAAAAACATTATTTTATATAAAGTTGATTTAATATTGCATAGACGCATGGCTGTTACGAAACGCAATCTGCTAAGACGTATTCAGACTTCTGCTACTTTACATTATAAAACCGTTAGTGGGAAAGCTTTAAGCTGAACAAATTAGCTAATTTAACTATTTTCGGCAAAAAAAAAAATAATTGAATCACTCAAATGCAAAATCATTATCAAACCCTTCACCCCACACACTATGTTACCATTAACAGGCCAGTATCTATCCGGAAACATGGGAGAGATATTTATTATGTGATGTAGTTATTCATGTTACGAGTACATATTTTGACGGTTGGGGAAAGGGTAAGAAGCAGATGAACCTCCAGAATAGAGACAAACCAAATGAATGTCCTTTAACAGAAAACACTTTTAACTGCTTACTTGCTTCTTAATGAGGGACGTTTTTTGTTACGGACTTTCATGGGTAAGCCATAAGTGCCAGCACCTATTGGGATGCTTGCTTCGAAAGCAATGCGATAGTACAGAATGATATATGTGAAAGTAAAAATCTGTTTTTCAAAATCCTGACCAAGTTGAACATTCAGGTGATGTGAATTTTGAGCTCTGCTCGATAAAGATGTTACTGTTACGTTAATTCCAACGGATGAGTTACTCCTCTAAACGTTATCATTCTAAGGAATTTCGTCACAATTGCAAGTTGTTTAGAAAAAACGGACGTTTAACTTCTCGTCGGTTAAATTCAGCATAAACTTATCGATGATACGCTTAAGTGCAACAACCTTCAATTATTTACATACATACATACATACATACTTATTATGCCCTTTATGAGTGTGAATGTCATGCTAAGTTGGCATAGGTCTTCGAGTTAGCTTTTTGTGAATCCGACAAAAATCCTGGTTTTCGAATAAAACGTTATTTTCAACATGCCAAAGGACGAGGTGACTAGTTAAAACAAGGCTACGGAACAACACCCTCTTCAACAACGTAACAAAATTGTTAAAATTCGCCACAAAAATTGTTTCCAAATATTATACATAGTTTGAAAATTTAAAATGTAAAGCACCCCCTTGCCCAGCATTTGTAAAATTGCTTCAGGAGTTTAACCTATTAAGACAGAGAAGTAATGGGAACTGGAAATATTGCTTCTGTAGCGCGAAGTATGGCCAAAAACCTAGGTTTTCCCTCCCATGATTTCTTATTTATTAATTCGACAGTGATGCGGGAATGGCTGTTTTCGAAAATGGATTCCGCTTCCGAACTTTGATCAATGAATTGCTATGGCCGGACCTTGAAGGTATAGAAGTGGGTGATGTTTATTTCCAACGAGATGGAGCTATGTGTGCGAAACCACTTTCCTTAATTTGCAAGAAAAGTTTTCTAGCCAAGTCATTGCCAATAATTGCAAACCAGAATCATGCGATTTAACTTTGGAACTTCTATCTTTGGGTCCATGTGAAAGCGAAGGTTTGCGCCAACGTTATCGATGAAATAAAGCCGCAAATGTGCGATAATGTGATGAATAATTCAATCAGAATAGTCTGGATATATAACAGTTTGTGGATGCTTATTATTTTTCATTATTAATGGCAACCCTTCTTCTATCGACTGAAATAAATAACATATCTTATTTTTTAGAAAATATCCGCTTATTTGCTAAATCAAAATGAAGCCTCGTATTGGAAAATCCTTTATATGCGTTGAGGTTTTATGTAGTCAGTGAGAGCATGAGTTCTTCATTGAATATTATGTATAAGTGTTTGTGCGTGTTCGTGAACAGCTTAGTTTCTCAGTTGATGGTTCGCTAGACTGGCCACACTGAAAATGAAGTTCCTGGAAGAATTGTTAGTTTCTCTGTTGTAAGTGCTCGTATTTGATGAAAGACACCCACACTAAATTATTTGTGTCTGCAGAGATAAAAAGCAAACGAGATTCTCACAATCGCTTATCCCATACTTTGTCTGGCCTGTATGCGTGTGTGGTTATCAGAGTATCGAAACTCTTATTCTTTGCATCTGCAATCGAATACATACATATCTGGTGTATGCCTTTATGGAGAATATTTCAATTAAACCAAAATCTTGGTCTGTTATTTAATTTTAAAAACCACTCAACTCCCAACACTCGTAAACAGTGTCAGAAATTTGGAAAGTGTTCTCCAGAATCTCAGTGGACCAAGAGCCACTTTACTACTACTAGCACTTTTTTTCTGAGTATCTCTATTGTCTTCAGGAGAATTATCCTGTCTTGTGTCTCGAGGGGATGAAATTTCTCTTTTTTTTTTGCTTTTTGATAGGCAAGCAACTTTGACACTTTGATAATTGTTTTCTTTCATCGAATCAATGGAAGGGATAAAAGTTGAGAGATAACTGTAAGCTCGCCTTAATTAAAAACTTTGATACAATATTACTACAATATATACATGTTAGCAGTTTGCGGAGATGAGAAGGACCAGAAATGGGATGAACCTTTAAAATCGTTGATATGTCATATGTCCCCCATTCTTTATGGGTTAAGCTTTTATGATTTACCTCCCTGTGGCCTTTGGGGTTTAATCTTTTATATGATTGCCGGTCATGGGGTTGCTACGTAGATCTCTCACAGTGTCAGTAGTCTGATATGAGAATGTAATATCATGAAGATAATGTCCTGTGGTTATTTCTCATTTATCTCGTAGATAATCAGCAATCGGATTCATTATAATTACCGTTATAGTGGTATATCAGTAGAGTTATCTTCTCGTGTTTATTCTTCTTATGGATTCTCGAATCTTTTGGCCTTTACCAGAGGATGGTAATAAATTTAAGATGGAAACGCGAACGTCTTGAGTGATAAACTTGATATCGTTGTCTCGTCGTCGTAGTTAACGTCTTTGCTTTGTTCTCGTCCTTTTTATGGTTTTCGTTATCCAAGTTTCCTTCTTGTTGATTGTGAACGGATGCTATTGTTGAACTGCTCATTTGCGGATTTCCTTCCTGGTGAGAAGATAAAGCTTGTAAACGAGCTGGTGTAGGCCCTCAGGCAATCTGTGTATTCTTCTTTCTTTTCTCTTTATTCGCTCCCCAGTGCATCGTATAAAAGCAAGATAAAAGGTTTGTTTTTAAAAGATCTTTAGAAACATGTTACCGTGGTTTGGAGTTGACGGTCTTGTGGTGGTGTCTCTCCTAGAGGAGATGCTTGAGTTCTGGAAAATTTCACATCTGGGAGTTGTAAAACTATTTATTTCGCGTTGATATGACGAGGATTTTTATTTATGCTAGTCACATGGGTATTTTATGAGTTTTGTTTTAGGAGAAAAATCTTTCTCTAAAAAAAACCATGAGTTAGTGCTAAATGGGTTCATGTGCATTTAAAAGTAAAAAAGTGATATAAATACCGTCCTGGAACCTGTTACTAATGTCCTATGGATGGTTTCCTGGATGAGATGTCTCTGAGGTAAGGTAATTGAAACTTTATTATTATTCCAACTCTCATAAAACAGGGGACCCAGAAGGAATTCCAAACAAAATAAAAAAATAGAAGCTAAGAGATAGAGAATTAAGTTCAACATTTTCTATCTCTGATTGTGGTTTTCTGTAATTAGTTTTCTAATATACAAGCACTTTCGGTTTTCAAATTTTGCTTGATGTATAGCATGATGCATAACTTTAAAGAGGCATTCCTGCTCTGCTACATGAGACTTCCACAATTTGAACTTGAATTTACACTTACACAAGGTGATCATGTGGTATGTCCGATTTTCAAACGATTGTGCAGACTTGTCATATTTAGGCAGATAACGTTGCAGAAATTCGCAATCTGCTCGCAACAGTCGAGCTACGAGTAAAAAACTTAGAACTCTCTTTCTCAATTTAAGTATAGACTTATCTCGTTGATAAACATTGTACGACTCTGAGCTTGCTTACTTTAATCTGGAACTTAGTCATCAATACCCGGTCACTTCATGGTTTGGATGGAGTGTGGATTCTTCATGCTGATTGTGACATAATTTGCCTCAACTGCCTTACCGTAGTATTATACGAGTAAGAAAGTGTTCCTTGCGGATGGAGAGTACTTGTGTTCCTTCACTCATCTTGTACCACATGAACTCTCATTCAAGTTGAAAAAAATTTGGTGTGAATCAAGGGTTTTGTCTGTTTGCAAAACCGATAGGTCATCAACAAATTGAAAAACCGAATCCTACACGTTTATTTCGACTTTGTGCAGCTGGGATTTTACAGTGCGGCTTTGGACACAGCCAAGTGGCTCAGGGCACTCGTCTATACCTCAAAGATGCTCTTTATTTTTCACATACATAGATGGTCAATTTTATGGTCATTTTAATAATACAACTACCGCACACCACCAGTCCATGATGCTCTACAATTCCAGCAACTACTGTGTGTTGCCAATGAACCAAAAACGGTTGCAGCTCCCATTCTCAAAGGACGATCCGCCAGTTAGGTAGATAGTTTGTGAGCAAACTAACCACTACGAAATTTAATATCTGGCAGGAATGCCACTATTATTTATTGTGATGTAATGCCAGAATGGGCAGCAAAAAGATGATAACCAGACATCAGAAGACAGAAACTAAATGAGAGTGTGGTGATCTTGGACCTTGACCAACGTAGAAGGAGGAAACAGCAATAATAAATCACTTGTCCGCTATGTTACTTAGAAGGGGACATACATTTTCATTTGCGTAACATACGTTAATTTTTTTTACGACGACAATACTTGTCGTCAAGACTACTGAAAATGTATCAAAAACGTCACTATAAAATATATATATAAAAAAGCGGCAATAGAAAGGTAAAAATCTGCGCCATTTGCATACAATATTACATATTTGGGTGTCATCCTGGATAACAGTCTTCTCTGGACTAAACATGTCAAGTCGAAAATCTGCAAGGCGATACTAGAAAGACATATAGCTTTTCACCAAAGAGAGTTCTTTTGAAGTACAAGGCTATGATTAGACCAATTTATTTTATCCTATGTGTCGATTGCGTGGTGGAACAGACTTTCACGATAAATATGATACGTCGCTGATGCTTTTACAAGACTACAAAGAACGATCTGAGTCAGCCGCATAGTGGCTTTCGATAACATTTCTGGCATTATTCTAGACATACTGACGAGTCACCCCGCCTCAAAGCGGCGTTCCGTTTAAAAAAAAGTTGTCCTTACCACGAAAACTGTATTTTGACTCTGGTTTTAGGAACTAGATGTAATGACACCGAGGTCCTATTGTTGCGAGAGACGAAATCGAAATAGGGAATGGTTTCGGCCAAATTCTGGAATTTGAATTTGTAACGGAAAAGTGGAGTCTTTACAGATCTACCTAAAACTGATCTCTATATATACATATATATATCCGAGTGCCTTGTTGGAGGACTAAAACATTAAATATTAGTTCTCAATAGGACACTTACGTCTTTCTTCCATGGCAATGAACACTACTGTAAAGAATAGATGCAGGAGGCAAAATATGTGCATCTGTAGAAACAGCCAAGCTGCACGTAAGGACTCCCTGAATCCTCTCACTACTTTCAAGCTAGTTTGAGAATGCACGGTTTCTCTTAATATAGTAGGAAGGATGTTTTTGTGTTGTTTGGGGTCAGGATGGACTTGCTAGGGGAAGCCTAGAGGTTTCTCACTACTCAAACCTGATTTAGAACTCCCTGGGTTTCGGTGAGAGATTACTTTGACATTTGTGTTTCTTATGAGCATTACTGACATGACTCTCCAGGTGCCGTCAGACCAAACGTCAGCGACTTTTCTGCTGTCCCTTAGGAAAAATGCTTACTGCTGTCAGAACGGGGTACTGCTCCTGTACCAAAACCTGAGTGTGCTAGGTATGTATTAAGTGACACAACATTCAGCAATGCTTACCCTAGAGCATTATTTTTGAGAGTGTGCACTCTCATCACGCTGCATATATCCAGCACTAATGTGGTGTGTGCTTGCACTGTAGCTATATTATCACTGACGCATATATTTGTTGTTTTAACAAATGATTGAGTAATTCCAGTAAAAGCAACATACGAGTACAATGGTCTAGATCTTTGCCTGAGTGCTCGACTCCGAAAGAGATAAACATTGGACTATGGCTGGTAAATGGAAATGCACGTATTTTGTCGACAAAGATTCGCGTTATCAGGCAAATAACAGGTGGTTCGAAAAGTCGCGAGACTAACATATAAAAAAAAATTGTTGGCAAAAGTTGACTTTATTCATCATCATAGTCCCCTTCTAGAGTGATACAAACATTCCAGCGCAGCTGTAGCATTTCTATGTCTTTCTTATAGAACGATTTGTCGAACCCATCAAAAACGCTTAAGTTTCGGAGATCAACTTTTAAATCTTTTTCCGGCGAACATTTTTTTGAGATTTGCTAATAGGTAATGATAATATCTGAGAGCCGAATTTGCAAAATACGGAGTGAGACGGAAGTAATTCGAAGTGCAATTCATGTAGTTTTGTCATCGTTGTGCCTGACTTTCGACAGAGTTCATTGTCTTGATGAGAGAGAAATTTTTTCTTCTTCCTTTGGAATCATTTTTTTCGTGATTTCTTCCTTCAAACGCACCAATAATGCCACATATTTTATTCAGTATTAGTAGTTTTTCCTTTTACAAGATAGTTGATGAATATTAGACATTCGAATCCCAAAATAGAGACGCCATAACCTCGCCAGGCGACTTTTGAGTTTTTGTGGCTTTAGTTGGCTTTCATCCCTCGCTGTCCACTCAGCACTTCAGAGTGTAGTAGTAGCAGTAGATCTATATCTCATCCATTATCACATACCAAATAGCGCTCTGAACCATCAACACGTTGTTGTTTTTATTAATCAAACGCTGTACCCACTTAGAACAGATCTTTCGCATATCGGTCTAGTAAAATCTTTATGATGTCAGCTATCTCACACACTTTCACTTTACGACGATTTTTTTGGATTTCTTATGTTTTCCGGCGTAATAGCTTCATGTTAGCGCCAAGAATCATGTGTCTGTATGACCACATTTGAATTAAGCGAACCGCAGATGAATGGTTGCTTTCGATGGAGTAGATTCCTTATAATACTTTTTAAGTCATTCTTGAGTCTTAACGTGAATTTTGCCAACAAATAACAGAGTTTTAACAACGTACGAAATATTTTTTTTCCATGGTTTTGAAAATATTGAAAAGTGCGCTACGTCAATATCTCGATGGCTAATGGTCGAAATGTCATAAAATTTTGACACGTATCGTTAGAACGTTGGCACTATCTAAAAATCGATAAGATATTTGAGTCGTGGGACTTTTCAAACCACCTGCTATATCCAGAACTGCATCTGTCAGGCAGTTTAATTTCTCGCATTATAGAGGCAACGGATGTATCCGCATACAGGCTCTGATTTAATAGATAAGTGATCCAGCTTTACGTTGGTCATTTGGATAATTCAGTTGTGAAGATTAAAAAAGTCATAGTAAACGTGGATAGCAGAAATGTTAGTTTGTCCGAAATTCATTGTTTATTTTTTCATAGTAATGCTACCGAACACCTTGAACCGTAAAAAAAAATAACTGCTACAAATGGAGTAATCCATTTTAGGAGCCCACTGTTTTTTTTTACTTTCAGAAAATCCCTTTTAAAGACTTGAGGCTACTTTTTGAGTTAAGCTACGAGTATAAGCCCAACCCAGACAAAGCGAACAAATATTCCAATGGTCCTTTCGGTTGCCCTCCTACTGGTTATTAAAATCAATTTAATTCAAAATCTCTGTGGGTCAAACCACTTTCAATTACTTCGGAAACACAGAAAACAATAATTTTAACGACGAAAGTTTGTTTCCAATCCGTTTCTCGGGGGCGCCCTTCTCTAGTGTCGGAGTAAAAAATTATTCGGATTGTTTGGGTTTAGACCTTTTCGACACGACCAACTGGAGATATACGATCATAGTCATTAAAATCTCTCAACACCAAGGAACAGCTAATTTATTATAGGCGCTGACAATGTTCCTTTACCCAAAGTCCTGCGGGCTACCACAAAATTGGAAGACTGTGGTTATGGTGGCATATCACAAGAATCCAATAAATCCTTTTTCTTTACCACTTCCTTTTCTCTCTCTCTTTCTCTCACGGTCTTTGGCCGATGGGGCAGGAAACTTTATTATCGTCGTTTTCCTTAAAGCCACCTATTAACCCATTACGTTTCAGTTTTACGAGTATTGTAGTATGGGTTTTGGGGTAGGCCTAGGTCTCGATTCATTACCATCGGATGTGGGATTAGATTTAAATAACTCACATAACATACATACCTACCAGGAGCTTCTGAGGACCGCAACAATTTATATCAAGACCTAAAACAAGCAATAATAAGTGTACATAAGTAAACAGGTGTATGAAACGTATGTTCGTGAAGAGACTTTGGAGTAAAACATATGTTAGGGTCGACACTGCAGCTACAAATCTAAAACCGCAAGCTTCCAATGCTTTAATCTCCCACGCAGGTCGTTGGTCTTTCTGCTGCTTCTCCCGGGAGCTGGTTAGTCGTAGTGCCCCTAGTGCTCCTAGCGTTCCTGTTGTAGAGACGTGACTCTTTCCTGTGCCATTAAATCCTATTTGGGTTGGCTGCGAGCTTCAATAAGAAAGACTCTCAAATTAGAATATCACGTAGCAGTAGGAAGTTACACTCTCGGTGTGCTGGCTGCCATCACGGTGTAGTATACAAAAGGAAACCATAATTCATCCGCCACCATGAAACGTTTCAAATTCGAAAATGCACGGCTATTACCTCGTGAGATACGTTCATGGGAAGGAAAATGAGATGACGCCAGGGTAGCTAGTACTCATAGGATAAATGCCGCTGTTAACGTCACGTTTGCAATACTTTGATATTGGATTTTGATTAGATTAGCAATTTATGTCTTTTTGAAATTCATTGATGACACACCATTGGTTAAAGGCACGATTGTGGTACACGAGTACGAAGTACGAATCTGAATTTCATGTAGAATTGAAAAATTGTTTGCAACTGAATTGGGACTACTCGTTGTAAATGAATGTCACGTTTTGATTTTTGGAATCAATTTTCTAAAAGCACCTATTCACAGAAAATTATGTGAAACCAGGCTTAGTGGGTGCTCAAACTATGATTGAATTCGTTGGAGCTTAGTTCATATCCATGTGCAGTCTGCAGATGTCATCGATGAACCCCAGTCGTTATGAGGTTATTTCGAAATTCAGCTGTTATCACGAATACATCCATCACTTTTAAGCTGGCCACTATAGTGTTCTGTTATATTGCAGTTAAAACCCTTTCGGCTTTTTTTTATAGCTGTGTGCTCATTTTTTTTTTTAATTTACGCGCGCCTAAGGGGTTAGATAACCTTTTACTGTTGCCTGGGCGCGGGCGGAAAAGTAGAAGGAGGAGAAAGGAAAATTGTTTTGTAGTGGTTTGAAACTCAGATGAGTTTCAATATGACGGAGAGTTTTTTCTTCACTCAGAGTGATTCGAGGTATAATTCACAGTATTTTTTTCTGTGCTGGAAACTCTACAACAGCCAAATCTACGTGTCAGTGTTATGCCTTCACATGCAGAATTTTTCTGTCTGAGTTCCAATTAGACAAAAGAAAAACTGACTTGCCATGGGCAGGATTCGAACCTGGACCCTCCGAGTGAGAAGCGATTGCTAGGGTGGCCGTGGTGTAGATGACAGGTGTTCGCGTTTGTTGTGCTTTGAAATAGAAAATTTATTTGACTATTGAACTTCTATTGAATAAAGCATTCACAAAGAATTGCACATGTTTGTATGCGGATTGGTCAAAGGAAGTGACTGCCCAAAGAGGCAGTCCAAAACGCAATGTCAAAACTGTGTTTGGCAGCTGTATTGCCAAAATTTGCAAGGAAAACAAGTCTTACCGCCAAGTAAATTGATCAGTGTTCATTAAAACGGTAAACACTAAAAAAAAGCTCATAGTACGAAAATATGTAAGTGCGTACCTGGAAGTAGATGGCATAACTTTCTCATATACGAGGACAGCGTCGCAAAACCAGAAAACTGATGCATCTTCCTGATAGGTTTCTTGACTGAATTTGTATTATAATATAAGTATTGGGCATAGTATTTGGTGGGAATAAAAGTGGTTTCAACACAGAAGCTTCCGGAATTGGACAAGATGCTAGTGGCGCTGGTCGAACGAATTCAAGGACACGTATAATGAGTGTAATAACCTCGTTTCCATCTTTAAAGTACGGTTACTTTGAAAGTATCCACAAATCTCAGATGACATATATTATATTACAACAGTCATGTAGTCTAATAGCTTGTGACTGTAAAATTATGTAACAAGTATTCCGATCTATGTATCTTTAACCAACGTCATTCTATCTTTACATATTTTTATCACAGACCGATTAAAAGGGCTCCTTCTACTACTGGTTCTAGTGTTTTGGTTAACATTAAAGTTGTAATCCGAAAACATGCAATCAGTTGGTCATATTTATAAGGAATGTTCATTTTATAACGATTTCTTTCATGCTAACCAAAAAGAATTAAGGGCAAAGAGTGCTCCAAGGCTACGAATATCAACAGTTCATTTACGCCCACTCGTTACATAAATGTCAGACTCTGTTTCAACTTTCTCTAGACATATCATGTGACTCGTAAGTAGGTCTGCCAGACTAGGACACCATTCATGTGTATAAGACTAGAAGTTTCTTACAGCTGTAAGCAATTTTGGACTACTTGGGGCAATAAATTGTTTACTTCGAGATATTTGACGGGGCTTACAAACTTTTTGTTTTCATTTCGGTATCTATCTGAGAATAGAGAGACATCGTATGATTTCACATAGTTCAGTGACGAGAATCTGGCAAATTATGTCATCGCCGATGAAGTGTATCTACCCCCGTTCATTTCAAAGGAAGAACTCCATGAGATCTTCGACACAATAACAAGTAAAAAGTCAGTGGGAATCGATGGAATACCGAACATTATACTTCGACATCTCCCTCTACTCTAGAAGCGGTAGACATTTACACTACCCTGTATATAATGATTATCGAGAGTATTGGAAAACTGCCTCGTTTCATCCCATCCATAAAAGGGGTAACGATACATCAAATCCGGCGAATCTCCGTTCGATGAATCTGCTTACGAATATCAGTAAGGTATTCGAGAAAGTGATCAATAGAGTCCTGATTAAGTGGGTTGAGGGCAAAAATATAGTTCCGGACAATCAATTCGGTTTCAATGCGGGGCATGATGTCATACATGCCGCGTCCAATCTGATGTCAGATATCCATAAAAGCAAAAACCAGTGTAGCCAGCCTGATTGACTTGGAAAAGGCCAGACTGGGCATCTGTAAACCACTTTTGTAATATGCTCACCAACAGACAGTTCATCGTGAAAAATGGCGATGCGACTTCTGTTGGAACATTCACTTCCCCATAGCATAGCGTACGCAGGCGACTTTTGACAAGTCCAAAAGTCAAGGTCATTAACAGACTTTTGCAACGTGACTTCGAACAAATTAGGCGATTTTGCGATGACTGAAAGTTGAAAATCAAACACCAGAAAGAATTGATGAAAATTCTCGATTATTGGACAACACGGCCAGCCACTTGCTTGTCGAAATGTCAGATACCTTGGGATCTGGCTAGATCAATATCTGCATTTTAACAAACAAATAGATGTTGCTCTGACCAGAGCAAAAGGTTCTTTTGCCATTACAAAGAGACTGTTTTATAGCAATCAACTCCAGGCGATCATCCGGCCCATGCTGATATATGGGTGTGTCGCGTGGTTCAACCGCTTAATGGAAAAGATTCGGGTGTTTGAGAGGGCTTGCCTTAGGGTTTGTCATCACCTTTACAGTACACCAGAATCGGAGTACATAAAAATCCGTCCCATTAGGTCCTATACAACAGGTCGAATCTAATAAGAGTGGGCAGCATCGCCATTAAGTTGACTCGAAGGCATATTGTAAGAGCAATGGCCTCATCCAACAACCTGATATCTGGAGCCTGCTATCCCAACTACTTATATCATGAGAGTGTGCGCTTGAAAGGCTCCATCCCCCCTGAAGCTTTCCTCTATTTTGACATTAATGGGCTGATCCAGGATAGGTTTGCTCGTGAGGGGTGACTCAACTACAATAGAGACGTCGCACACGGCAGTGTTGAATGTCTTAGGTTTACCAGGGCGGTTTCAAAACGCGACGAAAAAGATGTTGTTTTATAGCACCAAAATATTTAGTGGTTGAGTGAAGAAGACCCAATTCTTTCGTCGTTTACTTCAAGTCCAGGTTAGCCAAGTTAGAAGGCAAAGTGGGCCATATTTTCCTTACTAAAGCACATGGCCGACTTAGAAAGGGTAGGGTAGTTTTAAGGTATTTAAGGTTATCAACCTTGGGTTAGCTAACAATTAGGTTACCAAGATGAAGTTTCCTAACAATTAGGTTAGGTTAGATGATATAGTTAGACTAAGTAGTTTGAGGTTTAGTATAAGTTAGCATAGGTAGTTAGTTTAAGTAGTTTAAGTTGGATGCTTAAGTTTTATATAAATACAAAAAAAAAGTTCATTTACTAAGTTTTTTTTAAACACATGATATTTTTTTAATATAACTGGTTGTTAATGAATAATAATTATTTTTTAAAATGATAAATTAGACGTCGAAAGACATAGAATAAGAATATAGTTTAGCTTAGAGCGCCCGCTTGGACGGCCAGTAAGTTAGAATAAGTTAATTAAGTTATGTTAAGCTAGCTTTTAAGAATTTTTTCTGTTAGCATGTAAGTATAGTAAATTTAAGAAGAATAAAATTAAATGCATTAAAAATGAAATGAAAATGAAGGAGCTGTGTGACTGATGCATGGGAACTTGGGCTGGAGAAATGCACGTGCATCCGTTGCCTGTGGGAATGCGTAAATCGGATACTGGACACCAATATGCACCGCATCGACTACGCTTGGTCAGCAGATTGAACTAAACGTTGCGAAGTGGCATAGAATTACTCGTAGATAGGTAGATTGGTAGTCAGTCTTTTGCCAGATATCTATTAGGAATCTTTAATTAATAGTAAAATCTGCATCAGTGAGTTTTTTATATTAAAGTCAAGCTGTTATTAAGGGACTCTGACAACCTGTACATATTCTTTTTTTTATTATCGAGCAATCCACACTTTTGCAAATATCTCTAAGTCAGTTGGACGAGAGCTTGATGTATATCTGTTGGTATTATGCCAATAAATTCTAGTGACTTGGATTGAAAGAAAGGGTGATAATGATATCTGAAGTTCGACAACCTGGCTAGATAGTTCAAATTTATTTTAAATAATACCGCTGACCCGACCACCAACAGTTCCTTAAGACGTAGGTTGATAACAGATACCTCTTAAGTAATTAGTTCAATTGAGAGTATCACCCAAATCCATTAACTAATTCTAAATGCTTACAGATTGATAGATACTAATATATATATCATAACCCCCACCTACAGTCTTCACATAAAGCCTAGTGCTTCCCTCAAGCAACACCTCATCTATGTTGAGGAAAATCTCTTGCAATTATCCGGATTGATTACACACAGCCTCTAAACATTAATCTGATAATCGAATCTCGGGGCGAAACCATTTGACACCACCTCTATCCTGTCAACCCCTTGGTAAGACAAATTTACAATCCAACACAATCGTACACTGGTTTTTCCACCCTCTAAACTTTCAATTCCGTTCGATTTCACACACCCTCCTGAATGACTTTATTGTGCAATGATTGCAGAAATTCAGTACAACATGCTTCCCCTAAGTGTTCCAAGAACTCGTTCAAAGCCGTTTTCCTGTCGTCTTGCATCTTTAATACTCATCTGATGTATTCACGATTTACTGCAGACTTACTAAAATGACATCCCTGTATACACTTTGGTAAATCTTTGGCTTTGACTTGGTGCTTCTGGTGGTGGTACGAATAGTTTGACTTCCCATGTGCTTCTATTCACTTTTCAACTTATTATTGGTGGTTGGATGCCTGTTGGCAGTGTGTAGTGGTAAGAGGATCAGAAAGCAGGCAGGGAATAAATTTCACATTTATGGCATGTAGGTAGGTGTATACCCTTCTTAAGCTTCCGACAGATATTCGTAACAGTTGTGAGCTTTCGAAACCTTAACAAACATGTGGCAAGTATTCCCTCTACGGGTGTTGCTGTCGCCACTGCTGCTTCTTCCTCGAGTGATTCTGTATTACAATGATTTAAATATTGTTCCCATTAAGCCATAGGAGGACTGTTGTAGTGAATCTATGCGTACTTCTATGGTCTAGTCAGAACAGTACTGCAGTCTGTCCGTACCTATGAGTACGAGTAACCCTTTGTCCATATACAATAGATACTCATATCTTTATATATGTTGGCCTCAAGCACCAAAGGAAGTTGCCTTGAAATGATTTATAAATTTCTTTAATGTCCATATGGTGTTGGGAGCATTTCCAGAATGTGAATGTGAATTTTGCAAGATGGATTTTCGTTACTATGAGATTGTTAAATGGAGCAGGGATAACACGAAAGTACTGCATGGACATACATACATATGTAGCATCCTTCAGGGTTGATCAATGCAAGTTCTGATAAGCTGAACTATACCTGGCTCTTATCAAACAAATGCATTAGACCAACAAAATGGA
This sequence comes from Volucella bombylans, assembly GCA_949129095.1. Classification (NCBI taxonomy): domain Eukaryota; kingdom Metazoa; phylum Arthropoda; class Insecta; order Diptera; family Syrphidae; genus Volucella; species Volucella bombylans. Next base: position 82,000,114 of record OX422144.1, read on the forward strand.
ATGAATCTTGGTGTGGATGTCAACCTTAGGATTGTAAAGCTATAATCTGTCGGATAAGCAAATTTCTCCTGCCATATGTTAGAATAAAGAACACGATAACTGTGCAGTAATCGATATTCATGCATATGTATTCCTGGGGAATGGATCTTGATTTTATGTTTTGAATGATGTTATGGTTAAATGCTTCCTGACCTATTTTGATTGATTGGAGTATTGTCTTTTGGTATGTATTTTTCAAAATGGAATTGTGATTATTAGCCTGTATAAGAACATCAGTGTTGTAAAACATCCGATGTAATCAAGGGCAGAATAGGAGACAAATTATACTTTAAAGAAGGCTTATACCTTCGACCTGAATAATGGCAGTCATTGTGTGTTGGAAATAGATGAAATTGATCAAGAGTTTGAGCGTAATAGAAATAGAAATAGAAATTCCAACAATGATTGTCGAGAGGCGCTACGGTTTGGTGTGGTTTTTGAGCAGTGGGCATTACTGGATTTTATTTCTTCAAAAGTGACGGTGCTATGTGCCACAAAAGTGGTAAAGCATTTGGTGTTTTACGAGAAAAGATTTCTGGTTGAGTCATTTCTTTAAATGATGACTTCTTACTTTAGGACCATGTGAAAGCAAAAAAAAAATAAGGCTCCCTAGTCAATAAAAGCACTCCAAGTCAATATTAATGCTGCTATTGACGAGATAAAGATGCACAAGTACGAAAATATGATGAATAATTTATACAAAATAAATAGTTCTAAGAAAATGTAAATGAAGTCGAAAGACATAGTTATAAGAATTTAGAGTAGCTTAGAGTGCCTGTGTGGGGCCAGTAAGTTAGTGTAAGATTATTAAGTAATTGTAAGCTAGCATTTAAGCATTTTTTTGTTAGAATGTAAGAGTTAGTGTTAAGAAAATAAAATGCATATAAAACTAAAAACTAAAACTATGATGAATAATTTTATCAAAAGCACGTGGATGTGCAACAGCGGTCGTAGAGGCTTATATTGTTTTCCATTATTAAAAGCAATCCTAATTCGACTGAATAAAATAAAAAGCAAACTTTATTTCATAAAAAATCGTGATAAATCATGAAATGCAGAAGGACTTGGATCCCAGGCCCGTCTGTTCAATTTGGAGTCTCGTTTCCTTCTATGTTTTACTATTTAAGACATAGTACACGCTTGCGCGTCACCATTTTTAGTTTTTTGCAACCTCGTCCAGTAATTTCAACCTCACTTTAAAAGTTGTGGGTATATCTTTTAGTGTTCTCTGTAAGGTTATTATCCAATCATACTCTTTGTTTGATTGACTTCTGGCAACTGACTACTTGAAACAGTTTGTAAAGTAAAGTAAAACTATTGTCTTCGCATGTTGATGTACGAGTACTATAGTATTCTGACCCGTTCTCCAATGCTGCTGGTCATTGAAGGTACGCTTCGACACCATGTATTTTACTAAGACACCGGTTCACAAGAGATAGCATCTTTCAAATAACAGAAAAGGTCGCTCTGCAAAAGTAACTCAAGGATAGAAATTCCAATTCGAAGTTGAAAATATAGCTTTTTTTAAAATTGTATTTACGAATAGCATTCCGAACACAGATGTAAATTTTATGATTCTACAGGCTATACCATATATGGCACCTTTGAGACAAAAATCGTGAAATTTGAGTTAATGCCATTAATTGACTCCTGAAATGTTTATCCATCAGTCATCAAAAGCATATGTGCAAGCAGGGTTAGCGTGTATCTTTCCCTTGTGACAACGGGGTGGCACGCTGGCGATGCTCCGCAGTAGCTTTCCAAATGAAAAGTAGGCAGGTAAATTATACTAATTGTTACGCCTATGCTCACAAAATATGCTAAGGTACCCGTATACATGGACGTAACATTAAAAAAAAATATATACGGCTCGCCTCGATCAACCGCAAATCAGGAATGCACTTTGAAGTTTAGTTTTATGTATACTTGGTATTTCTTTTTTTTGTTAATAAGACTTGGCACATTTTACCTATAGTAAATAGGTTTTGTTAAAAAAATTGAAGGCAAAATTTAACATTTACATCAGCAAACTAAGCTGAGTCAGACCTGTCTATGCATAAGCGGAACCTTATGCTCTAATTCCTCTGCGGCATTAGATATTCTGTTTTACTCGACGCCCCTCGATATCTTCAGCAAGCAAGTAGCTGTAACTGCAGCTATTCGGCTTAAAGCTACTACACAGTGGACAAATAATTCATTTGGTAACTTTAACATTATTAATACATTAGGAATCCTCACAGTGAACATCGATTACACCTTACCTGAACTTTGGTTTGACAAAGACTTCCATGTAAGTCAATCCACTTCGACACAGATGGATGTAAAACCGATAGCGGGGTTGGTCTCGGTGTTTGCTCAGATAAGCTAAATTTAAGTCCCTCCGTGAACGTTTGAAGAAGCTCAGTCTTGGCTGAAAAAATACGTGATATCTGCAAAGGATATCCACATCTTCTCATTAAATTCTAAAACCGCCCTTGAATGCCGATCATCTCTTTTGGAAATGGCAGAGCAGTTCAACCTTCAGCTTTGCTGGGTGCCGGGCCACAGACACTTTCCAGGGAACTGTAGGGCCGATGAACTCGCCAAATTGGAACCACTCTACCTATTCCACCGGAAAAGGGTAGCGTAGGTATACCTATCGCTACGTGCAAATTAATATTAAAGCTGGATGCCAATAAAAGTACAGACCTTAGGTGTACTGTTGGACCAACATGTCTAGCCACTAAACAGATCTGGCCAAAGCTAGATCGGAGTCGAGTCTGGAAAGAGTCTGATCCTTCTAAATAGGAAACATCTCAGCACCATCATTGGTGTCATGCAAGAAGGCTTGGAGCTTTCACAAACGATTTCAGTAGGAGCTACATGGACGAGGAGAAAGAGGAGACAATCCTTCACCTTCTCTATAAATGTCCAGCTCTCTCCCAGAGAAGAAAACTTCACTTAAGATCATTCTTCTACCTAAACGATGGCATCACAATTGGCCAATAGGCCTAAGTGGATTGGTGTTTCCAACAGCCACTCTTGCCTACCTACCTACCTACCTATCATTTACATTTTAGAATGTGTGTTTTTTTTTTAAGATGCATGTATGCATTTTTTGTGAGTGTAAGTATTACTTTTGTTTTCTATAATTTGCGCTGAGATCGGTTATCAGTAAATCCGCTAGGAGCGAGCGTTAAAATTGGCGGCAACAATTGGTTTGACGTTTCTTTGCGTTTGCCGTAGCTGAGTCAGGCGAGCCTTTCGCAACTTTATCCCAAAGCACGTGGTCTGGACAACCCCTGCAAAACTCTTTCTACATATTACCCTCAAAATAAAGCTTTAAAATTGGGTTTTATGCATTCAAGCGAGATTTAAAGGCTCCACCAAATACGACAAGTACCTATTTGAATGGATGTCTTCGGATGAAGATCTTGGACGTGTCTTGTTTTAATGTTCATGAGACCAAATAATTAATTTGACTTTTACTGTGAATACCAATTTGTCGGTCACTCTCTGCGGTTGCTGGCGAAAGAAAGGAAAAGGCGTAGGATACCGGAAGCAAAAAAAAGAACGCTTACCAATTCCCATTGCGATCTTCTTAAGGGAACCGTGGGGCTTAAGGGATATGACGTAAGCTTGAATTCGCTTACATTACTTTTTAAAAAACAAAAAAGACAAATGCTCTTTTAAATTTGAGCGACAGCTATGCGTATTCAAGAAAGTTTTTCATCTGGTAGCAAGTTGGCAGTTGTGTAGTCTCTCATATTTCATAGTAAGAACGAATCCATCTACCAAAGCGTTACCATATCAGTGGGGTTAGAAGCAAATAAAACGTAACCAGTCAAAATTGTTGATTTTTAAGGGTTGAAAACTAAAATAACCAAATACAATCGTTTACTTTAAGATAAAATTTAGTCAATCAGTTCATTTTAATTGTTGTAAAGTATTATTATAAGTTAGAACTAGTTTTTCGATATTTCTGAAAAATTGACTTAATTTTTTTTGAGTTGTGTCGCTTTTGTCGTAAGGGTGCGATATATCAAAAATATCAAATATAGGCCTATTAAGTTAATCCTAGAAATTGAAAATTCTTATGAAACTTATTCTTACTTTATCCCACTTAAGTAACCTAGACAGTAAAACTTACCTCGATTTGTAAAAAATATTAGATTGTGTCACACGTTTCCTGCATTTAAAAATTCGACAAATTGACACGCACGTTATAGTGTGTAACATGTACCTAATTCATATGCTCTTCTCGTAAAACAGCGTATTAAGTGCGGCTTTTGTGAAAACTGAAAGAATAACTCTCGATGACTATCACATATTTAGGTACTCTAAAGGCTTCAGTGTCTATTGTTTTAATAAACCCAGGTTCCTAAGTGGATCTGGATCTGGCGTTGCAATTATTTGCTGGTTTTGAAACCAGAAGCTCCCTTGTAAGTTATCATACTACGATGCGATTTTTTCCTCCGATGCGGGATTGGGCTTCTAACGTTGTTCTCCTGCTGCGGCAGCCGAAACTTGAGCCACAAGTGCGATAAACTTATCGATCCGTTGTCTGAAAATAATTTTACACACTTAGTTAAGGAGAAACAACAACACAACCACACAGAATCGTCTGCAAACCAAATTTTATTGTTTTCTCGTATATGAGGTGAAGTACTTCAGCGACCTACATATATTAACAGCTGCAACACTAGGGAGTTTGTGGAAAACTGATATTTGTGGAAGTGCACACATAACGAAATTTCTCAAAGTGTTCCGATGTCAGCTGTGCATGATTTTCCGAGAGTCAAATTTCAGTTTTTGAATCATCAGATTATCGCAACGTGATTGATTTGATACGATAATCTCTGATTAGTATTAGTCGTATTACAGAATCAATAACTGTCATTATTCTTTATCTAAAAGGTGGTTTGCTTCAACTGATAGGTCTTGGGATAGGAATAGCTTTCAAAATGTTTGTTCATTTTTGACAGTTCTTTGACATTTTTGACTCCGCGTCATTCCAACATATTTTGACGTAATTTTTTTTATTCTCAAAATCGACCATCTGGTTTTTTCTCAAATATGAGAATGTACTACTGGACAATGATCAGTGCTTATTTTTTCAAAAATATATACGAAGTAGGTCTCAGAATGTGTTCTTCGTACCACCGGGACTATGAGATTTTACACCACTCGATTGATTGCTGATAACCATATGCTGATAAATCGCCAATATTCTGCGTTTTACTGATAAAGAGACCGATAGGACGCGTCAAAAACAGCGGATGAAGCCTTGTTAAGAATATTATGTCGTGAACCATTCTTCATAATGAATAACAATTTTTGATTCGAACTTAATTTGTATCGTTATCATTCGAAAAAAGAATTAATATAATTCTTCTCTCTCAATTGTGACCAATGAAACCATCTGTTTGAACCATATGTTACTCGGACACCGACAGATCTTCCCACCTCGAAACCTTAACTGTCAGTCAGTATTATAACTCCACAGAATGAAATGAATCGCTTTACACTTGAAAATATTGCAAACTCATTTCAAAATTAAGTGCTGTGTTGTCTAAACAGTACGTTTATTCAAAATAAAGTTTGGTAGAAATGAAGCACTCACTGCGCCTGCTGTACGCAAGTTTGTGCAAAAGATTCATGAGACTAGCTGGCTTGCGGACACACTCATGGTCCCCGTCGTCGTTCGGTACATACCGACAAGAATGTGGCTGATTTGTCCAGTAGTGTTCGACTCAATCCAGAAACATCGACTCGCCATCGATCTCAACAACTCAACATTTCACGCACCCGCTTGATGAGAATGTTCCACAAGGATCTTGGATTATTCCCTCGTAAAGTCCAATTGACTCAGCAATTGAAGGCAAACACCCATCCCCTTCGTTATTGTTTTTCATTTTGGCCCTTACAGCAGCTCGAATATTTTTTTCTGACGAGCCGTATTTCTAAAAAATCAAATTGACGCATCTGGGTATCGGAAAACTGGGTATCCACAGAGAGTGACAGTTTGGTGTGGATTTTGGAGTGGTGACATCATCATGAAGACATGAACTTCGACGATCTTTGGTTTTAGCACGATGGCGCACCATGCGCACAGCACATCAAACAATCGATCTTTTGCGTGCTAAGTTCGGTAATCGTGTTATTAGCCGCCTTGGCGATGTTAATTGACACCGACGGACATTTTTTTCTGAGATGCCTTTAAATATCGATATTATGTGGATAAACGTCTCAACCCCTTAAAGCGAATAGCATCCGAACCATTTGTGAGATAAAGACAGTCAACAAGGTCTTGGAAAATTGGGTTGACAGGATGCGCTACTGCGAAATCAGGCGAGTCAGCCACATGAATGAAATCGTATTCCATAACTAATGGGAACGTTCGCTCTTCCCAATAAAGCCATAGCGTACCAAAAGTAAACGATTTTTGTTCATTTTATTTTATTTTTAGAAATAAACTTGTATTTGGGCCACCCTATATAAAATGGGTAGCAACTTACCGTAGACAATACGCTGAGTCAAGAAACTTTTAGTCAGTGAAAAAAATCATTCTCTGGTTAGACTGTTAAAGCATATGCAATACATGCAAATAGTGCACGTGTGTATCAAACTTCTCAAGGTTCTTCAATGGGGCACATATATGTACCTACATATATAAGTTCACATTTTCTTCTAGTGCCCAGAAATGAAGGGTACTGTTTCTTCAAGCAATTTTAACTTCTTTAGGACTGTTGCCGTCAAATAAAAAGGACTACTTTTGAAACTTTAGTTACAAATTTATTTAAAGAAAAATTCATGTGCTTTTAGTGAAACTAAAATTTTCAGTTTTCTTTTTCCGTTTTCTTCCTTTGGCGGCAACTTTGGTTCTCCTCTTTTTTTTTTTTAATTCCCGCTCAAGCCATTTGACGTCTTAAGAGCTCGTAGCCTTGAGCTAGGTTGACTAAGAAGTGCTGCCAGGTTTGGCAACACTCCCCCCTGGTAAGCTGGGTATCGCCGGATTACCATTAGCGCCAAACCTATAAACGTCTAAAACTGCTAGTTTCGCTGTTGGGCGAGTATAAATGCCGGTCATCGTTTGTACTACCGCTGATCTAGTTTGCCCATCCCTGCTACGGTGGACTTGTATCACTCTTCCTTTTGGCCATGTGCTTCTAGGCAAATTTGCATCCACAACGACAACGATGTCGCCCTCCGATAAGGGTTTTGCCGGTTGAAACCATTTTGTTCTTCTAGTGAGAGAAGGAAGATATTCCCGGATCCAGCGCTTCCAGAAATTTTCAGCATATTTTTCGCAAGTCATCCAATTTTTTCGAAGAACGGACCCATCATCGTTAAGTTCTCCTGTTAGCCTTATTCCACTCGAGGAACCCATCAAAAAATGGTTAGGCGTTAGCGCTTCGTCACTGTCATTGTCTAAGGGTATGTAAGTCAAAGGTCGCGAATTGACGATGCACTCAACCTCCGCCATCATTGTTAACAGCAATTCATCCTTTGGATTCCTACTGCTAGACATGTGTGCTAATGTTTGTTTTATCGAACGAACCAGTCTTTCCCAGCTACCACCCATATGTGGTGATGTTGGAGGAATATAATTCCACCTGATGTTCTGCTGAGCAAACTTGTTAACAACAACATCTTCTCGTAACAATTTAAATGCATTTTGAAGCTCTTGATCTGCGCCTTTAAAATTGGTACCATTATCTGACCAAATCTCGATTGGTTTTCCTCTTCTTGCAAGAAAACGTTGAATTGCTAGTATACACGAGTCACTGGAGAGACTATGTGCAATTTCTATGTGTACAGCTCTTACGGTTAGGCAGGTGAATAGTACTCCCCATCGTTTTTCGTTATGTCTTCCTACTGTTACCAACATGGGCCCAAAATAGTCCACACCTACGAACGAGAATGGGCGAGTAAAGGCTTTAAGCCGTGCTGGAGGTAAGTCTGCCATAAGTGGTGGTACTGGAGCTGCTCTTCTATTCTTGCATTCTTGGCATTTGCGTTGAACCCCTCTTAAGACTGTTCGCAGATGTGCGATATAGTAAGACTGACGAAGTTCGTTCACAACAGTCTCAAAATTCGAGTGATGGTAACGTTCATGTACACTCTGGACTATCAATGTTGTTATGTAGTGCCTTCTCGGTAAAATTATTGGTCTCTTACTGTCAAATGACACATCTTTAGAAGCATCGATACGACCTCTTATCCGCAATATACCATTCTCATCTAAATATGGGCTTAATTTCAACAATGAATTTGATTTTTCAAAGGGCAATTGTTCAGATGAATTATCAACGCCTTGTTTCATCATGTTTATTTCGTTCCCAAAATTCTCAAATTGGCACAGTCTATATAGATATAATTCAGCCATAGTAACTGCTTTAGTCGATTTAAAATTCAAGTTTTTTATTTGCCCTGGTTTTAACTTTATTTCCAGAAAACGATAAACGTAAGCCATAGTACCTTTTAATTTTTTCCAAGATGAGAATCGCGTATATTCCACTAGTGGTTCTAGATGAAACCTAACGTGAGTGAAAACTTGAAGCTCGTTTTCATTAATTTTTGGTGTTCTCGATGGCCATGTATCTTCAGATTGGTATAAGAAGTTTGGCCCATGATACCAACGGCTTTCAGATGAGAAATCAATCTGCAAATTCCATTTAGTGGCATCGTCTGCTGGATTGTTCTCGCTAGGCACCCATCTCCATTCATCTTCATTCGAGTTTTCCAATATTTCACCTACTCTGAACATGACAAACTGCTTTACTTTTCGATTGTTGTTTTTTATCCAGCAGAGAACAGACTGAGAATCTGACCAAAAAAAGCGCTTGTCAATTTTAATCGAATGACCTTTTATCACGGTCTTAGCCAGACGTACGCCTAACACAGCCGCCTCAAGTTCCATACGTGGTACTGATATATGCTTGATGGGACCCAATTTCGATCTAGAACAAACAAGAGAGCATTCAGTGTGAGATCGCTTTTTTACTCTCATGTAGGCAACTGCTGCATATGCCGACATACTTGCATCTACAAAGATATGAAGTTCGACTGAACATCCGTTTTCAAACTTTAACTCGTTAAGATATGGCCTTCTTATTTTGATTTGCCTCACTCGGGGCAATAACTTTACCCATTCGCACCATAGCCGTAACTGATCTGGATGTATTTCTTCATCCCACTGCGTGCGCTGCCTCCAAACTTCTTGCAAAAGTATCTTGAGTAGGATTAGGAAGTGCGCAATAAGACCAATTGGATCAAAGACACTCATCAGTATTTTAAGAATGTCCCTTTTGGTTGGAATGCGTTCCCCATTAAAAATTCCCGAGTCAAACTTCTTGGCATTGTTTAAAAATGAAAACTTGTCTGCTGTAGGAGACCACCACATTCCCAAAATCTTCTCAACCTCAAAATCACCAAAACGTTGGTTGAAGTTTTTGTCGCAGTAAGCGGCCTTTTCTCCTAACGCCTTAAGCACAGTAAAGGAGTTACTGATGAAATGCCTAATTTCAAATCCTCCTTGTTCATGAATATGTATGACCTCCTTAGCTAGTTGTATAGCTTCCATCTCAGTGTCAACGCTATCAAGAAAATCGTCAACGTAATGGTTTTGAATTATGGCCTCTGCTGCTCTAGGTGATTTCGACGAAAATTCAAGGGCATTTTTATTTTTAATATAGGCTGCGCAGCAAGGGGAGCAGGTTGAACCGAATGTCAATACTTGCATGACGTAGTCTTCAAGTTCACCTGTTTCTGTATTTCGCCACAAAAACCTTTGAGCATTCTGGTCGGACACTTGTACTTGAATTTGGTGGAACATTTCTCTTATGTCCCCACATATTGCAATTTTTCTCTGGCGAAAGCGAAATAGAATCTCTGGAAGTGATGGCAGATTATCTGGTCCAGATAAGAGCATTGAATTGAGTGAAACTCCGTTTACTCTTGCAGCTGCATCCCATACTATGCGCACTTTAGATGGTTTATTAGGGTTGGTAACAGGAAAGATGGGCAGGTACCAAATTGTTTTCCCCTTATTATCCTGGAGCTCAGTTTTTGTTAGCTTACGAGCGTATCCCTTATCAACATAGTCCTGAATTTGTGTATTGAGGTTCTTCGCAAGTATTGGGTCTGTTTTTAGTCTCTTTTCTAGGCACAGCATTCTGCGTTCCGCAGCGGGCCTGCTGTCAGGAAGCTCTAGGAGTTCGCTTTTCCATAATAGTGGGACACTAAATCTATTTCCAACTCGCTTAGTGCAGTTTTCTAAAAGAGCAATTGCTTTCGTATCATCTCCACTCAACAGGCGCTTAACGTTTTTTGAGCCAACACTATCGATTGCAAAGAACTCTCGTACGAGTTCATGAAGTTTTCCATCAGCTTTTTCTTGGCAGTCACACACATGGAAATGAGAGAAATTATTAGCACTCGTTTTTCTTCCAGAACATGGACCAAATACCGTCCACCCTAAACGAGTTTTGATAGCGGCTGGTTGGTCAGTATTTCCTTCGCGATGTTTTCTTGAACTTGTTAAATGAACTTGATCAATGCCAATTAAAATTCGGGGTCTAACTTGCTGGTAAGACTCCATTGGAATACCTTTTAAATAAGGAAATTTTAACGTGAGTTCTTCAAAGTTCATCGACTGCGATGGTAAGTTTAATGAATCGACAGTGCGAACATTAGTGAGGAAATGTTTCTTTGAGCATCCGCCAGCAGAAATTTGCAGGCTTACCCTTTTTGAGTTCTTTTCGGTTCTTTGAGTATTTGCGGTCCACCTAAGACACAACGGCTCGTTTTTCCCTCTCAACAGCAGCATGTCAGCCAGCTCTTTATCCATCAGTGAAACTGAGGAGCCATCATCAAAAAAGGCATAGGTTTTGACTTTGATGTTGTTGTTGTAAAGTGTTACAGGCAATATTTTAAAGAGAATGCTATTTTGGTCTTTATGAATGTTGCAATGATCTTCGCTCACATTGCTAGTACCGGCTATTTCTCTTAATGGTTCCTTATTTTTGTGTAAAGACTTGTGGTGTTTGTAGTCGCAATTGTTTACTCCACATTTTTTGTTAGAGGTGCATCTCCTATTATAATGTCGAACCAAACATGTTCGACAAAGAAAATTCTTCTTTACCTCTTCCCACTTTTGTTTTAAAGTCAAATTGTTGAACATATTGCACTGTTCTACCGACTTGCAGTTTCTGTTGCAAATAACACATGTATGTCGCCCTTGATTATTGTTTTCTACCTGTTCGTGGTTAGCGCTCAAGAGGGTCTTATTTATGATTCTCTTTTCTTGTTTCGTGTCTGCGAGTCGAGTGCATGACATATTAGTGACTTCACATGCAGCTTGAGCTATTTGGTGAAGCCACGAACTGAATGTTGACAGATTAACATTGTTTTTCTCCAATTTAAAAGCTCCCCAGTTTAATCGAATTTGACAAGGCAGGCGTTCAGTGAGCTCTTTCATCAGAGATGGATTATTAAGGTAGGAGTGCAAGCCTGTAGCTTGCATGATGTCAACTATATTTTCCACCGACCTTGCAAATGTAACGAGGGAATCTAATCGGTCAGGCTTAGGTGGACGCTCAGCTTTTAACTGATCAATTAAGCTTTCAATTATGCTTTCTGGACGACCAAACATCATGCGTAAAGTAGAAATAATATTTGGCACCTGCTGTGGATACATAAGTTTGGACCTAACAGCGTCCAATGCTCTTCCTTTTAAACATTTCTGCAAGCGCAGAAGATTTTCATCGTAAGAAAATCCACATGAGCGAGTAGAATTCTCGTAACAAGATATGAAGAGAGGCCACTCCTCAGCGTAACCAGAAAAACTCGGTAATTCTTTCGGAGTTATACGCCTTGTCTCTATTTGCATGCTACTCAATTTTGGTGTATTATTTAACTCACCAGGTGAGAGTTGATCTGCATGTGCGAAGCATTGCGTGTCATGAAAAATGGGAGCTTGTTCTGGCAGTCGTCGTATACTATTATACACGCATTCTGTAGGTTTCGGCACTGAGTCAGTTCTTGCATCAACTTGATGATCATTTAAATTCGGTGGCTGCTCCAAGGTATAGTGGGGTGTTTTAATTACCTCTTTTGGCTGTTGACGAATTGAATGAGAAGCCAATTGTGGTTTTATGCTGCCTTTATGCTGTTCTGAGACCCAGTTCTTCAATCTATCGCTTCTACATGTTGAATGTGTATCACTTTCTTCTTCTGATGTTTGTTGTTCCAGGAGGTCATACTTTGCATCAAGATACTCTTTGTCTCTCTTCTCTTTTTCCAAAAAATATTCTCTGCACCTTTCTTCTTTAAGGCGCTTTTCTTCGTCGAGCTTCCTAAGTCTTAGTTTGATTGATCTTGTAGAACTTGTTGACTTTTGATAACAAGCGCTCTCTGTCCTGGTAGGTTGACTCATGTTTGGATTTAGAGAATACTCTGTTTGATTCAATGTTGGTAATATTACGGTGTGTGTTTTCGATGCCCTCTGCGAACCTTGGGGCAATTCACGCGTCGGTTGTGGACCTACGGCAGTTGGGTTCGATGTGCATTTTGCGCAGCACCAATCCATGTCCTTTATGTCGGATGTCACATTTACGCAGTCGAAATGGTGCCATTGATCGCAAAGGTCACATTGAACCATTTCGTCGGTGTCAGGTCTACAACATGACTTGCAATTGAAATGGTTTCCTGGCTGCAGTGTTTTTTTTGCTGGCGCCGAAGAAGAGTCTTGCCTTTGGACTTGAATCGATGGATTCGATTGTTGCTGATTTGAAGGTGGTGGCGGAGGAGAATGCGCGACCTTGGATGTTTTACCAAAAATATTTTTATTAGCCATGCTTACCTGACAGTGACGGCGTAAAGTGGTGTTGGATGATGGTCTTAGATGATGATGGTGTACCGTCTGATGTGGCCAATGGTGGCGATGCGGTTGATCCCTTCAGATATGTACTGGGTTTTTCCTCTCACGAACTGTATGGCAGTTTAGGAGCAATTTGATGCTTGTTGGTGGTCTTCTTGCTGCTGGTAGAGCAGCCTTTTATCGACAATCCAATCTTCCAATTAAGTTTTAGTTCGCACGCGAAAATTTTAGTACAAAAAAAATGAAAATTTTAGTAATGTTGCCGTCAAATAAAAAGGACTACTTTTGAAACTTTAGTTACAAATTTATTTAAAGAAAAATTCATGTGCTTTTAGTGAAACTAAAATTTTCAGTTTTCTTTTTCCGTTTTCTTCCTTTGGCGGCAACTTTGGTTCTCCTCTTTTTTTTTTTTAATTCCCGCTCAAGCCATTTGACGTCTTAAGAGCTCGTAGCCTTGAGCTAGGTTGACTAAGAAGTGCTGCCAGGTTTGGCAACAAGGACTTTACCAATAAATAAAGATCAAGACCATTTTTATCTCCTTACAAAGTTGGATTGTCCATTAAACTTCGGGATTATTCGGGCAAATTCAATGTCTCTATCCATTCATTTGCGACATTCTCTTATCATTACTGCAAATTTTATATTTCCTTATTTTTCGCCGAATATGAAGGTTAAGTTATTACTCCTTTTCTGACGACAGTACTCTCTGCTTTTCATATTTGTTTCCGGACTCACGTCCCTGCAGTGTTTGTTAAGCTCAGTAAATTCCCATATTAACAACATAACCAATTGTTGAACACCAATTTAGTGGAATTTATTTCTTCGAAAATGCAATGTTATCTGCTGTCATTAAAGCGAAATTTAAATACCCATCCATTATAAATGAATGGCCTTGCATCGTTGAAATCGAACAATTTTTCATTCTCGGTATGTGTGTTAGTGACAACTTACCTTGGAATGACCACATATTCGATGTCATCAAAAATGCTGCGAAATGTCTAGGTTTCCTCAAGCGATGTAAGAAATACTTCTCCCCCCTCCCTAATCAGGCCTCAATATATAAGGTTTTTATCCACTCACAAGTGGAGTACAAGGTCCATATCTGGTAAGGTGCCCCCAAGACCTCTTTATACTTGCTAGATAAGATTCAAAACGGTGCGATAAAAGTAATGTATCTTGCCTCATCTTGTTATATAGCTATTTTCACTCCGCCGAAATTGCCAGTAGTATTCCGCTCCTTCTAACTTTCAACCGTAACACCCGTCATGCTATGAATACTCATCAGTATACCCTCAACTTAACTTTCGGACTAAATCTGAAATATCGTGTTTCTTTCCTAACCCCTTAAACTCGTTTATGGAATGCCCTGCCGATCTCTATATTTCCCAGTCTTTGTAACTTTCAAACGTTTAAGACATCGGTACCTCTTTTTTTACCCTCCCTAACTTTCATTCGCAAACACTGTGTACAAGCACTTTAAGAGTACTGAAAACCCCTACCTTGAGTACGCGCTAGTTATAATAAATGTAAGAATCTTCCGAGTGTTTCATGTTTCTATTCCCGTGTGGTCTACATCAGCCTACCACCAGCAAATTGCAATGCATCCGTTCGCATATTAATGAATGCTGGAAGACTTTTGGATGTAAACCTCAATTCTCCTTTCCGAGTACACCGTTTTAGCGCAAGGAAAATAGAGTAGTGTTAACCTAATTTTAAAACTCATCCGCGTTGCACCCACCTCTGCCAGTCGACATAGAAATTTTACATTCTAAAGGATTTCTCCCTAAATACGGAATCAAATTATAAGTGTATTGGAATCATAATAATCACAAACACTCGAGAGCATTTCTCTGCTTGTGGATAGTATTGCACATCAAAATAGAAATAGGTCGCATCCTGGCAAATCATCTGCTAATTGTTTACTTATCCGTGTCTAACAAAACATGTGGCGATGGCTGTGTTAGTATAAACTTGACGTTGACACATTATTGACGGCACTCGTGCTAATTAGGGAGGTTTTGCACTGTGTTTTGTTTGGTCTTTTAGACCTAATTTTATCAAATCGGGGATAAGGAACATGCTCTATCCGTCCATGAAATGTTCATGAACCATGAATCCGGATATAATTGACATGCCGTGTCTACATTTTTGTGTTAGATTAAAAATAATCGATGTTGCTTCATCAATTTATTTAGTTTCCATAATGAACAACAAATATTCCATATTCCAATATTTTCGTTTCAAGGAAGCAAGCTTTCAATTTGACTCTTCAAATTGTTCATCGTCTAACTCATGTCTGTACTTTTGGAAAAATCTGACCGACTTATGAATCAAGTAGTGATACCTCTGGCATATCTCGAAAAAATCGTATCCATACAAATCGTAAGAAACTTACAACAAGCCTTAACCTTTTGTTTCGTCGTATGAGCAATTTCTATTGCAGTTTGTGAATACAAAATTTTGTTTGCATTCACAACTGAAAAATTTGCATACAATCATTGGCACTTTGCATTTTATGGTGCACACTTCTACTGTAAATGCTATTTTGCCATTTTGATGTTGAATCTACTAAATTTTCAGAGTCACAATTCCCTCATATCCTGCATATGGATATGGAAACACTCATTTGGATCTACAAAAAAACTGGTATGGATACATCCATTGCGCTCTAGTTCCTATACAAAAAGTACGGCATTCATCTGCACTGCACTGGGAGTGAGTGTTTTAAAAAAAAATCCTATGCCATTCCACACACTTAAGCCAGGGAGGGGTTTTAAGATTAGATTTTAAAAGATGTCTTTGATGTATGAATGAGATTCTTTTTGATGGCTTCAGGAGTAGGTCATGAGCTGTGCACTTGTACGGATTCAAACAAATATAAAAATTCTTTAAGGATACAGTAAACGTATTTTCAATTTTAGTTTTATTTGCTTTGAATGCTGGAGTACTTAGGCACATTGTAAACAAATTAGGGAACGCAAACTATAAAAGCAAATATGTATTTCTTTCAGCTCTTGTGGTAGAAACTGATGAAAGGGGTTCTCTCTTCTCAGTTTGCTGTGCTATGAAGGGCTTCAATAACTTTGGATTTAATGTGGTTCCTTTTTTCACTAATTGGATTGATCGTTTAGTTTCAAAACACAACACAAAGTCACCAGATTAAGTCAATGCTACACTATCGTAGTATAGTTGAAAAGGACATAAGGACATTTATTTAGTTACACTCAAAAATTAATTTGAAAGTTTTTTTTTTTGTGAAGAATGTACGAGACTCCACCACCTTACTGTTGGCAAATCTTTTACCACCGAACCATTTTTTCAAATTCGGAAACAGAAAATAATCCCAGGGGCTAAATCTGGCGAATAGGGTGGGTGCATGAGGAAGCAATTCGAACAATAGCTCATTGAATTTGGCCATTATAATGACGGATGTGTGAACTTGATGAAACAAAACTTTTATCTTCGCCAAATGCGGCCATTTTTTCTTGATTTCATCATTCAAACGCTGCAATAAGTTCGCATAATACATAATGATTGTTTTTCCTTTCTGAAGATAATCAATGAAAATTATCCCACTTGCATCACAAAAAAACTGACTCCATGACCGTGCCTGCAGATGGAACCTTTTTGTAGCCGATTCTCCCCTTTAAGTCCATTGTTTTGACTGTTCCTTTGTGTAGGGTGTGAAGCGATTGACCAATGTTTCATTTATGGTTATGAATCGACGCAAAATCTCGGTTGTGAAACATCGCCAAACATTCGATTGAAACATCCTCACGACGCGGTTTTTTTTCCATTCTTAGTAATCGCGGCACCCATCTTGCGCACAGTTTTCTCATGTCGAATTTTTCAGTCAAGATGCGATTGTACAGCACTTTTTGAAATGCCTACTACTCGTATATCTGCAAGTTCACGCACTTTCAATCGACGGTCATCCAATACCATTTTGTGGGTTTTTTTTCAACATTCACCCTCTGCAACTCGTGCGGTCTCGCTTAAACTCTACCACCCAACATTTTATTGTTGTAAATAAAGGACCAGACTCCCCAGAGAAGAATCCAGTTCCATTTTGATGTTGGTTGGATTGAGGTCTTTCAAATGAAAGTATTGTATCACATAACGGTGGCCAATTTTTTCCATATTTAAAAATTCATTGATAGCGTTCACTATTGATAGCTGCCGAACAAATACTAAACAACGTAGCGTCGTCAAATTTCAAATTTCAGGTGGGGTACTTGGGACAACCTGGGCATTGATGGAAAATCTTGTGTCATAGATTTGTTTTCTGTTTATTCACTTCCTGATAGAGAAGTTGGTGATATCATTACGTTTTACTCGTAAGGTGTCTATAATGATGTTTCTAAGAAAAAACTGTGTGCGTCTATGTGTATGTATGTGTTAGTATGTAGTATATCAAAATGCATTAATTTTTTGGAGCCACGATGATGCGTTTTTATGCCGAATCGCGACCATTACATTTTGAACAAAATCCACTGATGACTTTTCAAGTCATGAAAAAAAAACATACTCAAAATACAACTAATTTTTTCTCAAAAATAAAGGACTCTTTCATAAGTCTTGCAGTACTAATCCAACATTACTGTAACAAACCAAATAGTTCCCTTCAAAGTCCAAAATTGTTATTCTAAAGGTTGATACTTTTTCCAGTGGAGATTTCAAGGGAGATCACGCATGCGCCGTCTCACACTTGTCACACTGGTATTTTTATTCAGTATAGTTTTGGAAAGACTTAGTCCGGCACAGAATGTACAAAGAAATCAGCTATATTACGAATGTGTTTCGTGCAAAATGCAAAATTCGCTACACCGTCGAAAATTTTGAAACCGAATTTTCATTTTTGGAGAATATGCGACCAAATAGACTACATCTACCACATAGTGGAGAAAATATAGCAGCGGTAGCGGATTCTACGTCATTCTCAAGAGCTTGGCTTGTCGTTTGCAACAACTTGGCGTATTTTACGTGAAGATCTTGGTTTAAAAGCATTACAACAAAATTAAATCCATGCAGGAACTGAAGCTGGCCATCCTTCCGAATCCTCACCATTTCAGTCGAGGGGCTATTAAAAAGCTTCAAGAAGATCGAATGTTTTCGCCCGTGGTCTCGACGATATTTAGTTCCAATAAGACAGCGCCACTTGCCATACAGCTCGTGAAACCATGATTTTATTGCGAGAGCAATTCGGTGAACAACTAATTTTACACTTTGGACCTATGCATTGGTCTCCTAGATCATGTGACACACACTTCGGGCTACGTAAAATTCAAAGTTTATATGGATAAGCCGGCTACGATTGAGGAATTGGAGGCCAACATTACTCAAATCATACTCGTAATGCTCTAAATATCTCAAAAAGAATCACCCTTTATTTTAAGTCGTTGCAATGCGACGGTAACAGATCTCTCTTTTTGTTGTTAGTGAAATACTCGTAAATTAGATGGCGTTACTTGTATCAACACTTAATCGAAATTCATTTCGCACCAATTTGTAATCTTTTTTCGTGAATGGAGTTTATAAAATACGAAAAATATACAAAAGCTACACAAATCATATATCTTTGTTGTAAATCGAGAAGGTAAGTCTGTCATTTTGACCATTTATTGTCAGGAATGCATAATATTTCGTTGTTAATGATTTATTGCATTGTCGAATTATTGTTTGCATCAATTCCGTAGAATTGTGTGAAAACGTTCAAGTCAATCCACTTCTACACAGATGGATATAAAACCCTCTCCGCCTCTCCGCCTCTCCGACTCTCTTTCCATCTTCCGAATTTCTGTAGCCTGTTCCAGGTTGAAATCATCTCTTATCATCTCTTATGGAGATGGCAGAGCAGTTCAACCTTCACCGTTGCTGGGCGGCGGGCCACGGAGAGATTCCAGGGAACTGTAGAGCCGATGAACTCGCTTCATCGTAAGCTCAAACTGGTTCCATTAGTAAACGGATCATAGATTCACCTGGCATCACAATGGGCACATAGGTCTAAGTGAGTTGGTGTTTCCAACCGGCATTCTTGCCTACCCTATATGGATCCCGGATCACGGGAAATGAAACGGTCATAGAACTTATTACGCAAAGCTCAGGGAAAAGTTTTTCAGGACGCGAACATGCGTTAGGACAGCCTGCCTTTTCGGTAAGGGCTTCCATTGACAGTTTCATATTAGTATAACTGCAGACATGACGAATCTCCAGGTTGCTGGCACCCTAACGAATGCTTCCCAACATTTCTAAAATGTCACTTTCGACTTTCCTGCTGTCCCTCAGTAGATGTAAGACTGGCTGCTCACAGGTGTCGTGTCGTGAGCACAAGTAACCATCCCACGATGGTCTTACTGTGATAGTCGTGAAGGCGATAATTTGGATGACGGGACCCACTCTACAGCTTTCTTTCGAAAATCTTGGTGAATTGCCCGTGCATCTAACAGGTACTTGAGTTTGTTATAAATTAGTTCTCCAGATTAAGGCCTTCTGTGTTCTAGTGAACTTGCTGAATGCTTACTGCCAATACAGTCTAATAGAACCTAATGTAAATACCAAGGTGACGGAAAGTTGGAGGATGAGTAGGATGAGTTCTTCTATCTATGGTCAAGATTCTGTATATAGCAATGTGCTGTTGCGCTTTGGCCTTTAACAAGGATTATATTTTTTTAAGATTTCAATACTGAAGTAAAACATTCCTGATATCGGTGACATACTAAAGTGACACATGGGCTTTTGGTCTTATACTTGGGTATGTCCACTACGTAAATTCGCGTTGTGTCGATGCAGGTCTACGCTGTTTTCGGAAGTTTAAAGGGCAATTCATAATACTTGCTTGGTAGTCGCCAGTTGGTAGATATTGGTGGACTTGCGATGCAAATGAGGATCTCATGGCAGGTGCTCCAACAGAATACCATCCCTATTACTATAAAGTACCACGTCGCTATGATGTTGTCTTCCTTGTGTATTAAGTAGGCGGCAATCAGATTACTTAGTACTTTCAAATCTGACGTCAGTTTTATCTGAGAAGGAGATTTTGAGGTATTGCCCTACATTCGGGGATATGTGAGCTCATAACTTGAATCTATCGAAGTTACAAGTATTTTTTTTTAGTCATACGAGAAAAATCGTTAAATATGAATTGATGATGATAACAGTAAAATTATTAATTATTGTTCAGGTCGATTTCATTTTATCGATTTTTTATCATCTTTTTAAAAATGACTGATTTTACTGTTCCAACTTTAACTTTATTGTACAGTTTTAAGCAGGTTTTCAACACGTTTCTAAAATTTCATATCAGTTAAAGATGTTTTTTATAAATATTTTCCTTAAAGTCTTTCAGAGAGCAGGATATTTATGCGAGCATTTATTTGTTCTAAGCAAATTGATTTATGACACCGTGTTTTCGTTTTTTTTTCTTGCATTTTGATGTGATATATGCGTATGCCTCATCAATTTTATATTTTCCCAAAAATAGGCAAAGAACACGAAAAGGAGAGCATCCTCTTGTTCTAAGTTGTTCGATAGCTGTTGGCTTATCCTCGTTTTGATGTTCTTCTTCTTTAAAATCGATGCGCAGTGTAAGCGATTTTTTTTCTGTTGCGAGACAAGTCTATTTTATTATCGATTAAGGGGGTCGGCAAAGGCAGGAGGGCAATAATGATATTACGATGTTGTTGATGGAAGAAATGAAGAAGAAAGAATCTTGGAAAAAATAGGACGTCGACTTAAAGTCAAAGGCATTTGTTTGCTCCTTCTTTTATTTCAACATTTTGTTTTTGTTCTTTGCGTTATAATCGTAAAAATACAAGAACACTCACATAAAATACGGACGAAGAGGCATAAAATTGTAGACAAGTGTTTGCAGTTAACTGGAATTTGTGACAAAATATATGAAAAATAGTAAAGTTTGGTTCCTAAATATTTCAGATAAATTTTATTATCATATTTGTATCTTTAAACGATTTGAAAATGTTTTGGTTAATACTGGTTTGTCCGGATACTTTTATCAATATCTATACTTGATTTTTGGTTATATCTATTGCGTGCAAAGTTATTGTGGAAAACTAGCAAGATACAATTTATTTCACTACCGAAAATCTTGCTGTGGAATGTGTTCCTGATTGGATTGAAATGATGCCGATGATTATGATTCATGATGATGATGATGATTCAGCCGACATAAATGTATCTTGCATATTTAGACCTCTCTATTCACTTCGACGCTTGCACTTAATGCAGTTTTTCCTAACTACGTTGTTGCTCAACTGACGTCTTAGAAACCTTACGTCTACGTGCAACCCACCGAACAAATTGTCGGTGAAATGTACTTTGAGAAACTACATAGAGCGGAAAGTTTTTTCGGAGCCGTTATTCTACTAATTAATTAATTAATACGAGTATTCTATTTTTGATGGAAAACTTTATTCATTTTGCAACCAACTGAAATGTACGCGAAATTAAACTAAGAATATCCTGTTTATAAAGAGGTTAGTCAATAGTCATAGTCCGTAAGCTCAAGGTTAAGCAAATAAAATTAAGTTTTCTGTTGATCACATTGTGGTTTGTGGTTCAGAAGGACTCGCTAAATTCAACTTTTCTAATATATTATGTTCATAGAAGTGTTGTATACTCAATTATGTTTGGATTATGGATTAAGTAATATTTTAGTCGTAGCACAGGTATTGTTGCATAAGCAAGTGATTGGTTTTAGAGTCAATTAATTTCGACGAAATAGCTTTCCGTGATTAAACCTCAGCCAAATCAAGTCCTGGGAGCATAGAAAAGCGAACGAAAGGCGACGTCATTTTAAGAAGTTACTTACTTACTTAGGTGGCGATACAATTCGGGGTGAATCCTGGTCCGAACTAACAAGCCTCAGCAGTTAGTCCAGTCTTTAGCTAATTGCCCCCTGTTGCGGATTCCAAGTCGGGTGAGGTCCCCTTCTAATTGTACGAGCCACCTAATGTGAGGTCATCCTCTACTACGTTGGTTGTTCCTCCGGGTTAGATTCGAAGAGTCTGCGGTTTGGAGCATTGGCGTCCATTCCCTCTATATGTCTTAGGCATCTTAGGCGATTGATGCGTAGTTTTCTGACTAGGTCGATATCACTATACAGCTCGTATAGTTCTTTGTTGCATCTTCTCTTTCACAGCCCGTCAACGCAAACGGGACCGAATATTTTCCGAAGGATTTTTCTCTCAAAACGACTGAGTATATATCTTCATCCGCCTACGATAGGGTTCACGCTTAAGCACCATAAAGTAGGACCGTGAAAATCATGCTCTCATATAGAGCCTGCTTAGTTTTTCGGGATTGGGCCTTATTACTCAATTGCCTTCTTAGTCCAAAGAAACAGCGATTGGCAAAAGTGATTATTCATTTTGTTTCTGCTGAGGTATTGGCAGAATCCATAGCAGTACCAAGGTAGATAAGTCCTTTACTACCTCGAAATTATAGCTGTCGATTGTGATGTTCTGTCCAGTTCGACGATGTTGTGTGTCCCTTCTTGTTGACAGCATATAATTGGTTTTGGCATCATTTACCGCTAAACCCTTCACAGCTTCTATATCAATACTAGTGAGCGAGCGGGTGATAACCCGCTAAGTTCTCCCAACTAGGTCAATATCATCGCTAGTACGTTGTACAGACTTTTGAAAGATTGTGCCATTAGGGCTCACGTGTAATGTTCTCACAATTATTCGTTCAAGTATATATTATGTTAAAGAAATCATATGACGCGCGTCACCTTGTCTAAAATCTTTTTTGACATCAAAGGTCTCAGTTAAGTCGTTACCGACTTTAAAATAGCATCGAACGTTCTCAATCTTCATTCCGCGCAGACGGACGAGTTTAGCAGGAATGTCAAAACTAGACATGGCTCTATATACAATAGTTCCTCTCTATAAATGCTGTCATATGCGACCTTAAAATCGATGAAAAGATTGTGGGTATCGATTTGGACTTCATGAATTTTTCCCATGATCTACCGGAATGTGAAGATTTGGTTGATTGTGGAATTTCCTGGTCTGAAACCGCACTTATAGGATCCAATCAAGTTGTTGACGAAGGTTTTCAGACTTTCACACAATATGGCGTTTAAGATATTGTATGCGATGTTGAGGAGACTTATACATCTATAGTTGGCGCAGTTGAGGGGTCTCATTTTCTGTGGATCGGGCATACAGTGCTGAGATTCTATTCATCAAGCAAATACTCTCCTGAGATCAGATCTGAGATATAAGCTGGAGCATGCTCTCTACAAAGTCATATCCAGCAGTGTTGAATATCTCACCCGGTAAGGGTGTTTTGTTGGATTCTCGCTTAGATATTGCTATCCTTATTTCGTTATGGTCAGGTACACGGAAGTTAAACGGTCTATTCTGCCTAATGGCGGCATGTTGGGCTTCTTCGCCGTTATACCATCTGTAGAAAAAGTTTGTCTATATTCTCAGCACGGCTGTGAATCCACTACAAGATTTTCTTCTTCATCTCTACACGCTTCTGTACCGGTCTTCTTGCATTAGCATGTTCTTTTTACCTCTCAATATCTTCGATCGTGCGCTTCTCGTGTTCTCTTCTCTTCTGCTGCAGGAGCCGACGTTCTTCCCGACTCCCCTACTCATAGAGCCAACGAGCAGCTCTCATCCTTCGTTGCAGCTCCGCTTTGTTGGCTTCTTATTTAGCTATATGTGCTTGCCGTTATTATTCATCAAACCAGAGATTTTTTTAGTAAAACGCAGCTGCGTCTCTGATGGCACTTTTGCAGCGCTGCTACTGGCCTTCGGTACTTGGCGACATAGGAGTTGTTGAGAGATTTCGGGATACGCGTTCGACGAAGATTCTAGTGGGTATGAATTCACTTATAATGCCGTACCATGTATTACGTTTTTTGGAAAATGGGATAGAGAGAGAAAGAAAAATGTTTGGGCTTATTTCGCTCCACGGCTGGCATCCAACATTTAATGAGGAGACTAAATTCTTAGTAGAAGTTGGCTTGTTGGTGATTTCTAGTCAACTACTCATACCAATTGATTTTTGTTAACTGAAAAAAATGAATGTTTTTCAGGCGCGGTTGGGATTCGGACACCGAACCTTCCCATTCGGAAACCAGTCCACTACCACTTGAGCATTGGCCACCCACCGTTCTAAGCCGTACAACTCACTTATGGAATGCCCTGCCGAGCTCTCTATTTCCTAGTCGTTACAACTTGAATACACTTAAGAAGAATGTACATCGATATCTCTGTTTTCTTCCTCACTATTTTATATGCTAGCAAGCCCTTAAGTGCGCACTAATTCAAAAAAAGAAAAACATCCTCTCAAGGTAGTTCTTGCTACAACAAGGTGGTAATCGGAGTCATTGTCGGCTGCCCGACATATTAAATATTGCAGTGCAAAATGCAATATTGATTTGCCACAGCAGTACTTGAAGAGAGCAATTTCTGATGACCATATCGTGCTCACCTTACCGATCTCATCACGCGTACCTGGGCTCTCTCATTTGTCATTCCGGCCTAGCTCAGCCTGCGTGGATCCGGATATGCGAGATGGTGTGAGAATTTCTTTAACACAATTTTAATAGAAGAGCGGATTAATTAATTATTCATAATGACGTGTTAGTGTACATATGTAGGCTGGTTGAACCGAGCAAATGAAACTAACTTGACTTCTTATCAAATTCAGTACATGATCATTTTATTAAAGCAAACAAAAAAATAGGAAAATAGGAAAAAAATAAAAATGTGGAAAAGATAACGTACTAGGTACCGCGAGATATATTTCGTGCTATCCTAATGATTAATAATAAAGTCACTCTCTTACCTCTGTAATCCGCTGGTCATGACGTCAGGATCAGTTGATTGATTTGCACCTTTTTGCTTTTTTTTCGAGACTTTTGTTATCTTTTTTTCGATTTTTTATTTCTATTCTCTTTTTTTTTTAGCAGCACAAGATATATCACTGTTCACAATTTAGTATTATTCTTATCATTACATACATTTTTTTTTTTAAACCTAGGTCACTTAAATATACAAGACATTTGGCCTTTGATTTTCTTTCTTTTTAATCACTTCTTTTAGGTTTTTTTTTTCTCTTTTTTTTCGAATGAAATTTTGCACTTTGGTTTTTTTCCGGTTGGCAGGTGTTTTATCATATACCTTTTCGCGCGCTTGTTCGAGCAATAATCTTGGCGGGAGGGTTGCCAACTACGTCGTTGCTCTTCTCTGGTAATCAAATCAGCCTGGTATGTTTTTCTTTCGGGTGGGAGCTTATCCCAGGCACGAGAGCAAAAGAAAAGCTAGCTCGTAGTTTTTTCCTCAACCTTAGAAAACACCGTATAAAAAAAATTAACCAGAAAAAGAATCGTACGTACCTTGGAAGTGTGTCAGGATGAAAATCTTTAGAAGACGTCTTACCGCCTCGAGAGATTAGATCGAAAGGAGGAAGTTTTTTTTTGGCGGAAGCGCAACGAGCAAGCGTAAACGCAATAATTTGAGTAACGACCCCTAGTTGAAATTTCTGTTTAAGTACTCGTTACATAATTAAATATGTGCGTTCAGTGCTGAGCATTAGAAATTTTTTTGGTATTAAGAGATTTTTTATACGAATGCTACAGATGATTAATCTGATTTAGCGTTTGATCATCCGGAGACCGCCATGCACTCTTATTTATTTTGAGATGAGGAACCGGATGCTTGCTATGTAGTCGCCTAGTACGATTTTAACGCCATACTTCGGACACTGATCACACCATATGTCCTTGGTTGCGTCGTCCTTGTCTTCCGTAGGGGCATGGGCGCATATTATCGAATTTAACCTTGATGCGGATTATCGTAAGACGCTCGCTTACGTCTCGGAAGCTCAAAACTTCTTGCCTAAGTATGGCGCTTATGGCAAATCTGCATCCGGATAAGTGTTGTTTCTTTTCCATATATCAATTCACCATAGAATAGTTCACAGTTTTTCATCCTTCTTATGTTATGTCCGGCGAATCCCATCGCACTTCCAGGATGGCGGTGATATCTTCATGATAGCAGTCAAGGGCCTCTGCTAATTTCTCGGCCTGTTTAGAGCCCGAACATTCCACGTGCAAATCCGAAGGTTGTTGCTTTTAAACGGTTGTGAGCCCTATGATGACGTAGGCCAGTATAATGCTCCTGACAGAGCATGCCCTTACCATTCTAGTTTGCATGAGTAAACCCTCACCGAGGACCACCATTGTGAGGTAAGGCAAGCACTTCGCTACGAACTTGATTATTGCGCTGATGTAGTTTCCCAATCAATCGCCACGCAGTCCACTTACCACTTAAGAAGGTAAGTATCAGAAAACCATCTTGGAAACTCCTTTGTGGATTTTACTAAAAATGAAAGATTAATCCACATATCTAGAGTAAAACCGGGTATGCGAGATAAAGCGCTCTATAATCACAGGAGAGACAAATCCGTACTAGGAGTTCAATGAAGGCAGTAGTGTCTTAAAACCCATATCTTATTTAAAAAAAAAAAATCATTTTAGAGTTAAACCAAGCTTAATGTTGCATTTACTAGACTCAGCTCTCCCATAGATATTGATAGGCAAAATCACAGTTCCCTCTGCAGTAGGACGAAGTAGGCATTAGAGCGACTATTCATTGTCAGTGGATCTGCTGTGTACAGCCCCGGATTTACCAATAAAATGTCGGAAGCTACATATGATTGTAGCACTTGACGGATTAAAAATTAATTGTATCCAAATAAGCAGGTGGAAAAGTGAAGATGTAGGCCCACAGTTCATGTTAAATGTAGTCATAACTAGGAGTGCAAAATGTGTTTCCACTGTCCAGGATTTTGGAATTAGTTCTGAGACATTGCACCGGCTCTATGTAAGGTCAGTATTTATATATAGTGGCTCAGGCTGGTTGGTAAAAGTAGATAAGATTAGCTCTGTCAATACCTTTAGCAATATTTAAAGGGAGACATGAGAATTTGGGAATGGGACCATGCAGCGGCCATGCAACATTTTATCCCATTAGACTTATTCTATATACGTATCTGTGTCATTGCTTTAGAATTAATAACTGTTATCGCACAGGACAGACCTAAGCAAAGACCTATGCAGGAGACGCTAGAATTTGCCTTAGTTAAGGTACTGACAGGCAATATGTGGGCATGCCAATAGACTAGACACACTAGCCCCTGGCTTTTAGCCGAGGTGATTGGATGAATAATACGACAATCTTACCTTCTGATATAAACAAAATAAGATATACCAAAATGGAATCAATTAAATATGGAAACTCATAGAAACGTTCTGATAGAAAATTGAGAAATATTGACTGTTGTGGCAACATAGTAGAAATAGCTTCATGTAAATAAATCTAGCTCCAAGCGTCGTTGATTACTTTTTTCGAATGACAGTGATATGTTCATACAGTTTTATGGCATCACATTTGTTTAAAAATTTGTGTGTATGTTAGAAATTTAGTGTTCGATACATTTTTATGGTTTCGATGATTTAGAATTTTAAAGTCCCAGGATGAAGACTTTCCTCTCATTGCATTTGTTTTGGTTTAGATTAACACAGAAAATCAAGGATGTCCCTCCCAAACTTTCATGGCCTTATACGTAAGAGGTCTTTTGATGCCATTATGGGGCATAATATGTGATAGATTCCATCCTCAAAAAATAACTGATATTGATTATGCTGGAGATAGTAGCGAGGTTAAAGCACGTCAAAAGACTGATATGTAAGTTATGTCAAAATATTCACTTTGAGCATCTTAGAATATGTCCTTGAGAAGCTAGAAATTATGTAGTGCTATTGTGGCTCCTAAATCCTGATTAGGAAGCATCGTGTATCACATAATTTGTTTTTTATTGATAAGATCATTTTCTTCGATCACCAATTCGATCAAATAAATTATATGAATTATTTTAAATAATTTTCTACATTCAGTCCTCCACTCTTTTGGTTGCAAACTCTATTATGCAAATGTATTTTAATATCTTGGGAATCAACTGCTATAGACCCAACATATAATAGATGTGTTTGCGCTTACTCCGGGGTTTTCAATCATCTTCCATCAGGGACTAAGCTCTGGTAAAAGTGTCGATGTCAAGTGCATATATGTGTGTATAATAAGAAAGCTACAAAAGAAAATCTCTCGAAGTCATAATATTAAAAAGGTTTTTTCTTCTAAATAATAGATTGGAACACAACTTCTTAATTAAAACATACGAGTAATACCCTCTTCCATTTTGCTCTTAACTTTCTATTATAAGAAGAAAACGAAAAGGAAAAAAATCATCTTCACATCTGAATAAAACTTTTCGCGGAAACCTGCTCAATCATCGATCTATGTCGTACCTAAGTACATATTTCGTAACCCTTTTAGCACGTATAATTACATTAAAGTTGCACGTTTCCCAACACAAAACGGAACGTGTTGAAACCACCAAATGCAGAAGAGAACCATCTTTCAATTTTGCACGGAAAGACACTTCGCCGCGCTGACGTTATTCCACTGGATACTTTTTTTCAATACACTCGCTAATTGCTTCCGACGCGACATACATTAAAAGGAGCATACGAATCCATCTTCAACCCAATTGAGTTGCTCCAGGGACAAAATTCTGTTCCTTCAGAGTTATGTCAAGCTGTGTTGTTTTTATGTGGAAGGAAATTCCTGTTTGTCGTGTTTTAATTTATTAAATGTGTTTTTAAAAATGTAAAGAGACTGTGATGAAACAAAGGGAAACATAAACTCAAAAGAAAATCAACAACGTGCCCAAAATGAGGAGGATGAATTAGATATGGCACATACGAATTGGATCCTTTGACGTACGAATATACGTGTATGTTGACTTTAACCTCCGTTCTACACTTCATGAGTTATTTGCGTTATAAATCAATTTTTCCGAAACTCAATCTTGTCTTTTACTTGTTCTCACATTCAGAATGATGTACTCGTATGTACATTTTCTTATGCAGTGCGGAAATTGGATGGTTTCATGCTTGTCTACACCCAATTCAGGCGATGCAAACGTAGGGCTCCCTGTCATATATTGTGAGTGTATACATCAAATTAACGCGAACTTTCTTTGAGATGCTGGAGACATTTTTGTTTTTTTTTTTCTGTAAAGCAGGCTATATCAACTGTTCCGTATGTATGCCATTTTTGAACAACTGGAGTTACATTCACCGGATCATCAGAATAAATGAAATAAATCTGCATCGTCAGGAAACACTTGAAGCTTGAAATGCAAACTTGTATCCACTGGGTCGGTATGGATACGGAAGATCATAAAATGAAAATCTTAGCTCAATTCAGGTTGATTTCTGCTTAAGGGTGCTAAGGGGGTTTTTTCGATTTTTGGTTTTTAAACTGCCAACACTGTTTCTACAGATTGTCAATTTGACAGTTGATACACAGTTGATTTGTTGATTTTTCTGACTAACGCCAGAACAACGCGTGCAAATTGTGCAAACTTATTCTGAAAACTATGGTACGGTCCGCCAAACTTAACATGCGCTACGTCCATTTTGCGGTCGACATAATCGTCCATCTGAGCAAGTTGTTCGGAACACGATGAACCGTTTTCGCACCAAGTACACTTTAGTGGATAATACGCATCTCCAAAGACGGCAAACAGTGCAAACAGAAGAAGTTATTGCCGTTGTGGAGCGTAGTGTTGAGGAGAATCCGAATGAGTCGATTCGTCATCGTGCACAGCAATTGGAGCTATGCCCATTCACTTTGAATCGAAAGATCTTGGCTTAAAAGCTTATAAGATCCAGCTTGTGCAAGAGTGGAAGCCGCGTGACCATTATACGAGTCATAGGTTCGGTGAATGGCCTGAAAACATTATTCAGCTTGATCCTCAATTTCAACGCAAAATTTTGTTCTCCGATGAGGCCCATTTTTGGTTAAATGGATATGTAAACAAGCAAAATTGCCGAATTTGGAGTGAAGAAAATCCAGAAGCCTTTGTCGAGACGCCCTTATAACCATTAAAACTCACTGTTTGGTGTGCTTTATGAGCTGGTGGAATCATCGGCCCACATTTCTTTAAGGACGATACCGGCCAGAATGTTACCGTAAATAGAGAGCGCTATAGAAACATGATTTCTGACTTCTTCGTTCCTCAGTTGAATTTCATTGACGTGAAGAGCTTTGGTTTCAATACGATGGCGAAACATGGCACACGGCACGCGACGACATCAATTTATAGCGTATAATTTCGTGTAATAGAACTGGCCTCCACGATCCTGTGATCTAAAACCTTTAGATTACTTTTTTAAGGGTATGTCACTAATCATGCCGACAAACCAGAGACGTGGGACGATTTGGAAGTCAACATTCGCCGTGTTAATGCTGATATACGGCCCCAGTTGCTCGATAAAGTTGTCTAATATTGGACTTCACGATTGTGCTTCATTCGAGGTAGCCGTGGCGCAAGTTATGTTCTTACGAGTATATATATTTTGAAAAAAGAAGACACGAACTTATCATAGAAACAAGTGTTCTTTATTAAATCATCAACTAAACTGTTTTCTTAACAGCAAAATTCATATCTCCTCATATAAGGTCCCGCTACACAAGCTAGCCGAGATGTTGGTGGTGAATTTCTTCCTTCTCATGCAGAGTATGTAACTCACCGCTGCCGCTGCCTAAGATGTTGTTGGTGTGGTGGCTTTTGGCTCAGGGCAGATTATATAACACGCGCATATGCTCGATATCATATACGGCATAGAATTATCTATTAAATAAAGCTAATATCATAGACATTAACATTCAAGTGCTTTATTTCATATTGAATTTGTATACCTCTAAAAAAAAACCCTTTATAAACAAACATAGCTATAAAACTGGTAACCATACATAATATGTTGCAATAAGTCGATAAAGGATCCTGTTGCATAAATTGTGTTATTGACTTTTTATCAAGGTGACGTTGCGTAGTTTTTGGAAGGTCAATAATTCGTACACAGTTCATCTCATCAACCTATAAAGAGCCTTTGGTGACAGCAGTTTTAGCTACCACCATAACATATAGAGTGTGGGAGTGAGTGATTTAGTTTCATACTATCAAAAAGAGCATCACGGAGAAGTGAGAGAGAATGTTACGATAAAGGCAAGCGTTCTTACTTTATAATGATAAACTATATAATCCCTAATTACGCAGTAGATACCCCAGTACTCTTGGGCGAGCATAAACAATAGAACCATTGACCCCAAAAAATCGTAAATGGCGTAATTACAAGGCGGACAGAAAAATGTGGCCTCTGAAAATCGATGAAGGCTTATCAACGATCGAAATGATTCAAGACCTCGAATTGTAGCAATCCCAGTTTTGAATCCTATTGACGAATTATCTCATAAAAGAAAGCGATTGCTTTCTTTAGTGACTTTCTGCTTTCTGATACCAAATATTTACCTGTGCTGCAACCACGTAAATACCACTTTATGGATGCTAACTCTAAAGAATATTTTCAATGTTAGCTTGATTCTGTCTTCAATACTAAATCCTAAGTGGACGGAAAATAAGAGTAGTAGAACTGAAGGGCATTTTATGCTCCCTGCCGTGGAAAAGATAGTAAGTAAAATGATTCTGGTAAGAACATCTGAAAAAACACATTTCATGCTGAGCAAGCAAGTTTTCGATATTAAGGTTCAGTCAAGAGAAAAATATTCTCTGGATCGTGGATCTTTATTGAATATCAAGCTCAGTTTTTAGATGAAACGCAACATCGTGTAAAGGTCACTCCGTTCCAATTACAGACTAGCGTCCTAATATCAACATTTTGAATGACTTTTTGAAAAATCAGCAAGACAACGGGCTTAATAGTTATAGCAACAGCTAAGCACAAACCCAACTAATGTTTCTCATAATTTTTACATTCACATTCATTTATCATCAGCACAATTTCGCCTTCGCCAAATTTTGCTGTTGCATTTTCTCATGACAATGTTAGGTGCATTCACACCAAACATTGCGACATCCTAGTGTAAAGCTAGGGAAATTATTGAAATTAACCACCACATTACAACATTGACAGACATAAGGACAATCCTCATCAATAATTTCGGTGACAGACTTACGGTAGAGGAACTCTTTAATGAACTAAGAGCTGCAAAATTCAAGAACAATAGTGTCGAGTTCTATAACAACATTAAATCTATTCTTAGACGACTCAACAACAAAACGGAACAAGCCTTCGCGACAGATGCAACTACATCTGACGCATACATTACCCAAAACATCGACTCCGCTTTACATATATTTAAATCAAAGTCACCCGAACCAATGCGACCTATACTTTATTGTAGACACACATCTCTTGAAGTAGCCATAAACATTCCTCAGGAAGCAGGTTACACATATTTACAACCATACAATAAAAATGGCTCACACGAGAAACATAGAGGAGAAAGG
The DNA here is from genome assembly GCA_949129095.1 of Volucella bombylans. Taxonomy (NCBI): domain Eukaryota; kingdom Metazoa; phylum Arthropoda; class Insecta; order Diptera; family Syrphidae; genus Volucella; species Volucella bombylans. The sequence continues at coordinate 82,032,434 of OX422144.1, forward strand.
AACAAATCCCAATATCAAAACTACCTATTGTAAGCATAAAATTAAGAGAAAAATGTAAGAGCTGCCGGTGGTAGGTTTTCTTAAAGTAACACTGTTTTTATTAAGTAAAGTAAGTAAATCTCTAAATAAAGTTTTAAACTATCAACGCATCAAACACAAACTAACAATATTACTTCAAATAACAGGAATCGAAACCATTTCCAAAATAAATACCAATTGAATCAAAATTCCAGATCCTTCGATAATCAAAGATATGGAAACACACAATCAAGAAACCAATACCATCGATATAATAATTCTGGTAGACCAAACTTTACAAACCCGAACGCATCGGGATCTCAGAATTATGATAACGCCTACTCCAATAACCAAAGCCATAACAATTTTAACCAAAACCCAAACCCCATTCAAAACATTCAACATCAACCAAATTCAAACAATCAGGTAGAACCGATGGGCATTAATCATCAAACTACTATCGATGTCGGAAATTTTCGGGAGGAAACCGAAACAAACTCCCCTACATAAAAATAGAAAATAATAGATTTCTTATAGATACTGGGTCTTCAAACTCGTTAGTGAACCTACAGATATTCAAGAATGACCAAGTTATAAAATTAGACAAACCTGTAGCCCTTAAAGCACTGATTGAAGACACATTAGTAACAGAAAAGGTAGCCGTGTACTGTTGTCAACAGTTTGGAACTTCTGCGGATAAACCAGATTTTTGTATATATAACTTCCACACCATATATGAAAGTTTGATAGGAAATGGTATACTATTTCAATACGAGTCAGAAATAAATTACAAAGACAAAACAATTAAAATCAATGACAGAACATTAAAATTACACTTCAGTCACATAATTGAAAATACAATATACCAGATTGACCCCGGTGAATACTTTTACCGGATACCAGTCAAAGAAACCTCACGGTATACATTGATAAACGAAATAAGCTTAAATGAACATGTCAAACTCCTTGAAATCATCTATAGTGTAGACAATTTTAAAGCAAGAGCCAAAATACTTAATACAGATAACAAACCACAGATCTTAGATTTCTGCAAACCTTTCGCAACAACAGAAATCGAAGACATACATGAGTTCAACAACTTCGAACCATATGAAGCCTATGAAAACATTAACAATAAAAACTTACCATAAATGAGACTAGATCGTCTCAATATAGAAGAACAACGAAAATTAAAACAAATCTTAGAACAACATAAAGATATTTTCAACGATACTGAACATCTTACGTTTACCAATGAAATAAAACACCATATACGAGTAGTTACTTCTGATAACATACCAATCAGAATGCTAGAAAACCGAATTATTCAACCAAGCTCCAGCCCATATAACAGCCCTGTATGGGTCGTTCCCAAGAAACAGAACGCATCGGGTAAAACCAAATGGAGATTGGTTATTGACTACAGGAAACTGAACGAAAAATCTGTTGACGATCGCTACCCTATACCAAATATTGAGGAAATATTGGATAAATTAGGTAAAAGCAACTATTTTTCAACAATTGATTTAAAAAGTGGTTTCCATCAAATAGAAATGCTTAAACCGGACATAGAAAAAACAGCCTTATCTGTAGACAATGGGCATTATGAAATTCGCAGAATGCCTTTTGGTTTAAAAAATGCTCGCAGTACTTTCAGACTTATGGACAAGGTACTGAGAGAAAATATCGGAAAACAATGTTTAGTTTATATGGACGATATCATTGTCTTCTCCAGCGGACTTGAGGAACACATACAATTTTTAAAGGTAATATTTAATAAACTTAAACAAGCTGGGTTAAAAATCCAATTAGACAAATGCGAAGAAGTCGAATTTTTAGGGCATGTTGTAAACGAAGAAGTAATTCAACCGAATGCAAAGAAAGTAGAAATCGTAAGAAATTACAATATTCCCAAGACACCAAAGGAAATTAAAAGGTTTTTAGGTATTTCAGGGTATTACAGCAAATTCATTATGAATTTCGCCGAAACAGCAAAACCTATGACTGCATGCATTTTTAAAGAAAAACGCAAAAATTAATGTAAACGATGCAAAATACATATCCCGACTTTAGTAAAATATTTTAAGTTATTACTGATGCTAGTTATAATGCCATAGGTGGTGTGTTGTCCCAAGAAAATCAACCTATTGCATATGTATCTCGTATACTTAACGAACATGAGATAAACTACTCAGCAATAAGCAATAGAAAAGGAACTTCTCAGCATAGTTTGGTGTTTCAAGCAATTTAGGCCTTATATATTTGGAAGGAACATTAAATTATTTACAGATCATCAACCTTTAGTATGGCTAGACAATTTGAAAGAATCTAATGGAAAATTAATTCGTTGGAAATTACAAGTAGGAGAATACAATTATAAGATTTTCCATAAGAAAGGTAAGGAAAATAGAGTAGCCGATTTCCTAAGTAGAATAGAAGTAAACATGTGTGAAAACTTAGCGAAAATAAGTACTATCACACAAACAGTAACTCTTATTAATCTCTAAAAGTACCAAATAATATTTAACAAAATAAATTCGGGCTCATTATAACATATATTAAAAATAAAACTACATTTGATTAAAAGCGTAAAATAATTGGAATAAAAACCGCAGCCAATGAAAGTCCTATCCAAATCATCAAAAATCATTTCAACTCAGATACTATAAACACAATAATGGTAGACGACGATGTTTTTGAAAAAATACAGAATGTGTATTTAAATCACTTCAAAAGCTATAACATTATAAGATGTATTAGCTATTAAAAGATATCGCAAACGAAGGGGATTTGGAAACAATTATAAGAAAATAAACATCGTGGAATAAACGAATTATACGATGAAATAAAAAGGGAATACTACTACCCAAATATGAAACTTAAGTTAACAGAATTTATTAACAATTGTGAAATCCGTATCTTGGAAAAATACGAAAGGAAACCGATAAAAAACCGTACAAAATATCTGAAATCCCAACTAAACCTAATCAATTTATCCACTTAGATATATTCTACTCTATAAACAAGACAATTTTTGCAACAATAATTGATAGTAAGGCCGCCATGTTCATAAAATTAGATAATCGCAGTGAAGCAGAATTTAGGAAAGCCCTTTTAAAATATATTAGTGTGTATGGAAACCTAGAAAAAATAGTAACCGATAATGAATTAGGGATGAAATCAAGACTTATGAAAGAATTTTTAGAAGAAAGAAATATTGAAATACATTTCACCTCGAACTCAAAACACAACAGTAATGCCGACATAGAAAGGCTACATAATACGATTAATGAACACTTACGAATATTAAAACATAGGAAAAAGCATTTCTCCATAGAAGAACAAATGATCCTAATTAATGGGTACTACAATAACACAATCCATTCAAGTACGAAACATAAACGGTTAGATTTTATTCAGGGTAAAGTAAAAGACGAAGAATACGATGGAATCTACAAACTTATTTTAGAAAAAAAGGAGAAAGTAATAAATACACTGAACAAAGACAGAGTAGATGTAGGCATCAATTATATAAAATAAATTAGAGGTGGAAAAAAACACTCTAAGTTTAGGAAAATAGACACAGAATGACGTGAAAGACAAAAAATCAGGACTAAAATACTACAAAACTCACGTAAAGAAGAAACAGAAATTTCAAAATTACAAAAAAAACAGATTCCAAATAAAGAAACTACCAAACAAACGTAAGACAAACCTCATTTCAGGCAAAAATGATCCTCATACTGCTAATCATCAGCCTTTTACGAGTCAACATGCAGAAGATAGAAATACAAGATCTGACTATCAACGACGGACACGTACCAGTTAAATTAGGAGACAGGAAATTAATAAAAAGCTACAGTAAAATTCTACATATTATTAAAATAACAGAGTACGAAATTACTAAAAATCGTATACAACAAAACATAGAAATGCTTAAACCGAATGCAGAATTAATAGGCCCAATGCTTAGTACTATTAACCATAACTATAACATCTTAGAAACAAAAATCAACTATTTAAAGCCCCATTTTAAGACAAAGAGAGCACTAATCAACCTACTTGGTAAAGGACTCAAATATTTTGCAGGTACATTAGACAGCGATGACGAAATACAAATTCAATCCAAATTAGACAACTTAAACATTAATATGAAAGACGTTATTTACGGAAATAATAAACAAATCGAAATTAACAATGACACTTCTGACCAAATAAGAAACATTACAACCCATATTAATAACCAGCAAAATATAATTCAGACATACTTAACCAACTTCACTAAATTTATAGATAGAAAGCTTAGTAATTTAGAAGACGAAATGACATACATCCAGTACATTTACCAACATAATTATGACTTAAACTTACTGAAAGATCATATAAACAATATTGAACAAATAATAATGACAGGTAGATTAGGCATATTATCAAGAAATATTTTAAACCCAAGAGAAATCGAGTTAGTCCAAGATCAACAAACATATCAATACATAAAAGTAACAGTATCATTTTATAAGAACTAAATAATAATCATATTAATAATTCCTGAATTTACTGAGTTAGTTTTTTCAGAGATTCTCATTGAACCTTTACCTAACAAACAAAATAATAGATCTTTTCTTATGAAAGAAAAAACAATCCTTACAGACCAAAATAAAAATATATATTATAATGAAGTAAAAGGAAACCTTAAAAGAATTTGGTTGAAATCAGAGATAATTGTATCAAATGTAAGTACGAGGAAATAAAAAAAATAGCTACAGGGATGATTATAACAAAGAATCTTAAAAATACATATTTAAAACAAAATTGTAACAATCTAAATATAAATATCGAAGGAAACAAATTAATTAGATTTGAAAATTGCAAAGTTAAAATTAACGACATAGAGTTTGAAAATTCCGAAATAAAAATTCACGACCATATAATCCTTCCAAACTTTCTGACAAAGATTAAAGAAAATGTAGAAGAACTACATATTAATAATATTGAAAATAGAAAGAAAATTGAAAAAATTATGTATCAAAATCATTTCAAACATGTAAGAAGTTTTAACATACAAAGCATTATAATTCTAGTGATATTAATATCGGTCATTGTAATAATTTATAAGAAAAAGAATAAACGCATTGTAAAAATTGATATTAATAACACTTCGTCGGAGCCTCAGATGTGTTCACACCAAACATTGCGATAATAATTTCTTAGAATTCGAACGGATGCAATGTATGCCCACAATGCATGTTCTGTCCACAGTAGACATTGCATCAGCACTTTTTTCCATATTAAATGCAAGTGACAAATACACGAGGAGTTCAGTTTAAGTTCAGTTCGAGTTTTTCAGCTTTATCACGTTGTCTGTTGCGCTCCGGGAAGATTAATTAGTACAACTTACTTCAGAAAAAAATAATTGTAGTTTTGAAAAAAAAAAAAAAAATGAAAATTTGTGGTGGGATGTAGGATTTGTGGTAGTGGTGCGGTGGAAGTCAAAGACGGGGAATCATACGGGAGATTGGTTCGTTCGCGCCATAGGAGGTGTAGTGGGTTGGTAGATAGAAGAGTCGAGGGGTACGTAGATTACGAGGGTTGGTGTTGAGGAAAATGGAGTTGTGAAGGGATGCGCATTCAACGTGACCTGAAAGGAGTCGATGAATGCAGAGAAAGTCTGCTGCATCTCTGCGATCTTCAAGGGTGTTTAAGTTGATAAGGTTGAGACGGTTTTGATAGGGGGGCAGATTAAAAGGATCGTCCCAGGGCATACCTCGAAGAGCAAATCGAAGAAAACGGCGCTAAATTACTTCAATTCTCGAGATATGAACACGATGATATGGGGACCATACTTGATTGGCGTACTCTAGGAGGGGGCGAACAAAGGTAATATAGAGGGACCTGGTCACGTATGGGTTGGTGAATTCTTTGGACCACCGTTTTACAAAACCTAGTGCAGAGGTGGCTTTGATGATTATCTCATCCATATGTAAACGAAAGTTCAGCTCGCTATCACACAAAATGCCGAGGTCGCGAAGAGATTGTACGGAGGAGATAGGTTGGTTATGGAAAAGATAGAGTCGGGGAGGAGATTGGTTCCGCTTATGTGAGAAGGTGATGGATTGGCATTTGGCGATATTAAGTTCCAAAGAATTTTTGAGGCACCAGATCGAAAAACTATCAAGATCTTGTTGAAGGAGAAAAGAGTCATGGGGAGAGGAAATGGTTTTGAAAAATTTGGTATCGTCGGCTTAAAGGGAGACAGACGAGTGTTTGATGATCACATCGAGATCATTTATGGTTAATATAAAAAAAGGGGACCGAGATGGCTGCCTTGTGGAACTTCAAAGGTGGCCAAACATGGAGCGGAGTAAGCTGACCTAAAATGAACACTGTAAAAACGGTTTTCGAGGTAAGAGGATATCAGTTTTAACAGTATGGGTTCAAAGCCGAGGGCAGATAATTTAAAGATGATTAACCGAAGAGAGATTTTATCGAAGGCTTTGCTAAAATTGGTTGCAACTACATCGACTTCATCCTCTAGGGCAGAGAGGGCAAAGGATACGAATTCAACGAGATTTGTGGTGGTTGACCTACCCTTTAGGAAGCCATGTTGTCTAGGGGAAATAAGTGATTTACATTGGAAGCTTAGAGCTTCATACAAAATACTTTCGAAGAGTTTGGGTATATGGGAGGGTTTAGCGATGGGGCGAAAGTCGGACTTTCTTTTGTAGTTAACAAATTGGAAAAAGGACTTAGGGTGGTTTATAAGGTTGACTTGCGCATTGTTAAGGTAGCGCTGGTAAAGGGAATCGTAAAGTTCGGTGAAATGAAGATAAGCACCAAGATAGTTGGAATAGTCGGTAAAGGATCTGATACGCAGGAAAACAGCCCATAACTTATTTCTCTGATTTCGTAAGGAACGAAGCTTGCGATTATGCCAGGGAGGACTAGTAGATGATGTTTTAAGGCGGGAAAACGGAACGTAAAGGGAAAAAGAATTAAATATTTACTTATAAAAAATGGATAAGGCATCATTTATACTTAGGTTGTGAAAGTTAAAGAGTGATCTGCAGAGATATTCACTAATTTTGTAAAAGTTTACTTTATGAAAGTCGTGGGATGAGAGAGTTGTGGGGGGAGTGGACTGGAATGAAGAGTTATGAAAAAATGAAAGTAGAAGGGTGGGGTGGGGGGTGGGGTAGTTATCGATTGTTGAGGGAGATAGGGGACAAAGTGAGACTGAGGAGTTAATTGGATCTGTTGTGAAAATAAGGTCTAATTGCCTGCCCATATAATTATATATACCACTGACTTGGCATAGACTTGAGTCTGTTAAGCGATCTAAGAAGAGATATTCCTTAGCTGAGTTGGCATTTGAAGCGGTGAAAAACGATTGATCATCTGATGGAGTCCACTGTAGCTGAGGAAGATTAAAGTCGCCGAAAATAAGGATATCATCAATAGGGTCTGACAGGTCAATTAAATGGTCGATCGCATCAATAACAAATTGGTAAGATTCGATAGGTTGAGCTGGCAGGATGTAACAACATATAACGTAAAGGGACAACGTTCAACTACGTTAACTCTTAATCTCAGTTCGAATGTTGTGTTTGCGGTCCTGAACTGTTGCGTAAGCCTTGCTTTTCAAATAACCCCATGGAAAGCAGTTTAACGGACTTAAATCGCATGATATCGATGTCTAATCAATTTCTTCTCTAATCGAAATAATGCGATCTTCGAACTTCGTTCACAATAAGTTGACCATTTGAATAGATGTGTACCGTACCTATGCCATAGCGCCGTCTTCCTGGAACCAGAGTTCATTCACATTCAATTCATCCAATTTCGAGAAGAACAATTCTCTCACATCTCACTGTAACTGTTCATTGTCATTTTCGAAAAAAAATGCCTCAATGCCAGTCCACAAACCATTCTACATTGTACGAAAGCGGGTGTGGATTAGTGTATTAGTGTGGGTAAAAATGTATATTTCAGAATGATGTGGGAGGCTGTATGGCTGCATATGTAGGTCGTGAAAAAGTGAAAGGAGAGTTGTGGAGCTGCGTATGTGGCACGTATCTACAACTCTTATTCGTGTATGTTTTTGTGTCTACCTATTTATTTGCGTGTGCTCACGTCGCTGCGGAATACTTGATTTTCACCACTCTCCCCGTGACCTTCCTTTTTTCGCGGGGCTGGTTAGCAATTCCTTCATTGCCTACGTCTGCTGTCTCAGGCAATATTATTTTCTTCGTCATTTTACCTACTTCTATGCTCGAATCTTCTCAGTTCAATTACGACGGCCGACATTAACTGGTAAACTTCACTCCAGTTTTCCTCTGAGATGGTCATTTAGCTAATAGTAACTCTTGCATGTGAAAAGTTGCTACCTGGTCTTCTAAAGCGAGGGCAGTGAAAAATTGTGTCATCTGCATCCCCCTCCTTGTTCAGACAGGATAAACAGATTATGTAGGAATATTGTCCGAATTTGTGTAGATAAAGTAAAAGTTTAGTTCTTATTGTCACCTAAGGTTCTATGTTGGGGATAAGTTATTGTGCTCATCTTCCTTTGGTGGTATTATCTCATCGGTTCTGCCACTTTTGGACTGAGATATCCCTTTCCTCCTGGATCTCGCCAATTACTCTACTCAAAGCGATTAGTCTGTCTGTGAATTTGCGATATCTTTCTCTTAGATTATTGTATTGCCAGTGCTCCCGCCCATACAGGAGACGCCTACAGTACAACTGAGCTAACTACTTTCGACAGTGATAATCTGCGACTGCAGCGAGGATTGGGTGATCGATGCTTTTTTCTCAACGTAGTCTAAGTGAGTCTTAAAGATAAGTCTATTATCAATCATAACACCTAGGTACCTTAATACCGGTTATGATTTTATTACTTGATCTCCTACGTGTACATACTTTTATTCAACGGTCTTGTAGCTGGTGGTAAGAACTGCTTCTGTTTTATATTCTGCTAAGGATGTCTCAAGTCAAGTTATGATTCGTGAGATCGCTTCGTTGGCTGCCGATTCTACTTCGTGGATGTGCTTGACCACGGTTACGATGGCGATATCGTTCGCAAAGCCTTATCTTCTTCTTTGGGGCTCAGGGAGCCTGAGGACACCGTCGTTTATAGTATTCCACGGCATGCTGTAACTTTGTAGTGTTTGGTACCCTCATCGGTGTCATAGCTTAGCTCTCTGTTCCTGAAGTAGCCAGATATAATTCTGAGGATGCATTTCGGTACGTCTATTCTAGCAAGAGCATTCATTATAAACATCCAGTTTGCGGAAGCATTTCTGACGTCTAATGTGACCACTGCTCAGAACTTCTTTGTTCCCAATCACTGTCGACGTCTCTTGGTGGCTGTGCTTGGCATTTCAGTCATTGTTTTGATTGCGTCTACTGTGGAGCGGTATTTTCGGAACCCAAACAGGTATTCTGGCAGTGCATTGCCTTCTTCTACTATAAGACAGCTATAAATTACTTCTGAGAAGATGTCCGGTCTCGATGTAATTACAGCCATTCATCTTCTGTAATAGATGGGATCTCTTCATCTGCAATTTCTATGGCTTCGCAACAACGGCTTCTGGAAACAGTGTCTTAATAATATTTCCCAGGATTATTGGGCATGTTAATTGAGGTGCTCTATGTCCTTTGACCTTTCTTATGATGATTTTGGAGGCGGTTCCCTAAGTGTTTATATCGGTTCCATCTAGCAGCTTTTTGAAGCTCCTGTTTTGTGCCGTAATGGCCCTTTTTAAGGATCACCTCGCTTGTTTAAAGATACACGGATTCTGACTAAAATCCAGGTTTCTCTGTGAGAATTTTTCGTCTCACTCTCATATATTAGGTAGTAGGGATTTTATTTCATCGTTACATCAGTAACAGAGTGAGCCGAATAGCTTTGGTTTTCTTCTTGGCATAGAAGCATCACGTGCAGAAATTATAATAATACGATTGGCAGCTCGAGGGTTAGGTTCTTCGCGGTCCCGGGTCATATTTTATAAGTGTTAATGATCTACTCAAACGTTTCTCTATCCAAGGTTGTATCACTCCACTTTGGACCAGTCATTTTCGGGAGGTTTCAGCATTTCCCTTTTAGCGGCGCGAAAATCACAGCCTGATGGTCATGCATAAAGGTGTGTAAGGAATATCCATTGTTGACTTCGTCGAGGAATCGAACTGCATAGGTCATCTCGAATACTTTGATTTATAGTCCTGATGTTCTGTTGTGTACTCGTATATACACGCAAAATCTGCATATAGCCATTGTACGAATTCAGGTCATAGAAAAGCGACTATGCTGACCCGAAGAGCATACTCTATTAACTATAATATTATTTAAGTTGCATACAATGAGTCCAAGTCTCATGCTTTAGATAAACCATAGAATAGGATAAAAAGTGGAGCACACTGCATTTTGTCCTTTATATTGTTCTTATTCATGATCAATGATGTGGATAGTGCTGCTATGTCTTCACCAGGAATCGGAATCGGACCTGCATTGGATGATTTGTTATAGAATTTTAGACTGAAGCGAACAGAAGGACGTCTAGGTGAAGATGGAATCCATCGAAGTACACAGCGTTGCTTCACAATCGGTATAAGGAGTGGATAATTTTTGGTACGTTGACAAAACCAGCCTGGAAAAGTCAAACCAAATAACTCTTACTCTAGCTATTTAGTCAAATGAAAGTTATATAACTGGTATCCTGCAGCGGATTTTATGATAGTGGTACAATTTGCTCTGCGATTTGGGTGACGAACTCAAGGTTTTTGATATTGAAACTTTGAACTATTCAGTTACCGGATATTCATAATATCATATACGAGAATTTTGTATTGTAATTATTACAATTTTTTTCGAAGAATCAGTCAACCTTTCCTCAATTGCTTGAAATATACCAAGTAAGTACGATAAGTGCAACTTCAAGAAATATTTAATGATGGGCGGAGCATCTACCACCAGAGCTTCCGTGATAACAAATATCATCTTAAAATAAGACTTTTAAAGCACTGTCGAAATTGATGTTCGTTCAAAGTACCTTAAGAGGGTTGTCTCATGTCCGAGTTTAAATTTTGAAGGTTTTATGAATTTTTTTTTGCGGAAAATTAACTACAATCTTTTTCTGATAATTATATGTTATTTAGCTATTGAATATTACAAAAAATAATTTGCTAAATAAAAAAAATATTTTAACGTCATTTTGGTGAGGTATAGTAGGTCTCTTCAAAAAAAGTAGGTGGCTGGCCCTCCTGATTGCTCCTTTTGTAGTCATCTGAAATCAAAATTCCAAAAAGATTATTATTCAGTAGGGTATCATTCTGTCCCTAGAATATTTAAAATATTTGAGTGAAAAATAACAAAATGGGGGCCTTGTAAAAAAAATTCAAAAATCGAGGGTTTTTTTCGCTTTAAAATCGAGATAAAAAACAAAAAAGTGGATAAAAAACCTAGTTCTGGTATCAGACAGAAACATTCATGTGTAGAATATTGTGTTAAAGTTTCAGCCGAATCGGTCCAATAGTTTTGTTTTTTAACCATCTAGGCCGACGGATAAAAAGTAATTTCGAGAAAAAGTTTGGTATAATCCCCGCAGCTGTAGGGTACGCTCTCCCGCATTATTTGCTCTACCCTTAAAATGACTTAGTGTATCGATCTAAAATTTTCACAGTATATATTCAACTTATTAAACTTTGAAAATATGCAAAAAAAATAGATTTTTTGAAAATCGAACATGAGACTACCCCCTTAACTCATATATCGTAGTTAAATCAACAATTTGCGGCGAGGTTGCAACTACCTCCCCAATAATTATTTACGCTTAATCCTATTTCGCCAACTGATTACTCCAAACCCATATTTCGTTCCCTACTCATATCATCGTTCATAACCGAATACTCGTCGCTGTTGGAAATACCTAACGAGCTGATTGTCTATTCCAAAATAGATAAAGAACTTATTGCCATCAGACAAATAAGTGAAATCGTTTACGTTTACTCTCCCCGCATTTAAGTCATGGTCAGGAAGTTATAATTTACTGGTATTATACAATATATAAAACATATGTATCTATTCAATGTAAGGTGGTAATCATCTTAATAAAAGTTAAAAAGAAATAATACCGCCCATGATTTGTTTTCCTATAATTCTTTTATAAAGCAATCAAGCTTATATACTTACTTGAACTGAATTGGCCAAGCCTGGGCTTATCACTGGTCTAGCCTCTAAGGATATTACTAACCATAGGTGATACTAATATCTCTCAGACAATGGATACCCTCGAACACCGACGTAATGTCTCGTGTCTCACTCTGTTTTATAGCTACTTCCACCACCAGTACTCCATAGAAATCGCCGCGCCGCCGGTAGAATTACGCCCCTTCAAACTTTTAACCGTAACACCCATTTCACTATGAATGTTGTTACCGTCGTTTCGTCCTCCGCGGTATTAGGAACAAAAGTTGCCGACTGCTCGATGGAGCAGTAGTCATGGGTATTTATGATAATGGCGCCACGCGATTATCCTTTGTCCCCAAAAGCTCTACGGCGTCGAATCGCGACTCTGCCAGTAAAACCCGCGATCCCCTTTCCAAGGTCTAAAACAAAACGAGAGAAAAACAAAAGCGAGACAAAACACTTTATCGCCACACTGAGGAAACGGAAGAAACCCCCTCCCCCCACGCCGCTTACAGCTTAAAGGCGCAAGAACAAAAAAAAAAGACTATTTACCTTAACTAAAGAATAATTCCTTTTTATTAAAAAAAAAAAAAAAACAATATATAAAAATTAAGAAAAGGAAGAGAAAAAATATATATAATATAGGGTCCGCCATATAATGTTTTTTTTACTTATTTCGTGAATGGTAACACTTAGCTCATGTCTGATTTGACAGATAATTAGTTTTATCCTTGCGCTGAACGAATATGGTAGTGTATATGCTTGAACAACGCTGGGAACGTGGGCATGCGATCGACTTAGAGAAGATGCCGATTTTGCCAAAAAAATCATCTTTTCAGATGAAGCTCATTTTGATCTTGGCGGGTATGTAAACAAGCAAAATTGTCGCATTTGGGGCACAGAAAACCCGCACGCATAGATTGAAAAGCTGATACACCCAAAACGAGTCACTGTTTGGTGCGGATTTTGGTCCAGACGCATAATTGGGCCATTTTTTTTTTTGGCCGTTACAGTCAATGGCGATCGTTATCGGGCCATGTTGAACGAATTTTTTTCACTAAATTTAAGAGGAGGATATTGGCAACATTTGGTTTCAACAGGACGGCGCTACGTGCCACACAGCCGAAGCTACACTCGATGTTTTGCGCCCTGTTTTTGAAAATCGCATTATCAGCCGCAGAGCTGATGTCGTTTGGCCACCTCGTAGCTGCGATTTGACACCGTTAGACTATTATTTGTGGGGTGCCGTAAAAGATAAGTGTTACGCCGACAAGCCAGAGACAATTGACGCTTTAAAGGACAATATTCGTGAAGCCATTGGTGAAATACACAATCGATAATGTGCTTAAAAATTTGACCGATCGTGTAGGCTACTACATGGCCAGCCGAGGCAGCCATTTGAATGAAATTATTTTTCATTATTAACCGGAAGGATTTTGCTTTCAAATAAAAAAAGAAATTTGATAAAATATTCAGTAGTTTTTTTTACAGCATTTAAAAAAAAAATTTTTTGGCGGTCCCTATATAATAAAATATGAAACTATGTGAATAAAAGAAATGGGGCAAAAATGTATTAAAAAAAAAAAACAAAATTAAAAGAAAAAAAATTCAAAAAAGAAATGCCTACGACCGCAACCTAGACGAGAAAGCTCAGATCCGATCCCTTCGTTTACAATGCGGCGCTTTAACCAACTCGGCTAATTCAAGGTCCTACTTAGGACTCACAAATCCTCCAACCCGAAATACAAATATAATCTTACACATAATCTAGATACATACTCGTATATTTATTATCTTCTATTGCTAATTGACTAAACCAGAAAAAAAAAAAAAATGCAAAAGAAAATATGTTAGGTGAGTACAATAAATACTTATGTTAGGGTTAAGACTCCGTCCAGCAACTCCTCGCTGGAAGCGCCTCCGACGACCTCGTGACTTGTTGGTGGATGGGAAGTCCAGGTGGTACGTGTAGGGTGTCTAATACACCCCCGTGTCTCAGCCTAAGTTTTACTTTTTATTATTTTTAAGTCTTTGGTCATTCGAGCACGAATTCCCTTATGGTTTCCAAAATAACCCTCACGGTTTAACCGAACTGGTCACGTTTTTTTTTTTTTTTTGTTTCTTGTCCACGCACTGTTCTCCTGGCGCGAACACTCGTCTTTCCTTTCTCGACTTTATTTTTCCTTTTTTTTTTTTTGATTAATTGAACACCGCAGAAAAAAGAACACTTTCAACGACAATGTGCACACACACAAGTTTTTGTTTGGTTTTCTAGACGATTTAGAGGAAATCTTTTAGTAAAACATCGATTTAGCGGAGTAATTCGGTATTTGTTAGAAAAAAAAAAAAAACGTTTTTATGCCCGAAAATAATCAGCAAATGGAACGACGACAGAGCCACCCACGAACAGCAATCTCCTCGTTTTCGGTTTTTCTCCTTTCCGTTCTTCTCCTTTGTCACGATCTTAGATTTTTTTCTCGACCGACCGGTTTCCTAGCTCTCGACTGACTGTCCATTTGTCTCCCACTTGCTAGAGCTCCTCGTTCTTCTCTCATTCGGTGGTCAGTTATTTCATCACCTCATCCATGATCAAAACAACTGACCCCAGCTAGATAAACTATCTACCGGTAACTATACTTTTGCGTTTAGTCTCATGCCCTAACTTGATGGGGAAAACTACAAAGAGGAGAACAAGTGATTCGTTAGTCCTTGGGCTCGAACTAAGAACCTCTCGCTTACTAACCAGTGTCCTCACCCACTCTGGGCTGTTGGGGCTGCTGGATAAAATTATGGTGACGTCACTTCGGTCATGCGAAAACCTTGCCAATACCATTGTCTTAAAACCATAACAATGTTCATCAGTATACTTGATACGAGCCCACTTTCGAACTTACGAGTACTCTAAAATATCGTGTTTCGTTCCTAAGCCGTACAATTCGCTTATGGAATATCCTGCCCAGCTTTTTATTTCCTAGTCATTATAACCTTCTAACATTTAAAACCACCGTTCATCGGTATCTCTCCTTCTTAGCTCCCTGATTTTCCTTCGCCCGTGTTGTGGGGAAGCATTTTAAGGGTACTTAAACCCCTTGAGGGCAAGCAAATTATAAAAAAAAACCGAGGAAACTTGAATATGGAATTGATATCTCGATTAATCGATTCTTGTTTATATTTGGTCTTATTAGGTTGTCAGGCCACTAAAACTGAATCGAGTATTTAAGTTCCTTTCATTAATCAGTGGGGTTTGGTTTGTTTCAAAAATGTTCTGCACACTCCATGATTATGTTAAACATTAATGTACAGAACATATATCTACACTTATTGATTGCTGTTTCCGAAAACCATGTTATGCTCGAAGGATTTCCACCTAATTTATTTCCATAAAATGATCCCGTTTGTGTAATACGTTGGCATATAGGCAACATTTTCGCGTATAAAAGCATTCATCAACACTACATAGAGGCCCGACCAGATGAATTGTTTGTAATTATTCATCCAAGTTAGATTTTTTTTTTATATGTGGTCGTAATATCCTTTCACATGTGCCAACATTATGAATACAACTACAGTAATGAAAAATCGATTTTATTCGACTGAAATTCATCTTTCGAATTGCTGTTGCCTCCAAATTGGGCCATCAATTTCATAACTACCTAACTTGTACCACGATTTCTGGGGAAATATTCCCGGAACGACCCGCTTTGAATATTAGAAAGTGTGAAGTTACCCACGTAACCAATCATATTTCATTCAATATGAATGGTGATGGAAAATTTTAGTGGCGCTCTCTAGCAATAAATAAAAGCCAGGAGTCATCCGACTACACAATTGGCAGGAGTAATTTTTATTGCATTCCTAACGACATGGAATAGTAAATATGTATGAACTCCATCTCTATCATGTGTCAGAGGTGTGGTTGTTTTAACCTCAAAAGGCATAAAATTTTATCCAGATACGAATACACCGAAAGGTCCGTGGGTCTTTATCTTTATAGCAATATTAACTTTTGCTCGAGGTGGCGAATTTACTATGAAGTACGAGTAATTGAATGTTTCCTGGGCTCCGAAAAAAAAAATACATTTCGGAACATGAGATACTTAGAGCTGCTGGTTAAATTTTCAACCCAGAGGAACTCTACGGACATAAGAGAAGTGATAAATGGATCGTTAACTGTAAGCAATCGATGGAAAAGGTCAAGAACTTTAATTATTTAAATTGCTTTGGAAATCACCGAGCAGGTGACTGGTTGCTTCCACTATTCTGGTCTCGTATATTTTTTGTACAATTTCGGTTACTCATTTTCTCATGAGAATTTTCACCAGAATCATGGCACGTGTAACTAATTAAACATATTTAAAACAGTTTTAATTATGCCCATACCATCGAAAGAAGATATTTCTCACCGTCCTTACTATTGCAATCTTATAATTACTTACGAGATGGTCAATAGAAATTATTCTGAATTTATAGCTATGGAAAGCTTCTCATATCATAAATATCATAAATACAAATTTGCAATTATAGGCTTAGACTGATTCACATTCTAGCTACTTGTAAGGAAAAGAAAAGATTGTCTTCATTCCAGAAAGCAAAACTCTCTCCCAAACTATACTTTAAGGACTTAAGACCAATTAATCTAACATATTTTATTAGAAAGGCTGACGGATGCTGATATAAATTTCAAAAGCATCGTATAAAACACAGCCAGCCTTGTCCAACAATCAGTAGAAATGGCTATTCAATCTTAGCTGTATTCCTTAGATTGCTTATTGTGTAGCGATCCGAAATTTGAAATGAGAAGCTATTCTTGTCAGCTTGTTCAAAAGTAGTTCCCTCTAGTTTAGTTGCTTTGAGCCGATTTTCAACTGTGTGGGCCATCTTGGTTATATAATATTTTTTTTTTGCGTCATTAGTACTTATCGGTCCGGAACATTGATATTCACTCCCTTTGGAGTGCTTCTTATAAATTTTCTTGTAGCTATATCACAGATAGTTGAATCAACACATTCTGTCGAATCAAACTATTTATAAATCGTGCATACGAGTATAGTCACTCCTTAGATACAGTGCGAATATATAACTGTAATATACAATACATTAATTAGACTTATATTTAGAAAGAAAGGATTTTATCTTATGCTACAAATTAGCATAAGAGATCCTTTGGTTGGTATCAGTCTCCGACAGGAGTTCTGGGAATGAATGGTACATACTGATCTAGAAGTAGGCTTTATTAAAGTGTAGAATTTTCTGGTATAACATCTCGCTGATGAGACTGCACAACTGAGTACATTACGATGGGGATATATTCAAAAGCCAATACATTGCACAGAAATTAGTTTGGACTCGTTACCGGGTCATATTCGTATTTCATGCTGTTTAAAATCAGACTCACTGGATTTCAAATTGCATGCTCCTTTTGGTTGAAGTACTCATGTTGTGGCAGTCGAACGAATAAAACGGTTTTTTTTTTTTAAAATTAGCGCGAGCTCAAACGGTTACGAGGGCGTGTCATTAAGTCGCTGAAAATTGAAGTAAGGTACACTCTTTTTGGCGGAAAAAAAACTTTTATTTTTCAACATAATCTCCTTTTTCATACACTTATACATACACTTCGTCCGACCTTTCTCCAATTTGTTGATGCCTTCCAAATATAATGCGATTTCTCGAGGCCCTCAAAGCAGGCATTTGTTTCATCGGTGACCTCTTCATTCGACCCAAATCGCCGAGCCATTTCTTTAAGTTTGGAAATAGGAAAAAGTCACAAGGGGCTAGATCAGGTGAGTATGTTAGACGGGAAAGTAATTCGTAACCTAATTCTTGGACTTATTGTTTTGGCGGAAGAGAATTTATTTCCTCGCCAAATGCGGTCGTTTTTACTTCAAATTGGCGTCGAAACGATCCAACAGCACTGCATAATAGGCACCAGTTCAAGGTAATTGATAGGAATAACACCGCACAAATCCCAAAAAAAACTGTCGGCCAACAAACGCATCTTGGTCTTCTTTGGCTCCAATTCACCAGGAGAGGTCTAGTGTCTCTGGACATCGCCAAACACTTGTTTGAAGTTGTTAAACGATTGCTTTTATTGCCAATTGTAAGCAAACGTGGCATACCTCTCGCAGATAGCCTTTTCATATCCAAATGTTTTTGCAAAGCTCAAATCAATGATCGGTGTGATAAGCCTGTAGCCTCTTAAAGTCTGCACATCTTCACTTGCCGAAGGTCTAATGTCATATCGTGGATTTTATCAACCATTTCTGGTATGGTGATCTCAATTGGACGCCCAGAACGCTCGGCGTCCCTTGTGCTGGTACGACCGCACCGAAATCGACTAAACGAGCGGTGGATGTTTCTAATGGCGATGATGAGTAGATAAATGCCTTATATATTGAGACCAGATCAGAGTGGGTGAAGTATTTCTTGCATCGCATAGGGAAACCTAGACATTTTGCAGCATTTTCGATGACATCGAATGTATGTAGGTTGTCATTGACACACATACCGAGAACAAAAAGTTTTTTGGTTTCGACGATGCAAAGCCATTCATTCATAATGGCTGGGTATATAAATTATTTCGCTTTAAAGACAGCAAATAGCATTGTGTTTTGGAAGCAATAAATTCCATTCTGTTCATAGTTCCCCAATTAACAAGCTTAACAAACGCTGCCATTCGCCTTCTACAGACGAAAAGCAGCGACATGAGTACGGGAATGAATATGAAAAGCATAGGTATATGAGTACTGTCGTCAGAAGGCGAATATATTGGATTAGAAGTAGAAGACAAGAAATCATTGGTGAACATTAAAAAGAGTGTCGGAGAGAGGAGGGAGCCCTGGGGCACACTATTTATTTTGTGAGTTTCAGACTTGAAACCATCCATGCTAAATTGAATTGAACGTTCTGAATGGTAATTTATAATCCATTGAAGAAGAGTGTCGTCGATCTCAAACGCACGCATTTTCGACTGTTTTCCATCTGAACGGAAAGAGTCCTAAAGAGTAGGACTGAAAACCACGAAGTGGTTTTACCACAGTGGAAGAACATGCCTTCAGAAAAAGGAGAGATATACCATGTGGATCAGCGGATTTATGAATGTTAAGATCTTTAAGTACTCTTGCAATTACACGAGTAGATTCGTCTGATTGCGCACTCTAGTGAAGGCGGAGACAAAGCACAATCTGGAATTGCTGAGCTGACTGCAAGGTGTGCAGCAAGCAAATTAGCCATGTCCAAACAACTGAAAGTTAGAATGTTGTTGTAAATGAGCTTTGGGATGGAGGATGAGGCAGACATTCAAATATTTTTAACGAACGACCAAAATTTGTTACTACCTTTGGGACATTGTAGAATTTTTTTCCTCAGGTTT
Source organism: Volucella bombylans (assembly GCA_949129095.1). Lineage (NCBI taxonomy): Eukaryota > Metazoa > Arthropoda > Insecta > Diptera > Syrphidae > Volucella > Volucella bombylans. The sequence continues at coordinate 82,052,002 of OX422144.1, forward strand.
TGGTCGTATTGAAATTTCATATGTTCAAGAAAGATGTTGCAGTCGTTCTGGCTCGTTTGAACTTCTTTTTTCGATTTTTTCTGAAAGTTCAGTCTTGTTGGACCAAAAAAATATTTTTCTAACCCTGATAGCCTCTTTACGGCTCAAGTCGTTCCACGTCTTTTCTTTTGGTTTGATATTCTGAACTCGATGAGGAATAAAGAACCTCATTCCATAGATAATAGTGTCTATTCTATGACTATATCAGCAGCGGTTAAAATTTCTAAAGAAGCTGTTAAGTCCGCTCCAATTGGCTTTCCCGTATCGCCATACAGTTATTTTGGAAATCAGTCCTCAATTGTGTGGTCGGTATATGAGAAATTAGCTGATAGTGGGCCGATGAGCCTAGATGAGATAGCATATCAACCTTGTACTTATCAGGATAAGAAGTTAAAAACAACTCAACGGTGGTGGCGGTATGACTATCAACGTATGGTATTCGCGTGGGTTCATTTACATGCTGGAGCAAGTTGTTTTCATCAAATGTCTCAACACACTTTGCTTCGGGTGTGGTCTCTCCAGAATTTTGAAGCCACCTAGAATTGTGGCTGAAAATCGCCCTTGATAACGATGTTAGTATGAGGATACAGCGATACAAATTGTTTTCCAGTTTGGGGCTTCTGTAAATAAAGCAATAGTGAATAATTTGCTTATGGAAATGGAACTTTAACTACATGGAACTGAAATCCGGATTGGAACTGGGATTACTATACATTGTGGTGGAGTTCGGTAGGCTATATTGCGACGCACGTAAGTGGCGAGATCGTGGTGAGAGAAGAACAATGTTACTAGTTCGTAGCCAGGTAGCTTCAGATCAGAGTGGTCTGAGATACCTGGGCAGGGATCTATCTGTACTTCACTAAGTGCCAAAAGAGCTGGTCTATATTTGCAGACGTTTACGTACGGAGAGAAGTAATTATTTCTTAGCCCGCGAATATTTGCTTTGTCTACTCTAAATTCCAGAGCAATTACAAAAACCTATTACAAAAAACACAAACACCGTCGATACTAAATAAAGGTTGTGTCATCATCAATCTCTTTGAAATGCTCATTTTACATAACAGTGGCCGCTTTCAGCTAATTTATTTTATTTTTCAAAAACACTGGAACCGTCTTTGACTCCACGATAACGATTTTTTTGTTTACTCCTGAGAACATTTTTGCATGTATCTTTCAGCTCTTCTTCAATTCTTTATTTTCCCATGCTTCTGTCCGTCCGCTTTATTTCTTAGGAGCAGCTCTTTTCTTCGTTCACAATAGTGCATTATAGGTAACCTGACTATCCTCACATACTTGGCAATACTTGCTCATAACTTTCTTCACTTGAAACTCAGAAATGTTGATGACGTTATTTCGAGAAAATCTTGGTTAATTTATTTCTAGTAGGCTCTTCTTATTGTATTCTTTCTACGCAAAACTTTATATTTCTTTTGGTAATCTCAAGGTTTAGATTTTTTTCTTGGCTGCCAATAGATAATCGGTCGCACTCATGATGGCCGAAGACATGTGATTATGATAATTTATGAATTAAGTCAGTTACAGGAGAGTCGCAATTTTTATCGCAGACGTTCAATGAGATTAAAGGAAGTCTGTAGAGATAAAAAAGGAAATTAGGTTGAAGATATGAAATTGGTGCTAGTCATTATACTCTTTATGCCTGTACCACTGTAAGGCTACGAATATGTAACATCTAAGTAATATATAGACACAATATTGCTTCTTTTGACATAAAAGATATATAGAAACTGCTTAAATCCATTTTTACCAAAAGAAGATTAAGTAACTACACATTTCGCTAGTACAGCATTCGATATCTTTAAGAAATAGAGACAGTTCTCACTCTGTCCATTACTCACATTTATTCGAAATCAACCAACAACAACCTTAGGCTCCCCATTCACTCCTAGTAAAAATGACTACTCAAACAAAATGAAATCTAATATCCCAAGGAGAATGGAATTGTATCTGGAGAAATGGTAGCGGCCACCCACTCGACACCAAAGCCATTGATAGTATTTCACACACCCGCTAAAGTAGCAATGAAATAAAGATACATGTTCAGAAGGTTGTTTCCCTTCGGTTTCTCATGTTTTATGATATGTGTACCATTTTGTGTTGTAATGGAAGTATCCCTAAGTGCATGGCAATCTGATCCAAAACTTATTTCAGATACTTTCAAAGTAACTGGCTTCCGAAAAAGGTTCACATTGTTGACGTTTTATCTAGATGATGCAAAACACAAGTGAATGTCTAACAGTGAAGTGGCATAAAAGGACGAATGAAGTAATTTGTTTAATCTTAGAAATATGTTTGTAAGTAATTTTGTCTGAGTATGTCTTAGTTCAATTAAGACTGCCTTATGCTAGACCTACATATGTACATATTCGTATATCCCAAGGGAAAAAGTATGCTAAAAATACTCTCCTTTCTATACATGAGATCAAATGCGGCAAGTAAATTTATGCCGATATAAACTACACTCTCAGAGCCATAGAATAGATTTATTAAAATTGGCGTTCCGCAAAGGATCATTTTAACTATTTGTTCGCAAGAGTCAATTTATGTCATTTGTGGTTATAACCAGATGATTTTTCAGGATTTCTTTAAGGAATTTAGACGTTGGCGAAGCATGCGCTAGTTAACACAATGGTCAACGACAACGTCCGACTTTAAAATATGGTTAATCTTCTAAAAAGCATTTGTAGGGCGATTCAATCAAAAAGTAAAAGCAAGCGTGGGAACTAGTTTTATCACGGAAACCTAGATTCAGCATTATGTATCACAGTTCATTATAATGAACCAGCTGAGGCAATGAGTTAAAGAAGTCACTTCAATTGGTTTCTCTTCAATACTGACTATTTAAAATCTGTCATACACTTGTTGCAGAATAGCCTGGATTGGATACGGTGATGTAGACAGTAATTCGAAAAGATTTTTGATATAGTTTAGGCTAAAACTTTGGCAGGGTTTTAGTCCTCATCAACTTTGATCGACCTGTTTGATCCTATGATCGACCTATGTTTACTGTCAAAGCTCTATTTCCATTTCAACAGACTTAAGTGGCAAGAGAAACATATTTCCTTAATAAATACAGTTCAAAACTATTGTATTGTAGATGATGGTGACTAGAGTCAAGGCTCGAAGATAAGATATTTTGTCTTTTTTCAGCAGACTTACTTCTTTGCTTTGGAAATAAAAAGCTCGGCAGAGCATTGCATAAGCGAGTTGTATTGCTTATGAAGGAATCACGATATTTTAGAGTACGTCTAAAAGTGGTCTTGAGGGTATACTGATGAGCATTCATAGCGAGACAGGTGTTACGGTTGAAGGTTTGAAGTAGAGCAATGCTACTAAAAATTTCGGTAGAGCAATGGTGGTTAAAATAGCGATAGTAAAATATGAGGCAGGAGTAATGTCAGTGTTCGAGGGTTTCAATTGACTGAGTGATATTACAATAACATCACCTATTAGCCTTATCGCAATTTTGTATCCTAATCTAGGGATAAGAAGTTACAGATAAGTGATCATTGAAGAAGATTTAAAAGAATGTCGGAGATTGAACGGAGCCCTGGTTCAAACCAGCATTTATTTTGTGAATATCAGACCTGAAACCATCCAAGACAACTTGAATTGAATATTCTGAAAGGTAATTTCTAATCCATTGCAGGGGAAATTCATCGATTTCAAATTCATGTATTTTCGAAAACATAGCTAGATGGCAAACTCTGTCAAATTCCTTGGAAATATCAAGTGCAACTATCTTGCTTTCGCCAAATTAATGTACGCTTTGGTTCCACTTTGCGATGAGACATGCCATCAAATCACCAGTGGAGCTGTTACTATGAGAAGATATTGAGGAGTTTTCGTGTTGCAATACATTTCATGAGCTGACCACCATTTCCATGACTTTGGAACGCAGGGACGTAAGTGCAATGGGTCTGTAGGAGGAGAGAGAAGAAGATATGTGTACTGCTCCGACACACTCGTGAAGAGTAAAATCGATGAAAAAGCTTACACAGTGGTTTTGCCGGTGTGGAAGAACACCTTTTCAGAAGAAGATTTACAACAAGGGCCAGCGGATCTATGTATGTTTCGATCTTTAAGTAGAGTTGCTGTTGGATTCTTCCCATTGAAAATTCGACACACCCAACTATAAGCGGAGACAAAGCAGAATCTGGCAGTGTTGAGCTGGCCGCAAAGCGTACAGCAAGCACATTGGCCTTGTCCAAATAGTTGACAGCATCGACCTTGTACTTATCAGGGTGAGGAGTTAAAAACAAGTCCAGCACGTTAGCGGTATGACTATCAATGTCTAGTGTTCTCATGGGCTCATTTACAAGCTGGGTCAAGTTGTTTTCTGCACCGAAAATCTCAACACATCATCTCTCGGGTGTTGTCTGTCCAGAATGTTGAAGCCACCCAGAACTGCGTACATTCACACAACTCTTTGAATGGAGTCAGACAGCGCATCAAATTCGTATAAGGTCGAATTGCTGTCTAGTTTGGATGGAATAGAGATGGAATTCTAACCTCAAGAAATTGAAATTACATTGTGGTGGAATTTGGTAAGCTACATCACAGACATGGACGTACGCAGAAAAGTGATTTTATCTCACGAAGCATTGTATGTGTTTATAACCTTACAACCATAGGAAACGGTGCAACACCAAAATTCATTGATGATATTCTTGCGTTCCCTTTTCCATCACCAGTGAGTAAGACTTCGGCTCCATTAAGCACATTGAGCGATCTACCGTGGTCAGCTCGAAAATTGCACGTCTATATACGAAAACACATCTCCTAAACTTGTGTATGCCAACGAAGTAAAGGAAGTTATGCGAGTTCCATTTCGCGGTTTCTATTATCATCAATTATAGCTTTCGAATGCTCTCAGTATCTCATTGCTGTTCATCATCTTACACGACTCAATGTCATGCAATAGTTTGTTTGAAAAGGAGAACCCTGTTTGGGTGCTGTAGAAAAGGGTGACGCATAGGGAGTTGTCAAACTGGCAACTCAGTAGTGCTCATTTTTCCTCCAATTGGTAAAAATTGGATACCTTTTCGATGTCCATCCGGACTCGACTTGCCAAACTTATAAGCACTTGTGCTGACCAACAAAATCAGCACTATTAGCGGGACAGCAGATGTATTCCCTAGATGGAATCAACAGTGAAGTAAAATCTCGGAAGAAAAGAAAGAGACCTTATCCGGGCTACTCTGACATATTTGCAGCTCAGGCTGGTAAGGATTTCCGAGACTAAGTCTGAGTATTGGAAGTGCTGGCGGATGAGCCCTTAATGGACCAAAGGCAGCGCTCACATTCCCGAACTGGTAACTGGCTTCGGTCTAACCGACCCCTCGTCATAGGGGTATCTATAATGGAACTGGCCCTCCAGGTTGGGGGTTATACCGCAGTTTAAGTTACGAGGCAACAACAAGCCTCGGATACGGTGGGATCTACTGTTGATAATCCTTGCAAACGAAATAAGGACAATGAACTTCGGATCAGCAAATGTTAGGTCCCTTAATAGATCATGTACCCTGTAGATATTACGGCCATCAAGGAAATTCGAAGGGATGGGCCGGACAAAACTATTAAGAAAAACTGCGACATCTATAAAGCGATTGTTATCGACGTCAAAATCATAGCCTACTTGCACGAGGATTTGTTGTTAGAATCAGAATTAGGCAAGAAGTCTTGTGTTTCCGGCATGCAAACGAGCGCCTCATAAAAATTCGTATTAAAGATAAATTTGCCAGGAGTAGCATTATATACGCGCACGCCCTAACAGAGGAGAAAGATGACGACACGAAAGATAGCTTCTTATAGCTCTTGGACAAGACCTACGAACAGTACCAAAGCTATAACATTACAATTGTCCTCAGCTATTTTAACGCAAATCTAGGAAGAGAGGGCATCTTAGGTAGTAGTAAGGTATAGCCTGTACGACACTACCTCCGATTCCGGCTAATCGACTTTATAGTGAGACAAAACATGGTCGCAGATAGTACGCGGTTCCCACATCTTGATATTCACAACGGGACCTGGAGAAATCCTGAACAATCAACCGTCAACCAGATCAACCACATTGCGACCGACGCAAGGCAATCCTCCAGTATTATGGATGTCCGAACGTTCCGAGGGGCCAACATCGGCTCGGACAGTTACCTTTTTGTAGCCAAGGTCTGGTTGCAGATATCCCGATTATTGCAAAGTCAAGCTAATACTGTGTGGAGTTCGATGTTGGACGACTACAATCACTAGAGATCGACAGATCCTTTTCCGACCGAATCTCCCATATTCTCTTAAGAGGTCCTATTCCGTCAGCATCAAGCATCGGCAGCTATGCTGAAAAGCCATCAACAGCCTCTGATGTGCTGGGTTTCACTCGGTCACCGCAACGAAATCCCTGGTTTGATGACGAGCGCCAGCAAGCACATGCATTCTGAGCGGCGCTGCATAGAAGCACTAGAGCTGCTTTCGAGCTCTACGAGCAGAAGAGGAATAGCCGCTTCTCAGTCGGAAAAAGAAGGACCATGAGAAGCGAGCGATCAAGGAAGTTGAGAGATTCTACTCCAGGAATGAGACTCGGAACCAAAATGTAAAAAAATATGCAACGGAAAGAGACCCCAAATCGAAACCTGTGGAAACGGACAAGGAAACGGAGTAGTAGAGTCACAGTCGAGAACCTAATACTGCTGACAGGCAGAATGAACCTTTCAACCTGGACGATGTAGACCGTTGTGGTGACCGTTGCTCAAGTGGAAGTAGACTGGTTGCCAAATCAGAAGGTTCGGTGTTCGAATGTCAACCTCCCCTGTAAGACATTCTCTTTTAGGCAACTAAAATCAAGTAAAATCAAGTAGTTGACTAAAAATCAACAACTAGCCAACATCCACTAAGAATTTAGTCTCCCCATTAAATGCTGGATGCCACCCATGGACCGAAATAACCACTGAGCAAAAACATCTTTCCTTCTCTCTCTATCCCATTTTTCAGAAAACTTAACGCATGCTAAGGCACTATAAGTGTATTCACACAATACATACTTGAGTTCTTTTAAAAGAAAAAAGGAAAGAAAGACCAACAATTCCGTTTACACGACCCGGATGAAGGGAAGATAGCCATATCTAAGCTTTAGTCTATAAAATCTGCCGCTCTTCAAAGCGGGAGGCGATGACTTGCTACGGAGCATACACTGACTCATCTATAAAATTTGGTCGGATGAAAGTATGAACTTCAGCATTGTTTTCTCATCCCCAAGAAAGGAGACAATCTGAACTGGGTCAACTACAGAGGCATCAGTCCTCTTAATATTGCCTTCAAGATCCTTTCTGCCGTGTGTGAACGCCTGAAGCATTTCGTTAACAACCCGATTGGTCCATATCAGTAGGCTAGGAAAGGCCACCATCGACCAAATATTCATACTACGGCAGATCTTGGAAAAAACCAGTGAGCTGCAGATCGATACGCACCACCTATTCATCGATTTTAAGGCCGCGTATGACAGCGTCTATAAAGACGAACTATACAGAGCAATGTTTTACTTTTGTATCCCTACAAATTCGTCCGTTTGTTCAGGATGAAGATGGAGAATGCACGCTGCTCCATCAACGTCGGTAAATAACTCACCAAGACTTTTATGTCAAAAAAGGATTTAGAAAAGATAAGCTGTATGGCATTTCTTTAACATCATTCTTGAAGGAATAGTGCAAAACTCACGCCCCAACTCAAGATGCACAATCTTTCAAAAGTTCGTCGAATTACTCGCATATACCGATGATATTGATGCAATCGGAAGAAATCAGCGTGATGGCAGTCGCGCTTTCGCTAGTATTGAGGTGGAAGCGTCGAAGATGGGTTAAACGGTCAATGATGGCAAGACCAAGTATATGTTGCCAACCAGAAAGGACACCCAACACCCACGTCTCCGACAAAACGTCACCATCGACAGATGAAACTTTGAGGTAGTTAACGGCTTTGTCTTTCTAGGCTCCGTTATTAAGTCAGACAACGACACCAGCACTATATTAAACGAAGGATAACTCTTACCAATCACTCTTTGTTGGGCCAAAAATCAGTTGACGAGTAAAGCTCTCTCTTTAACAATAAAAGTGACCCTGTATAAGACCGTATTAATCGCAGTCCTGTTCTATGTGGCAGCGACATTTACTTCATCAAAAGTGGATGTGGATGCTCTTAGCTGTTTTGAGAGGTAAATTCTACATATGATTTTTGTTCCAGTCTTCATAGACGGGAGTTTACGACGATATACAAAAACAAAATGTGTAAACAAAGTGCTGTAAAGCGACATAGGCTTTGCCAGAAAAACGAAGGTCCAATGGCTAAGTCATCTAGAGAGGATCAACACCAATGCTCCGGTCCGAAAAATCTTCGAATCCGCCCCCGAGAGACAGCGCAGCGCAGAATTGGACCTCAACCACCTTTGCGTGGGAAACTGGAGGCTGCTGGGTAAAGATCGAGCTGGCTGGAGACGTTTGATGGTTGAGTTCCAGGTCCAGCCCTGTGCATGCTTTTACTTGAACATATGTTATATACAATCCTATCCTATACTGTCATAAATAGTTCCCTGACGACAGGCTATTTTTTTTATAATTTACGCGCGCCTAAGGGGTTAGATACCCTTTTACTGTTGCCTGGGCGCGGGCGGAAAGATAGAAGGAGAAGAAAGGAAAATTGTTTTTTTTTTGTAGTGGTTTTAAACTCAGGTGTGTTTGGTTTCTATGTTTGCTCTCCAGGGGTGGGAGTCCGAATAGGACGGAGAGTTTTTCTTCACTCAGAGTGATTCGAGGTATATCACAGTATTTTTCGTTTCTGTGCTTGAAACTCTACAACAGCCAAATCTACGTGTCAGTGTTATGCCTTCACACGCAGAATTTTTCTGTCTGAGTTCCAATTACACAATGCAAAACTGACTTGCCATGGGCAGGATTCGAACCTGGACCCTCCGAGTGAGAAGCGTTTGCTACTACCACTACACCACGGCCACCCCCTATATTCTATCTCGCGGTTCATTTGTTTCCTAGATTCACAATGGTTAGCAGTGACCAGCGCCTGTCCAAACGCCGGTTCAGCCGGTGCGTTGCACCGGGCGCGAGCGAGTTAAGGGCGCCCGAGCTGAAAATTTTGCGTCTACTCACCAAAAAAAAACGAGTAAATACACATTTTTACTAAAAATTACATTAAAACACGGCGCGAGACTTCAGTATACGTATAAAAGGGCGCTGCAAATGTTTAAATATATTTTATAATCATTTAAATGAGCGCTGAAATCGTATTTCAAAATTTAAAAAAGGCGCTAGAAATACAACCGACACTTTGGGGTGACCGTGGTACTTGCAATCGCTTCTCACTCGGAGGGTCCAGGTTCGAATCCTGCCCATGGCAAGTCAGTTTTTCATTTGTGTAATTGTAACTCAGACAGAAAAATTCTGCGTGTGAAGGCATAACACTGACACGTAGATTTGGCTGTTGTAGAGTTTCAAGCACAGAAAAAAATACTGTGAATTATATACCTCGAATCACTCTTAGTGAAGAAAAAACTCTCCATCCTATTCGGACTCCCACCGCATGGAGAGCGAATATCGAAACCAAACACATCCGAGTTTCAAACCACTACAAAACAATTTTCCTTTCTCCTCCTTCTACCTTTCCACCCGCGCATTGGCAACAGTAAAAGGGTATCTAACCCCTTAGGCGCGCGTAAATTATAAAAAAAAAAACTCGACTAGTCGTAAAAACGCACCGAAACATATAAGGCCCATACACGACACGGACACGTCACTGAAGATCAATATATTTTGTTGTTGTGGACATGTCTGCGCAGAACGTCTGTGTCATGTGTATTTATGACGCCTGTTCGCAACGACCTTCTGCGTGAATTCAAATTTTTTTGAATTTTTCGTGATCTGCAGCGGCGTTTCTATGTAGTGTATAGTCAGTTTTGCACAGATCAGCGGGAAAGTTCATATCGTAAACGTGAACAAATACATGGATAGACAATTTTTGATCGACACGACGAAACGATACAAATTAATGTTTGTGCAGATTGTCTTCACCGTGTGTGGTGAAGGGGTGTTTGCAAAGACTTAAGGCTTGTAGCGACGTATCTGTGCGTGTATGGGCCCTAATACTCGTACACAGTTGATACCCTTTTTCAAATTGCATTTGCAATGGCAAACGAAATAGATAAGAACATCAATCATGTTTACGAAAATCAAATAAAATAGAATGATGAAGAAGGGAAGTGGTGTGTTGTGTTGCATTGCGTATTCAAATATTGCGAAAAAGAGTGCATACTGTGCCTGTATTGCTCAGAAGTGGGTCTAACGGAAAAAACAGTGTCCACTGTGTTTTATAACTGTGAAATAACGTGCTTTGCAGTGAAAATGTAAACCGCGAATGGTTGATTTATTCAAGAGGTCTCGATTGTGTATACTGTTTTGTTGCCGTCTTTTTCAAAAAAATCAAGCTGATACCGGTCTTGCATTAATGAATGGAATTATAGATTGGGGACATTTGACCGAACTGATTAAAGAGCATGCATTTTCTAAACTGCACATTGAAAATTACACCAAATGGAAGTCATTTTTAAAGCGAATTTCGGGAAATAAGACAATCGACAGCAAATTATTCAATCAAGTCCACCAAGAAAAAGAGCGAAATTATTGCAATTATTGGTGCAAAAGTGAAAAATCATATTTTGCAATGTGTTAAGCAAAGTAAAAACTTTTCACTTATCCTGGACGTCACGACTGACATCACCCATATCGAACAAACGACTGTCATTTTACGGTATGTGTTCGAGAATCAAGCGACTCAGAGTTATGAAGTTAGAGAGAGTTTTATTGAATTTTTGAAAATGCACGAGAAAACAGGTCTGAGAATTAAGGAAATGGCAATTCATGAGTTGGAATCATTCGGTTAAAATCCTGACGATTTAAGAGGTCAAGCCTACTACAATGGGGCAAACATGAGAGGGAAGAACATCGGCGCACAGAACAGCTTTCACATTAGCCCCGAAAAACCTTTGCCCAATTCGATGGTCGCGTCGAATCGCTGCAATAAAACCACTTTTACTGAATCTTGGGAATATAATCGCTGCATTGGACGAAATCAAGAATTCAACCGCTTTTAAGAATACAGTTCGTCATGAAGCTGGAGCAATTATCGACAAAATCGATTATCATTTCATGTGTGCAGTGTGTGTGTACTACATGTTAACATGACGTTAAGTTAACATTGCTTCGAAATCATTGCAATCAATTGATTCGGACTTACAGGCCGCTGTACTGTATTTGGGAAGTACAACTGTACAAAAATACAGTTCAACTGGACCTGAAAAGGTTCTTAGTGATGCAAAAGAAATTTGTGAGAAAATGGGAATCGAGATAGTTTTTTCGAACTGTCGCAAACGTGTAGCTGCTGGACGCGAAATAAATTCGGAAAAAAGTTTCATGAACAATTTTATTGATATTGTCTTGAAAGTTGAATTGATGCAGTCGAAAAGCGATTTGATGCATTAGAAAAGCACAGTGCAACTTTCTCCTTTCTCTACAATTTTACGGATTTCGATCAAAATAGACAAAATGGAAATTTGGTCAAGTCGTGTAAATAGCTTCAAATTACGTTTTCAAAGGGAAACGAATCTGATATTGATGGCGATGAACTGTTTTCAGAGATTATAGTGATTGCAGAATTAGTGAAATATCTGAATTTTGTTCGAGCCATCAACATATTAAACGGAATTTTCCAGCGGCATGGAAAATCTAGTTCCGAACGCCATCATAGCCTACAAAATTTTTTTTAAGAAGTCCTGTATAGGTCGCAACAGATGAAAGATCATTTTCAAAGCTAAATGGCTTAGCCACAATATCGATTGAACATGAAATTGCTGATTCAATTCAATATGAGGATATCATCGAACAATTTGCCCCTTCGAAAGCCAGAAAAGGTTCCTTTTATTGAACATTCATGAAAACTCGCAATATTTAATAATGATATAAATTCAAAAATTATAAAATTAACAAAACAAATGTAAAAAAATCATCAACAAATATTAATTTCTCTTCAAAAAAACACACATCAAATTTCAAGTTGATTATGTTGATAAAATTTTTAGGCATACAAATTTGAGGGGCGCTTGTGCACGACTTGCACCGGGGCACTATGAACGGTCGGACGGGCACTGGCAGTGACTATGTTGTTTGGACCATATTCTTCAAAGACAAAATTGTAAAAATCATCATAATACAATAGTTTTGAAAAGTATTTGCCTCATGTGGCCATTTTGTGCTCCCTGTTTATTCCTGAAAAACGCTTTAACCCTCCTACTTCTCCTCTCTGTATCGCTATGTTGCACCTCGAGTACGTCGGTAAGCTACGTTTCTCGTTTGGAATGTTGCGATGGTTCTGATCTTGAAGTTTAGGCAGGTCGTTTTGATTGCAGCCTTTCAATGTTAAGTTTTCTCTAGTTTACTGCTTGATAGTAGCACGATCTTGGCACGTAGGAGTAAATGTACCTCCCGAAAGTGTATCTTCCATCCATCAAAATGTGAATTATTTGGTTGCACGTTCTATGTCAGTTGGAATATTCTACACCTATATTGCGCTATGATAAAATCTTTTTCCACTAAGTTTCAATAATATTTATTGCGGCGGCGAATTCAGATAGTCTCCTCGTTCCGTTGTCATAAGATATGTTGTGTAAATTGCCAATCCAACTGAATAAGTCGTGAGTTTTTCGTTGATACTAAAGTCGCACTATTAATCCATCCAGCCTCGATAGTATAATAATTAGTTCCTAAATTTAAGGGAAAACTTGTTCGGAAGTTTAAAGAGGTATACCTCTTTTGAAGCTTTTCCTAAAATATATTTTACCATAATTCGAGGCCCTTAGATAAAGCAAGTTAGCCACTTAATATCTTAATCATTATTGGCTGATTTTGAAATAATATGGCAGATTTGATAATCTGTACAGATTTAATTGCCGAACTGATTTTTTCGACCGAGGAACTAATTCCTTTTCTACTCTTGACAATGGAGTTCTCGTCTTATTACAGAGCCTGAATTGATGACAAAATTTTTTCTTCGTGAACTTAGAATTTGAGAAAAATATTACGTATGCATCGTAGAACAATTTCTTTTATTTAGATAAATCAGAAGACAGAGTATCCTTTTTCCGAAATGAAGTACCATAGGTACAATGATATTGCCTTCAGTTTTTGAATTTTGATGCCAAGTTATGGAATTTCATTAGGTGAAAGCTCACGTGTTAGATGTAGCGCCTGCAAAAACAATAATGGAAAAGCAAATTGGTGACAAGTATAATAATTTCTTGTTTTTGCTTGTTCTGAATTCCCGTCAAATTGTTTTGCCAAATTGACAAAATCAATCATCAATCATCTACTCAACATCAAGTTTGAAAATCGAATTATTCCGATTTCAAAACGAACAGATACGTGTATAACTTCATATCCATATCTACCTACAAATAATCCGAACTGACATTTATATCCAATTGCGGGAAAGCTTTCTAGGTTTCATCTTTCGAATGCTAACTATGAATATCGTACCCATGTCGACCTCTGTTGCCAGCTGTCAGCCTAAATGTTCCATAAAATGACCAAGTGGCCAACCCAATCCAATACTGTGGATTTCGAGAAATCATTAAAATTCATCACAACCATCGCTTAACCTCTTTCATTTTCATCCTTTATCCTTTCTATTTTTCCCATCCTTCAGAAAGCTATTAGACATTACTCAAACAGTTCTCCTCATTTGGCCTAGGCAAACTCAAAAACACATTCACATCTGACCTCACTGTACCTCTATTCCCCGCACGGATGTCAAACACCTGACATATTTAACATTTGGCATTTGATCCAGGTGAACAATCTAATTTTCGTAAGTAATCCTCCCAAATACAAACGTATCCGTATCCAGGACAATTGAAGGCGATGTACGAGTAACTGAGCAGGAGCCTCGAGTCCTAGTATACTT